>OX608080.1:66841305-67508243 GCA_951509765.1 Sphenella marginata | reverse complement strand
TGGGGATTTCTTACAGCTGGCTGGCCCCCATCTACTCCAATTGCTTGAGGTTGGGCTACATCCCCGCTTCATGGAATATGGTCAAGGTTACCTTTATTCCAAAGGCGGGGAGGTGCTCTTATGTATCTCCCAAGGATTTCAGGCCGATCAGTCTCTCCTCGTTTCTTCTGAAAACAATCGAGGGCGAGGAGGCATCGCGGTCCTGTGAAACTGGGACGCCAGGGAAGAGAGCGTCCATAAGAAGCTGGAGAGATTCCTCGCTACTCATAGTGGCACTTTTGCTTGATCTGGGAGCGAAAAATATTGTTTTAAGGTTCAATTTTTAAAAGTTTTTTTAAGTGGTTTTTACAAAAAATGTCCCTAGATTATAACGGTAATTACCATTTCTTTTAATTCTTATTTTTCTATGCTGTCAAACAGTTATTTGTGACAGTATACTAAAACGCGCTATTAGCAGAAGTGGACGTTAGAATTGAAGATTTAAAAAAATTGTGTTGTGAAGTAAAAGTTAAAATATTTGTGGATTATTTTGAAGTTCTAGGTAAGTACGTTTGTTTACAAGTGTTTGAAAATTTTGCGACTATTTTTTTAGTTAAATTGTCAGCTTTTTATTGCGCCTTATTTTTATGCTAAAAATATATGACATTGAACAATTATAAATAAAAATATATGAATTTATAACAATTTTTGAATTTTTATATTTCAATGTTATTACACATAACTCAAGTGAATTTATCTGCAGCCAGTCGCAGCCGCGGTAATAATGTCCATAAGAAAGAGGGAGCTTTTTGATATATGGATTGCTGAGCGAACATAACCTAAAAGACAAAGATGTTTTAAAGCACATGTGTACCGTTTTAGAGCTCGAAGAACATGATATTAATGAGACGAAAGTGTATGCTAAATGCTTCCGTCAAGTTCGACAGTGGCGCTTCGTGCGAGGTGGGTCCAGGCAAGTAGATCGAAGAAGAGGTTGCTTGCCAAGTTTGCTTCATTTCTTCAACAATCTATATATTTCCTAGAGAAAAGTCCTCAGAAATATCAAGGTAGACCAAAAATAAGCTTTAATGAGATAACGTACTCAGGGAAGCAGAAGAGAGTCGCCCATTTACGGGTCGATTCTATAGTGGTAACAACATTAGATTTACCCGGCAAACAAATATCTTGGAAACTTTTACACCCGTTTGGTATTCTGCCGGCTCAAGTTGCAGTTCAATTTCGTAACCACCTAAAGAGGTGGTAACGCCAAGTAACCGCGACAAATTACACGTGTTTTGTAAATATTTTTTTGGACAGAAAATAGCACAAATTTTATACACATACTAGATCAGAAGAATTAATAAACAATATAACCACTTTTTTACGTGAAGTTTCGTGCGCGTTTGCCTTTTATTCTCTTTTGCGCATTGTTTGTTTTTGACATCGTTACCATGCGCGCTAGAATCGCGGGTACATGCACCGGTTACGATTTTTGGTTAGATAATCTTCTGGGTACAAAGTTTCCGGTTACGCTCAGAATCGACACGTTAGTTAAGAATTACTCTTGTGAAGAGCTCGTATTCGCTACAAGAATGAGCTTGAATGCATCTGGACTTAGCGATGTTGCAGATATGGTTAAAGAATTAACAGAGTCACCCGATAAAGTTAAAGAAATTAAAAAAAAAAACATGCATCCTTCATCCGATCATTGCATTCAATATACTGGTAGTTAAGCGTTGTCCTTATATTTTGACGCGCGTTTATCTAGGTATTAATATACGCTAGCACAGAAAGGTGCCAAGGAAAAGAACGCAAACAGTTATCCACCGTATAATTCACTTATTCCAGTTAAGAAAGAGTGCTATTCAGTAGTGCGATTCTGTAACTCTTAACACCTCGCCGAGTGTTAAGCTTGTCGCCGAATTTTGGCGTTTGCTCTTAACGAAAGTGCGATTCTGTAACTTTCCTTAACACTTTTTAGTGTTAGCTATTTTATGTATGTATATCTGTTAAAATTGAGGGGAAAACTGCCCTCATCTTAAGTACAGCATTTGACAGCGCCGACGTTCATGTCGCAGTAGCGCAGGTGATAAGCGTTCGGACTACAACGTGCGCGTCGCGAGTTCGGTTTCATGTTCGGAGAACTTATTTTCTATAACTTTTAACACCACAACATTTTTTCGCGTTAACTAAGGTGTTAGCTACCCCTTTCGGTGTTAAGGAAAGTTAACGCTAACACTTGGCGTTAAAAAAGTTACAGAATCGCGCTACAGAGGGCATAAGGATTACAGGTTCAAAAGCTGAAATAGATCTCCAATCACTTCTTGACCGCACGGTGAAGGGAATAATACAATCATTAAGTATTGTTTTGGAGCAAAACATAAAACAGCTTAGACATGGTCCAACTATTTTCGTAAAATGGGGTTGTGATGGGTCTTCTAATCACTCGAATTATAATCAAAGATTTGAAAGCAATAACCCAGACTTGAGCGACAGCAGTTTGTATATTGTTTGTTTGGTTCCACTTCAGCTAAGTTCAAACGATGGTAACGTAGTTATTTGGAAAAATGATGTACCCTCGTCCACGAGATTTTGCCGCCCTATAAAGCTTTTATTTGAAAGGGAAACTTCTGCAGTTATCAGAAGAGAGCTTTCACAAGTGCAAGAGAAAATTTCCGCACCGCATTCTACAGTAATTTCAGTGGCAAGCGAAACTATCCAAATAAACTACGACATGCAACTTACAATTGAGTCGCTCAGTGTATACAGGGAATGAGTCCATTTTTGGCTTTCTTGAGATTTCGCGTGGATACACTTCCTTTTATGACTAACTATGTATGGTAAAAATTTTGTTTTCAAATTTCAACGGCAAACCTCTTTTAAAGACAAAAGATTTTTTTGTACGAAACAAAAAATTTTTATTTTCAGTGGAAGAAGGGATTAAGTCCACGTGTGCATTTAAATTGCATTAATCACTTGTTAACTTTGCTTTTAATCACTCTTATTTGTTTCTAATTCTTGTCTCTCTTCGAGTTTTCGCTACCTGCCAATTTTTTTTGTGTTCTTTAAATTGTTGTTGTACTTAGTTTAATGTATGAGAGCAGCAATCGGAAGCGTGTGAGAGCAGCAATCGGAAGCATTCCTTATTGCTGTTATCATATCGCTGTGGTTAAAAGAGTTTCTTATTAAAAAGATTTCGTAAACATTTTTAATTTTTTGACCTGTGCATATTAAGTATGTAAAATTTAAGGGTATTTTTTTAAATATTATAAATATAAGAAAGCAGGGTAAGACAATGTTATTGAATAGCCTGACTCAAAATCTGTTGTATCCTCAAACTAGAGCTATAACAAAAGAAAAGAAAAAGGATATGATTGATTTATTAAAATATTTCCCTCCCGTGCACCATACTTTTTATAAAAACTTGAAAACAGGTTCAAGTCAGAATGATCCTTCCGACGACGACATTATATTTTGTTAAATGAAATTGTTATAATAAAGATTCATTCAAAAAGAAGAAAATTTTAAAGTTATGTATATACGCAGCAATATTCCTAGGGAGAGTTTTTCGGCTGCGCAGCATGCTTACTACAAAGGCAGATCAACTGAGACGGCGCTTCATTCCGTTGTGAAGCTGATTGAGGGGTCATTCCAGCACAAGGAGTTCGTGCTGGGGGCCTTTCTAGACATTGAAGGAGCTTTTAATAATGTTTTGCCTTCTGCCATCATACGGGGCTTAGCAAATCTGGGAGTTGAGTCAAGTTTGATAGAATTTATCAACAGTTTACTTTGTGGCAGGATTGTTATGGCGGAGTGGGGAGGTGCTGGGGCTCAGAGAAGGTTGAGAAGGGGCACGCCGCAAGGAGGTGTTCTTTCTCCCCTTCTCTGGGTCGTAGTAGTTAACGGCTTGCTCCAGGACCTTGAGCGCAGGGGCTGTCATGTGATAGCCTATGCTGATGACCTAGCAATCCTTGCCAGGGGAAAGTTTCTTACTACCGTTAGTGATATTCTGCAAGTGGTTTTGGGTGTCGTGATGGAGTAGTAGTAATCTTGTGGACTGGCTGTCAACCCAAGTAAAACTGAACTAGTCCTCTTTACGAGAAGGTATAAGATTGACGATTTTGTATTGCCCTCTATTGGGGGAGTACCGTTGGTGCTTTCTGAAAAGGTTAAGTACCTGGGGGTTATCCTGGACAGGAAGCTGTCCTGGAAGCTGAATGCAGAGGACAGGGCCAAGAAGGCATCAGTCGCTCTGTACTGTTGCAGGGGGGCCATTGGCAAACGTTGGGGCCTCTCTCCGAAGGTGGTTTACTGGCTGTATGAGATGGTGGTAAAACCCATTATATTTTATGGGGTAGTGGTCTGGTGGAGCGCGCTAGACACGGCTTCCACCATGACAAAGATGGTCACTGTGCAGCGAATGGCTATGATGGGGATTAGTGGGGCCATGCGGACCACTCCTACCCTGGCATTGAATGTCATGCTCAATCTGCACCCTGTTGACCTGGTAGGAAAAATGTGCGTAGCTCGGGCTGCAATTAGGCTTCGAGATGCTGGATATAAGCTTGTTCATTATGACCATTCCAATATACCATCGAGCTTTGACTTCATCCCTAACAGAACGGATTACTGTGCGCCGATCTCTGCCCCACGCGGGGTTTTTCGACTCACATACCCGCAAGGGACGAGTGGACAGGCAGGAACCTATCTGAGGGGAAGGGATTGGTGAATTTGTTTACGGATGGGTCAAAGCTTGATGGTTGTGTTGGGGGTGGCGTTTACTGTCAGGAACTTGGGATCAGCATTAAATTTCGGCTTCCTGATCATTGTAGCGTTTTTCAAGCGGAGGTTGCCGCCATCAAGGATGCGGTGGATGGGATGATGTCCAGCGCTTTCGCTGTAAAGGAGTTTAATATCTACTCCGACAGTCAGGCGGCAATTAGGGCGCTGAGTGCTAGCAACGTTCGGTCGAGGACAGTGAGTGACTGTCTGGAATCGCTTACGGTTGCAGCCGACTACTTCAAAATAAAAATTATTTGGGTGCCAGGCCACTGTGACATTCCCAGCAATTGCCAGGCGGATCTCTTGGCCAGAGCGGGTACTCTTGAAACTGATGTGGCCGCCTCCAGAGTATTAGGTATTCCCCTTACCACCTGTGGTCTGCCTCTGGGCAGATGGGCTTCGAACCAGCTTAGCAAGCGCTGGGCTGAGACCACCTTAAGTCAAGTGTCGAAGTCCTTCTGGACGGTGGTGGACTCCAGGCGATCAGCGGAATTACTAGGACTCTCCAAGGCGCATCTTTCCTTGATAATTGGGGTATTGACGGGGCACTGTCCGATAGGGATACATGCGGTGCGGTTAAATATTCTTGAAACCCCTAGCTGTGTGAGCTGCATGGAGGACGACGAGGTGGAATCATCAAATCACTTCATGCTTAGTTGTCCAGCGTTTGCTAAGACCAGGCTTAGGTATCTAGGGTCGGATGTTCTTAGGTCTCCGGAGGACGTGTCGAGGATCGATGTGTGCCAAATCCGGAGTTTTATTGTCGCTACACAGCGATTCGCCAAACAAACTTAGGTTAATGTCACCGTGAAGTTAGTGGCATCACAACGGACCATTAAGTGTCTAAGTGAGCCGTTCCCACAGTGGAATAGCGGCCACCTTACCTAACCTAACCTAACCCTGTCCGAATCGTGGGCAAGTAGCGCAGAATCTGAACAGAAGGTGAACAGAAATCGACTTTCTAGCGCCCACTGTTTAGACTAGCTTCAATCCACAGTATTTAAAACTGAGGATCCCGATAATGTATTTAATGTATGCTTGGTAATGTGAAAGTTTTTAACTAATTGAATATAAATTACAGATATCAAGTACCAGTACGGGAAAAAGAGGCAGACTGCAAGTAGATTTTTCAGTAGCTTCAGAAAAGTCAAAATTGCGAAAGATAAGTAAAATACTGGAAGAACATAGTAAGGAAGAAATTACTTATGCTGCGCGGAGAGTAACGAAAAGTGAAAAAGAGCCTGATAAACCTATAAAGAATTATCTTGAGCCCTTTGAAGCGCTGGCTTTGTGTATAGATTTAGATTTATCAGAAGAAAAATATGAAACTACTAGCAGGGTACCCGGCGTTGCTCGGGATGTAAGTAGTTAGGGGCCTTTCAAAATCAATAATATACTTCAAGATTTCATATTTATATAATATTACTAGCAGACCCGGCAGACGTTGTTCTGCCTGACCAGTGACTTCCCTAGAAATACATTTTCAAATATTTTTCTATTAGTTTTTAACATTCCATTTATTGCAGTGCTTTAGGATATACAATGTTTCTGGTTTTAACGTCTTTGGTATAAACAAATAAATTTTTTGGATGTCCAACTCAAAAAATGGATCTTTTGAACTCAATGGGTATGAAAAAAACCATTATGCGCTGCTGAGCCGATGTATAGTTAGTATTTATTTAATTATATCCTATACCTACCACTTAACGCCACTATTATGATTTTATGGAAATCCTATAATACTCTGGATATGTATAAACGGCAATAACAAACAAAAAATATTAAGTGCTTTGATTGAGATTTAAGAACGTTAAAATGTCACTAAAGCAAATACATTCAGGGATATAACGAATTGAAATATAACTTAGCTTGTGGTCTTGGAACTGCCCACCTTCCAAATGTACATAATTTACAAATGTAGCCTATGTATGTCGTACCCAACGAAGCTTTTAACGTATTGGAAAAGTTTAAAACAGATCAACCGTAAACTTTGGACATTATTGAAGTACAAATAACGTACTGAATACAAAAAATGTGGGCGTGGCACCGCCTACTTTTCTCAAATTATATAATTGTTGACCAAGGGACACGCATATCCAAAAATCATTAGTTTAGACCAAATATATTCAAAGTTATGATGATTTAAATTTTATAAACTTGGGGGCGTGGTACCGCCCACTTTTCCAAAAATTAATATAGCCTAAATCGTACACAACAATCTTCTGAGCCAATCTGGAAAGTTTAGAAGAGATCGACCATAAACTTTGGACATTATTGAAGTACAAACAAAGCACAAAATATGTGGGCGTGGCACCGCCCACTTTTCCAAAATAACATAAATCTTGACCAAAGGACACACATATCCAAAAATCATTAATTTAGACCAAATATGTTCAGAGTTATGAAGAATTGTAGTTTTATATAGCCTGGGGGCGTGGCACCGCAGACTTTTCCAAAAATTAATATAGCCTATGCTTTAACCCATGATCCCAAGAATATACTGTGAAAATTTCATAAAAATCGGTTGAGTACTTTGGACGCCTATAAAGGACACACAGACACACAGACACACATTCATTTTTATTTATAAGATGAAATATAAAATACTAGCAGACCCGGCAGACGTTGTTCTGCCTGACCAGTGACTTCCCTAGAAATACATTTTCAAATATTTTTCTATTAACTTTTAACATTCCATTTATTGCAGTGCTTTGGGATATACAATGTTTCTGGTTTTAACGTCTTTGGTATAAACAAATAAATTTTTTGGATGTCCAACTCAAAAAACGGATCTTTTGAACTCAATGAGTATGACAAAAACCATTATGCGCTGCTGAGCAGATGTGTAGTTAGTATTTATTTTATTATATCCTATATCTACCACTTAACGCCACTATTATGATTTTATGAAAATCCTATAATACTACGGATATGTATAAACGGCAATAACAAAAAAAAAATTATGCAGGTACTGCACACATTTCCAAAAAGTTTACAAATGTAGCCTATGTATGTATGTCGTACCCAACGAAGATTTTAACGTATTGGAAAAGTTTAAAACAGATGAACCATAAACTTTGGACCCTATTGAAGTACAAACAAAGTACTGAATACAAAAAATGTGGGCGTGGCACCGCCCACTTTTCCCAAATTATATAATTCTTGACCAAGGGACACACATATCCAAAAATCATTAGTTTAGACTAAATATGTTCAAAGTTATGATGATTTCAATTTTATATAGCCTGGGACGTGGCACCGCCCACTTTTACAAAAATTAATATAGCCTAAGTCGTACACAACAATCTTCTGAACCAATCTGGAAAGTTTAGAAGAGATTGATCACAAACTTTGGACATTATTGAAGTACAAACAAAACACAAAAAATGTGGGCGTGGCACCGCCCACTTTTCCAAAATTACATAAATCTTGACCAAAGGACACACATATCCAAATATCATTAGTTTAGACTAAATATGTTCAAAGTTATGATGATTTAAATTTTATATAGCCTGGGTCGTGGCACCGCCCACTTTTACAAAAATTAATATAGCCTAATTCGTACACAACAATCTTCTGAACCAATCTGGAAAGTTTAGGAGAGATTGACCACAAACTTTGGACATTATTGAAGTACAAACAAAACACACAAAATGTGGGCGTGGCACCGATCACTTTTCCCAAATTATATAAATCTTGACTAAAGGACACACATGTCCAAAAATCTTTAATTTAGACCCAATATGTTCAAAGTTATGAAGAATTAAAATTTTATATAGCCTGGGGGCGTGGCACCGCCTACCTTTCCAAAAATTGATATAGCCTAAATCGTACACAACAATCTTCTGAACCAATCTGGAAAGTTTAAAAGAGATGGACCATAAACTTTGGAAATTATTGAAGTACAAAGAAAACACAAAAAATGTGAACGTGGCACCGCCCACTTTTCCAAAATTACATAAATCTTGACCAAAGGACACACATATCCAAAAATCATTAATTTAGACCAAATATGTTCAGAGTTATGAAGAATTGTAGTTTTATATAGCCTGGGGGCGTGGCACCGCCCACTTTTCCAAAAATTAATATAGCCTATGCCTTAACCCATGATCCCAAGAATATACTGTGAAAATTTCATAAAAATCGGTTGAGCACTTTGGACGCCTATAAAGGACACACAGACACACATTCATTTTTATTTATAAGACTAGCAGGCCCGGCAGACGTTGTTCTGCCTGACCAGTGCCTTCCCTAGAAATACATTTTCAAATATTTTTCTATTAACTTTTAACATTCCATTTATTGCAGTGCTTTAGGATATACAATGTTTCTGGTTTTAACGTCTTTGGTATAAACAAATAAATTTTTTGGATGTCCAACTCAAAAAACGGATCTTTTGAACTCAATGAGTATGACAAAAACCATTATGCGCTGCTGAGCAGATGTGTAGTTAGTATTTATTTAGTATTTATTTTAAATCCATTTCAAAATCAAAGAATTGTATAAAATTAAAATTAAATTATTATTTAAATTATAGCTAAAAATTATATTTTTCTGAACATTTATAAACAATTATATGCCACATTTCACTTTTATATAATAACGTGCAAAAACCAGTTTTTTTTCAATGGGTACCGGTTACGAAGAAACCGATTACTTTTTTTAAATAAGCGTAATATAGACACTTTAGTGTTGATTTTCAATAAGTTCTGGCAGTTCCTTCATGATTTATAAACACCACAATCAGCAAGGATTATGCCTTATTTGTCATTCATATAGCAATGTGAAAAAATTGTTTTCTTTTGCAATGGGTACCAGGTACTGAAAAATATATTTTAATTTTTAATTTAGCATAGCTTAGTTCTTTTAGGTGTAAAGTCTCAACCAGTTCTGGCCACTACTTCGTTTTTTATAAACATATGTCTACGATGATTATGGCTTATTTTACCTTTTTATCAAATTTAAAAAAAAAAATTGTTTTAAATTATTTGGTAACCGGGATTGAATAACAGATTTTTTTCTGAAATTCGGGTGATATATTCCTTTCAGGTGTGAGTTTTCGACCCATTCTGGAGACTCATTCTATTTATATCAACACATGTCCGCAATAACTATATTCATACAAAAATTCGAGAAAAACTCGGTTTTTTCGAAACGAGTAACCGGTACAGGAAAACCGATTTAATTTTTGAAATAAGCATAGTACTTTAAGGTGTGAAGTTTCAGCCAATTCGGACAACTCCGTCTATTTTTGTCCATCATTTGTATGAAGTCGCGGCACTGTTCGTTGGGTTGCGCGTGTTGATCAATATCCTTGCATTGCAATTCCCAAATACTGGATATTTTTATTGATCGCTTGCGTGTGTGTCGCGTCAGCGAAACTTCTTCTGTGAACTTTAATTGGAGCAATGGTGTCACGTGTAATGCAATGTGATCACATTGGTAAGTTTGATGGTATAAGGCAACATAACTTGTATGTACTGTATGTGTTATGGTAAATTTTAGTAATTTCCCTGCAAAAAAAATAGTCAATATGAAAAAGGAAAAAAAATGTTATGTTCGAAGCTGGGCTCGAACCCGAGACCTTTTCACATGCGCTATAGGTACACATGAATATACCATGTCAAATGCTATACCTAAGCGATAAAGGTTCAGCAAATATTTTACATACATATGTACATAGCCATATGGATTGAAACGAATGAACGTTCATTTTGAGATTCGCTAACTTCTTAACATTAATTTGGTTTTTTTTTTGGGTATACAGACAGTTTTCTCAATTTTTAGTTTAGCTGTGGATTTTTTGAAGTCCGTATAGCGGGAGAATATTACAACTTCAACATATGATAGTTTTCTGGTTTTTTCGTCAACTTCAACTCAGAAATACTGAAAACACATATCTTAACTGGCCCAATTTATTATTAAAATTGATAAATTGGAATAATTTTTAAGCTTTTTTTCAAAAAACTTGATTTTTTCACTTCAAGATAGAGGTCTTTAGCTGTGCCTTAACATTCCCCAAGTCATCCCCAGTAATTTTTTCAACCAAATTTCCAATATACAGACACAACTCTTCTAGAGTTTTATTAAAGATATGCTGATACCTACATATGACGGCAGTGTACCTATACAAATGATTTTTGATTTGGCTGAAATTGAAAAATAAGTAAACAAAAATTTTAATGCTTTATGGGAATACCATTTTTACCGATAACTCATTTATCGATAAATATGTATATCAAAATATCGAAAAGTTAGAATGAAAGCTGACCCTTTCGTTTGATACCCATATTGTAGGACAATTTTAAGGTTTTTGTGCAATCATATTTTGACCGATAACTCAGTTATCGATAAATTTATCGAAATATATCGAAGTCCAAATGAAACCTGCGGTCTACACCTTCCGGTTGATACCCATATTGTAGAATAATTTTAAGGTTTTTGGGCAATCATATTTTGCCCGATAACTCAGCATAAATAAAACCTTTGGGCCTACCCTTTCATTTTATATCCATATTGTAGGGAAATTTAAAGATTTTTGGCGGTGCCACGCCCACTTTTCAAAATTTTGCAAAAATAATGTAAAGAATATGAAAATTGATGTATGTACCAAATTATATTATTATAGCGGTATCAGTTAATTAAATATGGACTTTTCAATATTTCCACCTCCTTTCAATATAACTTTTATGAAAAAGTAGGCGTGGTCGCCAAGCGATTTCGTTTATTTTCTATAGTTGAATTTAACACAACAATAGTATGCCCTCTACAAAATTTCGAAATACTAGCTCAAACTGTTCTGAAGTTATTGAGAGTCAAAATTTGAAAATGTCTTCAAATATATGTGGGCGGTGCCACGCCCCTTTTCAAAAAATTTGATAAAATCGGCCTTAGAACATCGAAATCAATACATATTGCAAATTTTATCATTGTATCTGCTTCTAATATTGAATTAACCCGTTTTATACGTTTTTCGAAATTTTCGATATCGAAAAAGGGGTGTGGTTACGGTCCGATTGTACCCATTTTCAATACCAATCTATTCTGAACCCAAATAAGTACGCATGCCGAATTTGGTGAAGATATCTCATTATTTGCTCAAGTTATCGTGTTAACGGGCAGACGGACGGACAGGCGGACGGACAGACGGACGGACGGACAGACGGACATCGCTCAATCAAATTTTTTTTCGATCCTGATCATATTGATATATGGAAGTCTATATCTATCTCGATTCCTTTATACCTGTACAACCAACCGTTATCCCAACAAAGATATAATATCCTTGTACTAGTACTAGTACGCTGGGTATAAATATTGGAAAATGTATTTCTAGCGAAGTCACTGGTCAGGCAGAACAACGTCTGCCGGGTCTGCTAGTACTATAATAAATATCTAGAAAAGTCGTGTCTGTACATTGAAAATTTCTTTCAAAAAAATTACTGGGGGTGACTTGGGGAATACTATAGAGTTCATCTGATCCATTTTTAGAATTATTGTCTATTTGAATATATATGTGAAAGTAACAATGTTTGTTACGTTTTCACGCCAAAACTAATGCACCTAGCAGTATGAATCTTTGTACACATATTCTCTGTGACCTGGAAGGATTCACAGAGATGACATTTTTTTGATAAATTAATCGATAACAGAGTTATCGGCGAAAATAAGGTTGCCCTAAAACCTCAAAACTTTCCTACAATTTGAGTATCAACCGAAAGAGGAAGTCCCCATTTTTCATTTAAACTTCGATATAATTCGATAAATTTATCGATAACTTAATTACTTATGAGTCACGCAATTCTAAAATTCGACTGCTAATAACTTCAGAACGGTGTGAGATAGATTTACGAAACTAGGTACCAGGCATTTACGTTTATGTAGAGTACTACCACAGAAAATAAGAAAAATCGGTGAACGCCCACGCCCCTTTTTGGACTAAAGTTCTCTAAACGAGAGTTAGGAAACCGGAATATGCAATATCTGTTTAACTGATAAAGATATAATGCTAAATTTAGTAGGTACACTCATTCACCTGATGATGTTATTAGTGTTGTTTAAAGGTTTTTTAGTAATATTTTGGAAAATGGGCGTGTCACCGCCCACAAGTGAATAAACAAAATATCAACATTTCACTATTAACAAGCCACTGTGAAAGTATCATAAAGATCTGCAATAAAACTGATCTTCAAATAGGGACAAACTACATAATAAAATCCGTGGGCGTGCCACCACCCACTTTTTTAAAATTATGTAAAAATTGATTAATGGACACATATATCCGTATGTACAAAATTTCTCAAAATACGTTAAAAGTTATGGGCATGGCACGCCTTCTTTTCCAATGTTATATATGGGACATGGTAGAACCCTTGAAAAGATCGATTGAGTACTTTTGGCTCATGTAAGCGGTTAATGCTTTATAAGCAAGGGGCGTGGCCGCGCAAACCAAATTCGCTATTGTTTAGGCTGGGAATAGATTGGTTTTTAAAATGGGTGAAATCGGATGAAAACCACGCCCCCTTTTTCTGGAAACTAACGGTTTGTATTTAATGTTCGGTTCACTCGAACTTAGACTTCCTTACTTGTTTCCTATTAACTTTTAATATTCCATTTATTGCAGTGCTTTAGGATATACAATGTTTCTGGTTTTAACGTCTTTGGTATAAACAAATAAATTTTTTGGATGTCCAACTCAAAAAACGGATCTTTTGAACTCAATGAGTATGACAAAAACCATTATGCGCTGCTGAGCAGATGTGTAGTTAGTATTTATTTAATTATATCCTATATCTACCACTTAACGCCACTATTATGTTTTTATGAAAATCCTATAATACTCCGGATATGTATAAACGGCAATAACAAAAAAAAAATTATGCAAGAACTGCACACATTTCTAAAAAGTTTACAAATGTAGCCTATGTATGTCGTACCCAACGAAGATTTTAACGTATTGGAAAAGTTTAAAACAGATCAACCATAAACTTTGGACATTATTGAAGTACAAACAAAGTACTGAATACAAAAAATGTGGGCGTGGCACCGCAAACTTTTCCCAAATTATATAATTCTTGACCAAGGGACACACATATCCAAATATCATTAGTTTAGACTAAATATGTTCAAAGTTATGATGGTTTAAATTTTATATAGCCTGGGTCGTGGCACCGCCCACTTTTACAAAAATTAATATAGCCTAAGTCGTACACAACAATCTTCTGAACCAATCTGGAAAGTTTAGGAGAGATTGACCACAAACTTTGGACATTATTGAAGTACAAAGAAAATACAAAAAATGTGGGCGTGGCACCGCTACTTTTCCCAAATTATATAAATCTTGACTAAAGGACACACATGTCCAAAAATCTTTAATTTAGACCCAATATGTTCAGAGGTATGAAGAATTTAAATTTTATATAGCCTGGGGGCGTGGCACCGCCTACTTTTCCAAAAATTGATATAGCCTAAATCGTACACAACAATCTTCTGAAATAATCTGGAACGTTTAAAAGAGATCGACCATAAACTTTGGAAATTATTGAAGTACAAAGAAAATACAAAAAATGTGGGCGTGGCACCGCTACTTTTCCCAAATTATATAAATCTTGACTAAAGGACACACATGTCCAAAAATCTTTAATTTAGACCCAATATGTTCAGAGTTATGAAGAATTGTAGTTTTATATAGCCTGGGAGCGTGGCACCGCCCACTTTTCCAAATATTAATATAGCCTATGCTTTAACCCATGATCCCAAGAATATACTGTGAAAATTTCATAAAAATCGGTTGAGTACTTTGGACGCCTATAAAGGACACACAGCCACACAGACACACATTCATTTTTATTTATAAGACTAGCAGACCCGGCAGACGTTGTTCTGCCTGACCAGTGACTTCCCTAGAAATAAATTTTCAAATATTTTTCTATTTACTTTTAACATTCCATTTATTGCAGTGCTTTAGGATATACAATGTTTCTGGTTTTAACATCTTTGGTATAAACAAATAAATTTTTTGGATGTCCAACTCAAAAAACGGATCTTTTGAACTCAATGAGTATGACAAAAACCATTATGCGCTGCTGAGCAGATGTGTAGTTAGTATTTATTTAATTATATCCTATATCTACCACTTAACGCCACTATTATGATTTTATGAAAATCCTATAATACTCCGGATATGTATAAACGGCAATAACAAAAAAAAATTATGCAAGAACTGCACACATTTCCAAAAAGTTTACAAATGTAGCCTATGTATGTCGTACCCAACGAAGATTTTAACGTATTGGAAAAGTTTAAAACAGATCAACCATAAACTTTGGACATTATTGAAGTACAAACAAAGTACTGAATACAAAAAATGTGGGCGTGGCACCGCAAACTTTTCCCAAATTATATAATTCTTGACCAAGGGACACACATATCCAAAAATCATTAGTTTAGACTAAATATGTTCAAAGTTATGCTGATTTAAATTTTATATAGCCTAGGACGTGGCACCGCTCACTTTTCCAAAAATTAATATAGCCTAAGTCGTACACAACAATCTTCTGAACCAATCTGGAAAGTTTAAAAGAGATTGAACCCAAACTTTGGACATCATTGAAGTACAAACAAAACACAAAAAATGTGGGCGTGGCACCGCCCACTTTTCCAAAATTACATAAATCTTGACCAAAGGACACACATATCCAAAAATCATTGATTTAGACCAAATATGTTCAGAGTTATGAAGAATTGTAGTTTTATGTAGCCTGGGGGCGTGGCACCGCCCACTTTTACAAAAATTAATATAGCCTAAGTCGTACACAAGAATCTTCTGAACCAATATTGAAAGTTTAGAAGAGATTGACCACAAACTTTGGACATTATTGAAGTACAAACAAAACACAAAAAATGTGGGCGTGGCACCGCCCACTTTTCCAAAATTACATAAATCTTGACCAAAGGACACACATATCCAAAAATCAGTGATTTAGACCAAATATGTTCAGAGTTATGAAGAATTGTAGTTTTATGTAGCCTGGGGGCGTGGCACCGCCCACTTTTACAAAAATTAATATAGCCTAAGTCGTACACAAGAATCTTCTGAACCAATATTGAAAGTTTAGAAGAGATTGACCACAAACTTTGGACATTATTGAAGTACAAACAAAACACAAAAAATGTGGGCGTGGCACCGCCCACTTTTCCAAAATTACATAAATCTTGACCAAAGGACACACATATCCAAAAATCATTGATTTAGACCAAATATGTTCAGAGTTATGAAGAATTGTAGTTTTATGTAGCCTGGGGGCGTGGCACCGCCCACTTTTCCAAAAATTGATATAGCCTAAATCGTACACAACAATCTTCTGAACCAATATGGAAAGTTTAAATGAGATCGACCATAAACTTTGGAAATTATTGAAGTACAAAGAAAACACAAAAAATGTGGGCGTGGCACCGCCCACTTTTCCAAAATTACATAAATCTTGACCAAAGGGGACACATATCCAAAAATCATTGATTTAGACCAAATATGTTCAGAGTTATGAAGAATTGTAGTTTTATATAGCCTGGGGGCGTGGCACCGACCAGCCAGACAGACACACATTCATTTTTATTTATAAGACTAGCAGACCCGGCAGACGCTGTTCTGCCTGACCAGTGACTTCCCTAGAAATACATTTCCAAATATTTTTCTATTAACTTTTAACATTCCATTTATTGCAGTGCTTTAGGATATACAATGTTTCTGGTTTTAACGTCTTTGGTATAAACAAATAAATTTTTTGGATGTCCAACTCAAAAAACGGATCTTTTGAACTCAATGAGTATGACAAAAACCATTATGCGCTGCTGAGCAGATGTGTAGTTAGTATTTATTTAATTATATCCTATATCTACCACTTAACGCCACTATTATGATTTTATGAAAATCCTATAATACTCCGGATATGTATAAACGGCAATAACAAAAAAAAAATTATGCAAGAACTGCACACATTTCCACAAAAGTTTACAAATGTAGCCTATGTATGTCGTACCCAACGATGATTTTAACGTATTGGAAAAGTTTAAAACAGATCAACCATAAGCTTTGGACATTATTGAAGTACAAACATAGTACTGAATACAAAAAATGTGGGCGTGGCACCGCAAACTGTTCCCAAATTATATAATTCTTGACCAAGGGACACACATATCCAAATATCATTAGTTTAGACTAAATATGTTCAAAGTTATGATGATTTAAATTTTATATAGCCTGGGTTGTGGCACCGCCCACTTTTACAAAAATTAATATAGCCTAAGTCGTACACAACAATCTTCTGAACCAATCTGGAAAGTTTAGGAGAGATTGACCACAAATTTTGGACATTATTGAAGTACAAAGAAAATACAAAAAATGTGGGCGTGGCACCGATACTTTTCCCAAATTATATAAATCTTGACTAAAGGACACACATGTCCAAAAATCTTTAATTTAGACCCAATATGTTCAGAGGTATGAAGAATTTAAATTTTATATAGCCTGGGGGCGTGGCACCGCCTACTTTTCCAAAAATTGATATAGCCTAAATCGTACACAACAATCTTCTGAAATAATCTGGAACGTTTAAAAGAGATCGACCATAAACTTTGGAAATTATTGAAGTACAAAGAAAACACAAAAAATGTGGGCGTGGCACCGCCCACTTTTCCAAAATTACATAAATCTTGACCAAAGGACACACATATCCAAAAATCATTAATTTAGACCAAATATGTTCAGAGTTATGAAAAATTGTAGTTTTATATAGCCTGGGAGCGTGGCACCGCCCACATTTCCAAATATTAATATAGCCTATGCTTTAACCCATGATCCCAAGAATATACTGTGAAAATTTCATAAAAATCCGTTGAGTACTTTGGACGCCTATAAAGGACACACAGCCACACAGACACACATTCATTTTTATTTATAAGACTAGCAGACCCGGCAGACGTTGTTCTGCCTGACCAGTGACTTCCCTAGAAATACATTTTCAAAAATTTTTCTATTTACTTTTAACATTCCATTTATTGCAGTGCTTTAGGATATACAATGTTTCTGGTTTTAACGTCTTTGGTATAAACAAATAAATTTTTTGGATGTCCAACTCAAAAAACTTATCTTTTGAACTCAATGAGTATGACAAAAACCATTATGCGCTGCTGAGCAGATGTGTAGTTAGTATTTATTTAATTATATCCTATATCTACCACTTGACGCCACTATTATGATTTAATGAAAATCCTATAATACTCCGGATATGTATAAACGGCAATAACAAAAAAAAAATTATGCAGGAACTGCACACATTTCCAAAAAGTTTACAAATGTAGCCTATGTATGTCGTACCCAACGAAGATTTTAACGTATTGGAAAAGTTTAAAACAGATGAACCATAAACTTTGGACTTTATTGAAGTACAAACAAAGTACTGCATACAAAAAATGTGGGCGTGGCACCGCCCACTTTTCCCAATTTATATAATTCTTGACCAAGGGACACACATATCCAAAAATCATTAGTTTATACTAAATATGTTCAAAGTTATGCTGATTTAAATTTTATATAGCCTAGGACGTGGCACCGCTCACTTTTACAAAAATTAATATAGCCTAAGTCGTACACAACAATCTTCTGAACCAATCTGGAAAGTTTAAAAGAGATTGAACACAAACTTTGGACATCATTGAAGTACAAACAAAACATAAAAAATGCGGGCGTGGCACCGCCCACTTTTCCCAAATTATATAAATCTTGACCAAAGGACACACATATCCAAAAATCATTGATTTAGACCAAATATGTTCAGAGTTATGAAGAATTGTAGTTTTATATAGCCTGGGGGCGTGGCACCGCCCACTTTTACTAAAATTAATATAGCCTAAGTCGTACACAAGAATCTTCTGAACCAATCTGGAAAGTTTAGAAGAGATTGACCACAAACTTTGGACATTATTGAAGTACAAACAAAACACCAAAAATGTGGGCGTGGCGCCTCCCACTTTTCCCAAATTATATAAATCTTGACTAAAGGACACACATGTCCAAAAATCTTTAATTTAGACCCAATATGTTCAGAGGTATGAAGAATTTAAATTTTATATAGCCTGGGGGCGTGGCACCGCCTACTTTTCCAAATATTAATATAGCCTATGCTTTAACCCATGATCCCAAGAATATACTGTGGAAATTTCATAAAAATCGGTTGAGTACTTTGGACGCCTATAAAAACGACACACAGCCACACAGACACACATTCATTTTTATTTATAAGACTAGCAGACCCGGCAGACGCTGTTCTGCCTGACCAGTGACTTCCCTAGAAATACATTTTCAAATATTTTTCTATTAACTTTTAACATTCCATTTATTGCAGTGCTTTAGGATATACAATGTTTCTGGTTTTAACGTCTTTGGTATAAACAAATAAATTTTTTGGATGTCCAACTCAAAAAACGGATCTTTTGAACTCAATGAGTATGACAAAAACCATTATGCGCTGCTGAGCAGATGTGTAGTTAGTATTTATTTAATTATATCCTATATCTACCACTTAACGCCACTATTATGATTTTATGAAAATCCTATAATACTCCGGATATGTATAAACGGCAATAACAAAAAAAAATTATGCAAGAACTGCACACATTTCCAAAAAGTTTACAAATGTAGCCTATGTATGTCGTACCCAACGAAGATTTTAACGTATTGGAAAAGTTTAAAACAGATCAACCATAAACTTTGGACATTATTGAAGTACAAACAAAGTACTGAATACAAAAAATGTGGGCGTGGCACCGCAAACTTTTCCCAAATTATATAATTCTTGACCAAGGGACACACATATCCAAAAATCATTAGTTTAGACTAAATATGTTCAAAGTTATGCTGATTTAAATTTTATATAGCCTAGGACGTGGCACCGCTCACTTTTCCAAAAATTAATATAGCCTAAGTCGTACACAACAATCTTCTGAACCAATCTGGAAAGTTTATAAGAGATTGATCACAAACTTTGGACATTATTGAAGTACAAACAAAACACAAAAAATGTGGGCGTTTCACCGCCACTTTTCCCAAATTATATAAATCTTGACTAAAGGACACACATGTCCAAAAATCTTTAATTTAGACCCAATATGTTCAGAGTTATGAAGAATTTAAATTTTATATAGCCTGGTGGCGTGGCACCGCCTACTTTTCCAAAAATTGATATAGCCTAAATCGTACACAACAATCTTCTGAACCAATCTGGAAAGTTTAAAAGAGATCGACCATAAACTTTGGAAATTATTGAAGTACAAAGAAAACACAAAAAATGTGGGCGTGGCACCGCCACTTTTCCCAAATTATATAAATCTTGACTAAAGGACACACATGTCCAAAAATCTTTAATTTAGACCCAATATGTTCAGAGTTATGAAGAATTTAAATTTTATATAGCCTGGGGGCGTGGCACCGCCTACTTTTCCAAAAATTAATATAGCCTAAGTCGTACACAACAATCTTCTGAACCAATCTGGAAAGTTTATAAGAGATTGATCACAAACTTTGGACATTATTGAAGTACAAACAAAACACAAAAAATGTGGGCGTGGCACCGCCCACTTTGCCAAAGTTACATAAATCTTGACCAAAGGACACACATATCCAAAAATCATTAATTTAGACCAAATATGTTCAGAGTTATGAAGAATTGTAGTTTTATATAGCCTGGGGGCGTAGCACCGCCCACTTTTCCAAAAATTAATATAGCCCATGCTTTAACCCATGATCCCAAGAATATACTGTGAAAATTTCATATAAATCGGTTGAGTACTTTGGACGCCTATAAAAACGACACACAGCTGCACAGACACACATTCATTTTTATTTATAAGACTAGCAGACCCGGCAGACGTTGTTCTGCCTGACCAGTGACTTCCCTAGAAATACATTTTCAAATATTTTTCTATTAACTTTTAACATTCCATTTATTGCAGTGCTTTAGGATATACAATGTTTCTGGTTTTAACGCCTTTGGTATAAACAAATAAATTTTTTGGATGTCCAACTCAAAAAACGGATCTTTTGGACTCAATGAGTATGACAAAAATCATTATGCGCTGCTGAGCAGATGTGTAGTTAGTATTTATTTAATTATATCCTATATCTACCACTTAACGCCACTATTATGATTTTATGAAAATCCTATAATACTCCGGATATGTATAAACGGCAATAACAAAAAAAAAATTATGCAGGAACTGCCCACATTTCCAAAAAGTTTACAAATGTAGCCTATGTATGTCATACCCAACGAAGATTTTAACGTATTGGAAAAGTTTAAAACAGACCAACCATAAACTTTGGACATTATTGAAGTACAAACAAAGTAATGAATACAAAAAATGTGGGCGTGGCACCGCAAACTTTTCCCAAATTATATAATTCTTGACCAAGGGACACACATATCCAAAAATCATTAGTTTACAAAAATTAATATAGCCTAAGTCGTACACAACAATCTTCTGAACCAATCTGGAAAGTTTAAAAGAGATCGACCATAAACTTTCGAAATTATTGAAGTACAAAGAAAACACAAAAAATGTGGGCGTGGCACCGCCCACTTTTCCAAAATTATATAAATCTTGACTAAAGGACACACATGTCCAAAAATCTTTAATTTAGACCCAATATGTTCAGAGTTATGAAGCATTTAAATTTTATATAGCATGGGGGCGTGGACTCAAAGAGTTATGTTCAACCACACAATTTCCAAATCCATTGACGTACCTTCAGGTGTGCCTCAGGGAAGCCATTTGAGCCCATTGCAGCTTACCCTCTTCGTAAACGATTTACCGCAGGTTATCTCATATTCCAAAACCTTAATGTACGCGGATGATATTAAACTTTGCTACACGTACTGTCCCTCTGACAAGTCGGCAGGTGTTCTTCTCCAGGCGGATTTGGACTCATTCCATTGCTAGTGCACGGTAAATTTACCTACGTTATATTTATAGATTTGAAATCTTCAATACAACATTCACAAGAAAAGTTGGAAGATAATGAATAACAAAAACTCACTCATATATGTATACTTACCAGTGTGGGGCAAAATTTAGTTAACTAATGATTGATGACTAATGATTGAATGTGTTAGTCATGATTGATGACTAATGATTACTTAGTTCAATCACGAGGTGATGACTAACGATTGATTAGTTTTAATCATAATCAAATAATCATGATTATTTTTTTATGATTGATATTTTTTAATACCAGGAAAAGTAAAATATTTTTCTGCATCTGAAAAAATACTGAATTGCACACAAAACGTTAATGTAGGTTAGGTTAGACTTTGGTGTTTTACTGTAAAATTCAGTATTTTTTGGTGGTCAGATAAATACATGTCAATAATACTCGTCAGGGATGGGCAATATTAGAAAATTTGAATGACGAGTGACGAAAAAATTAAAAATAAATTTTTATTCATTATTCAAAAAAATTTGAGTGATGAGTGACTGGTTATTTCTTATTCAAAAAAATCAAAGTGATAAATGAAGACGTTAGTGGAAGAAGGGGCTATGTCGCACTTTGAGTGAAACGAGAAAATCGACTTTAAAGTTTAGCAAAAAAAATTTGAAGTTCTATCAAAACTGTTAAAATGAAATTGCATGAAAGTTATGTAAATCAGTGTAAGACGTTGTATATTTTCATATCAGGGGAGAAATAAAACACATAAATTTACACATAAAAATGTTACATAGCACCTTCTTCCACAATTCGAATTGAAAACATGTGTACATAGCCCCTTCATCCATGATTTATTTTCTTAAATTTTCATGATAGCGGTTATCTGATAAGCCAGAAATCTTTATATGCATAAAGACTATCCACAAATGCAAGAAATAGAGTTTGAGTGGTTTTGCGACATAGCCCCTTCTTCCACTAACGTCTTCAAATAACATGTTATTTTTATTCAAGAAGTGCTTGAAGAAAAATAATATGTTATTCGTCCTTCAAGAAATCCTGAGTGATGAATAACATCTTATTTTTATTTTTGGAATTCTTGAATAACGATAAAACTTCATTTTTATTCAGTTATTTAAAAATAAAAAATAAGTACCCTGAGATCCCGGAAAATTATACCCATATGCGCATTATATTTGTCGTCATTTTCGGTATCATTTCGGAACTGTTTCGGGATTATTTCGGGACCAGTTTCGGGATTATTTCGGGACTATTTTCGAAATTGTTTCGGGACTTTTTCGGGATTGCTTCGGGACTTTTTCGGGATCATTTGGGGATTATTTCGGGATAATCCGAGTGCCGAAACAATCCCGAAACTAGTCAGGAAACAGTCCCGAAATGGTCCCGAAATAGTCCCGAAATGATCCCGAAAAAGTCCCGAAAATGGTTCCGAAATAGTCCCGAAATGATCCCGAAAAAGTCCCGAAACAATCCCGAAAAAGTCCCGAAACAGTCCCGAAAATAGTCCCGAAATAATCCCGAAACACTCCCGAAATGATCCCGAAAAGTCCCGAAAATGGTCCCAAAAAAGTCCGGAAAAAATCGCGAAAAAGTCCCGAAACAATCCCGAAAATAGTCAGGAAACAGTCCCGAAATGGTCCCGAAACAATCCCGAAATGATCCCGAAAAAGTCCCGAAACACTCCCGAAAATGGTCCCGAAATAGTCCCGAAATGATCCCGAAACAGTTCCGAAATTATACCGAAAATGACGACAAATACTAGATATAATGCGCATATGGGTATAATTTTCCGGGATCTCAGGAATTTTGAATTTTTTGAATAAGAAGTAACCAGTCACTCATCACTCAAAATTTAAAAAATGATCAATAATTTTTTATTTTTTATTTGAATAATTTTTTATTCAAAGTGGCTCAACCCTGATACTCGTAAGGCACTAAGAGAAAATCAATCGTTTGATACAGGGTGTAAGGTGCAGCCCCTGAAAGCTGAAAACTCAGACAATCCTCCTGAGCAAAGTCCACAAAGAAATTTTTCTCGGAAATTAAAAGAATTTTTTGACATCTCCATACAAAATTGGCTGCCGAGTCGCATATTTTGTATGGGGAGAGAGTAGAAAATTCTTTTCATTTTCGGGAAAATTTTTTTCATTTCCGAACCTATGTAATTATTTCAGTACTTTACTCGAGATGATGGTCTGAGACTTCGGTCAGCTGATCCTTACCACCTGTATGTGTAGTGTACCAACACCTGTGCACCGAGCTTAGTCATACATTCATGATTAAAACTAATGATTGATGATTTGCGATTAACGAATTTAGTCATGACTAATGATTGATCTCGTTAGTTATGATTAAATTAGTCATGACTAAATTAGTCATGATTAGATCAATCATGATTGATCAATTGATTGAATATATTAGTTGATTAGCCCAACACTGATACTTACACAGTACAATTATTATACATTTGCAATGTATTCTTAAATTTTCGAATGACAGACGATATCTACATACATACATATAACGCTACGGACTTAGTGCCATTGCTATACTTCTCTCATTATAATATTTAATTGTTGAGTAAAGATGTTATTTCTATAAGCGATGACGAGATAATGCCAGCTCAATTTACATACATTACCTATAGAGTAATATCAATTCTCCTTCCTTTTCTTGCCAGAATATTCAGTATCTGTTCATGAGTAACTTCGATATCTCGTGAATATTCAACATTGCCAATCCATTCAAACGTTCTTCTCCAGTTTTATTTCGACAATAGGTTTTTACTCTCCGTAAAGTAGAGAGTGATCGTTCGCTGGAAGCTACCGTAACTGTCAGTGTAGCACCTATAGTGAGAAGTGGGCAACAGATTTCGATGATCCGATTCTCACTTAGGCGCTCTACACATCGTTAGTCCGTCCTATACTTGAGTATTGCTCGTGTGTTTGGTGTCCGGCATATCAAAACCATATACAACGAATTGTGTTTATACAAAATCAATCCCTAATTTTTGCTTTACGTGGACTCAATTGAAAGCCAAATATTAATCTACCACCTTATAGAAACCGGCTTCTTCTAATTAGTTTACCCACTCTGGAAAATCGAAGAAGCTGCTTATTGGTAAACTAGACTGTTCTGAACTAGTGGGAAAACTAAGTTTTGCTATACGTGCTAGAAGGTTCAGACACTACGACCCGTCTCATTTACCTCTTTGTCATTCAAACTTCGTCAGAAATAGTCCCCTGCTTATCTGGTGTTCGCACTACAACGACTTGTTTGGCTGTATAAGCTTTGAACGTACAATTGCTACTTAACGTAACGACATGCTTACATATCTAGCCGTTTTTTTCACTCCTATTGAATCTCTACGCACAACTTTGTACGAAAGACACGGGCTCTTAAACCATCCAAGGAAAAATGAAGATTCCTGAGCTTATCCTTGAGTGAATACATCGACCGAATGGCAGGGTGGATTGGAGACTCGGCCTCTCCAACCATTCAAACTGAAAACTTTATAGCCCAAAACCCATTTATCGAAACTATTGATTATATGGGAGCTATATGTTATGTTGGTCCGATCTCGGAGATTTTCACTACACATGTTACGCATATAATACGTACTAAACCTACAAAATTTCGTGATCTTAGCTTTTTAATTGCGAGAGTTATAGGCAAATGAGATTTATAATACAAAATGGCGGCTCCATACCAAACTTCATCGAGATATCTCTAAAATTAATTAAGCTTGCGTTTAAACAGACAGAAGGACATGGCTAAACCAACCCAGCTCATTGCCCTGATCATTTCGGTATATTTAATGGTGGGTCTATCTCTTCTTCTCATACTTACAAACATCGGACCAAAGTTATAATACCATTTCATGTTCATGAAAGGTTTAATAAATATTTTGCAGGCAGCTGCTGATAAGAGGTAGCTTCTTGAAGCGTATGACTTGCTGGTGATGTCCACAGGTATATCGGCTAATATTGAAGGTATGGTGTTTTTAGATACTAGCCCAAAAGGCTTAAGCTCATAGCTTGACGAATAGTGCAAAATCTGTTAATTTGCCGCAAGTTGAATAAACCCTGTTATTGATTTTAGTGAAAACGATGAGGGGAGATGGGACATGTAAATTCGAGTGTGGTGCTTTACTTATTCGGTATAAACAAAGATACATATGTACAGGAACGTTTTACCCCTTTGTTTAGAATTTCAGATAGTAGCGAAGTATCAAGGAAGACTTTTTGCAGCCAAGCAGTTACATTCTCCGTTTGATGTAGTAGCGTGGCATGGAAACTATGTTCCATTCAAATACGATTTATCTAAATTTATGGTTATAAACTCTGTCAGTTTTGATCATTGTGACCCTAGCATATTTACGGTTCTTACGTGCCCAAGCTTACGTCCTGGTACCGCTATTGCTGATTTCGTAATATTTCCTCCACGTTGGGCAGTTCAAGAACATACATTTAGGCCTCCATATTATCACAGTAAGTTGTATGAAAAATTCCATATATTTTATTTCAAATATTTCCTATACAGAAGGAATACTTTTAAAAACTTATAGTATAAGAATAAATCCGTGCTTCTTTCGGTCATCTTCAGAAACGAATATGTTCCGTGGAATATTCGAATAATGTTGACGTAATAAATTTGAAAATTTTTACAGTTATACTGATCGAAATGTTAACCAAAAAGATATTTTGCTGGATCTTCTTTGTTTTATTGGGGAACATATTGAGGGTTTGTGTGCCCTTTATAGACTCCCAATGTACATCTTTATGGAATTTTTACAGCATTTTCTGGTTTTTACTGATTACTGTATATGCTTTATATGTTTGAAAGTTCGTCAATTCGTCATAACCCTGAAGGCAGGCTATACATACATATATCGTCGGTGACGTAAGTGACATTTCAGTAAAGCTATTTTCCACTACAAATTCTTCATTTTTAAAACGAATATCAACTTTATGGAAAAAGTTCCCATCAAGATCGATTCTTTAAATTATTTTCTATACAACATGCAGTTTTCTTAAGAATAAATCAATACCTTATATTTATTACTTTTATATTGGCAGTAAGAGCTAATACCGTTTGAGAACATTTCAGTACAGATATACTAGTTTTGAGTGAGGCAGGCATATCTATATTTTTATTTCCAAAAATATTTTCAAACGTCATGAGCGCCTCATTTATGTTTAATACTGGTGACAACTTAAACTTGTTTTCACTTCATTGTGGGGTTTATTTCGTGTTCCACAGATATGTTTAAGCTGATTACTTAAGAAAAGCAAGGCCAGCTTCTGAAACATTTTTCTGTATACCATTGCCTATGGAAAGTTTAGCTGATTTTGCTTAAAATTCTTTTTATACTACTCAATTTTTGTTTAAAATTTTAAAATCTAATAGATAACAGGCTAGGGTAAAGCTAACATTAGTTGTCGGTGTTGGGGAAGGGGGAGTAGTAGTTACCCCCATTTCTTTCTACGCTTATGAACCAAAAAATCGAAATGTCACCCTGGATTTGACAAACTCATTACCAGAAACAAAAGCAAACACATGAGGGGTTTTTCACTTTTCGCCGTAAGGTGAACACCTTATTTATTTCGATATATAATAGTTAAACAAAGGGTGCCACAGGGTGGTGTCTTATCCCCGTTCCTGGGTTTTGATCTGGCGCCTCTGAATTCAATCGACGATTGACGGCCACTCAGGTAGTTAACAGTCCAACAAGGGGGAAGGGACGAGTCGTCCAGGTCTTTCAATAGTTGTGCATGGTTGACCGTGTCAAAAGCTTTGGCCAAGTCAAGCGCAACTAGCACTGTCCTGTGGTTTGGGCGCTTTTGGTTTAGTCCGTCCCCTATCTGAGTGGTGATGGCGTTCAGCGCGGTGGTGGTGCTGTGGTTTTTGCGAAAACCATGCTGATGTTCGGCGAGCCGCAAGTTGGCGGTGAAATACGGTAGCAAGACAGACAGATATCGGGCGATATGACTCCCTCACGGCAGCTGGCTTGCAGGCTTTAGTAGTGGGACAACTTTTGCGTGTCTCCATCTTTCAGGAATGACAAAGGTGGGCAAGGAAAGGTTGAAAATGTGTGATAGGTATCTCATATCTTCGTCGCCGAGGTGTTTCAGCATCAGCATGGAAATGCCATCGGGACTTTACATTTGGTGTTTTTTGATCTCCGAATTGCCTCCTGAACTTCTGTTGTAGAGATGGCAATGGGCGCATCGCGGTTTTTTGGGTTTATGCGCTTCCCTGGTGGCACGACGAATATCTTTGTCCAACGAAGGATGTCAGCAGAAGGCGCTCGCGCATCTTTTTGGCTTCGACTGAACCTTATCGCCGAAGGCGATCTATTGTAGCATTACATAAACACATCGCCCTTTTATTTTAATTGTCATGTGCACATAAAAAATGTATAAGCAAATATGAATGTATACAAACAACATTCTGCCCAAATTAGTTACATTGAACTCAGCGGGAGTTTATACAAATAATGCACATGCCGCACATAACCATGATCTTGTTACACTTGTGTGGACGGTCAAAGACACCGCCAAAGACAGTCGCAATGACCAACTGAACACAACGTCAGTTTGTCAATGCGACTGACATATTTATATATTTATTGCAACCATATGTTGACTTAGCATATTTCAGAGTTATGCATTTTAGTTTGTATGTATTAGTAGTATATACATAAGTATATGTATGTATTTTAGTTCGTAAATAACTTGTAAGTATTAGTGTAAGAATTTTGTATAAAAGAAAGAATATTTCAATAAAGAAATCAATTGATTCTATACACTGAACAACGGCTCTTCATTTAGCATTAAGTTATAGATATCAGTTTGTTACATGGCGATCCTGCCAGTTTGGTAACTAAATTAAATTAAAAAAAAAAAAAAACCAACTGGTTTCACTGATTGCAACCCGGTGGATCCATTGATCCAGTAGCTGGCAGCACCCGAAATCCCCATTACACAATATTTGCGGAATCGAAATGAGCACGACTTTGGATAAAAGATACGCAACATGATTTCCTAAAGTTGTAGGAGCCGTCATTAATATAAAATTTAATAACCACAACAACAGCACCAAGAGTAACGATATAAAATAAATTGACAACAAGAAAATAAGGATTCCGTCTTACATGGCACAAAAAGCATAAAAAGGTGGAATAGAATACCTCCTGGAAGACGAGACTGGCAAAAAGCATAAAAAGGGTGGAATAGAATACCTCCTGGAAGACGACACTGGCAAAAAAAAACTGGCAGCAAATGTATCTTACCATTACAAACTGGAGATGTAGCAGACATTATTCTTAAGTAATTATGTATATTAGAAATTTGGTAGGCACGCCTTTACGGCCGCTAAGCCAAAAGCAATTTGATTGCTTAGGAATTTTTTTTAATAAGCACATGTTGCTTAAAAGTAAAGAATTTTTTTTTGTAAAAATTAAATTTTAATCAACAGTGGTATTATCGAGTAGCTACTGGCAATACAAACACATGCCTATCCTTACTTTTTTTTTTTAATGTTTATCCTGTTTTATCGCCAATTGAAATTGTTTGTCCTTTTTGTTTAAAAATTGAATAACTCGGGATATACTGAACCGATTTTTATAATTTAAATACCAATTTCCTCGTCTTTAAAAACTCTATAAGACTAATTTTTTTATTTTGAAAAAATTTAATTTTGAATGTATATTTTTTATATTTTTTTGCGAAAACAGTGCAAAAAAAAATGAGGCAATGCATATTTTTGCACAAGAAAAAAGCAACATATGTAAAAATATGTTCCCTATAATATTACGTTGAGAAAAAAATGGCCCGGCCCTATGAATAACAGAAATTTTAATTTGAACACATCCTCTAAATTAAAAAAAAAAAACTTTTTTAAATTCATTTATTTAACAAGTTTTAGAGTATGCAGTGAAACACTTGTGGCAACCCTATATATCGCAAAAACATTTTGAAGATTCATTTGCCGGTGACTAGCTGCTGGCAATGCCGTACAAGAATTCGGAGTGTTATTGTTTTTGTCTTTCTACCCCCGTTATTAAAGATCAGACCACTTTTGTACATTCAGTCTTAGGGACAAGTAAAACAATAAAGTTCATATAGTTTTATATACAGATATAATAACCACGCTATATAATTGGTGACCCCGACAAAGAGCAACATGTCAGACGAGGACAATAAAAATTCGCCAGATTCGATTGTTGGACAGCCAGCCGCACAAGCGGGGCAACAAAACAACGTAAATGACAACAGTGGAGAGATTGCTAATTTATCCGTAAAACTACCTCCCTTTTGGCACGCCAACCCAAATCTGTGTATCGCCCAAGTGGAATCACGCTTCATAGCCGCTCGAATCAAAAATGACGTGACAAAATACCACACCGTCATTGCTGCCATCGAAAGCAACGTACTGGCACAAATAAGCGACATCATTTTAAACCCACCGTCAACTGATATGTACGAAAACCTAAAAGCTCGCATTATAGAAAGATTTGGAGAATCAGAGCAAAGGCGAATAAAAAAATTGTTGCAAGAGCTGGAACTCGGAGACATGCGCCCATCACAATTATTAAGGGAGATGCGAAATCTAGCTGGTAACGCAATGAACGGCGCTATGCTAAAATCGGTGTGGCTCAGTCGACTCCCAGCCGACGTACGGGCAATAATTTCCATAAGCTCTGAACCGTTAGATAAAGTCGCCAGCCTCGCGGACAAAATCACAGAGGTTAGGGACGGCCCACATGTAAACGCTGTCTCAAGCGAAACAGCGGCAACAACCAACCACTCGTTAGTGCATAAAATCGATGAACTCGCAAAGGAGATATCAGCACTGAAGTCACGCATACCTCCACGTACACGCTCTCGCAATAGGACCTCATCGCGTACAAGACCGCGCGAACCCGAGACTGCTCAGGAATGCTGGTACCATTTAAAGTTCGGCAACAATGCAAAAAAGTGCCGACCACCGTGTACCAAATCGTTAAACTAAACGCCCTGTCATTAAAGGCGGTAAGTGACAGGCACAGTACGACCAGCCGCCGTTTGCTCATCAGAGATTCGATAAATAACCTAAGATTTTTGGTGGACACTGGGGCCGATGTTAGTGTGATCCCAGCAGCAATTTTTCAACATCAAAAATACGAAACCTATTTTTATCTGTACGCAGCAAACAAAACAAAACTCAAGACATACGGCGAAAAACTTTTAACGTTAAACGTTGGGCTACGTCGACCATTAAAATGGGCTTTTATTATTGCTGAAGTTACTCAACCGATAATAGGTGCAGACCTGCTCGTCCATTTCAATTTATCTGTAAATCTTCGGCACGGCATTTTGTTCGACGGCGTCACGAGCATGTCAAAAAACTGCGCAGTTGTCGATGCTCCGGACGAGATCCTCAACATTTCCACAATAAATTCCGACATGCCCTTCCCTTCGTCAGATATGACGCCGAAAAGTATTTCACACCAGGTTACGCACTGCATCGTCACAAAAGGTCCACCAGTTTTCGCAAAACCTCGTCGTTTAGCACCCGACTTGTTAAAAGCGGCCAAAAGTAAAATCGAGTCTTTACTCGAGGCCGGTATATGTCGGCCATCAAGGAGTCCATGGGCGAGCCCCCCCACATGGTTAAAAAGAAAAATGGTGAATGGCGACCATGTGGAGATTTCAGACGACTGAACGCTATTACTGAGCCGGATCGATATCCATTGCCGCACCTGCATGTCTTCACCCACTCTCTTCACGGATGTACAATTTTTTCAACTATCGACCTGAGGCGAGCATATCACCAAATCCCAGTTGAAAAAGAAGACATACCTAAAACAGCGATAACCACCCCGTTTGGTATGTACGAATTTGTATACATGTGTTTTGGTTTACGTAATGCTGGGCAAACTTTTCAAAGGTTCATGGACCAAATCTTGCTCGAATTTAAGTTCGCCTGGCCTTACCTGGATGATATCCTCATCGCATCAAAAAATACAGCTGAGCACCAACAGCACCTACGCAGCGTTTTTGGAAGACTAAGACAGCACGGCATCCTCGTCAATTCATCTAAGTGCAAACTCGGCAAATCCGAAGTCATATTTTTGGGTTACAAGGTCTCTAAAAACGGAATTACACCACCTGATGATCGCGTACAAGCTATTAGAGGCTACAAATTACCTGAAAGAGCATGCGACTTACGACGCTTTCTGGGCATAATCAATTTTTTCCGCAGATTCTTGCCCAAAGCCGCCATGTATCAAAGTACGTTATGTGCGCTCATAAAAGGAAACAAAAAGAGGGACACGTCAAAAATAGAGTGGAACCAAGATTCCAGAGAGGCTTTCCAGCGTTGCAAGGACGAACTTTGCACAGCAACCCTCCTCGCTTTTCCGAAACCAGGCGCGCAACTGTCCGTAGCAGTCGACGCATCCAGTACGGCTATCGGCGCCGTGCTGCAACAGCTCAACGGCGATAAATGGCAACCGTTAAGCTTTTATTCCGAAAAGTTGAGCTCCGCTCAGCGGCGTTACAGCACGTCCGACCGCGAGCTCTTGGCTGCTTACAAGAGCGTGAAATATTTTCGCCATATGCTGGAAGGCCAACAATTTTACGTGCTCACAGATCATAAGCCATTGCAATTCGCGTTCAGACAAAACATCGACAAAGCTTCGCCGAGGCAAATAAGGCACCTCGATTTCCTAAGCCAATTTACAACCGACATACGCTACGTGCCCGGCAAGGAAAACATAACAGCCGACGCCCTTTCCAGAATCGACAGCATCCAGGCCAACCACACCATCAATTTCGAAGACTTAGCAAAGAGTCAGTCTTCCAGCGATGAAATCGAAACTTATTTAGAAGAAAACTCAAGCCTGGCCTTAAAGAAATTTAACATACCAGGCACCACCGTCGAACTGTACTGCGACATAAGCACAGGCAAAGCACATCCTTTCGTTACGGAAGAATTCCGTAAAACCGCATTCGATTCTTTGCACAACCTGGGCCATGCCGGCATTTCGAAAACTACCAAGTTAATGGCCGAAAAATTCGTGTGGCCAAACATGAAACGAGACTGCGCCAAATGGACCCGACGCTGTGTTGCTTGCCAGCGATCAAAAATTCAACGCCATAACAGAGCCCCAATAGCAACTTATCCTACGACGGAAAAGCGCTTCGAGCACATCAACATCGACATCGTCGGGCCTTTGCCACCCAACAAAGGATACCGATACTGCTTGACCTGCATCGATAGATTCACCAGGTGGGTCGAGGTATATCCCATCGAGACAATTACCGCCGAAGCCGTTGCGTTCGCGTTTTATTTTAATTGGATACCTAGGTTCGGCGTCCCAGCGAAGATCACTACGGATCAAGGTCGCCAGTTCGAATCCACTCTTTTTCGTGACCTGAATAAACTGCTCGGCATCCAACATCTAAGAACAACAGCCTACCACCCAGCTTCAAACGGAATAATCGAAAGATTTCACCGCACTTTGAAAACATCCATCAAATGCTTGCAAACGGAGCAGTGGGTTGAGGCATTACCGGTGGTACTCCTCGGCTATCGGGCCGTTTTCAAAGAAGACATTAAGGCCACGCCAGCAGAAATGATATATGGCTGTACAATTCGACTTCCAGGAGAATTTTTCGAATCTACAACGACGCAAATGAAGCCGAATTCGCTAACAATCTGCGAAAGCAAATGCGTGACCTGAGACCAACGACAACTTCAAATCACGCTAAACCAGCACATTTCATAGAAAAGCAACTAGCAACTTCAGCCGCAGTCTTTGTTCGAAATGATGCAGTACGCCGACCATTACAGCCACCTTATACTGGTCCGTATCAGGTTCTCAAGCGGAATGAGAAATTTTACCAAATAGATATAAATGGCAAAAAGACCAACATAAGCATCGATAGATTGAAAGCTGCTTACACGATCAACGACGCCAGCGACGCAACCTCAGCAGCAACGTCGAAAGAGCCAACTCCACATCCGGGATACGTAACCCGATCTGGCCGAAGGGTTAAGCTCCCTACTTTTTACCAGGGGGAGTGATGTGGCAACCCTATATATCGCAAAAACATTTTGAAGATTCATTTGCCGGTGACTAGCTGCTGGCAATGCCGTACAAGAATTCGGAGTGTTATTGTTTTTGTCTTTCTACCTCCGTTATTAAAGATCAGACCACTTTTGTACATTCAGTCTTAGGGACAAGTAAAACAATAAAGTTCATATAGTTTTATATACAGATATAATAACCAGCCTATACACTTAAAAAAGTAATTTCAACATATAGAAATGTATTAGCTAGTTATAAAGACCTTATGACCTAATGTGGATATTAGCGAAAATTCCAAACTAGAATGACGGTTTTTTTTCAAACAGTAGTGTAATTATTTCTCGATCCTGCATAAGACACTGTTTTCCGAGCTAGAAATGAGTTTGCATGCGATGTATTTAACCTCATTTGCTGGTTCGAACGAGTGATATTTACGTGTTTTTGGAATGGAAAGAGCATTCGCAAATCTAGGTTTCAACCGATCAGCCTCAATTTCATATTCAGATAGCGTGCAAAAGTCGAAGTTAATATTTGAAAAAAAAAATGCTGGGCCCATTCGAATAAATCGATTGCCGTGGTTATTTGTGAATGCATCGGTCGTTGCAAGCTTGCTCGGTAGGCATTTCTTTTAACCGTCCCTCCTATTCCGTCGCAGGCCCCCTTGCCATGTGATGTCGCGAAGAAATTCCATTGAATGCGTATACCGGTATCTTTCTGCGCACATACCATGTTTATAAAATTTGATTTGTTCTTGTATTGAGCTGCTGACCCATCCTAGAAAAAAATTAGCTTTTTTATATGCTCTTTGCCGTGTATATTTGCCAAATACTGAATCATTTTTTCATTAAAAATGCTAACAGCCACAGAATCGTGCTTATTGCATTCAGATATAACAACAAAACTATGATGCTGGGTTTTGCCATTTTCCCTATAATATATCACATATGGATGCAGTGTTGCCTGTTTATTTGACCAATGGAATAATAAAATACCAGGCTACTTTTTATTTAAAGAAACAAGTTTGTATGAGATCAGTAAGTTTCACTCAGGGATTAAACTTAACATAACCTCAAATACCCAAAAACACATTCCTACTCAGTCAACTCAGCATTGCCTGTTTTAAGTATTTCACTGCATACTCTAAAACTTGTTTAATAAATGAATTTAAAAAAGTTTTTTTTTTTTTTTTAATTTAGAGGATGTGTTCAAATTAAAATTTCTGTTATTCATAGGGCCGGGCCATTTTTTTTCTCAACGTAATATTATAGGGAACATATTTTTACATATGTTGCTTTTTTCTTGTGCAAAAATATGCATTGCCTCATTTTTTTTTGCACTGTTTTCGCAAAAAATTATAAAAAATATACATTCAAAATTAAATTTTTTCAAAATAAAAAATTTAGTCTTATAGAGTTTTTAAAGACGAGGAAATTGGTATTGAAATTATAAAAATCGGTTCAGTATATCCCGAGTTATTCAATTTTTAAACAAAAAGGACAAAAAATTTCAATTGGCGATAAAACAGGATAAACATTAAAAAAAAAGTAAGGATAGGCATATGTTTGCATTGCCAGTAGCTACTCGATAATACCACTGTTGATTAAAATTTAATTCTTACAATTTTAAGTGTTTCGTTTCAGAAAAAGAAACGAGGTGGTAGACAGGTTAGGAAGCGAAAAGAAATCACTGAAGCTTTTAGGCTACTTAACTTAACCGTAGACATTAACGATAGGCCAAAATTAAAAGATAAAATAAAAATGTTAAGAAATAACTTGTAAATAAAATATTTTTTTTTTTTAATAAAAAACAAACAAGCTGAGTAAATTGGAGTGGTACAGTAAAGCAAAATATCATTAAATTTTACATTTTTATTATAGATAGTGCCTTGCCCGACTATCTTGACTACGACAAAATAAATTATATCGTTGACAATTTAGAACGCGAAGACGCAAACGAAGTACGTAGGTCAAGATCTCGTAGCAAGGGAAGTAATAGAAATAATCTAAACTGGTTAAAACAATTTTGGCTTCAAATAGGAATGGGTAGAAAACCCACAATGAAATATGCATTATACCCTTGTACATTAGCAGAAGAACAAATTAGAATGCTCAATCTAACACAAATACACGTTAAAAAGAAAAATTTTAATCCAATTTTTTTAAAAATGGCATGGTGGAAAGTTGCACTTAACGGTATACTGATAGGAATAGCAGGGTACGAGGTAGGTAAAGAAAGTTCAGCAGATCAAAAATTTGAAAATCGATCAGTCAAATACGAACCACATCATATTATTGAACAGAAAGAAGAGATCACCGATAAATGGTTGACAATTTTTGCTTGTTTAGCTACATGTTTAATTGTCGCAATTGCAATTTTAATCAAAAATTATATTAAAAATAAATTGAGACGATTGAACAATGTACAACAACGCGTTTAAGGGCAAAAATTGTAAACTAAGATATGAATAAATGGCAAGAAATATATGATACCCTATATGAAGAAAAACTAAAAGCTGATAAATCTTACAAATGCATAAATAAAAATATTAATATAAAAACAGAAACTATCGTAAAGCATTTTAAGATAATTTTAGAAGCTCTTAATAGCATAGGACAGGTGATCAAAGCAGTAAATAACATACTTACCAAGGAACACCAAGTAGAGTCTTACCAATTTTTCTCTGCCGTAAGGGAGAAACTAGTATCTTCTTTAGCAAGATACAATATAGAAGTCAATGCACCAACCACAGTAGAGGAAGATCTACAACTATATTTCAATTCGCTTTTGGCAGAACGTGCTCAGAGCCCATTGGTAGAAGAAAATATACCAAACCTTCAACCAATAGATATACCATATATAAACGTCACAATGGTGCAAACGGTAGTTGAGTTCATTAAAACTGCTTCGTCAGTATAACCAGAGTTTGATGTTAAACCGGAAAACCTAAACAGTTTCCTAGATGCACTCGATATACTTCAACAAATCAAGGATACACACGAGGCATTGGCCATTACCATGATTAAGACCAAGCTAAAAGGCACAGCAAGAAATTTCATAAGCAACGAAAGCACGATAGAACAAATCAAAACAAAACTCAAAACCGCGATTAAGGGTGAATCAGTAGAAGTTTTACAGCTAAACTCCTGAACATCCAGCAGCGTAGCAAAACTGGTAACCAGTACACTGCGGAAGTAGAAAAAATAACAAGGTCATTGGAAGGAGCATATATCTCATATGGATTAAATCCAGACTTAGCCACGAGATATGCAACACAGGCAGCAGTCAAAGCCATGTGCAAAACCTGCTCCAACACCCAAGTTAAAATGATAATGCAAGCGGGAACGTTCGCAACAATGAACGACAAGTATGCAACAAAATGATAGCGAAATCAACGACAAATGGCCAACAATTAGACTAACTCTTTTATTATATCAAAGTTTCATATTAGGTATAACAATTCAAGTTGTGCTTAAAATTATGATGTGTTTGTGTGTATGTCCATATGCTTGCAATAGCGAAAAAAGATGCAATGCAAAAGGTGTAGTAGGTAATACATATGTATCTACATAAGTACATGCTGTTTGTAATATTCATTTCTCTTATACTAGACAGTTACTTAAGTTAGCAAATACAAAATATGAAAAGTTTAAGGTAAATGATTGTGCAGGTGTCGTTGACCCACGACAGCTGTGCAATTAGGCAGGGTTTCTCAATCGGTGACCCAACAATCTCCAAATTCACAAACAGCTGCACCGAAATTACCGGCAGCTCTAACACAATTTTAAATGTACGACAACAAGGCCAATACCGGAGTAGTTTCCGTGGAGGTTACCGAAGTAACAATTATGGCAATTACCCAAATAGGAGATTTAGACCGCAACAAAGATACAACAATAACTCAGGGCAAGGAAGCAATAATAACAATAATCGAAGAGGTTCACAAACCCAAAATGGCAATAGGCCGTACAACCAGACCCGTAACGTGCGCAGCTGCACTCAAACGGAAAACCAGGATGCTCCACTTCAAGAGTAAAAGAAAGAAAAATATGCGTACTAAACTTACATCTAAACAGCTACATAGCAACAAGGACATCCATAAATAACGTAATTTCAAATTTTTTAATCGATACAGGAGCGGACATCTCATTTTAGAAAAGAATCAAATTAATCAAAGTCATAAGATAAATACCGAGCACATTACAGATTTAAAAGGCATTGGTCAGGGAATAACCAGCACTCAAAGAACGATTAAAGCAGACTTAAAAGGTGATAACCTTCTCATTTACCATAAATTTCATGTAGTAGTCGACAATTTCCCAATTCCATGCGATGGAATAATAGGCCTAGATTTCATAAAAAAGTACAATTGCATCTTAGACTATGGAAAAACAGAGGATAAACTAATCCTAAGACCATACGATTTTCCCCAAACAATAACAATGCACCCTACAAATTGTCTGCCCGTCAATACAATTACGATCCCTGCTAGATCATTAGACAAATTAAAGTAAATACCGATAACAAAAACATTTTTATCCCAATACAATCATAGCAAATACAATCACAAACAAGGATCAAACTTTTGTTAGAATCATTAATACTACACATAAAAACACAACTATCCAAAATTACAAAATCAAGACCGAAAACTTAGATGATTACACACTAATTAAAACAGAAAAACCCAGTAAAAATTGCAACGATACAGAAAAATTTAAAATGATTAACAAAAATTTTTCCAAAATTCGTCAACCCTCAATTAACAACACTTTGCACAGAATTTATAGACATATTTGAACTAGAAACCGAACCAATCACCTCTAATAATTTCTATAAACAGAAATTATATATGAACGACAACACCCTAGTTTACATAAAAAATTATAGATTACCTCAAACCCAGAAGGGAGAAATCAGCAAACAAGTAAATAAGCTAATAGAAGATGATATAATAGAACCCTCCATATCGGAACATAATAGCCCAATCCTACTAGTCCCTAAACAATCACTTCCAGGAAAAACAGAAAAAAGATGGAGACCAGTAGTCGACTACAGACAGGTAAACAAAAAGCTAGCAGAGGACAAATTCCCACTTCCAAGAATTGATGATATTTTAGACCAACTTGGAAGAGCAAAATATTTTTCATGCCTAGACCTTATGTCAGGTTTTCATCAAATTGAACTACACCCAGATTCAAGGGATATAACTTCATTCACAGCCGAAAATGGCACATATAGATTCAAAAGACTACCTTATGGATTAAAAGTAGCACGAAATTCATTCCATAGAATGATGACCCTAGCATTCGCAGGTCTCAAACCATCATAAGCATTTCTCTACATGGATGACTTAGTTGTATTAGGTTGTTCCGAAAATCACATGCTAAAAAATTTAAGAGACGTATTTTCCACTTGTCGAAAATACAACCTAAAACTACATCCAGATAAATGCTTATTTTTCAGTCAAGAAGTAACTTATTTAGGACATAAATGTACAAACAAGGGAATATTACCCGATCCAAGCAAATTTGAAACCGTTCAAAACTATCCAACGCCAAAAACAGCAGATGAAGTTTAAAGATTCGTAGCCTTCTGCAATTATTACAGAAGATTTGTTCCGAATTTTGCAGAACATTCTAGAAAATTAACTAGGCTTTGCAAAAAGAATGTTACCTTCGAATGGACAGAAGATGTCAAAAAGCTTTTGTCTACTTAAAGGAAGCATTAATTAGTCCAAAACCAATTGCTTACGCTTCAAGGTCCTTTAAAAAAGGCGAAACTAACAAAGCTACAATAGAAAAAGAATTGGCCGCGATTCATTGGGCCATAACCTTCTTCAGACCATACGTATATGGCAGAAAATTCCTAGTTAAAACCGACCATCGCCCATTAACATACCTATTTTCAATGAAAAGTCCTTCCTCAAAGCTGACACGAGTAAGACTAGATTAAGAAGAGTACAATTTTGAAGTGGAGTACATAGCTGGTAAAGAAAACCACATAGCGGACGCATTATCCCGCATAACTATAACAAATTTGAAAGACTTGTCAGTGGAAGCAAGCAAAATATTAAAAATAACTACCAGATCAGCAACTAAAAAGAATAGCAAGAATATTGAGAATAAAGAAAGTCATACAGAGAGCCCCAAAATATATGAAGCGCTAAATAAATTTGAAGTAAAAAGACATGTCGAGCTCGTTTTCAATCCTCCGAAATTTTATTTCAAAAAAGGAAAGAAAATTTGTAGCACTTGAGGATAAGATTGACTTAGGACAATTCTTTACCAGGCTCGATAGAGAAGCCGGCAATTTAGGACTTGTACAAGTACAGTTGTCCATAGGGGACAAATTGTTTAAAAAGAATTATACTGCAGTAGGAAAATTTATTGAAATGGGTAATAAAGTTCTCAAAAAGTTAACAATAGCTCTAACCCCAGAGGTTATATGCGTGACAAATCCCGGGAAAATTAAAGAAATTCTGCACAAATATCATGACGATCCTATTAGTGGTGGCCACCCAGGAATAAATCGCATGACAGATAAAATCAAGCAGAAATATAGCTGGCTGAATATGAAGAATTACATAAGGAAATACATAAAAAACTGCATCCACTTCAAGAAAAATAAAACTAACAAGCACATAAAAGAGCCAATGACAATAACGGAGACACCTCCGAAGGCATTTGACATTGTACAAATCGATACAGTCGGACCATTACCGAAATCGATAAATGGAAACGAATATGCAGTTACCATTATATGCGAGCTAAGAAAATACTTGGTAGCGGTTCCAGTCCCAAGCAAACACGCAACAACAGTTGCTAACATAAAACCTCAACACCCTACCATCATCAAACCTTGGGTACAGTAGAACGCAGTCACCGAACATTCAATGAATATGTATTAAGTATTTCGCGTATTGTTACAATACAACACCATCTACCATACATAAATATTTCCCGTTTGAGCTCATATTTGGGAAAAATCCACCAAATTACGAATTTTTAGAAGAAAATAAAATCAGCCCACTATACAATCACGAGGCTTACGATAAAGAAGTCAAATACAGACTACAAATAGCCCAGAAAAGAGCTAGGAAATTAATCCATGAGGCTAAAGAAAAGCAAAAAACCAATTATGACAAGAGTAGTTATAGTAAGGAAATTAAAATAGGAGACTTAGTATTAGTTAGAGAAGAGGCCTCCCGTAAGTTAGAAAATAGATATACAGGACACTACAAAGTTAAAAATATTGATAAAAATAACAACTACACTTTAATTCCACATAGCATAGGAGACAAAAACAAAAACAAAAAAGAAATCGTAATTCATAACAATAGGCTTAAACCAATTTAAAACTCGTAGCGTTAAAAATAAAAATAAGCAATGCACTTTATTCATAATAATTTAGTAATAGCAAAAAAAAAATACAAGCATTCCAATTTACTCAATCTTATACACGGCACAAGCCAAAAGAAAACAATATCAAGTATCAAATAAAGCATACAAACAAATAGAAATAAAATAAAAACATGTGACAAAACAATGGTAACAAGATCCTAAAACAATTAAAATTTTCAAACAAACATCAAGCGGTTCAAACCGATATATATAGTTGACTACAAATATATATATCTATTTTTTTTAAGAGGGGAGGTGTAGCATTACATAAACACATCGCCCTTTTATTTTAATTGTCATGTGCACATAAAAAAATGTATAAGCAAATATTAATGTATACAAACAACATTCTGCCCAAATTAGTTACATTGAACTCAGCGGGAGTTTATACAAATAATGCACATGCCGCACATAACGAGGATCTTGTTACACTTGGATCTTCAAAGACAATGCGACTGACATATTTATATATTTATTGCAACCATATGTTGACTTAGCATATTTCAGAGTTATGCATTTTAGTTTGTATGTATTAGTAGTATATACATAAGTATATATATTTTAGTTCGTAAATAACTTGTAAGTATTAGTGTAAGAATTTTGTATAAAAGAAAGAACATTTCAATAAAGAAATCAATTGATTCTATACACTGAACAACGGCTCTTCATTTAGCCTTAAGTTATAGATATCAGTTTGTTACACTATATTTTGTCGTTGGGTTTAGTCGAGTTGGACAGAGATTTCACCGTAGACCATAATTTGCCAACTCCAGCCGAGAGGTTGTAATACCTTAGGTGCCCCTCCCACTTAGCACGTTTGTGTATATCTACTAAGCGTCTGATTTCCGCATTAAGATCCTTTATTTGACGATCCGTAGGGTCCAGGTGTCTAATATGGTCACGCTCATTTGCCAGAGCCGCTGCTAGGGCCATACGAAACGCCTTTTCCCCTTCTCCGGCGTCAGACGGGGTGGGGAGAGCAGCGAAGGCGCTCTCTGTGGTGGTAAGCAAACCCTCCCAGTCGGCTTTATTAAAGTTGGTGAAGGTGACGGTTTAGGCAGGGGGGAGCGAAATAACAGCCCTTGGTCGGGGAAACCCCGAGTCATTCCTGTACGTAGAATGCAACGTCGGGGAGCTCTGGGAGATGATTAAATTTTTTTTAGATCCCACTAACACAAGTATACACGGTTTTGGATCTGGGCAACTAAAAGTGGTTTTTAAGTCAATTGATGAAGCTGAATCCGAATCTGCATTCCGTTTTTTAAGATTGGTTTAAGATTTAGAGATATCGGTAATTTTGTTTTTTTTTTAGGTATCACTTCATTCAAAAGATCGTTTCGCCAATTTTACAAAAGCGACGAACGGAAGCAACGACGTATAACATGAAGGGAAAGGTCAAACCATCGCTGAGCAATAGCCAGCCGAAATTTGGTCGAATTTTTACGATTTTTGAAAAAATTTTGATTTTAAAAATGGGTTTTTTTGTGTTTAATAGCAAACACTTTTAGCAAAATAACTATTAGGCAGATCCGGCAAAAACTCTATTTTTCGGGATTTTTTTTGTAACTTTCAACAAAATTCAAATTCATTTTTTAAGACTTTTGTCAAATAACATTAATTTTATTAATTTAAAAGTAACAAATCAGAAATAAAGATTGGTGGAACTTTGCCTTTTGTATTGTTTAGTATCTGTTTCGCGTATTAGAGTCCAACAATAGTCGCTCATCATGCCTTCATCCCAAAATCCTTGGTATCGTCTTTCAATTTTGGCTAGATCTTGATGTAACCGCTCTCCCTGTTCGTCGCTCGTATCACCCAAGTTTTCGGGAAAGAAATTGTGATGGGAAATCAGAAAATGCATCTTTAGAGACATCCGAGCTCCAATCTTTCGATAATTTTCCAACATATCGCCAATAATTTCCTCAAAATTAGGGGATTTGTGATTACCAAGAAAGTGGTGAACGATATTTTGAAAAGATGCCCACGCGGCTGCTTCATCGGGCGTTAAACATTTTGTAAATTCTTTATCAGCCATTAGTTTTCTAATATCAGGTCCCACAAATATTCCTGCTTTGATTTTTGCATATGACAATTTCGGATACACCTTGACTAAGTACGAAGTTCTTTATATGGCCAAGTTTAATGTGAAGAGGTGGCAGGAAAATGTCTTGTGGATTTACAAGTGGTTCAGTGAGACGTTTTGCTGTCCAGGCTCATATTGAGTACGACTTTGCCATTATTTCCTCACATAATGATGTTCAGTTGCGCGGCTATCCTACAAGCATAAGAAACAACAAAATTTGGTGAATCCAGATTGCATCCCAGTTAAGATGTGTTTTCGATTTAATTGGAATTAATGTTGATACCTTTAGATCACCACATATTTTCCATTTATGATCATTGTATTTGATGAAGCACAGGATCTTCCGCATTGTTTCGTAGCATTCCTTCGTTTGTACTGCATGAGCAATCGGAATAGACGGTCGAAGACCCTCATTTCTGTTTCTATATACAGTAACTTGTGTTCGAGAGTCTAGTTTTTCCATTGCTGCAGCCGTGATGCTAGCAACTCTGCTTTTTGTTTGGACAAACTCAAGTCACGAATCAAATCGCTTAGTTCATCTTGCGAAATTAAGTGTGGCCCTTCCATGACAAAGTCGCTTTCACTGCTCGGGGGTGATGGAGTTAAAGTTTCCAGGACGTTTGCACTTATACTGCGATAAACTGGCAATGGATCATTAGCAGTACGTGGAACTGGCTTGGATACTGATGATACATCAGGATAATTATATTTTGCTAATTTTCAACAAACAAAAGTAGCAATCATCTTCATGGTTTTTAAGTTCACTCCAGAGCTCCGGCTTTGAAAACGAAAAGAACTCACGTTCTCCCAATGACCTCTTATACAGCTTTGTTTTGCATGCGTTACAAATAAATTTCGGTCTCCATGGCTTATGAGTGTCTGCTACTCTGAAACCAAAGTAGTGCAGATACGCATCTTTGAGCGCATTTGTTATTATTTTGCCACTTTTTTTAATCATATAACAACCACAAACGTAACAAAAACACTTTGGATCAACTTAGCAACTCTGTCTCTGCATTTTTATTTTTATATAATGGTGTTGATGGTTTAGAATATATTTTAATTCTGAGTCTTAAACTATTTTACATTTACTTATATACTAAATCTTAAAACTATGTTCCTAAACGTTCTAATGTTCCTAAACGTTCTAATGTTCCTAAACGTTTCTAATGTTCTATTGTTCTATTGATTTTATTGCTTGTTTGTTCAAGGGCATTGCTTGAATACTAAGAAACCATCTGTTTTGTATGAGGGTTGTTTATACTTATCTTTCCTCAAGTGGACTGTATGTGTGTACATATGTGTGATAGGTTTAGGTACCTTATCCTGTTTTGTAAGTATGTATGTATGACAATATTATCTTAAATTCTAGTGGACTATATAAATTTACTTATTTTAGAGCGGCGTTGTTATATGTTCATACTTTTATGAACATTCTGCCATTTTTACTTACTTATCAAGCAGTGCCACGATTTAAAAGCTGCTATAAGAGCACAATGGTGCTATCATGCGAGATCTCGGAAACTAGAATCAATCTTGAAAAACTGAATGCAGATTCGAATTGAGCATATCAAATGTTTAGGCCCTATGCCTAAATTCCGAAAAAAATGGGCCACCCTAATGTCACTTTTCCGCATCCTTCCAACCACACATACCAATCCACCCACATGTATGTGCATGCCTGCATATTCATGTTTTGTCAGCAACATATACATGCATGTGGGTGTGCATGTGTAGGTTCACATCCCCTTAAAACCGGAGGCTAAAATTTCGCGTTCAACGGTTGTCCTCGACTGGACAACCTCCTACTTTTCCAGCGATCGTCACAGCGTCAACACCTCACGGCCACCCCAGGATTTTCACCGCCAACTATAAGGTAAAATTTCATTGTGAAAACTATAATCTTCAATTCAAATACACGGCCACATTTATAACGAGAATTCTCGTTCTTTTTGCCACAGCACTAAAAGCGATACAGTCCACAATAACAACATCAAACCGCAGTAATAATACCACTTGGATGGATATAGAAATACTTCATTTTACTATTCAACGTTGGATAAATCCACTCAGCCACACACAGAGAAATAACCACTGCCGCAAGGAAGCTACCACAACAATAACACATACATACAACATACTCTGCCGATCACCACATCAAAGCACGTAAGTTGTATATTTCTTGCCACTTGTTTTTTGGTGTTGCTATTTTTTTATTAAACGTATTGCCACAAATATTTAGATTTAAAAAAGTGTCGCCCGCGAGGGCGAACAGTGAATTTGTTTAGTGAGTGCATTGCTTAAAATTTTTTTTAATAATTAACATTGTAATTGCTGAGGTAACATAACCTCACTTTCACATTAAATTCATGTAGCCTTTCGATTGGTAGTTTCGTCTTAGTTTTCCACCTTTTTTTTTGGTAATAAACACCCACAGCATTTCAACAGAAGGCTAGAAAATTTTCTTAATTAAAGTAACTTAGTTTTTTTTAGTTACATTTTCATTTATTCGCACAAATCTCCACTTAAAGATTCACTTATTCGCTCGTTTTGATACACCGCGCTCTTCACTTGTGTGGGGTTTGATTTTTCCTGGGTGAAATTACTGCCATTATTCGCATTCCCTTGGATTTTATTATATTGCACGGTTGAGCATTTCCCGTACCTTCGGTTTACTTTTCGGCCTTTAATTATATCTCGTAATTCCTCAAAACCCAAAATATGGAAAGCTTCATTAGGTTGGCTGACACTATAAGTGAATTTGAAGCTGACTATAATGAAATAGAGGATTCAGCCCACACCAAATTCACTCTTGGCCTTCAACAAGAGGACTTGAAGTCAATGTGGAGGAAAACGAGAACGGCCCAAGATGAGTTGTTAAACTCGAACAAGCTGGAGCAGTCTGACATTGTATCAGTTAAACTAAAATTCAAAAAGGCTTACGCCATATATTTACGCTGCATGTCAGACATGGCTACACGCCAAGCGGCGTTCACTAAACCCGATTCCAAAACGGAAGAAAAGCCAGAATTTTGGCACAGTATCCGCCTGCCTCCTTGCGATACTGAAGTTTTCAAGGGCGATTACCTGTCATGGCCAACATTTCGTGACATGTTCACGGCCATTTATATCTTAAACAAACGCCTAACACCAGTTAAGAAATTGTTCCATCTCAACAATAAAACACAAGGTGAGGCAAAAGATATTGTTAAAACATGTCCGCTCACGAATGAGGGGTTCGATACAGCGTGGAGAAACTTATGCGAGAGATACGAAAATAAACGTATATCTGCTAGTGAACTCGCAACTCCAAATTTTGTTTAATTTGAAAAAGGTAGAGAGTCATTGTGGTAGCGCAATTAAAAAATTGCAACGCGAAATAAATAATTGCCTTTCGTCCTTACGAAGTCATACAATTGACACTTCCAACTGGGACGCAATTATTAAATACCTGTGTTCGACTAAATTGCCGGAAAGTACGCTAGGTCTATGGGAGCAAAGCATAGACCATAAAGTGGAAATATCCAAGTGGGATGATATGGGCAAATTTTTGTCCAACCGCTTCCAGACACTTGAAACAGTGTCTGGGTTCATAGGGGCTTCTTCGAAAGCGCAGAAACCGCAATCAACGCGACCTGCCAACGTAAGAAAGTCACTATGCACAAAGTGCAAGTCAAATTCCCACAGCTTGCGAAATTGTCCCCGTTTTCTCAAGTTAACGCCGGTGGAGCGAATTAATTTCGTTAAGTCGACTAAGGGCTGCCTAAACTGCCTATCCCCACGACATACAGTGTCGATGTGCAGCAGTTCGTACGACTGCAACAAATGCCACTCTCTACATCATACGCTCCTGCATGCGAAGTCTCTACAGACGCAGGCAACTAGCAGCCCGAATCAGCATAATGCTGATAATGCTGCCTCCACTTCCCAACAGGCACAACAGAGACGGGAAGTTTCAAAATCAAGCTCGGATTCTAACAGAAATGTAAAATCCTGCCATGTACATTCAAGTGCAGGTGTGCTGCTAGGGACAGCTCGAGTCACCATTCATCATAATGGTACAGACATCCCAGCAAGAGCGCTGATAGATTCTGGCTCAGAATGCTCGATCATGAGAGAACGACTAAAACGCCGAATCAATTTACCACCAAAAAGGATGCATGCCCAAGTTTCGGGTATCACTAATGCTGTGTCGGCTCAAGTCAAGGAGGCCTCCCACCTTGAACTCCGTTCACCAGTGTTTCCTTGCTTTAGCCCAACAACTTCTGTGCTAATTCTAGCCAAACTTACTGGGAATCTGCCATCCTGCCATATCGACGCATCGACTATGCAGGAATTCCCGGACTTAGTCTTGGCAGATAAGAGATTCTACGTTAATGAAGAAGTAGATCTCATACTTGGCGGAGATATATATCCACAAATAATACTGAGCGGACTGAAAAATAATGTACTGAGTACACTTCTGGCTCAAGAAACTGTGTTCGGTTGGATATTAACCGGGCGTGTAGAAGCACCGAATCCAACCAGAAATATAGTGTCCTTTTACAGCGAAGTTGCTTTGGACAAACGGCTTACAGCATTCTGGGATTTAGAAAATCTGCCCAGAATTAAAAGTCCAAACGCAGATGACAAATACTGCGAAGATTTATATAGGGCACATAGGAGGATCTCTTAGGCGAGCGTGTTCGCAATTCTTCCGGAATGAGACGCGTTTAGCAAAGAACCTGGAATTAGGGAAAGAATATTTGAGGGTCCTGTCTGAGTATGAGACATTAGGGCATAAGCAAAAAATTAAGGATATAGTTCAAGCCGGCGAATAATTATTTTTTGCCCCATCACGCCTTAATGAAGGCGGAAAGTACCACCACTAAGGTACGAGTCGTTTTCAACGCTTTGAACGACATTCTCCTGTCTGGCCCAGTATTGCAATCAGATCTTCCAGTACTTATACTTCGCTGGAGACTATATCGTTTCGTTTTCAATAGTGACATCGAAAAGATGTATTGGCAAATATGGATGAGCGATGATCACGCAAAATTCCAACGAATTGTTTATCGAACATCGCCTCAAGAACCCATAAGCCTTTACGAGTTGAAAACGGTCACTTTCGGGGTCAATTGCGCGCCTTATTTAGCAATTAGAACCCTTTGGCAACTGGCAGATGATGTAGAAAGTACATATCCTACAGCATCTAGCATATTAAGGGAAGGCATGTACGTTGACGACGTACTAGCGGGGGGACATACATTCGCATCGGCCATTAATGCGAGAAAGTCTTACACTCCGCTTGCTTCCCACTACGAAAATGGACTTCGAATTCTGAGGAAATTCTCAACGACATCCGGAAAACGGATCGGCTGACCGAGGACTTTCTGGCATTTGAAGATACCAGCACCATTAAGGCATTGGGCATAAGATGGAATGCCCATTCCGACTTATTCTACTTTCAAGCAGGGTCACTGGAAGAAAGTGAAAAGCTGACAAAAAGAGCGATTTTGTCCGCCATTGCCAAACTTTTCGACCCCTTAGGATGACTTGCACCAATGGTCATTGTGGCCAAAATTTTGATGCAGAACATCTGGTTAGAGGGAACCGATTGGGACGAACCAGTTTCGCCAAACAAATTGGAGCGGTGGAACAACTTCAGACATCAATACCACGAAATCGACAAGATTCGAATACCAAGATGGGTAAACTTTTCACCAGAAGATGAGGTCGAAATACATGGATTCTGTGATGCATCGGAAAAGGCATACGCTGCAGCTGTTTACATGCGCGTTAAAAGGGATGATGATATCTCCGTATCACTACTCCTGGCTAAAACCAGAGTAGCACCCGTGAAAACCATTTCACTTCCGCGCTTGGAACTTTGCGGAGCAGTACTTCTGGCAGAGATGATGGAATAAATATTCCGAAATATCAAGCTTGGACCAGTCAAACAACATTTATGGACGGATTCCACCATCGTTTTGGCATGGATAAGGAAACCACCATGTTCCTGGTCAACTTTCGTCGCACACAGGATAACCAAAATCATCAACCTCGTCGGCAGCAAGGACTGGCTTCATGTCAACTCGGAATCGAACCCAGAAGACTTAGGATGCAGGGGACTACCAGCATCGGACTTGGTCAACAATTCTTTGTGGTGGCAGGGACCTTCTTGGTTACAAGAAGACAACTCACAATGGCCAGTACAAAAACACGAATACCATACTTCCGTGGAGGAAAAGAGAGCGCAGGCCTACGCAATATCAAAGCAACAAGAAATCGATATTCTTGACCGGTTTTCGGATTTACCGAGGGCTTTGAGGGTTCTATCATACGTTATGAGATTCTTTCGAAGAACTCATCCCCAGAAAAAAGTTTCATTTCAAGAAAAGTCATGTTTAATCTCATCCGGCTAGATTAAGACAACGACTCAAATCTTGATAAAACTCTATCAGAAGCAATTGTATCAAGAGGATTGTGTGAATTTGAAGAAGGGAAAGTCTACTGATAGGAAAAGCGAGATACTGCCACTCAACCCATTCATCGACAATGATGATATTATTAGGGCCGGTGGACGTCTTGGAGCATCTCAAGACCTAGCTTATAACGAGCGCCACCCAATCATACTGCCATATAATTGTAGGTTGACGCGTTTGATTGTACAAATGGTACATAAAATCTCCCTCCATGAAGAAAACCAACTAATGCTCCGTCTCATCCGCACCCAATACTGGATTCCGAATGTCAAGAACATGATTAGGGCCACCATCCATAATTGTAAAGTCTGCACCATTTATCGAAAACGAGTGCAAACCCAACTTAGGGGTACCCTGCCGTGCGAGCGCACTACCTTCACCCGCGCGTTTACTAATACAGGGGTGGACTTTGCCGGGCCTTTCGATATCAAAAGTTACCGCGGTAGAGGATGTCGAATATCAAAGGGCTACGTTTGCCTCTTTGTTTGTTTCACCACCAAAGCTATCCATCTGGAAGCGACCAGTGATCTCAGTACCCCATCCTTTCTAGCAGCTTTTTCGCGTTTTATCGCTAGACGAGGATGTCCGAGAAACATTTACTCCGACAACGGTCGGAGCGTCAAGATCTCTACGATCTGAATTTAGGGCATTTATCTCTGAAGCACGAGATCAAGCCATTTCCAAATACATCCATCAAGCCATGACATGGCATTTTATTCCGGCCGGGGCAGCACATATGGGTTGACTCTGGGAGGCGGGAGTAAAGAGCTTCAAAAGCCACTTCAAAAAGTTAGCCTCGCCTCATAAATTCACTCATGAAGAGTTGCATACGTTATTGTGCCGGATTGAGGCATGTGAACCCACGGATCCGGAACCTTTGACCCCTGGGCACTTCCTTACGGGAAGTCATCTTCTGGCTCCGCCAGAACCAGAAGTGAATGAGAGCCCTGCCTCCATTATTAATAGGTGGCAGAAGCTCAAGGCTCTTCATCAAACTTTCTGCAGGCGATGGAAGGTGGAATACTTATCCGAACTTCACAAACGAGTGAAGTGGAAGCATCCAAAACAAAATATTAAGGTGGGAGATCTTGTTGTCATCAAAGAAGACAACTTGACTCCGAATGAATGGAGGCTTGGCCGAGTTACCCACTTACACCCCGGCGAAGATAACCGAGTGCGTGTAGTGGACCTCGTCACCGAAATGGTCAGATCAGAAGACCGTTGGTCAAACTGATTCTGCTCCCTATGGAAGGAATGGATGGCGAGAGGCCCGCTACCTCATAGTAACCACCCACTCCACCTCCAACCAAGACCTTACCATCTCCCATCTCCCAAACTTCCACCCTTCACTCGCTGCCCTCAACGAGGACACAAGAAAGCCTAACGCAGAAGGTCGAACCATTCTGCAACAGAAAACCTAATTGCACTCGAAAACGAGGCCAGAGAAAACCTAACGCAGAAAGGCGAACCTTTCTGCCACTGAAAATTAATCCATATGCCACGACAAGTTGGCAGCAGATGGACCCACCCTCATATACATACCCCAAAAATACTAATAAATAAACATATTTATATAAACTTGCCCGTGTCACTCGCCCTGGATTACACCTATACCGCCATATCGCACTTTAGCGACTTTAATCATACCGGAAAAATAAGAAACATGAGTATTGCGCTACAAGAATTAATAATATACATATACATTCTAACTGATGTATGCACACGCCCTAACAATTCCAAACTTCAAGGGCAAATACATACATAGCATACCATACAAACTAAAATATGTACATAGTACTACCTTTCATAACAACTCACCACTACCACGATTCACTGTAACAAAAATTGTTCAAACGAATTAACTTCAAACGTCTCAAACCCATAAATATCCAATACACCAATAAAACTATTTTGCTTGCGACTTCCTGTAGTTAGGCTCTGGTTTATAACTTGTACTATATATTGGAAAAGCTTTGCATAAATATGTTTTGCAAGCGCATCTTTAGCTGCTTGTGCGGTAGCAACACTAGTCGGTATTAGTACATGTTCGTTAACTGATTCCATCTGGCGTGTTTTCAACCATTGTCGTAAATTATCTGAATTAATTTTTAGCATTTCACCGGTAACATAGAGATGTAGAACATGTGCCGGCCGCCACAGCATTTGAAACACACCTTTCCAAAGTAAATTGCGCTGCTACCGAAACGATACAGTATTTCGGGCAGCGCGAATAAAACTTACCCCAATCCTGCCAATATGCCCATGCGCCGTCCAGGCGATCCACCAAATCTGCTTCCATGTGTCTATGCCGATCTGAAAAGAAAGAAAAAATAAGGTTAGACACAAAATTTTCATGTATACATAATTACAAATTTTACTTACCTCTGCTACTGCTGGTGACCACGCGCGCCGGAAAAAAAATAAGAATAATGAATTGGGTCATGCAAAAAAAGGGCGTAGCAGAGAAAAAATGAGCAATGAATTTGCCCTTTTTTGCACGTCTTCTTTGCAAATACCTTCCAGAGTGAGTAAATGTAAATATGTATGTAATACATATTTTTTCGGTCGCGAACTTTGGTTGACCATTCGCTAGCAAATCGTGAGTGACCATATATGTATGTGTGGTTCAATTGATCCGTCGCTCAATGCAAATATGTTTGCTGATGATCATGCCAGCGCGCTAGTGATGCTACGGATGTTGGTCAACGGGTACTAAAACCCGACGTGCAAAAAATCGGGACCGCTTACTGCGGGCGAAGGGGGGACGAAATCTACGTCCGTCCCACACCTCGGCAACCGTGCCGAGGCAAAAAGAAAAATAAAAGTTCAAAAAATAAAAAGTTTTTTTTGCGCTTCAAAAAATTTTTTCTTGGTTTTTTTTGAATTTTATGATTTTGGGTTTGTTTTTTTTTCGGAGGGGTAGAACTGCTTTGAACTCAAAACAACAAAATAAGCACAAAACCTCACACTCTTTACCCGGATCGGTACCGAATGTCAATACCGACCAAAGCGGAAATGTAGCTGTATGCGCAGCCCTAATGAGCACCAGTGAACCATAGCAGAATAAATACATATAAGTATGTACATCGAAGAACGCGAAACCAGATCGACCACATTGTGATAGACGGACGGCATGCTTCTAGCGTTTTAGATGTTCGCACAATAAGAGGTCAAAACATCGACTCCGATCACTACCTAGTAGCAGCTAAGATTCGTACCCGCCTCTGTACGACAAAACAGGTGCAACAGAAAACGCAAGGAAAGCTGGACGTCGAAAAGCTGCAATCGCAACAGACCGCCAATGATTTTGCAGACCGACTCTCACACCCACCTGCACTCTGAGAGCACAATTCAACCCAGTGGAATGCATGAGCAGTGGGAGCACATCACAGGAGCACTCCGTACCGCAGCCGAAGAAGTAATTGGATTCCGGCGAACGAGAAGAAACAACTGGTACGATGATGAAGAGTGCCGAGCTGCAACGAAAAGAAGGAACGAAGCCTACAAGGCAACGCTAAGATCGAATGCAACAAGGAGTGTGTGTGCCAGTTGGAAAAGGGAAGCGAGGCGACTTTTCCGGGCAAAAAAAAAAAAAAAAAAAAGAGAGGCAGAAAAGCGTGAAATCAATGAGCTTGAGATGCTAGCCAATGGGAATAATGCGAGAACGGCGACCTGGTGACTGATGTTCAGAGAATACTAGAGATATGGAGGGATCACTTCTCTGCCCTTTTAAATGGAGAAATTGAGCAAGAAACCAGAGAAGAGCTCGAACCCGAACCCACAATCGAAGACGATGAAATTGACGTCCCAGAACCCGACTATAATGAGGTGCGAATAGCAATATCCTGGTTAAAAAACAATAAAGCAGCTGGCGCTGATGGTTTGCCTGCTGAGCTGTTCAAGCATGGCGGCGAGGAGCTGGTAAGGCGTATGCACCAGCTTCTGTGCAGAATATGGTCGGATGAATGCATGCCCGAAGATTGGAATCTAAGTGTTCTGTGCCCAATCCACAAGAGGGGTGATCCTGCAAACTGCACCAACTACCGCGGAATCAGCCTTTTGAATATCGCATATAAGGTCTTGTCAAGCGTATTGTGCGAATGATTGAAGCCTGACGTGAACAGACTGATTGGACCTTATCAGTGTGGCTTCAGACCTGGAAAATCTACCATCGACCAGATTTTTACAATACGTCAAATCCTGGAGAAAACCCGTGAGAAAAGAATCGACACACACCACCTCTTTGTTGATTTTAAAGCCGCTTTCGATAGCACGAAAAGGAGCTGCCTATATGCCGCTATGTCTGAATTTGGTTTCCCCGCAAAACTTATACGGCTTTGCAAAATGACATTGAGCAACACCACCAGCTCAGTCAGAATTGGGAAGGACCTCTCCGAGAAGTTTGAAACTAAACGAGGTTTCAGACAAGGTGACCCCCTATCGTGCGATTTCTTTAATTTGATGTTGGAGAAAATAATACAACAATATTATATAAAAGCGTGCAACTGTTAGCATATGCTGACGACATTGACATTATCGGCCTTAACAACCGTGCCGTAACCTCTGCGTACTCCAAACTAGAAAAAGAAGCGGAAAAAATGGGTTTGGTGGTGAACGAAGGCAAAACGAAGTACATGCTGTCATCAAGCAAAGAGTCAGCGCATTCGCGCTTTGGCACCCACGCCACTGCTGGCACCAAAAAGTTTGAAATAGTGAAGGACTTCGTTTACCTTGGATAAAGCATAAACTCCAACAATAATGCCAGCCTAGAAATCCAACGAAGAATTGCTCTTGCAAATAAATGCTAATTTGGACTGAGTAGGCAATTGAAAAGTAAAGTCCTCTCTCGACGCACGAAAATCACACTCTACAAGTCACTCATCGCTCCCGTCCTGCTATATGGTGCAGAGGCGTGGACACTAACAACATCTGACGAGGCTGCATTGGGAGTATTCGAGAGAAAAATTCTGCTAATGATTTATGGGCCTCTACGCGTTGGCGACGGCGAGTACCGAAGTAGATTTAATGATGAGTTGTATGAACTTTACGCAGACGCCGACATAGTACAGCGCATTAAAACACAGCGGCTTCGCTGGCTAGGCCACGTCGTGCGAATGAACGAAGACGCTCCAGCCCAGAAGGTATACTTATCGGCACCCGCCGGTGGAAGCAGAGGAAGAGGAAGACCACCACTCCGATGGAAGGACCAAGTGGAGACCGACCTGCGATCTCGTGGGGTCCCCAATTGGCGCCAGTTGGCGCAAAGAAGAAATGACTGGCGAGCTATGTTGGACGGTCAAAATCGCTCAGGCGGTTAGATGACCATTTAAAGAAGAAGAAGAAGTATGTACATATGTAGTTACAAAAAATAGCAAAACGCACTACAGGGTGATCCTCTACTTACAATAAAATTTTCTTTGCAGTCGTTCCGGTGTGACGGTGCCGTACGGCAATCTTTTGCAAAAATGATGTCTGCCAATCTTTTAGTTGCCTTAGCCTGCAAACTTGCAAGGCCGCAGAAGAAAAAAAAAATATTCATATGAACCCACAATCTCGCCAAATTATAATTCCTTCGTTTTTTTTTCTCTCTTCTCTCTTTCTCGGGATCTGCAGCATGACTCGCTACGCCTCCCTCCGCAAACGGGCCGAACGCTTAGCCGCCCGTTACCCAAAGCCATGCCCGTCGTGCTGCGAAAGCATCCACTACGGGCATGCGCCCGATACCAGGGATGGCCCCCCTGCAGCGCCTTGAGGAGGTAATCCGGGCGGGCCTTTGCGGCAACTGCCTGTCAATGGTCCACTGCTCTAGGGAGTGCACTAGCGATGCCAGGTGCCGATGATGTGGTGGAAAACACCACACCACCCTCCATCTGGAGATGGACGATCCGCCACGCGCCACTGGCGCCGACCCACACTACGCGCCGACAACCGAGCCTCACGCCGCCCCCACGGGTTACAAAAGCTGGGCACAACAAATGGAAGAGGCCGAACGAGAAGAGGCGATCTAAGAAGAGGCGCTCTCGCTGCACGCGTCCGAGGCAGCTTGGTCGCCCGAAGATGGCGAAATTGTCGAGCCGGTACTGGAGCCACGGCCGTTCCGACAGGCGGAAGGGGTAACGGACTCACTGCCGTTGCGGCGCCTTCTCGCCCACGAGCGGCGAAACCGCGAACGACTGAGCGCGCGGAGGTCGTTACCCAGCGCTACGCAGACTCAACCACGTCACCGCGCACATCGCAACAGCCGTAAGCATAGACTGGCCACCCAGCCGCGCCAGCTACGCACCACCGACGTCAACCAACGACACAGTACCCATATGCACACTCAGTGGAGACTGGCCTCACAGCCGCGCCAGTTCCGCACCACAGCCAACTTCGAAGGTAGATTGGTCCTCCTGCCGCGCCAACTACCACCCACTTCCGGTTTCCGCGACGGGTTCAATCGCGCCCTCTCCTCCGTTGCGCCCCATGACCACTCTTGTGCCCACGGCGGTCGTGAAGCTGGAAGCCGGGGGCGGACTGCTACTCATCCGTGCCCTCATTGATGCGCACAGTCATCGACCACACCGTGGCGGAAGAGTTGGGGCTGCGTACGACCCGCTCGGGCGGAGAGTGCGGTTGCTTCCTTCGCATCCGCGGAAAACATGGGAGCAACCAAACCATAACGGCACACGCGCTGTGTGTCCGGAATTTTCAGCGGGTCAGCCCAGCCCAGACTGTCGACGCGCGCATAGCTCTTCCGTACGAGCATATTCGGCTGGCTAACCCGCAGTTCTTCGTCGCCGCGCCGTACCACATGGTATTAGGGGGGGACGTACACGCACCCTCCCGTCGTCATTCGGGTCGGTGCTTGCCCAGAGCACCATATTTGGGTGGGTGCTTTCCGGAGCGACTAATATGTAGTTTTAGTTTAGATTAAAAAAAAAAAATATATATAATAAAAAAAAAAATAATAATAATAAAAATAAATTTTTCGTTATAAATGGAAACTATTTATTATGGCAAGAAATATGCAACATATCCTTATTTTCCAAGTTTCTTCCTCTCTTAGCTCTAGGCACCACAACTGAAGGCGGCAGGGCAAAGGCGCACGGCGGGACTAACCAGTCTAGCTTTAAGTCCGTTGGTTAAGAGAGTCATGGGAGGAAATCCTGGGGGCGGATCAAGATGTTTGTCAGCAACATATACATGCATGTGGGTGTACATGTGTAGGTTCACCTCCCCTTAAAACCGGACGGTAAAATTTCGCGTTCAACGGTTGTCCTCGACTGGACAACCTCCTACACCTCACGGCCACCCCAGGATTTTCACCGCCAACTATAAGGTAAAATTTCATTGTGAAAACTATAATCTTCAATTCAAATACACGGCCACATTTATAACGAGAATTCTCGTTCTTTTTATTTTCTTTTCAAATTACCAATTCGACCGCGGTGCTTTCGAGCCACGGCCGCTCCAGCTAAGCACCACAGCCGATTTTTTCATCAAATATAGTTAAGAATCGCTCTTATCTGCTCAGATCCAAAAATTGACCTGAATTTTAGATCATTTGAAGAATGATAATCTCTCTAAAGTGAGTAATTTTTAATAATGGGGTTCGATTAGAATTGATTGGGACATAAGACGTGAAAAATTTGAAGACTCAGTTTAATCCATTTCAAAAATATTTAAAAAAAATAACGGTAACTCAAGTTACTTGCGAATTGTATGTAAGTAAAACATTGTAAAGTCCATACTGAGCCTTAAGGCTTTTTGAAAATACCCTAGAAGAAACCAATAAGGACACCTAGATCCCTTTTTTGCTCTTGTGGAAAAAAATTTGTAGTTTTTTATTACATAGAATTTCACACATGCATTTTTCGTATAAAAAGTTTAAGAAATAATAACTAATGCAGAATATGGCTAATGAAAGGGTGGGGTGCAATGAAGCCATACGCAATAACGCCATATGGCTTTATTTCTCAAACCAAATGGAAATAAGGCCATATGGCGATATTTCCAATTCGGTTAAATCGCAAAGCGAGATAAAGCCATACCGAAAATTCTCTCAAATATGTAATAAAGCCATAATATGGAATTACGGAGGTAAAACTTAAAATAAATGGCAAGCAAGGCGGTATCGCGCCGGGCCGCAACGCGGGCTGGGCCGCGAACACGTATATGTTATGGACGACATACTTTGAAACGAAGAACTTGATTCCTATACATTGTTGTGAAGCACACGGAAGGACATCACCGTGGCGGTAGCCACGGCTATGGCACACACCCGGAGTTGGAATGGCGTAGCCCAGGGTTATTTTTTGAAGCGCTGCCGAAGGCCGCCAATGCGGAAAGGAGTTCTGCACACCCCGAATTGGGGATCTGACCTAAGTCAATCCCAGATTCATTTTTTAAATCCCAGATTCATGATATCGCGCCGCCCATGTTTTGAAAATGGCAATAAGGCCATACTGGCTTTATTTACATTAGCAATTGGAAATAGGGCCATATGGCTTTATTTCCAATAAGTTTGGACCCCTCATCTGAATCCGTCCCTGATAAATATGTATTTGAACATTAATATGTTTATTGCAGTTACATTTGCTTGGGAGGTTTTGTGCTAGGGCTTCAAGCAAGAGATGCCAGGGCCGAAATTCATTATGTATACTGTTTATTATGGTAAGAAAAGGAGGTGCAGTGAAATAACGCCCAAGGAAATAACGCCCATGGACGTTATTTCCCATTCAAAAAGGAAATAACGCCCATGGGCCTTATTTCCTTTTTAAATGGAAATATCGCCCATCTGCAAAAAGAAATAAAGCCCATGGCTCTTATTTCCTTTTTAAAAGAGAAATAACGCCCATAGGATTTTACACGAGCAACACGAACTGTTGATTAGCATTTTTTTCACAAATTACCCTGTGAGAAAAGAGTGGGAAACGTGGCACGCGGAAGGACATCACCGTGGCGGTAGCCACGGCTATGGCACACACCCGGAGTTGGAATGGCGTAGCCCAGGGTTATTTTTTAAAGCGCGGCCGAAGGCCGCCTACGCGGAAAGGTGTCCTGCACATAAAAACCGTGGATGGGGCCCCGAAATGGGGATCTGACCCGGGTCAATTTTCGGTTTTTCACTAATAACTTTTCACAGAAACAAAATATTGCTTTTCCCCCTTCGGATTATAGTTACGGAGGCCCGATCCACGATTTTTAAGTGCAGAACACCTTTCCGCATAGGCGGCCTTCGGCCGCGCTCTAAAAAATAACCCTGGGCTACGCCATTCCAACTCCGGGTGTGTGCCATAGCCGTGGCTACCGCCACGGTGATGTCCTTCCGCGTGCACCTTTCCCACTTTGGTTAACGTGAAATTTGTGTGTAACTATTCAATAAAATACAAAAAGAATTAGAATATTATTGTTTCATTAAAAAAAATGAAAGAGCAATAAGGCTTTTAAGACTTTATTTCTCTTTCGAAGTGTAATAAAGCCTTTTTTGAAATAAAGGCCTTATTTCACTTTCAATAGTGAAATAAGGCCTTAAAGGGCTTATTTCACAAGGCGCTATTGCACCCCGCCTTATAAAAACATAACAAATATGTTAAAATTTATTGAAATAAAGAAAACTATATACTTAATTCTTGAATCAGCTTGTTTTAATTCGTTTTTAACGTCCGTGGGCTTTATTTCTCTTGGAAAAAGGAAATAACACCCATCAGCAAAAGGTGATAACACCCATGGGCTTTATTTCCTTTTTAAAAAGGAAATAAGGCCCATGGGCGTAATTTCCTTTTTGAGTGGGAAATAACGCCCATGGGCGTTATTTCCTTGGGCGTTATTTCACTGCACCAGAAAAGGACGGGTTTGTGTTAATTTTTCATGTTCACATGTGTAAATAGTTTATTTTACGTAAAGCAACATACACAAAATAATACTACCTCCTTCCTATTTTTTGTTAAATACTTACTCTTATAAATGTACTTACATACAGTCAGTTACATAAATGAGTATGCAGCTCTTTTTTGGCAGCTCTCACAATTTTTGGCTGCAACAAATTTATTTTAACTAATTTCTCATGATCTAACACATACACTTTAAATTATATTTTAAAAATATGCGAAAAATTCGCACACCGCCCCAGGTTTTTTGAAGTCGGTAATTTCTTATATGTAGTCGGCATTTTTGACAAAATTCCTTACATGCAGTCGGCATTTTTGAGTAGTCGGCATTTTTGACTAAATTTCTTATATGTAGTCGGCATTTTTGACTATATTTCTTACATGTAGTCGGCATTTTTGACTAACGGATTTCTCAACTTCAACTCGAATGGACTGTATTTTTTACTAAATTTCTTACTTGTAGTCGGCTTTTTTGACTAGTCGGAATTTTTGACTAAATTTCTTAAATGTAGTCGGCATTTTTGAGTGTGCGAAGCCGGAAAAAAATTGGTATACACCAAATCAGATATCACAAGTAAATTGAATCATTGAAATATAAACTCCAAGCCATTGGAATTCTCGACGTATAACGTTTATGTAGGATAATATTAGCGAGTCGACTGTAGATGGTAAAGCGGCTACACCTGTTTGTTGCACTTTACATTCAACAACCAGCTACGCTTTTAATTAAAAATTGGTATACACCAAATCAGATATCACAAGTAAATTGAATCATTGAAATATAAACTCCAAGCCATTGGAATTCTCCACGTATAACGTTTATGTAGGATAATATTAGCGAGTCGACTGTAGATGGTTAAGCGGCTACACCTGTTTGTTGCACTTTACATTCAACAACCAGCTACGCTTTTAATTAACGTCCGAAGAATTACATCGCTGATTGATGGATTGCGCAACCCTTTCGCGTCGCTACGAAGCTAACGGTCAAATTCAAATAGTTTTAGTTTCCCATACCGCGTCGGCAGTATTAATTAGCTTAAATTCTAATTTTAACAAGTGAACTAAATAACTTAAGATTAGCCTCTTTCTAATTGAATGAAATTTGGTGAGAGTGGAAGTATTTACTTTCAGAAAGAACGGAAAGAGTTAATTGCATATCTTCTTATGTGTATTACGTGAGTTATAATTGAATAAAAACAAGCTTGCCCAAAAAAAGACGTAAATACAGTGGCACGATTCACGAATTTCACCCCATGTACTGTCATTCCTTGCCGATTTTACACTGAAAAATAGATTTCAATTAAATCGAGAACTAACAGCAACATTGTAACCAAAAATAAAATAAAATTTTACAATCGAACGTTTTTAATAGTACGCTAATTGCTACTTGGATGAACTGTGGATTGCATTGTTCGGCAAATTTGGTGAAATGAAGTCAAATGTGATGGAACTCCAAATTTGGAAAATGAGACTTGTATAGAAAAAAGCGCCAAAATTGCAGCAGGTTAAATGTACCATAGATAAAATTTTTTTATTTGATACAAAATTACACTCACGTCAAAATTGCTTGTGTTTTATCTTTGTAAAGGAACTTATTAAGGTTGGGAAATTTTGTGAGATAGTTTCAATAAAACAGAATTACCAATATCTGTCAAAAAAGGGATTTTCATAATAATGTTGGTTACATCAAAATTGCGGTTAGGACTCGAAACATTTTTTTGAGATTCTTTGTCTAAAAATATTCGTTACGGCCCTAGGCTAAATTTAGTAGAATTTCTACCCGGGTACATATATATTTTTGCAGATTTTATTAAAATGTTCAAGCAAACGGCCCGGAAGAGAATGAAAGTAGAATGCGAAGAATGCGGTAGTCAATTTGAAGATGACTCCAAATCGCGTCACGAAAAAAAAACAACATAATGGTCAAATGTGTAGGAGCTCCACTAAATCCATTTGTGGCTTCCAAACGAGAACGTCAGGTATCGTCGTTTGGACATACTTCAACTCCATCGCCGAATGCGAAGAATGTTGCTCCCATTCATTTTTGCACACAAGAAAATACCTCAGAATCCCATTCTATAGGTACACTTCAAACCACTGAACGCTCCACCGTCATAAATCGAGTTCCTTGGCATCCTTGGTATCATCTTCATCAATACGGCCATCACTACCGTCCCCAGATTTGCTTAATTTACAATCATTAATGTCGCCAAAAGTAGCACTAGAACTCCCATCACCATTACCATCAGAACAAGATGAGATCTATTGCAAATTTCCGGCAACTTTGCTGAATTTCTAAAGAATTTCGAACGAGCGAATGAAGTTTTAGATAGAGTAAAAAACGAGACAGTGCCGAATTTAAAAGCATTGTGAAGAAAGTGGTGAGCTATTGTTATTTGCTAAAAAGGAATGTGAAAAACTGTCGCCAACCAATTTCAATATGGCTATTGGGAATGACGTTCTAATCGATCGTGACCCCGATCGACAAAATAAAATATCATCCAGTAATGAAAGTAAATGTTTGTGTTCCCTCGGTCCGTATCAACCGAAACTTGCCCTTTTTCCGATCAACACAAATACTCCCACGAACAAACAACGTCGATTTAATGAAGCTTAGTATGGAGAATTTTCTTGCTTGGAATATAGTCCCCATAAAGATGCAGCTTTTTGTTTTGTTTGCATTTTATTTCCTGATGTTACTATTGTTGTTGCGGCGGGCTTACAAGAGTAGTTGTTACTGCTGGTAATTGTTGCTGATGCCGGTGCTGTGACCGGTTGCCGGTTGTTGTGACCGGTCGTCGTTTCTGCTAGTTCAATGCGGTGGGCCTATATGACAATGCTGGTGGCTGCCTCTGATGGCGGTGTGGCCTTGGTGTTGTTGCAGTGGGCCTATACACAGGGCGGCCCCTGCTGTGGTAACTGCTGGTAGTTATCGTGGTGCAGGTGTTGCAGCGCGCTATGGTTACGCGTTGTTATCGTGCGCTTAGTGTCGCGCTTAATTGCAATCATGGCGCGTTGCGATGGTGGCGCGCGAAACAAGTCTTGCCGAACGACTTGATTTAAAAAATTTACTTCTTTATTTATTAACGTTCATACATTCATTCCTTTACAAAAGTTCTTACAAGCTAATTTATAACATTTTTATGTTTAGTCATCATATTGATTTCATAAGTGGCAATGCACTTCTTTTGTTGTGAGCTAATTGCTTAATTTCTCTAAATACTATTTGTTTACTTTATTGTGCAATACGATGGTACAATGCACTGAAGTATTTTGTTAGGTGTAGCGTTACGCTGACCAGTCAACCTCAATTTGCTTTGCTATTGGAGTGGAATGGCCAGGTGACGTAACTCCCCCTTCCCTTGATTGAAAACACTCCTGGGTTTTTGTATTTATGTTTAATTCAATTGCTTTATGTTTGTTTGTAAAATGAATAAAAAATACAATCAAAATTAAAGCAATTACTGCAATGAATGAAATTATCAGCCAAATGTTAATTTGATATTTTTTCTTGTGGTAGGTAAGTTCTTCGATTTTCTGAGCGTTTTCAATTTGGGTGATGATTAGTTCATCAAATGTGGGTTGAAGTTGTGTATAATTGATATTTGATTCGAGATAGCGTATTACATATTTTTGTTCAAATGCTTTATTTAAGTTTTTATAAGTTTCGTTTCTGACTTTAAGTTCATAATCATTAAATGAAATAAGATGAGTTCCTACTAAATACAAAATTCTTTCGTTACATGTACTGCTTATCTCGATTCCTTTAGTATTCTTTACAATAATTAAGCCTTTTTCAATTTCTTCGATTTCTTCTTTACTGTTTTTTATTTTTTTACAGTAATTCCTGATTATACATGAATTTTGAATTTTCAGATTTTTCTGGTATAAATTTTTTGAGAAAAAGTATCTTGTATTATTAATCTCTAAAACATGTTCGCTTTTAAATTGTAGCTCCTTCGAATTTTTGTTTGTACAAGGTGTAATAAATATATGTTTTGCTGTAGTTACTTCAGTTGGAATCTTTAGTGAAAATATAATATTACCTGCTGAGGCGGCTGCACCTAGTTCGATATTCTCTAACTTAAATATATCTATATTGTATCTATTTATCTCCTCAGGGGTTAGAATGTTGCTGGACATTAAGTTTAGTCTAGCTGATGCTAAATTATTTTGTATGTTTTCTATGTTACTACTAAGTGTCCTAATTCTAAGTAGAATGTCGAGGTATATGATCTGTCTGTGTATGTCTCTATTTTCATTTTGTATTGAATTTAATTTAAGAGAAATCTGTTTTCTATCTGACTCTATAGCTTTTTTGATGCTTTGGAAAGTTTTATTAAAGTTGTCGTTAATTTTTATGTTTTTATTTATAGTTTCTATAGCATTATGGTTGTTCACATCGATAACCTTGAGATGCTCTTCAATATTCTGTCTGTCGTCGTCGTCCATGGTTCCATACAACCATTTCATTGTTGTACCTAAGATGTTAACTAATCCTCTTTTTTGCTTATGTGGTAATAGTGTGTAGAGTTTACTTCTTAACATTGTGAATTCCTGTGTCAAGATTTGTTCCTTTTCAGTCAGTTTAGCGTCCCTAACTAGATTTTCTAGTGCGTCAATTATATTTCCTATTTCCTGCGGTCTGATTATATGTATGTAGAATAATGTCGAAATCTGTAATGACTTGTACGTTGCTGAGTTTTATTTCGGTGAATCCGTCTTCGCTCTTGATTTCCTCAATTGTCATCGTTGCGGTTGTTCCTATTATCAGCAGTGTGAACATCATAAGCATTGGTGTCGACAGTACCTGCAAATTTTCCAGGTCTTTTAATATTACTGACATGGATGTTTTGAAGTGGTAACTTCCTATATCTGGATTCATGCTTATGCCTAAGTGCTCGATAATTTTTTACGTATCCTGCGCTTCTGTTTTCATTATAATTTTCCCTTTTCGTGTTAATCTTGTTGATGATTCTTTCCTTAGTATCCCTTATCCTGTCATGAATTACCTTTTTGTCAATTTTCCCTGCTGCTACGTCTGAAGGCGTTGCTTTCAAGGTTGAATGAATGTTGTTATTGTAGGTCTGAGTACACTTGTACATTTTCTCTCTGGTTGATAAGGCAGGATACTCTATTTCTGTGATTCTAAATTTTTCTCCTATCGTGTTGTGAAACCTTTCGATGTCTGAGTTGCCCGTGTGACTATTGGGTTTAGTAAAGTGAACTTCGACATCTTCTTCTCTTAAAAAGTCCCTCACATTTACGGAATTGAATTCATTATCAGTTATAAATAGTCTAGGCTTCCCTCTCATAGCGAAGTACATTCGCAAAGTTTCGACAAATGTTATGCTATTTTTGTCTTCTAAAAAGAGTGCTACTGCGAATTTAGAAAATTTATCGATGAAGGTCATGAAGTTGTGTTTTTTAATCGTGTAAGTATCTATGTGTACTACTTCGTTAGTATCCTTGGGCGTTTCTGTTAAATTGAATTTCGGTTTTATTGGTTTCCGATCGTATTTAGTTTGGCAACATATATCGCAATTGTTTATAAATTTGTGAATAAGCTGTTTTAGATTTTTATGGTATATGAGCCTTTTTAATCCTTCATAGTTTTCATTGATGCCTGAATGGCCACTTTCTGTGAAGTGATAATTTTTAATGTACCTAAAGGCTTCATCTTCATCTCGCATATCTTTAGCATGATGTGAGCATTTGAAGAATTTTATTCCTCCATTAAATAATTCTATCAATTTTTGTTGTACGGCATTATATTGGCTATCAGGGAGCTCAGAAAAAATTCCTACCTTTCCTGATTTGAGGAATCTTCGGAAGATATCTGACATAAAACCGCTATTTATATCATCTAGGCTAATAAATATCTTCCTTTTCCCATCAACTATTTCTATCTCTCTGTTCTTATGATCGGTTAAGATTATTTGGGTATGGAACCGATTGACTACTGTACCTAAAATTGGAAAGTGATTGTTGAGTTCCTCTTCTTCGGAATGTATTGTTGCACAAGTGCTTATGTTGTCTATGTTATCCGCAGCGGCGGATCCAGGATTTGACCAAGGGGGGGGGGTTTTGGATCACATTTTTTTCGTTGTGACTTTATAACTCAAGAACGGGCTCACCAGTCAAAACCAAATTGTTAGGCATTGTTCGGACTATACAAAAGATGGTTTATGTTTTGAAATTTTAAGATTCGGATACCAGGGTCTCGAGATATAGGCCAAAACGTGGACCTGGCTAACCTTTATAAGAATTTATACAATATGGGTATTAAATGAAAGGTTTTGACAAGTGCTTTAATATGGTGTACCTATTAGTCCCATATCAGACCCCGATTTTGAGATATTGTCCAAAATGTGGGCCAGGTGTGACCCTATAAGGTGGTTTTGCAATATGGGTATCAAATGAAAGGTCTTTATGGGTTTTTAAATAAGTTTTAGTTCTATTCACGTATATAAACCGGTTTTCGAGACATTCACCGAAATGTGGACCATGTAGGGTATTAGCAGGCAGTAGTTTTTAGGTCAATGTGCCACTCATTTTTGGTGATGTCCACCTAAATGGAGATCAGGGAGAGGAATGGTATCAAAAATGGGTTGGGGACAATTGGAGCTGTACATGAATTTTTTCGATGGCCAAAATGGCAAAACGTTCTTCAAGAAAAAATTTCAGCAATGCAAAAAGAGAGCCGCACGAAAAAATTTAAGGTCATCTGTCCAACAAGATGGGCCGAATCACATGAAGCAGTATCAACGTACATTGAACTTCAACCAGCAATCTTTGAAGCCCACGACGAAACAGAAATATGGAAAGGCGACACTGCGACACAAGCTTCCCAATTGCTAGCAGCTATCTCTTCTGTTACATTTCAAGTAGCTAGCGTCATAATGCAGTCAGTGCATTTGATCGTATTGCCACTAAGTAAACAATTACAATCAGAAACACTGGATCTATCTGACGCCACTCAACTTGCGGAAGATGCTATTCAGGAATTCAAGGAAATGCGAAATAATGCAGAAAGTCACTTTCGTAGAATTTTCGAGGATGTAAGCAAAATATGCGCACAATGCGAAATCGATATGAAAAAGCCACGCATTAATAAGCGCCAAACAAACAGATGCAATGTCAATTCTGGAAGTGTCGAAGATTATTATGGAATCGCATTTTATATCCCATTTCTCGACACGTACATAACTCATCTTCAAAGTCGGTTTTCGAAAACTTCGGCGTTCTGTTCCCGAAAAATGAATACGATGTGAAAAAATGCAAAGGGCTGTACAGCTTTTATGAACGGGTTCTAACATGTTCTGAAGGTGAATTTATATCAGAAGTCAAAATGTGGAGACGGCGCGTTGATGGGAAATACATATATTAAAAATGTATTCGATGCAATCGAAGTAAGAATAAATTGCATATTTGATTTTTATAACCTGGAATAATTTTTTTTACTCAATATGGATTTTTTTTCAGTTGGTGAATCAAAATGCATTCGAAAGCGTTCACAAACTACTGCGCATTTTAGCTGTATTGCCAGTTTCGACAGCAACGCCAGAACGCACATTTTCCACTTTGAAAAGAATTATGTAAGTCGAACTTGCGAAATACGCTTGGCCAAGAGCGATTGAATGGACTCACATCTATAAACATTCATAACGAAACATAAGGCCTAAAATAGTTAACTGCCCATACTATGGCAAGAAGTTCTTTTTCTGTGGTTGAATATTTTTTTTTTATGCTCATTCAAAGTTCTGCTTGCATAGCAGATTGGATGTCCTGTTTGCATTAGTGCACCTCCTATGGCGTAATCACTTGCATCAGTGACAATCTCAAACTTCTTTTTAAAGTCCGGGTACTTTAGCACCGGTGGGGAGATTAGTAACCTTTTTAGTTTATAAAAGGCATCCATATACTGTGTATCATGAACGTTAACCTTTACATCCTTTTTCAGATACTTTGTCATAGCCTGAGCTATCTTGGCGTAATTCTTTATGAATTTACGATAGTATCCAGTTGCTCCTAGAAAGGATTTTATTTGTTTTGCTGTTTGCGGCAGCTTGAGTTTTTGAATTGCCTCCACTTTGGTGGGGTTTGGCTTCACTCCTTCTGTGGTCAAGATGTGTCCTAAATATTCTGTAGTGGTGGCGAAAAAGTTACATTTGTCAATCTGAATTCGAAGATTGTGTTGCCTTAGCCTATTGAAAATTTTTCTGATGTTATCCATGTGTTCCTGGGCTGTGGTGCTGAACACAAGGATATCGTCTAGGTAGACTACACATATTTTATTAATGTAATCCCTTAATACTGAGTTCATAAGCCTTTGGAAAGTGGCTGGGGCATTTTTTAGGCCAAAAGGCATACGAACAAACTCGTAATGTCCTAGTGGAGTAGAAAATGCGGTTTTCGCCCTGTCTTCTTCTTTAATAAGAATCTGGTGAAAACCCTTCGCCAGGTCTAATGTGGTGAAATACTGGGCTCTTCCTAATTTCTCCAGTATGTTTTCAATATTGGGAATAGGAAATTTGTCGCTTACAGTAATATCGTTCAAGGATCTATAGTCTATAACGATACGCCATTTCTTTTTCCCGGATTTGTCCACTTTTTTTGGGACGATCCATAGTGGTGAGTTATAAGGTGAACAGCTTTCTTTAATGATACGATGTTCTATCATTTCCTTCATTTGTTTATTTATTTCCTCCTCGTGGATTTGAGGGTAGCGATAAATTTTAGAATATACGGGCCTATCAGTTGTTGTCACGATTTCGTGTTTTACCTCATGTGTGTGGGAAAGTATTTGTCCTTCTTGAAAAAATAAGTCAGAATTGTCGTTTACAATTACCTGTAGTAGACCTTTTACTTCTTCATTCATGTCCTCCCGCAATAACTTTTTCATAATGGTGCTATCTACCTGTGTGGCCTCGAGTGTATGTATATCCTCGAACTTATGTGGACATGCATCAATGAATCTCGTTCTAACATTATGAATTTCGATATATCCATCCTTAAGGTTTATGATTGCTTCCATAGGTTGCAGAATATTTTGTCCTAATATTGCGTCGAACTTTTTATTTTTCAAGTTGGTCAATTTCCAACTCATGAAATTGTTTTCTTTAAATTCGTTTGGTAGGGGGGTGATAATTTCAGTACTTACCCCCACGTTTCCATCTAATGTCCTAAAAGTCCTGGGTTTTGTTAGTTTGGTTCGTTTGTATTTGAGGAGCTTGTCTTCTCCAATCAGAGATGTATTTGAGCCTGTGTCGATAAGGCATGTTATCTCGTCCTCACCGATATTTAATTTAACTAACGGTAGATTATGGGGTCGGCCGGAGACCAAAAATTTTCGCCCTCTTCGTGAGCAGCTTCTATATTGTCGACTTCCATAGGTTCAGTTCGGTTGTTTTTGTAATGCCCTGAGTTCGTGGAATTATTTTGGAATCGCCTGCTCTGCTGAGAGCGGTGATTAAATTGGGCAGAGTTGGTTCTTGGTTGTCTGAACTGTCCGGAGTTGTCTGAACTAATCGCTGGTACTTGGGTTTTCCTATCTGGCAAGGGTGCTTGCTGAGAAGAGTGTGGTGATGAATTTTGTGTGAACCGTTTTGGTTTATTAAACTGTTTTCTTAACATCCCTGTCTCTTCTAGCAGGTAGTATGCGTCTCTTAAGGAGTTTTTGCTTCTACTATATACTATACTGGCTAAATTAGGTTCTATGCCATTAAGAAAGGTTTTCAAAATTATCGACTCATTTACTGTTGGTGAAAATTCTACAGGTTTATTAGTGTCCTGATCATATTTTGTATTGAGTTTGTCTAAAATATTTCTTAAAATGTTAAAATAGTCACTTACGTTGTTGTTCTTTGCGGTGATCGCCTGATGGTAAAGCTTATGGTATGTTTCCTTAACTCCAAAGTTTCTTATGAGCTCACTTTTTATGCTATCCCAGGTTGGCGTGGACCCCAAAGTTCGGATTGTATTTAGAGCTGCTCCCTGAATCTTTGTCCTAATGTAGCGTTGGAATATGAATTCTTTGAGAGCCGCATTTTCGTTGAATAGGGGTAGTACTAATTCTACTTCTCTGATGAAGGCGGATAGGTCATGTGATCGGTCGCCCCGGAATTCTTTTATCCTTGATGCTTCCTTGATAAGTTCCGTCACGGGAATTGCCAGTTGTTGCTGTTGATTTTCCATAATTGCTTTGAGTAGTAAGGTCCTTCGGGATTAGTATTATTGTTCGATTGTTCGGAGTTTTCGATCCGTGGTGATATTTATATTTATCGGTTCGATTGTTTTACTTGTGGTCAAATATATAAATTTTTGTCCCACTTTATTTAAACTTTCATTGATTTTCGCAATGTGACTTTCAAAGCTCTTTAGAGTTTGATTTTGTGGTAAAATCTTTGGATTTTTGCTTCACTTTAATGATTCAACGTCGGCTGATTTGCACAAAGCCACTTGCAAAATTCTTTAGAATTTGCTATGTTTCGCGATCAAATCTTCAGATTTGTATTTACCGAAACTTTGGTTCTGTCAATTCTTGGGAATTGATCTCCGTAGACTGCGCCAAACAAGTCTTGCCGAACGACTTGATTTAAAAATTTACTTCTTTATTTATTAACGTTCATACATTCATTCCTTTACAAAAGTTCTTACAAGCTAATTTATAACATTTTTATGTTTAGTCATCATATTGATTTCATAAGTGCCAATGCACTTCTTTTGTTGTGAGCTAATTGCTTAATTTCTCTAAATACTATTTGTTTACTTTATTGTGCAATACGATGGTACAATGCACTGAAGTATTTTGTTAGGTGTAGCGTTACGCTGACCAGTCAACCTCAATTTGCTTTGCTATTGGAGTGGAATGGCCAGGTGACGTAACTCGCGCGGTGGTGAAGAGATGGTGGCGCGTTGTTGTAGTGGGTTAGGCGGTGAGCCTACAAGAGGGCGGCCCCTGTTGTAAGTGCTGGAAGTTGTTGGTCGTTGCCGGTGTTGTTACCGGTTCTTGTTGTTGCTAATGTTTGTGCGGCTGGCCTGTAAGAGGGCTGCCCCGCTGATGTCGCTGCTGGTTATTGTAGTTGTTGTTGTTGTGCAGTGCGGTCACTGCTGGTAATTGGCGGTTGCTGCCGGCGTGGTTACTGCCTGTTGTTACCGGTTCAGTTAGTTGTTTTCTACAAAAGAAGATGTTTCGCTAGTTCGGAATGGGTATCAGTAGGAGTCCGCGAGTGTCATAAAATGAAGAGTCGTGGTCGAGAGAAAAAAGGCAAACTACTTCAGCACTTCACTTCCGAATCTCACAAGGCAGCCATATAGGCTGATACTACTCCAGACCTGTCACATCAAGATCGATTAGCTGTAAATATTCGGTATGCGCATCAAACAAATGAAGGAATTGTACCTATTGAACGGCTTTTGAAGATGGATATCGTCCTGACTAAAAAATCAGGAGAAGAGCTAGCTGGAAAAATTGTAACAGCTCTTCAGTCGATGAGAATTTCCATAAAAACATTGTTTTCCAGTCTTATGATTTTGCAAAAAACATGTCTGGAAAGTTTAAAGGCAGGCAGCAAAAATTAGCGGAAAAATGTGAAAAACGTATTCCCTATATTCCATGTCATGCTCATAGAATCATTTGTTGAAGCTTCATGCAATGCAAGCTGTTTGATTAAAGAATTTTTTAATGTGTTCGTTTTTTGCAAGCTCGAGGCCAGTAAACAATAATTCTAAGTGAATTAATACTGTCAGTTTTTTGGGAAAAATTACAAAGTTAACTCAACAGCGATGGATAGGATTACATGTTTCAGAGTTTCCAGGCTCATCATCAGATCCCTTTTCGGACACTGGGATATAAACCAGTGTCTGCATCAAATCCGCTGTTAGAAAATTCTAACACTAAACTATGATGCCCTGTGACGTCACAATGCACTTTTCTCCACTTCAATTAATTCTCTTGTTGTTTGTTTGTTTTTGCCAACAGTATACACAAATTTCTTAAGACAAACTGTCTATACGTTATTATGTGTGTTGGTCTTGTTTGTACATATTTACATATGTAGGTAAACCCGTGCTATGGTTTCAATTTTTTTTGTTGTTGGGTTTGCGGTCTATTTTGTTTACAAATTTGTAAGTTTTTTGCAAGCTCGAGACCAGTAAACAATCATTCTAAGTGATTAATATTGTCAGTTTTTGGAAAAAACTGATAATTGGAGAAAAATTACAAAGTTAAATCAACAACGATGGATAGGATTCCATGTTTCAGAGTTTCCAGGCTCATCATCAGATCCCTTTTCGGACACTGGGATATAAACCAGTGTCTGCATCAAATCCGCTGTTAGAAAATTCTAACACTAAACTATGATGCCATGTGACGTCACAATGCACTTTTCTCCACTTCAATTAATTCTCTTTTTGCTTGTTTGTTTTTGCCAACAGTATACACAAATTTCTTAAGACAAACTGTCTATACGTTATTATGTGTGTTGGTCTTGTTGTTTGTACATATTTACATATGTAGGTAAACCCGTGCTATGGTTTCAATGTTTTTTGTTGTTGGTTTTGCGGTCTATTTTCTTTACAAATTTGTAAGTTTTTTGCAAGCTCGAGACCAGTAAACAATCATTCTAAGTGATTAATATTGTCAGATTTTCGAAAAAACTGATAATTGGAGAAAAATTACAAAGTTAAATCAACAACGATGGATAGGATTACATGTTTCAGAGTTTCCAGGCTCATCATCAGATCCCTTTTCGGACACTGGGATATGAACCAGTGTCTGCATCAAAGCCGCTGTTAGAAAATTCTAACACTAAACTATGATGCTCTGTGACGTCATAATGCACTTATCTCCACTTCAATTAATGTAATTTTGTAATTTTTCTCCAATTATCAATTTTTCAATATTTATTCACTTAGAATTATTGTTTAGTGGTCTCGAGCTTGCACAAAACTTACAAATTTGTAAACAAAAAAGACCGCGAAACCAACAACAAAATGAACTTTTTTAATATTTTACAAGCTTTTTTTTTTTGGAAGTACGAAACGTTTCTTGAGTTTGCGTGAAGAGTTACGTAATATTGAAAATTCATTACAGTTGAAGAATTTGTCAAAAACACGATGGACTGCTCGGGCAGAAACAGTCAAAGCTGTATGGATTTCTTTCGAAGGCATCATTCATGCTCTTGAAACTATAAAGAAAGAATCCGAAAATTGTGACAGCAATTCACGTACACAAGCTTCAGGCTTGTTAAAAAAAAATTTGGATTTCGATTTTATAAGCTCTTAATTTTTTTGCAAAAATATAATGTTCAAAGTTAAACTAGTAAGGAAGTCTAAATTCGGGTGTAACCGAACATTAAATACCTAGTAGTGATCTGTTTTGGTATCCTAATTTGCTCAGGCCTATTTTAATAACTGAAAATTTGTTTTAAAGGCAACTGATTGTTTTCGATAAAAACACTTCTGTTGTGAGTGGTAAATTAAATTATTACTAAATAACAAAATATAAATACCTTTCCTCATGTTCATGAAAGGTATGAAAATAAAAAAAATTAATAAAAAATAAATTCGGGTGTAACCGAACATTAAATACCTAGTAGTGATCTGTTTTGGTATCCTAATTTGCTCAGGCCTATTTTAATAACTGAAAATTTGTTTTAAAGGCAACTGATTGTTTTCGATAAAAACACTTCTGTTGTGAGTGGTAAATTAAATTATTACTAAATAACAAAATATAAATACCTTTCCTCATGTTCATGAAAGGTATGAAAATAAAAAAAATTAATAAAAAAAAAAAAGGCAGTAGAGTGTTAACTACTTGCCCGTAAATCTTGCTTGTTTGTTATTCGATTTGCGTAATTTTTGGCAGGAGTATACTACATACTATTGGGAAGTATCTCACAAAATTTCATTGAAATACATTCTTCAAATTCCAAGCAATCGCTTTTGAAAATAGCAGAGCTTTTATGCTAAAAAGTGGGCGGCGCCACGCCTACTTCACCAAAATCCACAAAATTTGTATACAGTTTGGTTTTGGTTAAAAAGCTTATTATGTGTGTAAAATCTTATTTAAATAACTTATACAATTATGGAAATATCGCGATTTTAATTTTACGAAGAAATTTTTTAGAACTGTGTTCAAAAAGTGGGCGTGTCCGTTCACCGATTTTGTTAATTTTTACAGCAAAGAGTTAGCTTTATATGTTGAACACTTTCTCTAAATATCGTTCCAATAAGTCAATTTTTACCGGAGTTATGGCATGTAAAGTTTTGTGGAATAATCCCCCATAAAGGGGCGGGGCCACGCCCATTTTCCAAAAATTTTGTGCTTTCGACTTTCTTTGGCCACGAACACTTCAGAGGTGAAATAGAAATGATATACAGCTAGTTTAAGCAAAGTTATAGCATATTCAATATATCTATGATCCTTTTCAAAATCTTTCGTATAAAATTGGGCGTGGACCTAACCCGATTTCAATAATTTTTTTTCGAAATATTGCTTGTATTAATATAAATATGTGTGCTGAATTTTGTTTTGCTATCTTGAGCGGTTTTTGATTTATGATTAATAATATTTCCAAACTTGACTATATCAAAAGTGGGCGGTACCACGCCCCTTTTTAAAAATTTTTTCAAAAATGTATTTGTTGCCTTAACGCTAAAGTGCATACCAAATATTATCCTTATAGGTGTATTATGTACTGAATAATCACTCTTTTTGTATTTTCGAAAATATTATATATATAGAAAGAGGGCGTGGCTTTTAACCGATTTTGCCTATTTTCAATAGCGCTCGGAGATAAGTGAAGAGGAACCTACATACCAAATTTCATTGAGATATCTCAAGATTTACTCAAGTTATCGTGTTCACAGACGGACGGACGGACGGACGGACATGGCTCAATCAATTTCTCTTTTCCTCCTGAACATTTTGATATATATAAGTCAATATCTATCTCGATTCGTTTATGCCGTTACATACTACCGTTAGGCCAATGAAGTTAATATACCTTGTGTGCGAAGCACTACTAGGTATAAAAAGGCAGTATATACTACATACTATTGGGAAGTATCTCACAAAATTTCATTGAAATACATTCTTCAAATTCCAAGCAATCGCTTTTGAAAATAGCAGAGCTTTTATGCTAAAAAGTGGGCGGCGCCACGCCTACTTCACCAAAATCCACAAAATTTTTTTACAGTTTAGTTTTGTTTAAAAAGGCTAATATGTGTGTAAAATCTTATTTAAATAACTTATACAATTATGGAAATATCGCGATTTTAATTTTACGAAGAAATTTTTTAGAACTGTGTTCAAAAAGTGGGCGTGTCCGTTCACCGATTTTTTTTATTTTTACAGCAAAGAGTTAGCTTTATATGTTGAACACTTTCTCTAAATATCGTTCCAATAAGTCAATTTTTACCGGAGTTATGGCATGTAAAGTTTTGTGGAATAATCCCCCATAAAGGGGCGGGGCCACTCCCATTTTCCAAAAATTTTGTGCTTTCGACTTTCTTTGCCCACGAACACTTCAGAGGTGAAATAGAAATGATATACAGCTAGTTTAAGCAAAGTTATAGCATATACAATATATCTATGATCCTTTTCAAAATCTTTCGTATAAAATTGGGCGTGGACCTAACCCGATTTCAATAATTTTTTTTCGAAATATTGCTTGTATTAATATAAATATGTGTGCTGAATTTTGTTTTGCTATCTTGAGCGGTTTTTGATTTATGATAAATAATATTTCCAAACTTGACTATATTAAAAGTGGGCGGTACCACGCCCCTTTTTAAAAATTTTTTCAAAAATGTATTTGTTGCCTTAACGCTAAAGTGCATACCAAATATTATCCTTATAGGTGTATTATGTACTGAATAATCACTCTTTTTGTATTTTCGAAAATATTATATATATAGAAAGAGGGCGTGGCTTTTAACCGATTTTGCCTATTTTCAATAGCGCTCGGAGATAAGTGAAAAGGAACCTACATACCAAATTTCATTGAGACATCTCAAGATTTACTCAAGTTATCGTGTTCACAGACGGACGGACGGACGGACGGACGGACGGACGGACATGGCTCAATCAATTTCTCTTTTCCTCCTGAACATTTTGATATATATAAGTCAATATCTATCTCGATTCGTTTATGCCGTTACATACTACCGTTAGGCCAATGAAGTTAATATACCTTGTGTGCGAAGCACTACTAGGTATAATAAATTCGGGTGTAACCGAACATTAAATACCTAGTAGTGATCTGTTTTGGTATCCTAATTTGCTCAGGCCTATTTTAATAACTGAAAATTTGTTTTAAAGGCAACTGATTGTTTTCGATAAAAACACTTCTGTTGTGAGTGGTAAATTAAATTATTACTAAATAACAAAATATAAATACCTTTCCTCATGTTCATGAAAGGTATGAAAATAAAAAAAATTAATAAAAAAAAAAAAGGCAGTAGAGTGTTAACTACTTGCCCGTAAATCTTGCTTGTTTGTTATTCGATTTGCGTAATTTTTGGCAGGAGTATACTACATACTATTGGGAAGTAGCTCACAAAATTTCATTGAAATACATTCTTCAAATTCCAAGCAATCGCTTTTGAAAATAGCAGAGCTTTTATGCTAAAAAGTGGGCGGCGCCACGCCTACTTCACCAAAATCCACAAAATTTGTATACAGTTTGGTTTTGGTTAAAAAGCTTATTATGTGTGTAAAATCTTATTTAAATAACTTATACAATTATGGAAATATCGCGATTTTAATTTTACGAAGAAATTTTTTAGAACTGTGTTCAAAAAGTGGGCGTGTCCGTTCACCGATTTTGTTAATTTTTACAGCAAAGAGTAAGCTTTATATGATGAACACTTTCTCTAAATATCGTTCCAATAAGTCAATTTTTACCGGAGTTATGGCATGTAAAGTTTTGTGGAATAATCCCCCATAAAGGGGCGGGGCCACGCCCATTTTCCAAAAATTTTGTGCTTTCGACTTTCTTTGGCCACGAACACTTCAGAGGTGAAATAGAAATGATATACAGCTAGTTTAAGCAAAGTTATAGCATATTCAATATATCTATGATCCTTTTCAAAATCTTTCGTATAAAATTGGGCGTGGACCTAACCCGATTTCAATAATTTTTTTTCGAAATATTGCTTGTATTAATATAAATATGTGTGCTGAATTTTGTTTTGCTATCTTGAGCGGTTTTTGATTTATGATTAATAATATTTCCAAACTTGACTATATCAAAAGTGGGCGGTACCACGCCCCTTTTTAAAAATTTTTTCAAAAATGTATTTGTTGCCTTAACGCTAAAGTGCATACCAAATATTATCCTTATAGGTGTATTATGTACTGAATAATCACTCTTTTTGTATTTTCGAAAATATTATATATATAGAAAGAGGGCGTGGCTTTTAACCGATTTTGCCTATTTTCAATAGCGCTCGGAGATAAGTGAAGAGGAACCTACATACCAAATTTCATTGAGATATCTCAAGATTTACTCAAGTTATCGTGTTCACAGACGGACGGACGGACGGACGGACATGGCTCAATCAATTTCTCTTTTCCTCCTGAACATTTTGATATATATAAGTCAATATCTATCTCGATTCGTTTATGCCGTTACATACTACCGTTAGGCCAATGAAGTTAATATACCTTGTGTGCGAAGCACTACTAGGTATAATTAATAAAAAAAAAAAGGCAGTAGAGTGTTAACTACTTGCCCGTAAATCTTGCTTGTTTGTTATTCGATTTGCGTAATTTTTGGCAGGAGTATACTACATACTATTGGGAAGTATCTCACAAAATTTCATTGAAATACATTCTTCAAATTCCAAGCAATCGCTTTTGAAAATAGCAGAGCTTTTATGCTAAAAAGTGGGCGGCGCCACGCCTACTTCACCAAAATCCACAAAATTTGTATACAGTTTGGTTTTGGTTAAAAAGCTTATTATGTGTGTAAAATCTTATTTAAATAACTTATACAATTATGGAAATATCGCGATTTTAATTTTACGAAGAAATTTTTTAGAACTGTGTTCAAAAAGTGGGCGTGTCCGTTCACCGATTTTGTTAATTTTTACAGCAAAGAGTTAGCTTTATATGTTGAACACTTTCTCTAAATATCGTTCCAATAAGTCAATTTTTACCGGAGTTATGGCATGTAAAGTTTTGTGGAATAATCCCCCATAAAGGGGCGGGGCCACGCCCATTTTCCAAAAATTTTGTGCTTTCGACTTTCTTTGCCCACGAACACTTCAGAGGTGAAATAGAAATGATATACAGCTAGTTTAAGCAAAGTTATAGCCACGCCTACTTCACCAAAATCCAAAAAATTTGTATACAGTTTGGTTTTGGTTAAAAAGCTTATTATGTGTGTAAAATCTTATTTAAATAACTTATACAATTATGGAAATATCGCGATTTTAATTTTACGAAGAAATTTTTTAGAACTGTGTTCAAAAAGTGGGCGTGTCCGTTCACCGATTTTGTTAATTTTTACAGCAAAGAGTTAGCTTTATATGTTGAACACTTTCTCTAAATATCGTTCCAATAAGTCAATTTTTACCGGAGTTATGGCATGTAAAGTTTTGAGGAATAATCCCCCATAAAGGGGCGGGGCCACTCCCATTTTCCAAAAATTTTGTGCTTTCGACTTTCTTTGCCCACGAACACTTCAGAGGTGAATTAGAAATGATATACAGCTAGTTTAAGCAAAGTTATAGCATATTCAATATATCTATGATCCTTTTCAAAATCTTTCGTATAAAATTGGGCGTGGACCTAACCCGATTTCAATAATTTTTTTTCGAAATATTGCTTGTATTAATATAAATATGTGTGCTGAATTTTGTTTTGCTATCTTGAGCGGTTTTTGATTTATGATTAATAATATTTCCAAACTTGACTATATCAAAAGTGGGCGGTACCACGACCCTTTTTAAAAAATTTTTCAAAAATGTATTTGTTGCCTTAACGCTAAAGTGCATACCAAATATTATCCTTATAGGTGTATTATGTACTGAATAATCACTCTTTTTGTATTTTCGAAAATATTATATATATAGAAAGAGGGCGTGGCTTTTAACCGATTTTGCCTATCTTCAATAGCGCTCGGAGATAAGTGAAAAGGAACCTACATACCAAATTTCATTGAGACATCTCAAGATTTACTCAAGTTATCGTGTTCACAGACGGACGGACGGACGGACATGGCTCAATCAATTTCTCTTTTCCTCCTGAACATTTTGATATATATAAGTCAATATCTATCTCGATTCGTTTATGCCGTTACATACTACCGTTAGGCCAATGAAGTTAATATACCTTGTGTGCGAAGCACTACTAGGTATAAAAATTGACAGAAAATTTGGAAGCTGAAGAACTAAACATCATCAGCAAATGAACGATGATATTCACATAAACGATTTACGTGTCGATTCTGAGCGTAACCGGAAACTTTGTACCCAGAAGATTATCTAACCAAAAATCGTAACCGGTGCATGTACCCGCGATTCTAGCGCCCATGGTAACGATGTCAAAAACAAACAATGCGCAAAAGAGAATAAAAGGCAAACGCGCACGAAACATCACGTAAAAAAGTGCTTATATTGTTTATTAATTCTTCTGAACTAGTATGTGTATAAAATGTGTGCTATTTTCTTTCCAAAAAAATATTTACAAAACACGTGCAATTTGTCGCGGTTACTTGGCGTTACCACCTCTTTCGGTGGTTGCGAAATTGAACTGCAACTTGAGCCGGCAGAATACCAAACGGGTGTAAAAGTTTCCAAGATATTTGTTTGCCGGGTAAATCGAACGTTGTTACCACTATAGAATCGACCCGTTAATTGCTAGCTCGGTTTCATTTGCTCGGAAGTGGGAGATAAGCCCCGAAAACGGCTTTTTAAAGCATCACAGAACGCGACGAGTGCCAAAAAAATTGACGAAAATCCGGAATCTGCTACAATTTTTGATTTTGAAACATTTTATAGAAAACAATTCAAAATTGTCCTTCAAGTTTTTACAAGTTAGATAAAAGAAAAGTTACAAGAAAGTTTGTCAACGTTCAAACCCATTCAGGAAATGTTTAGAATTCCACCAGACAGAAATAATGATACGATTGATTTGATAAACTCTATTGCACAATTGGAACCCGAATTTTTCAAGGAAGAAGTTGAATGTTTGCATTGTGAGTTACAAATTCTTTTTGACTCATGTCAAGGTTGTAAATCATTCGAAGATATTTCCACGGTGGCATTCAAGTTAAAACGAGTTACTCCCTTAGCATATAAACTGGTTCGTTATATTTTGACTGCTCCTGTCACGTCAGCATCGTGTAAACGTTCCGTCAGTAAATTGAAAATAGTTTTCGACCATTTGCGAACAACAATGGGAGATGATCGTTTGAATTCGTTGATGTTGCTCTTCTCTTCAAAAGATAAAGTAGATGAAATTGACCTTTGTGGAGTTGTTCAAAAATGGTCTTTACTAAAACATCGCAGAGTCAAAATTTGAATTTAATTCTTCCATTTTTCTTTGTAAAATTATTTTGATTTCTGTGAAAAGGGTATCTTTTTAGTATGTATTTAATTTTGTAAAACATTATATCTATACGACGAAAATAAAGAAAGAGTAAACAAACACTGTAATTTTTAATTCATTCGGTAACATATTGCGCATTTTCACAAGTGTATTTCACTTATTTTTTTTTTTTAATCCATTATTATACCTATAAAAAATGTCGGCATATCAGTAAGATTCACCCCCCCACAAGATCGGGACCTTCGCGACGCCCCTGATTTGTGCATATCATTTAGCGCCTTTTCCATAAAAATAATATAAATATTGTTCTTATATGATTATAATATGACTTAATTTGTGTTTTCAATGCTGCAAGCATTGGGTGCAGTTCAGAGGCCCTATGGGAGCGAGCATCGGAAACAGATATACGAAATTGAGCTTCAGAATCGCTAATCAGACTTTGCAAGTATTTGAGTCGGATATCGAGAGGTTGGTCCATCTAGCAAATGCAAACGCACCTGTCGAGTAAATGGAGAAGGTAAAAATCGAAACTTTTATAAGAGAAATACGCGACGTTGAGACGAAGCGAGCCACATATGCAAATCCAAAGAGATCATTCGCAGAGACGGTATCCCATGCTCTGAGAGAGGAGACGGCTTCGCTTTTGAGTAAACCTGTATGTAAGGCTCATCGCGTAAAAGCAGAAACACCGGCTTGGGTTGATAAAATTTTTGGGAGCATTAAAGGGAGTAAATGCTTGAAGTGTGGGAAATCTGGCCATATTGCGCGTTATTGCAGAATCGGATCAGCGGAAAGCTGGAGAAGATGAGCAAGATGAAGGCCCCAAATATCTGTGTCTTGGCTACGTGGATGGGGAAGAGCGATTGCTGACTGTGGATACGGGTTAATCACATTCCATCATTCAGAGTGATATGGCCACGTATCACAACTTCTTGGTAGCGAGTATTTTAGACGAAGTAGTCATTGTCGTCGACTTCCTGGCTGAGGGAGACATTCACATAAAAGTAAGAAACATGATTATGACTTACAACGGTCATGAGTACCTCTGATCTTTGGACACAATAGTGGCTATAGAACCAAGGGAATTGTCTTGGAGGTGAAACGGTAGAAGACTCACAGGAAAAAGGATGCGGACAGTTGTCTCTTCAATAAGATTCGGAAATATCAAGAGTAAGATCCGGATACGGGAAAGTGAAGATGAACAGAATCATCGAGCAGCTATGGTAGTTTTTCAGGCAAGAATTGCAGATGTTATCAAAGCGTCGCACACTCTAAACTTTTTGAACAAATTTACAGAGATTAATATAGTAAATTTTTGGTGAATCTCTTGTTGTTGCTGGAAATTACAATCGTTTCTGCTTATATTCTGCAAAGAGTCGCAAAAGACATAATTTTAGACATTAATCACATGAAAATTTTATTTTACTTCCAAAAATGTTTAATAAAAAACGTAAAATGATTCAAACTTTTGATTATCTCCAAAAATGAGCAATGAGCGTTTAGCGTAAAATTCAAGCGTATATAGAAAAATGTTTAAACTCGCTCATCGAGCTCTCTTCAACAAGGTCTCTCTCTCAGTTTTCTACGTCAAATCGGTGCAGCCGCGTGTGTTGAAGCTAATAAAAATTTGTGCGCAAAAGCAAATAAAGAAATTAAAAATATATTTATCAAATAGTTTTAAATTTAATAGCCCTGTAAGTGAGTTTAGCGTGTGATCCCAAAGTAAGTGTTTATTAAAAATTCTTTCTCTTTTTATACAAATTATTGACTTACACGTATAAGCTTAAATACTAATACTTACAAACTACTTTCCTAATGTGTAAATATGTATAATATATAGAAATGTCTAGCGTCAGCATTTTGCGATTAAGTGCTGTCATATATTAACCAAATATGCGGCATGTGCTAGTGAAGTTGAACTCCCGCTGAGTTCATGATTTATCGAGGTCACTGGTGCTTGTTTATTGTGACGAAATATTCTGAAGTCAACAGCCTGTTCGTCACACTACACCATCCACCTTAAGAATAGTCATATATAATTGGTTGAAATTGGATATGACTATTAATAAGTGCTTTTTGTGTTTTATTGTAATTTATTGTTATACATATTTTTTTTTTTATATTGTTCGCGTTGTTTGTTTATTTGTTTAATTTCGCTTTGCGCGTACATATATATAATTTTTTTTTCTTTGTGTATATTTGTATCATTATGAGTAAAGTGTTTACAAACATTTTGTGTTTTGTTTTTTTTTTTTTCAACATACTGACTTTGGTTTAAGTCTATTTTTATGAATTATTATTTGTTTATTACTATCGCCTATATTATGTGGTACTAATGTAAAATTATTATTTATATCTATACTTTTAACTTTATATTTTCCTTTATATCTACTATCTAACTTATGGGAGGCCTCTTCTCTAACTAATACTAAATCTCCTATATTTATCTCCTTACTATAACTACTTTTATCATAATTAAACTTTTGTTTTTCTTTAGCCTCATGGATTAATTTTCTAGCTCTCTGCTGTGCTATCTGGATTCTATATTTTATTTCTTTGTCATAAGCCTCGTGATTGTACAGTGGGCTGATTTTATTTTCTTCTAAAAATTCGTAATTTGGTGGATTTTTCCCAAATATGAGCTCAAACGGGCAATATTTATGTATGGTAGATGGTGTTGTATTGTAACAATACGCGAAGTACTTAAGGTATTCATCCCAATCGTCCTTGTCACTGGATATGTACGAGAGTACATATTCATTGAATGTTCGGTGACTGCGTTCTACTGTACCCAAGGTTTGATGATGGTAGGGTGTTGAGGTTTTATGCTCAATTTTTAGTAATTTACACAGTTCTTTGAATAAGTTGTTTTTATATTCGGTGCCCATGTCTGTCATAATTGATTGATTCCATAAATCAAAATGAAGTTTTCAAACACGGCCTTAGCAACTATTGTTGCGTGTTTGCTTGGGACTGGAATCGCTACCAAGTATTTTGTTAGATCGCATATAATGGTAACTGCATATTCGTTTCCATTTATCGATTTCGGTAATGGTCCGACTGTATCGATTTGTACAATATCAAATGCCTTCGGAGGTGTCTCCGTTATTGTCATTGGCTCTTTTATGTGTTTATTTGTTTTATTTTTCTTGCAGTGGATGCAGTTCTTCATATATTTTCTTATGTCATTTTTCATATTCAGCCAGCTATATCTCTGCTTGATCTTGTCTGTCATGCGATTTATTCCTGGGTGGCCACCACTAATAGGATCGTCATGATATTTTTGCAGGATTTCTTCTATTTTCCCGGGATCTGTCACATTTAGAACCTCTGGGGTTAGCGCTATTGTTAGTTTTTTGAGAATCTTATTACCCATTTAAATAAATTTTCCTACTGCAGTATAATTATTTTTGAACAATTTGTCCCCTAAGGTCAACTGTATTTGTACAAGTTCTAAATTGCCGGCTTCGTTTTCGAGCCTGGTAAAGAATTGTCCTAAGTCAATCTTATCCTCAACAATTAGGTTGCTTGTATCAATATTGCTACAAATTTTCTTTCCTTTTTTGAAATATAATTTCGGAGGAGAGAAAACGAGACGACTAGTCTTTTTACTTCAAATTTATTTAGCGCTTCATATATTTTGGGGTTCTCTTTGTGACTTTGTTTATCTTCAACGTTAGTGTTGGTATTTTTTGCTGTTGATCTTGTTTTTACTCTTAGTATTTTACTTGCTTCCACTGACATATCTTTTAAATTTGTAATTGTTATGCGGGACAATGCATCCGCAACGTGGTTTTCTTTTCCTGCGATGTACTCCACTTCAAAATCGTACTCTTCTAAATCATTGAGAATATGTATGTTAAAGGAAGGTGGTCAGTTTTAACTAGGAATTTTCTGCCATAGACGTATGGTCTGAAGAAGGTTATGGCCCAGTGGATTGCGGCTAGTTCTTTCTCTATTGTCGCTTTGTTAGTTTCGCCTTTTGTAAATGACCTAGAGGCGTAAGCGATTGGTAACTGTATGCCATTGTGCTCTTGGCTAAGGACTGCTCCGCAAGCGTATCCACTTGCATCTGTTGTAATGCAGAATTGTTTATCGAAGTCTGGGTATTGCATAAGTTTTGGGCTGATTAATGCTTCCTTTAAGTAGACAAAAGCTTTTTCGCATTGTTTAAGTGACTTGCGTCCACTTAAAGTTGTTGAAGTATTTCGGATAATAAGTGCCTTGCGTCCACTTCCGAACATTCGATTGACTTGCGCTCATGAAACATATCTACATTTCCACCTGTATACATCCCTGCGCTAGTTTGAAAAAGTGCACGGGAGTTGCCATGCAACACTTCCAACTGAACTTACAGGAGTTGCCTTCCAGTGATGTCACTGTATAAAAGCAAGTGTTTTCATATGATTCCTTCTTCTTTTATCTACTACCGGCAAGCAGACCAGCACGTATATTCGTATCAGTTTATTCATCAATTTTCATCATTCATCAAGAGTAATATTATCATCGTTGGACTATTCAAAAATAAGTATAAACCAAGATCAATAAGTAAGTTACAAATATACATCACCCTATTCGTGCCGGTCACTTTCGGTGAACCATTTAAGAACTTTTCCATATTTTGGTCGTCCATTTGGGGATAAAATCTGAATAACAACCCTCATTGAACCACCATTAATTAATTCCACCATCTATATTTTCATACATTAAATGTAATTTTCATTCGCTCTTGTAGAGCAGTAAATGTACATATTTTCTTATTATCGTCATCGACGTATATTGCTATATACGATACATACTTCATCTTGAATTAATAAACCAATATTGTTAGTGTTAAGCATTACTTTGTTAATAAAGTGAATTATAGACTTAAACACTCGCAAGTCGTCATTGATTTAAACATTGGTCCTTGCGAGCCAAATTTTGTACCAGTGGCAACGCAACAAAAAGAAAACACAACACTGTTCGTGTAGTGCGACCTCTATTAATTTCTTCATTCGAACTTTATCCATTCGTGTGTGCAAAAGAAAATTCAAGTAAGCTCCCGTCTTTTTCAATTTAAATAATTTAAAAAGTAATAGTTATTTTAAAATCGCGAGTTTACAAGTACTGTATAGTCTTGTCTCCAAATTAACTACTTAAGTAAGTAGAAAATTGCGCATAAGCAAATACAGTGAAGTACTGCAGCATACAAGCGGCAAAAAAGGAGCACCCCTTTGGAGCGCCGGCATTTTCACCAATATTTTGGTAAACTACGCACGCACATACAAATTAATATGAGAACATCAATTATTCGCACGTAAGTTAGTGAATTTTATTTGCAATCACGGATTTTGGATTTTATATTTTTCAGACATAACGGTTTCCGTTATATTTGCATATACGGACATATGTATATATACATATATCGATATATGTATATATTTGTATGTGGAAAAGAATCCCGCTATTTTTCAAATCATACGATTCAATTCCAACCATTCCTCGGTACCACTTTTCGTGTGTTTTTCACACTCTACCAGTGTACATATAGATAGGTATACCCACTTGTTGCAAAATTGCAACACAAAATCTTCATGCTATTTTGCAGTAGCATATACCTAAGACAGAACTACCTTTCATGAATAATATTTTCACCAACCATCTTTTTTAAAGACATACATATCTATAAATTCTCCCGTAATTGTTAATAACCACCTTGGGCAGTTTTGCCATAAAGCAATTCGTGCATATGCACACAAATAGTAATATATATACATACATATTTATGTATACGCAGTTACTTGCATTCACACAGAATAATATAATTTTCTCAATACATTTTTGCTAACCGATTAACTTATTATCAAATTACATAAATACATTTGGCACATGCTATAATCTTCATCATTTTGAGAGTTTGCATTTCTTTCCAATTCGTGTCTGTATACATATATACGTAGGCATAAACATATGAACGTTGCGGTATATGAAGTGCGCAAACTACGAAACAGAAAATTGCGTAAGAACTTTCAGAGACCGTTGGAGAATTGTTAACAGTAAAAAATCATTGAATTTATTCTACAATTGCTTGCGTTAATCCGAGATTACAACTACATCGAATTTATGGTCAACGAAATAATAAAGCGTGTATATTATATTTGAAATAATATGTTTATTTGCATTTAAATACGTTTATATATAACATCATACGTATGTTTCTAACATCACACGTACATTTTTCGGTGTCTTTGGGAATCTCTTCTTCTTGTCAGTGTCTTGCGAACGGCTACAGTGTTAAAGTAGTCAAGTAAATTTAACAAAATTTTAGTTTTTAAGGGTTTGATTGGAGCTTGTGTCTTTAGTGGTTTAAATTTAATTCAACTTCAGAATAGTAAATCGTCTTCTTATTATCAAATATTTTGTGTCGTGCACAAGTAAAGCTTATTTGTATCATATAGTTTCCAGAATTTTATCTGTTTACGGTTTAACTATGGCACTCTCTACAGCAATTATGGCGAAGTTTATCTTCGATTCTAACAACGTAGTCAAGTTTTGTACCAACTTTCAAAAGGAGGATCCATATGATCAAACGGACTCCTTACTAGATGTGAAGATGCAAGATCTCAACTCCCGGTGGGATATGTTGAGAATTTCTTATGAGAAAGTTTGTATTGCGGAAGAGTCTGTAGTTTCCGCGGAATTCAAAGAGGAAGCCCATAATAAATTTCAACTTTGCACCGACTCCTTCTATATCTTCATCAAGTCAATTCAGCCGAAGCAATCGGCACCTCCCGTCAGTCCTATTCTGTTAACCCAAATTCTGTACCCTGCATTAAATTACCTCCTTGCGACACCGAGGTATTTTACGGTAGTTATGAGGAATGGCCATCCTTTCGTGATATGTTCACGGCTATCTACCTCAACCACCCAAAATTGACTCCCGCGCAAAAGCTATTCCACCTTCGAAACAAGACAAGAGACAAAGCAGGCGCTATTGTTAAACAATACACCTTATGTGATGAGAATTTTTCTTTAGCTTGGGAAGCGTTAAGGGCTCGATTCGAAAACAAAAGAATCTTAATAGATAAACAACTGAAAACGCTTTTCAATATAGCTCCAGTCACAATGGAAAGTAGCGAAGGCATACAAAAGGTGCAGAATACCATCAAGGATTGCCTCGTAATACTCAAATCACAGGGAATTTCTGTATCTGATTGGGACCCAATCCTCATTGATCTGTGTCCATCGAAGCTCCCAGAGGAATCACTCTCGCTCTGGGAGCAATCCCTAGAGTCCCGAAAGGAACTTCCAAAGTGGTCCCAAATGGACCAAGTCGTCGAACGCCTACATGGATATAAAATCAGCAGGCCACGGGCGTCGCTTCCACTAAAATCATCTTCATCTAAGATACAGTCGTATCATTCAGAGGAAAAACTTGCGTTTACTTGCAAATTATGCAATAAAAACCATACCTTGAAATCCTGTCCAGAATTTCGGACACTTAATGTCTCCGAATGTACCAAATTCGTGAAACAAGTCGGTTTTTGCACCAACTGCTTCGCGTACAGTCACTCTGTCGCCAATTGCCCAAGTACCTTTCGATGTCTGCACTGCAAAAAAAAAACCATCATCTCATGTTACATCCGCCAGTGACAAATCAGCCCGAATCAAAAGCATCCGGTAGAACTTACACTACCACACCCTCCAAAAATGCAACCCAACTATTGCAAACGGAATCCTCTCAGCAGTCCCGGCATCCCATATTTGGCCTCACCGAAGGCAATTGGGAAGAGTCTCCATCATCCTCCAAGAACTTTAGTTCTAACATCCAAGCGAATTTCTCGGCGAATCATGAGAAAACGCTACTTCCAACAGCCCAAGTGCCAATCGAACACGCGGGTTCTACCTTCACGTTACGTGCCTTAATTGACCAAGGTTCCCAAAAAACGTTCGTATCAGAAAAGATACAAAATCGTCTCCAACTTCCTACCTACAAAGAAAACTTTTCAGTTACGGGAATGGGCGGAAAGTTCGTCGAAAATGCGAACCGAGTCTGCCAACTGATTCTGGTATCCAAACGCCACGATACCCGTATCCACACCAACGCCATCGTCCTGAAGCAACTTACCAGTTGTCTACCATCGTTTAAAATACCAAACCCAGATTTGTCGGAAATTAAGGACCTTGATCTTGCGGATCCATTCTTTTGCACACCTGGGCAGATTGATCTAGTTATAGGCAGCGACCTTATTCCACAAATTATTCTCCAAGGAGTCAAAAATCACGTCCTTGGTAGTCTTCTTGCGCAAAACTCCATTTTCGGCTGGTACTTAAGTGGACCATTATCCTCCACGGAGTGTTCTAGTTTCCACACATATGCTACTGAAATTTCAAATGAGGATCTTAACGATCACCTAAAGCGCTTCTGGGAACTAGAAACAATGCCTGAATCACATACTTTGTCAGCTGAAGAAATCACTTGCGAAGATTTCTACCAAAAGACGACTCACCATCAAAGGGATGGACGATACCTAGTGCGTTTGCCGTTCAAGTCTGAGTTTCCCACCCTTCTCACCCTAGGTCCATCTCGATCACAAGCGATGAAGCAGGCGATTGGAATGGAACATAGGCTTATTAAAAATACAACCCTCAAAGACGAATACCATCGGGTGCTAGAAGAATATCTGACCCTTGACCATATGAAACCGATCCCTCTGGAAGAAATTCACCACAACGGGAAATATTTTTCCTACTACCTTCCTCACCATTCTGTAGTTAAGCCAGACAGTACTTCCACCAAAGTTCGGGTAGTATTTAATGCCTCGAAATCAACTTCATCTGGAACATCACTTAATGATGTACTCCACGTAGGCCCAACCCTGCAAGCAGATCTTATGTTCGTTATCTTAAATTGGAGTCTGTATAAGTATGTATTCAACGGAGACATACAGAAGATGTACCGCCAAATTCTTTTGCATGAGGACGATCAACAATATCAGAGAATCCTCTTTCGCAGGGACCAGAAGGTAAAGCTTACGGATTTTGCACTGAAGACGGTAATGTTCGGGGTAAATTGTGCGCCATACTTGGCCATTCGCACCTTCCACCAGTTGGCACAGGACTCGAAGGATTGCTACCCTCTGGCTCAGAAGATCTTGACCAAAGAAACTTATGTAGACGATATCCTGTCAGGGGGACATGATATTCCGTCGTGCATCCAAGCACAAACCCAAACTATCAAATGTCTGATTTCAGCAGGTTTCCACTTAAAAAAATTACTGCGAACCATCCCTTCTTAGCCACATTCCTCCCGAAGATTTGTTAGATTCTGATTTTTTAAAGTTTGATTGCTCAAGTTCGACAAAAACCCTCGGTATTCGTTGGAACGCATTAAACGATTGCTTTTCGTATACTATTGAACCTACCCCACCACCTACCAATGCCACGAAAAGGCAAATTTTATCGTCTATTTCGAAATTTTTCGACCCCGCAGGGTGGCTAGCGCCTATTCTAATTCAGGGAATGATATTATTACAACAGATATGGTTAGAGGGTACTGAATGGGATGAATGCGTTAAACCACTGTCGCTGCCAGAATGGGTTCAATTTGTATCTGATCTTTCTTCTATTGAAGCAATTCGAATACCACGTTGGACTGAGTTTTCCCCTACCCATAACATCCAAATTCACGGATTTTGTGACGCCTCGGAGAAGGCATATTGTGCAGCTATTTATCTTCGCGCTCAATCGGGCAGCAAAACATCGACACACCTTCTTTTTGCAAAAACAAAGGTAGCACCTTTGCAAACAGTTAGCCTTCCACGTCTAGAACTGTGTGCTGCGGTCCTGCTATCCAAATGCATCAAAAATCTAAACAACCACCTGTCTTTAGGGGATTGTGAAACGTTTCTATGGGCCGACTCATCAATTGTCTTTGCGTGGCTCGAAAAGCCACCGGGTACATGGAAGGTGTATGTGGCCAATCGCACCTCTCAAATCATCCAGAATGTCGGAAACAGCAAATGGCGGCACGTATCAACGAACCATAACCCGGCAGATCTCGGTACTCGAGGATGCAGACCACAGGATTTGTTGCAGCAATCTCTTTGGTGGACCGGACCAGAGTGGCTTCCTAAACCCCCGGAGGAATGGCCTATTTCTTCTCGAAAAAATGTTGTTCTTCAAGAAGAACGAAAAATCGACGCCTTACATACAATGGCAGCGGAACCTGACATCTTAGACCGATTTTCGTCTTGGCCAAAAGCGCTGCGAGTGATATCTTACGTTTTTCGTTTCATCCATCGTACCAAGTCCACACAGTCCACTCAGCTAACCAATTACGAGTCTCTAGTTATCACGCAGTCATAAATCCACTTTGTTAAAACGCGGCTTATTAAACTTGCCCAAGAAAGACGGTATCCTAATGAATATCTAAAACTGTCAAACAAAGAATAGATTTCTAAAAAGAGTTCGCTTTTGAATTTGAATCCCTTCCTTGATCCTAATGGCCTTCTCAGAGTAAACGGCCGCTTGGCTAACTCTGATCTCTCATATAATGAAAATCATCCAATAATTCTCCCTGAATCGTCTAGGTTTTGCTACCTTTATCTACAATTTCTCCATAACTTCCTGATGCACGCTGAGCATCAGCTAATGATCAGAACCGTAAGACAGGAATATTTCATTCCTCGGTTAAAATCTAAAATCAAATTTTGCATACGCATGTGCAAAACATGCACCATCTTCAAAAAAACCACCAGGTCGCAAATTATGGCAGCTCTACCACCAGAGCATTGTAACTTCTCCTTACCATTTACCTATACTGGACTAGACTTTGCAGGTCCTTTCGATCTTAGATCATCACTTCTTCGTAAATCGTCGATAGTCAAAGGTTACGTTTGCGTCTTCGTATGTTTTGCAAACAAAGCTATCCACCTAGAAGCATGTTCGGATCTCTCCACTAAGGCCTTTCAATCCGCTTTTTCCCGTTTCGTTGGAAGACGCGGTCTGCCAAAACGTATCTTCTCCGACAATGGCAAAAACTTTGTCGGCGCCAATAGGGCATTTCAAAGGGATTTCAAACAATTCCTTAAAAATCTTCGGAAGACATAGCTTCAAAATATTCTCTTCACCGCTTCGAATGGCATTTTCTTCCTCCCAACACTCCGCATATGGGCGGACTTTTTGAAGCAGCTGTCAAAAGCTTCAAACTACATTTTAAACGCACTGCTGGAAGCCATCACTTTACTTTCGAAGAGCTTTCTACCTTGCTAGCGCGCATCGAATCATTGCTGAACTCCCGACCACTCTCACCTATGTCAGACAATCCAGATGAGTTGCTAGCCTTAACTCCAGGACACTTTCTACGGGGAGCTCCTTTGCTGGCTGCGCCCGAACCACAAATCGACAATCTTTCACTACAAAATCGATGGGAAAAACTTAAAATATTGCATCATCAATTTAGCCAAAGATGGAAAGATGAGTACCTTCAAGAACTTCAAAAGAGGTACAAATGGAAGTACCCACAACATGATCTTTCTGAAGGGGATTTCGTCGTCATAAAAAATGAGTTACTTCCCCCAAACGAATGGCGCTTTGGCCTAGTAGAAAAAGTGTATCAGGGGTCTGATCGTCATATACGGGTTGCCGACGTTAGGACGCAGCATGGTAGTTTCACTAGACCAGTCGTCAAATTGTGTCCTCTTCCCATTCACAAAGAGTTAACTAACACCCAGTTCTAGGCTTAACAATCTTAAAATTCGTTTTATTAAAATTCACATTCTTTACAAAAGCCGCAACCCCCGTTCGATTTCGCCGTCCGAGGTACATATCATGAGACCACATTTAGTTCCACGCAACCCGGATGTGCATCAATGCCTAATTTGTTTCCGTTACCACGCACTAAGGTTCTGCAAAGAATTCCAACTAATGGGAGTGGAGGAGCGTAGAGTGAAAGTTTACTTTCTAGAGTATTGCCCCAATTGCTTGGCGCGCACGCATAATAGGATCAAGGATTGTCGCTCCGAAGCAAAATGCAAGATTTGCCATCAATTGCATCACACGCTCTTACACCGTCCATCATCTGAAGATAAAGAGGAGCTAACTCCACCTTCTACTTCAAGAGCGAATCCTAGGCCTACGTCAAGAAGTCATACAAGGGCTACTCCAAGAACTAATCCACGTCCTACATCATATAGCAGGTCAAGACCATCGGATGACATAGTGTGCCGCGAGTTGGATCAAGCCATTAAAGGGTTGCAAAATCTTCGCAATTTAATTGCACCAGTGCAACGGCGGCGGCATGTTTAAGTGACTTGCGTACACTTAAAGTTGTTGAAGTATTTCGGATAATAAGTGCCTTGCGTCCACTTCCGAACATTCGATTGACTTGCGCTCATGATACATATCTACTTTTCCACCTGTATACATCCCTGCGCTAGTTTGAAAAAGTGCACGGGAGTTGCCATCCAACACTTCCAACTGAACTTACAGGAGTTGCCTTCCAGTGATGTCACTGTATAAAAGCAAGTGTTTTCATATGATTCCTTCTTCTTTTATCTACTACCGGCAAGCAGACCAGCACGTTTATTCGTATCAGTTTATTCATCAATTTTCATCATTCATCAAGAGTAATATTCTTCTTCTTTCTTTAAATGGCCATCTAACCGCCTGAGCGATTTTGACCGTCCAACATAGCTCGCCAGTCATTTCTTCTTTGCGCCAACTGGCGCCAATTGGAGACCCCACGAGATCGCAGGTCGGTCTCCACTTGGTCCTTCCATCGGAGTGGTGGTCTTCCTCTTCCTCTGCTTCCACCGGCGGGTGCCGATAAGTATACCTTCTGGGCTGGAGCGTCTTCGTTCATTCGCACGACGTGGCCTAGCCAGCGAAGCCGCTGTGTTTTAATGCGCTGTACTATGTCGACGTCTGCGTAAAGCTCATACAACTCATCATTAAATCTTCTTCGGTACTCGCCGTCGCCAACGCGTAGAGGCCCATAAATCTTTCGCAGAACTTTTCTCTCGAATACTCCCAATGCAGCCTCGTCAGATGTTGTTAGTGTCCACGCCTCTGCACCATATAGCAGGACGGGAGCGATGAGTGACTTGTAGAGTGTGATTTTCGTGCGTCGAGAGAGGACTTTACTTTTCAATTGCCTACTCAGTCCAAAGTAGCATTTATTTGCAAGAGCAATTCTTCGTTGGATTTCTAGGCTGGCATTATTGTTGGAGTTTATGCTGGATCCAAGGTAAACGAAGTCCTTCACTATTTCGAACTTTTTGGTGCCAGCAGTGGCGTGGGTGCCAAGGCGCGAATGCGCTGACTCTTTGCTTGATGACAGCATGTACTTCGTTTTGCCTTCGTTCACCACCAAACCCATTTTTTCCGCTTCTTTTTCTAGTTTGGAGTACGCAGAGGTTACGGCACGGTTGTTAAGGCCGATAATGTCAATGTCGTCAGCATATGCTAACAGTTGCACGCTTTTATAGAATATTGTTCCAGCGCGGTTGAGTTCTGCAGATTGTATTATTTTCTCCAACATCAAATTAAAGAAATCGCACGATAGGGGGGTAGAGTAATATTATCATCAGTTTATTCATCAATTTTCATCATTCATCAAGAATAATATTATCATCGTTGGACTATTCAAAAATAAGTATAAACCAATATCAATACGTAAGTAACAAATATACATCACCCTATTCGTGCTGGTCACTTGCGGTGAACCATTTAAGATCTTTTCCATTTTTTGGTCGTCCATTTGGGGATAAAATCTGAATTACAACCCTCATTGAACCATCATTAATTAATTCCACCATCTATATTTTCATACATTAAATGTAATTTTCATTCGCTCTTGTAGAGCAGTAAATGTACATATTTTCTTATTATCGTCATCGACGTATATTGCTATATACGATACATACTTCATCTTGAATTAATAAATCAATATTGTTAGTGTTAAGCATTACTTTGTTAATAAAGTGAATTATAGACTTAAACACTCGCAAGTCGTCATTGATTTAAACACGCATTCTGCTGTCCAATCGAAGGAAACATTCTTTTTGCAAAGTCTAGTTAATTTTCTTGAGTGCTCTGCGAAGTTAGGTACAAATCTTCTGTAGTAATTGCAGATGGCTACGAATCTTTTGACTTCGTCTGCTGTTTTTGGTGATGGATACTTTTGAACTGTTTCAAATTTGCTTGGGTCAGGCAATATTCCTTTGTTTGTACATTTATGGCCTAAATAAGTTACTTCTTGGTTGAAAAATAGACATTTGTCTGGATGCAGTTTTAGATTATATTTTCTACAAGTGGAGAACACGTCTCTTAAATTTTTTAGCATGTGGTTTTCAGAAACCCCTAATACAACCAAGTCATCCATGTAGAGGAAGGCTTGGGATGGTTTGAGCTCTGCGAATGCTAGGGTCATCATTCTTTGGAATGAATTTGGTGCTACTTTTAATCCATAAGGTAGTCTTTTGAACCTGTATGTGCCGTTTTCAGCTGTGAATGAGGTGATATCTCTCGAGTCCGGGCGTAATTCTATTTGGTGGAAACCTGCCATGAGGTCTAGGCATGAAAAATATTTTGCTCTACCAAGTTGGTCTAGAATATCATCAATTCTTGGGAGTGGGAATTTGTCTGCTGCTAACTTTTTGTTAACTTGTCTGTAGTCAATCACCAATCTCCATCTTTTTTCTGTACTTCCTGGGAGCGATTTAGGAATCAGTAAGATTGGGCTATTGTACTCTGATATAGAGGGTTCTATTATGTCATCGTCGATTAATTTCTGATTTCTCCTTTTTGTGTCTGCGGTAGTCTATAATTTTTTATGTAAACAGGGGTGTCATCCTTCATGTGTCATTTTTGTTTGTAAAAGTTGTTTGATGAAATTGGTTCTGTTTCTAGTGAAAATATGTCTAAGAATTCTGTGCATAATGATGTTAACTGAGGGTTGACGAAATTTGGAAAATTTTTGGTTAGTCTTTTTAGTTTTTCTGTATTGTTGCTTTTTTCCTTATGTGTGGGTGTTTCAATTAGTGTGTATTCGTCTAGATTTTCGGTGTCGATTTTGTAGTTTTCAGTAGTTGCGTTTTTATGTGCTGTGTTGATAATTCTAACGAAAGTTTGATCTGTGTTTGTGATTGTATTTGCTATGAAGATGCCTTCTTATAATTGTTGGTGAGGTATAAAAATGTTTTTGTTATTTGTGATTACTTTCACTTGCCTGATGACTTCCGACCTAGCTGGGATCGTGATTGTATTGACAGATAGACAATTTGTTGGGTTCATAGTTATTGTTTGTGGGAAATCGTATGGTCTTAGGATTAATTTATCATCCGTTTCGCCATAGTCTAAAATGCAATTGTATTTCTTAATAAAGTCTAGTCCTATTATTCCATCGCATGGAATTGGGAAATTGTCTTCTACGACGTGAAATTTATGGTAAATTAGAAGGTCATCGCCTTTTAAATCCACTTTAACTGTACCTAGTGTGCTAGTTATACCCTGACCAATGCCCTTCAAATCTGTTATTTGGTCTGTATTTATCTTATTATTACTGCTAATTTGATGTTTTTTAATAATGGAGATATCGGCTCCTGTGTCAACTAAGAAATTTGAGATTGAATTATTTAATGATGTCCTTGTAGATATAAAACTGTTTAGGTGGTGTAGGTTTAGTACACATATTTTTATATTTATTGGTCTTGAAGTGGAGTCTCTTGGTTTTCCGTCTGGTTGCAACTGCGAACATTGCGTGTCTGGCTATAGGGTCTGTTGCCATTCTGTGCTTGTGCTCCTCTCTGGGAATTGTTGTTTTGTCTAAAGTTATTGTTGTATCTTGGTTGCGGTCTGAATCTCCTGCCTTGGTAGTTTCCATAGTTGTTACCTCTGTAACCTCCACGGAAATTACTTCGGTATTGACCTTGTCGTTGTACATTCAGAATTGTGTTTGAGCTGCCTGTTATTTCAGTGCAGCTGTTGGTGAATTTAGAAATTGCGTCGTTCATTGTGGTGAACGTTCCAGCTTGCATGATCATTTTGACCTTGTCATTGGAGCTGTTTTTACACATAGCTTTGACTGCTACTTGTGTTGAGTATTTCGTTGCCAAGCCTGGGTTGAGTCCATCCGAAATATAAGCTCCTTCCAATGACCTGGTAATTTTTTCTATTTCCGCTGTATATTGATTTGCAGTTTTACTGCGTTGTTGGATGTTCAGGAGTTTTGCTGTTAAAACTTCTACTGATTCTCCTTTTACTGGAGATTTTAATTTTGATTTTATTTGGGTTATCGTGTTTTCAGTACTAATAAAGTTTCTTGCCGTGCCTTTTAGCTTGGTTTTTATTATTGTTACCGCTAAGGCTTCGTGGGCTTCTTTGATTTGATCGAGTATGTCAAGGGCGTCTAAGAAACTTTGTAAGTTCTCTGGCTTACCATCAAACTTTGGTAGCACTGATGAGGCAGTTTTAATAAAGTCCACAATGGTTGGTGGCATTGTGACGTTTTGGTTTTGGGTAATTACCGGTTTATTGTCTCCTATAGATGAGGATTGGCTCGGAACGGGTGATGGGGTCCGGTTCTGTGTAGGATCTAATGTTATTAAATTTAAATCGATGACGATTTCCTTCTCCACTGTGGTGGGTATTGTTACTTCAATATTGTATCTAGCTAAGGAGGCCACCAATTTATCTCGTACAGTGGAAAAAAATTGGTAGGCTTCGTTTTGGTGTTCTTTTGTAAGTAAGCTATTTACCCTATTGACCACCTGTCTTATGCTATTTAAAGCTTCTAATATTGAAGTGAAATGTCTAATTATCGTTTCCGTTTTGATTGGGATGGTCTTGTTTATGCATTTGTATGCGTTATTTGCTTTTATTTTTTCCTCGTTTAGTGCCTGATGGATTTCTTGCCAATTATTCATTTCTTGGTGTACAAGAATTTAAAGAAAAGGATTTTTTTTGTGTTTATATGTGTTGCTGTACGTTATTCAATTGTCTAATTTTATTCTTTATGCAATTTTTTGTAAGAATTGCGATTGTGACAATTAAAAGCGCAATTACGCATACGTAAATAGTTGGCCATTTGTCAAGAGTTTCTTCTGTGACAATTTTTTGCTCGTATTTTACTACTTGGTTATCCAAGTTCTTTTCGTCTGAATTTTCCTTACCGAATTCATATCCTGCCAAAGCTATAAGTATCGCCTGTAGAGCGGTTTTCCACCATGCCATTTTGAATAAAATTAGTAGATAAAAGACTTTTATTATTTTTTTTTTCAATGAGAAAATTTTTATTTATTTATTTTGTATTTCTTAGCTCTTTTATTTCTTTTTGCAAATTTGCTCTTTCTGTGGCGCTAGTGGCCAAATTTAGTTTTACATATGTTAGTGCTAGTTTTTTCCTTTTTCTGAAAGCTTTACCCCCTCTTTTCCTGTGTGGGGTTTTTCCTGGGGATGGTATTTTGGGTGTTTCTACTTCTTTGCGGATTTTATTCCGTTGCCGATATTCTTCTATGGTGATCGGTTTCGGTCCCTGCTTTGTCTTGCTATCTTCCTGAAGAAATTTAGTGGAAATTGCTATTAATTCTTTAACTGTGTCTTCGCATTTTTTGAAAACTCTGTCAAATTCTTCTTTTGTAGAAATCTCGTGCATAGCTACTCCAGTTTACTCTAACAAATAAAATTTTCTAAAGGTTAAACTTTTTTTCTATCTATCTTCTTTTTTTTTGTCTTTATTTATAGTTAAAATATTTTCTAATTATCTAATTGATTTTTTCCTAAGCAAAAATTTTCATTTTTGCTAATTGTTAGGCTGCCGTGTGGCTTGCCGGTATTTGTTCTAAAATTTTTTTGATGGTTGAGGTTTTGAAGGTTGAGCTTGTGGTGTAGGTGTAAGTATCACCATCCTTTTTCAGTTCCACATGGAGAGAATTGTGTGCAGAAGTTATGCGGTATGGGCACAACTTATGCACAAATCGTTCACGAAAAATGACCAAGAACAGTTGTTCATAATCCATGCACATTTGTCCATAATTTAAGTTCAGCACTATGAGCATGTTTTATGAACAACTGGGATAGACTATGAACAACTGGGCATACGTTCTGAACAACTGGGATAGACTATGAACAACTGAGCATACGTTCTGAACAACTGGGATAGACTATGAACAACTGAGCATACGTTCTGAACAACTGGGATAGACTATGAACAACTGAGCATACGTTCTGAACAACTGGGATAGACTATGAACAACTGAGCATACGTTCTGAACAACTAGGATAGACTATGAACAACTGGGCATAATTTATGAACAACATTCTCATAGATTGTGAACAAAATTAATTTTATTTTCAAATGTCTTTATTACAATAAATCATATACTTCACTATTTACATTTTTATTTCACTGACCTTCCTAACCTTTCACGATTGTTTTTCAATGGGTTTCTTGCCACAGGCTTAAAAATTGCTGCCAGCACCTTGGAGACTTCAATTAGTACTAAAAAAATTCAAAAATAATAATTAAATTAGTTCTTCATCTCATAAGTTTAAATTGTTTTTTTACCTTTGTTTGTTGAAGATTATTTATAATTGTTTTAGCAGCTGGAAATTTAAAAAGGGGTTTTGCATACCGGGTACAAATTTTGGAAGTCAATATCGATCTATGTACATAAATATAATTTTAATAGATGGTGCAGAATCTATACATAAATGTGCACAACTTATGAACAATAAGTGTTTATAGTCACATATTATGCACAATGTTCACATATTATGATCAATGGTGTTTGATTTTCAAATAATTAAGCTATTAACAATGTTCACAAACTGTGCACATTTTTTGTGTATAACTTATGAACAATTTCAATAGATTGTACAGAATTCATGATTATTGGGCAAAACTTATGCGCAAAGTTGCATATTCAAAAATGTATCTAAACATTTTATGGTTATGAACAGCTTGTGCATAAATAATGCACAACAGTTTTCTCCGTGCACGGTGGGGCTAATGCTGTTACCCGTAAAACCATTCCAACACTTATATTTATGCTGCCAGTCTTCTGGATGTCTTCTGTTTGGTGTTGGAGGGTTCATTCAAAAATATTTGCCGAAAAATACTTATGCTGCCAGTCTTCTGGATGTCTTCTGTTTGCTGTTGTAGGTTTCATTCAAAAACATTTGCCGAAAAGAAGTCCAAATATGGCCGCAACACTTGTCAACGCTATATAAAATATCAGAATTTGCTTCTCGCCTGCTGTCCTGGCGGGATTATGACTGGCTGATATTAAGCCTGGTCTGGATCGCCATGTAAGTGAAGTAACACTGGAGTTTAGTGTGTGATCCAAAAGTGAGTGTTTATTATTATCTCTTTTTATACAAATTATTGACTTACACGTATAAGCTTAAACACTAATACTTACAAACTACTTTCCTAATGTGTAAATATGTATAATATGTAGAAATGTCAAGCGTCAGCATTTTGCGATCAAGTGCTGTCATATGTAACCAAATATGCGGCATGTGCTAGTGAAGTTGAACTCCCGCTGAGTTCATGATTTATCTAGGTCACTGGTGTTTGTTTATTGTGACGAAATATTCTGAAGTCAACAGCCTGTTCGTCACACTACAGCCCTTCTTTTAAAATTAAGTGTAAGTTATTAAACAATATGTTTAAGTGTAATATATGTGATGAAAAATTTGCAAACAACCGCAATTACCATCGCCATTTGTACGTCCATAAAGACGCAGAAGCCGCAGCAAATTAATAAAGAGAGAGAGCGACCAAAAGGCGCTGACAGTTGAATTACACGTTTTCTTAATTAAAATTCAACAAAAAATCAGATAGCATGAGTGTTCACGAATGCGAGGCATGAAGAAGGTCGTTACATAAGATCAACCCATCAATTACCGAACAACTGAGAACTTCTAGGTAAGTAACGTATCACCCTGTTGGACTATATAATGCAGTGACCAAGCAAGCGCTGTGATTCAGCTTTGTACATTGAACTACTGTGAAGTTACTTGACTCTTGTGTTGTAGTTATTACTAGTAAATAAATTTAGCTACTTCCTACAGTATTTGTGTGTGTGTTTATTTGACTCTACCAAAGAGCATGTACGAATAAGAAGCGTCAGTACGCTCATCTGAAAATCTGCAGAATTTTTACTCGCATGTTCGATGCTACTCGATGTTTTCTATTAGGGTTCCATGGATGTTTGCATTTTATGAGTGTGAATTGAGTAAACGCAAAAAGTAAACAAACGGACTTATTTAGTTGCAAAAACGACTCATCCCAGCAAACAATTTTATATAACCGTTCAAATGTAAGCAAAACACTTGCAAAACGTTGTTGTGACATTTATGAAACGCATGAAAGCAAGGGTTTTATAATCGAAAAGGACCCAACTTTATAAAAGTGAAAAGGACATTTGCAAAACATGTTTTATAAATGCTTAAAAACATGTATTTTTGATGAAATTAATAAGCGTTTAAGACATTTACTTTGTTTTAAAAAAAACATTTTTATTATTAAATTTTTTTTCTGAATCTGAATAGAATAACATTAAATTAAAATATAAAAATAGGAGCTTCATTATCGCCAAGTCCTGTTCCTTGCCTCCATTTTCAGCGAAAGTTTCTGCAAATAGAACTTAAATATAAATATAAAAATGTAACTAGAAACCTATTAAATGTATTTCACTTACGACGCATGGCAGTGGCGACAGTGAAGGCCCTAATGCACTTCTTATCTGCAGTTCCTCGCCAGGAAAATCTCTCAGCAACGTTGCCAATCAAGATCCTCTGCCACGCTTTCGTAATAAATTTTCTCGAATTGAATGTCGATAATCTTTTAAGATCTGTCTTCTAAAAATAGATATAAAATCGATATCAGTATACAGTCACCGCATTTCAAATTTATATTCTTACCAGCAAAACCTCTTGTTCCACAAATCAGAGGGCATTAAGAACTTTCAGCCGAACCGTTCCACAGATGCTCAAAAATTTTGCTGCTGCTGCGGACACCACCTTTCTTCTTTTTAGCTGCAGACATTAAATAAGTAGAGAATTACCTTTTTTAATAGCAAATGATAATTCAAAATATCAAACTTTTACACAATTTATCAAAACAACTTATTTGCATTTGCAAACAAATTTTCAACGACGTTCGCAAAACTCTTATTTATGCAAGCTTACTGGAATCTTAATTTGCAAAACGATTGCCAATATGTTGGCTGGGCAAACGAAACCAAAATATGAGAGTATGTTACATGAAACAATTTTTGATGGAAAAATTAAAGTTATTACCAAAAAAGCTTTGAAATATTAATTTGAAATTTCCAGGCCAAATCTATGCGTTTATATGACTCCCGTTTTTGATAAAAAATTTTTTTCGTTTTTATTATTTTCTATTTGCTAGACAAAAATATTGTATGCACATGTAATAAGACAATGGACAAGGTTTATCATTGTCTTCCTTTTTATACCTAGTAGTGCTTCGCACACAAGGTATATTAACTTCATTCGCCTAACGGTAGTATGTAACGGCATAAACGAATCGAGATAGATATTGACTTATGTATATCAAAATGTTCAGGAGGAAAAGAGAAATTGATTGAGCCATGTCCGTCCATCCGTCCGTCCGTCCGTCCGTCCGTCCGTCTGTGAACACGATAACTTGAGTAAATCTTGAGATATCTCAATGAAATTTGGTATGCAGGTTCCTTTTCACTTATCTCGGAGCGCTATTGAAAATAGGCAAAATCGGTTAAAAGCCACGCCCACTTTCTATATATATAATATTTTCGAAAATACAAAAAAAATGATTATTCAGTACATAATACACCTATAAGGATAATATTTGGTGTGTGCTTTAGCGTTAAGGGAAGAAATACATTTTTGAAGAAATTTTTAAAATGGGGCGTGGTACCGGTCAAGATAGCAAAGTAAACTTCAGCACACATATTTATATTAATACAGGCAATATTTCGAAAAAAAAATTCTCGAAATCGGGTTAGGTCCACGCCCAATTTTATACGAAAGATTTTGAAAAGGATCATAGATATATTGAATATGCTATAACTTTGCTTAAACTAGCTGTATATCATTTCTATTTCACCTCTAAAGTATACGTGGGCAAAGAAAGTCGAATGCACAAAATTTTTCAATAATGGGAGTGGCCCCGCCCCTTTATGGGGGATTATTCCACAAAACTTTCCATGCCATAACTCCGGTAAAAATTGACTTATTGAAACGATATTTAGAGAAAGTGTTCAACATATAAAGCTAACTCTTTGCTGTTAAAATGAACAATATTGGTGAACGGACACGCCCACTTTTTGAACACAGTTCTATAAAATTTCTTCGTAAAATTAAAATCGCGATATTTCCATAATTGTACAAGTTATAAAAATAAGATTTTACACACGTAATAAGCTTTTTAAGCAAAACTAAACTGTATAAAAATTTTGTGGTTTTTGGTGAAGTAGGCGTGGCGCCGCCCACTTTTTAGCATAAAAGCTCTGCTATTTTCAAAAGCGATTGCTTGGAGTTTCAAAAAAGGAATTTCAATGAAAGTTAGTGAGATGCTTCCCAATAGTATGTAGTATACTCCTGCCAAAAATTACCCAAATCGGATAGCAAACACCCAAAATATACGGACAAGTAGTTAACACCATACTGCCTTTTTTTTTATCAATTTTTTTATTTTCATACCTTTCATGAACATGGGGAATGCTATTTATATTTTGTTATTTAGTGATAATTTAATTTAGCACTTACAATAGAAATGTTTTTATCGAAAACAATCAGTTGCCTTTATAGCAAATTTTCAGGTATGTATTAAAATAGACCTGAGTAAATTAGTATACCAAAACAGATCACTACTGGGTATTTAATGTTCGGTTACACCCGAACTTAGACTTCCTTACTAGTTCTCTTTAGGATGCTCTTAATGTTAATCAAATATTTTACTTGAATTTAATTGTAATGTAAAAAAAATAATAAAATATTGTACTAACTTATACGTTTAGATACCTATGCAGTTTTTAGCTTTTATAAATTGCTAACAGTAGACATTTTTTTTTTAAATTTCATTACGAATCGATTTGAATATCATAAAACAAATATCTGCTTATTTGTTTAAAAATATACCTCCATAAAAATATATATTTTTTGGTTCTTAATAAACATACCTACAAGTTAAAGAATACCATTCCTTATTATGAAAAATTTATTATAAAATAGGCAAAACTCGTAATTTTGCAGTTTTTCGGAATTTTATCTGAAACAAGAAATTCATTGCATTTCAAATATGTACATTCGGGGGAAAATACGAAAGCGATACAATTTGGGGCTTATTTTGAAAACATAATTTTTTAACACATTTTACAAATACGCTGCGGGATATACATTTCTTACCTTCTTATTGTACTATCCTATGCAGGGCCGGTCACTAATTAAAAACACACATAAGATTTATTATGTATTTTCAAGTACAAGTAGCTAAGAATCCATTTCTAAAGAATTCGATAGATATGATGATATCACCTTAACCCCTCCCTCTCTATATCAGACTAACGTTAATCAGAGTACCTATCGAATGGTATAAATCGGTATATTCAAAATCGGTTTGGGACTTTTAGAGTAGTTGCACTTAAAAAATGCTTCATATTCAGTTTGACCTTTAATAACTTTTGCTGTTGTTGTTTCCCCCCCAAAATAAAGTATACTCTCCTTAACTATATGTATCTAAGTATCCCTATATTAAAACTTGTACCTCATATATTACAATTCAAAGAGCTACAAAACTACATACTCAAAAAAAATCTTATACATATGTATATTAGTAGGCGCGGTTCCAGCAACACTTCTAGAGGGGGGAGCATTTTATTAAATATATAATGTAACATAGTAGACCAAGCAAGAAAAATTAAAAATTAGTAAAAATCCATTGCGTTTAAGATTAAAACATTTTTAATTAATTCGAAATAATACGTGTTACAGAGCTCTAGGGGGGGAACTTTCCCCCTGTCCCCCCGAAACGCGCATGATATTAGGGTGGTCCTTATTTGTATGGAGAAAATTTTATCATCAGATTTCCAAAGTCTCAACCCCTAAATCGATAGTAATATAGCCGAAGATATCGCACAGAATATTGTATATCGATTGGAAACGTAATATAAGTAATAAAAGTGATTTTTCTTTTTATCTAATAATCGAAATCGGTAGCCCTATAGTATAAAATATCAGATGCGAATTCTGGTCTCGATTGGAAACGCCTAAGGGGTGTCGCAGGGAGGTTGAAGTTCAGACTACCCTATGGAGACCCAAAAAATAAAAGTGATTTTTTCTTTTTATCTATGTAATACTCGAAATCGGTAGCCCTATGGTAGAAAAGATCAGATGCAAATTCTGGTCGATTGGAATCTCCTAAGACGTGTCGAACGAAATTTGTATATCGTGTCTCAGCTGGGCTTTTTAAAAATAATTAAATGGGAAAGGCTGAAAGTGTTTTAATTGAAACGCGACCGAATTGGACTGGATTCAACTCCAAACTGATTTTAGTCTTTAGCTAAATTATAAGTGCTGATTGTTGTTTTGCTAACTAGTAGAATTCTGGGAACAGTAAATTTAGTTAAAATGCAAATATGAAAATTGGGCCGGATATTATTGTTTTTGCTTACTATTAATTTTTAAAATGAATTGGTCAATAGCGTCTGGTGCTGATTCTGCACTTATATAACTTTGGTAGCTATTGACCTTATTTGTCAGAATTATACGTAACTACCCGTATAATATTATTTGCTTTACCGAAACGTCACAAGCATGGTTTACCAAAGAATTGAAAACCTTAAAAAATAAAAAGAACCGTTCATTCAAGCTTTACAAAAAATTCGGTTTAAACAAAGATTACCTAAAGTACTCGAATTTACATCAGAAATACTTTGAGTTGAACAAAAAATGTTACAATGCTTATATTCGCAAAATAAAAACCAACATTATCTGCAACCCAAGGTCATTTTATCGTTTCGTAAACTCCAAACGTAATGTAAAGAGCTTTCCTTCTGCTATGAAATACCAAGGCTGCATATCCAGTGATAATCAAGATATTGCAAATTTCTTTGCTCAGTTTTTTAAATCTAATTATTCTACTATTTACAGCATTTTCTCAATTAATCGGGTATCCATACCTGTTGGATACAAACAACTGTAATGGTCCAATAATTTCTCCTGAAAATGTCTTATACTATCTAAAAACCTTAAAAGAGTCATTTAAATGTGGCCCTGACATGATTCCGGCATGTTTTCTTAAAAACTGTGCTAACTTCATTTACCAGCCTCTTCATGGTCTCTTTAATTTGTCTCTGACAAGTGGCGTATTTCCATCAGTTTGGAAAGAATCTTTCCTTACACCACTTTATAAAAGTGGGAGTAGATCATCTGTTGACAACTAGCGTCTCATAACAAAGCTTTCCGCAATTCCAAAATTATTTGAAGCTATTGTTACAAATTAGCTTACAGATTCTATCTCCACATTGATTGCAGATTGTCAGCATGGCTTTTGTAAGGGAAAATTAACAAATACTAACCTACTAGAATTTACAACACATGTGTCGAACGGGTTTAGAGAAAATATGCACACAGATGTTATACATACAGATTTCAGTAAAGCGTTAGACAAAGTGAGTCACTACTTATTCATAAACTTGTCCTACTCGGCTTTCAACCCAGTGTTCTTTTCAGAACACAAAGAGTAATTTTTAAGAATGCCAATCTAATGTCATTGACGTATCTTCGGGAGTTCCTCAAGGAAGCCATCTTGGCCCTATTCTGTTTTTGCTGTTCATAGTAGTATCCAGTACTATTAAGTTAGTATCCAGTACTATTAAGTTTTCCAAAATTTTGATGTATGCTGATGATGTCAAGATTTTTATGTCCTACACTCTGAGCGAAAATAGATCTTTACTTCAATCTGATCTTGATAGACTGGGTGCTTGGTGTGATTTAAACTTTATGCCACTCAATATTAAAAAATGTAAATATATGTGTTTTTCGCGCAGAAACACACAACCAGCTTCCTACACAATTAACAATCATAGTCTTGAACAAGTATACGTTTTTGTGTATTAGGGGATTACGATGGATCGCAAACTTAGCTTCAATCTACATATTGATGCAACTGTCAATAAATCTAGAGCAGTGCTGTCCAAAATGAAAAATGTGATGGCCGCGTCACAATCAACTTTCGCATGTACATGCATTTAACGCAAACTTATGCTTCACAGGAACAGCGGCACAATCATCACGCAAGGTTTTGCATTTGTAAACAGCTGATTTTTATTTGCGCCAATTTGTTATATTAAGCGCGCACCAAAAGCCAAATGTCAAATGCTTCTTCTTATGCTGTTCATGCATCAAAAGTTGAAAGTTGGCAACTTTTGTATGACAGATGTCGCTAATGATGCGCGACGTGTCGTTCTCCACTCAAATGAACATTTTCAACTCATCTGTCAATGCATGATGCTGCGGCAAAAATTGATTGTGACGGGGCTATGAGTATATGAGTGAGAACGAGAGAATAGGAGCAGACCAGTGGGAAATTTAAACCAAAATAAAGACATATTGCATGGGGATAGAAAATTTGGAAATTGTTAGACTTTCAGATAACAAATTCAAGGATGTTACTTGTTAAGCCTAAACATTGTTAAATAAGGGCGGTATTTTAGAGATTTTTTATTTGATAAAATTCTTGTACTACCCATATTAATGATCTGCAAATTAATATATGTTGTGGGAAAAGAGAAAGGCTCTGAAAAGATATTCTTTTTAATATTGGATACGATGTTCCTTCTAAAATTTTTCAGAATTCAACATTATTGTAACATAAAAGGCATTGCAAGTAGCCAAAGGCATTTTCTAGCATAAAAAAGTTCTCACAGGGCATTGCAATGCATACACTAAGCGTCGCGGACGAGCTTGGGGTTTATTCGTTGCTGGTTCGCTAACGACTGAACGATAGAGAGTAAGAATACGTGTGATCAATTGATCTATGGGATGGACACCACTGATCTAGAGGCGTTTTATCATTCGTTAAGCGATGGTCGAAAGAATTTAATGATATTAGAGTATGCCTCAATTATTTGGATCCCTCGGTACCAAGCTCACGTCGATCGGATTGAATCGGTTCAAAAACAATTCTTACTTTTTGCGTTAAGAGATCTGCCATGGGATTCCTCATACAACCTCCCACGCTATACATATCGCTTGAAACTTATAAACCTTCCGACACTCTCCAGTCGTAGGGAAATGCTCGGAATCGTTTTTATCACTAAATTATTGAACGGGTTGGTCTCTAGTCCATTTCTGCTGACTGAAGTGAACTTTAAAATATCAAAACTTTCCTCACTTAATCAATAATAACTTAATAAACACATGGTTAATATTTATTTTTACTCAATAGTTACTTACCTGATGAGTTTCTCTCTGTAGCTGAGCAGTTTTAGATCTCGACACTTAACAAACCATTGCCTTTCAACGACTCGGCAATATATTTGAAAAAAAAAAAAAAAGCCGCGCGTAATGCGGATGCGCCCCTCGTGTCAGTTGGGCGGGAATGGTGGGTTATCCGTTGGGAATTATTATTATTATTATTACCCCCCCTTTAGATTGGGATTCTCCTGAATTCTACTATTTAGCTTTATTATTATTTTTTTATGCTAAAAATTGAAAATATTACAGCTATTATTATTGAAACGATTATGCTTACAATGCATGTATATGAAATTCTACTATGGTTATACAAATTTGCAGTACTTTGTAAATTTATTTTGTTGGTTTTAATGACATCAGTTAAAGTAATTTTTTGCGTAAAATTGTGAATTTTTTTAAACTGATTGTATAAAGTTTTATCTTCAATATTTTCTTTTAATTTCGAAAGGTAATAATTATTTATTTTTAGTGAACAATTCGTATATTGTAACAAATTATTTTCAGCTAGTATAACTGTATTATTAGTACATGTCTGATTTATTAACAGATTCTTTAATAACAATGGTATCTATGTCAACTTCAATTATTTCTAGCTCTTTGTTTTTAATAAATTGGCAATTTGAGTTTAAAATACAATGTGTTCTTGGCTTTAGGTTTTTTAACTGTTTATTTTCTTCAAATTTATAAGTTTTATTTTCAAATTTGAATATTTGTTCGATTTCGTAGTCAATCTCATTATTATTTTCATTCGGTATAGGTATAATGTATCTAATTTGTACATTAACAAAAGTTACTGGAATTTTTATACTGGGTATAAGATATGTATTATTAACAAGTAAGGAAGTCTAAGTTCGGGTGAACCGAACATTAAATACCCAGCGTTAGTTTTCAGAAAAAGGTGGCGTGGTTTTCATCCGATTTCGCCCATTTTAAAAAATCAATCTATTCCGAGCCTAAACAATAGCGAATTTGGCCAGGCCCTTTGCTTATAAAGCTTTAACCGCTTACATGAGCCAAAAGTACTGAATCGATCTTTTCAAGGGTTATACCATGTCCTTAACTTTTAACGTATTTTGTGAATTTTTTTGATATACGGATATATGTGTCCATTAATCAATATTTACATAATTTTAAAAAAGTGGGTGGTGGCACGCCCACGGATTTTATTATGTTGTTTGTCCCTATTTGAAGATCAGTTTTCATTGCAGATCTTTATGATACTTTCACAGTGGCTTGTTAATAGTGAAATGTTGATATTTTGTTTATTCCCTTGTGGGCGGTGCCACGCCCATTTTCCAAAATATTACCAAAAAACCTTTAAACAACACTAATAACATCATCAAGTTAATGAATGTACTAAATTTTAGCATTATATATTTATCAGTTAAACAGATATTGCATATTCCGGTTTCCTAACTCTCGTTTAGAGAACTTTAGTCCTAAAAGGGGCGTGGTCGTTCACCGATTTTTCTTATTTTCTGTGGTAGTACTCTACATAAACATAACATGTCTTTTACCTTGTTTCGTAAACCTATCTCACACCGTTCTGAAGTTATTAGCAGTCGAATTTGAAAATTGCTTGACTCATAAGTGGGCGGACGCCCACTTTCCAAAATTTTGCAAAAATAATGTAAAGAATATAAAAATTGATGTATGCACCAAATTATATTAGGGGTATTCGGAATCACGATGCAAGGGCATTGCATCGTTGCATAGCAAATTATTATTTGCAAAATAATGTCAAGCCAACAACAAAATACATGCGAATGCAAATGTCAAGCAATTTGCAGAATGCAACACCAAAAATCTATTGCATAGCATATTTTGTTGCATTGCATTTCTAGAAACAGCTGTTGAATTATAACTGCTGTCACACGTTCAATATGTATCGCGATCCGTATTGATGGGTCGGCTTGAATTTAGAATAGCTCCATCTCCCAAATTAAAAAAAAAGTGACTGGGATCGATAGATATTAAGGTAAGTACAAATATATATTTTTTTTGGCGGAAACAACAACAACAAGAATTATTAAGGGTCAATATTCATTTAAAACGTTTTTTAAAATCAAGATTTTACAAAAACTAATGAAACGGTTTTCAAAAATTTAGGTAGGTAAATGAATTACCTTTCATTTCATGTAGCCTTGCTTGGGTGCAAAACCGCGCATATGCAAAATTTAAAGCACTTTTTATATCAAAGTTTCTCATTACATTTTTGAAGCACTGGCGAAGGTCTCCAACGCGAAAAGATTTTCCGTACAGAGGTACTGCAGTACACATCGCGGAGCCGGTGTTGGATCGGATAAGGGTTATTTTTTTTGAAGCGTGGCCGAAGGCCACCAATGCGAAAACGTGCTTTGCACATGAAGATGTCGCTGAAGTATTGTGAATTGATTACTTTGCCTCGTTGATATAAAAAAGCTTTAAATTTTGCACATACGCGGTTTTGTACCCCAAGAAACGTTACATCAAATGAAAGGTAATTCAATTACCTATCCAATGCAGAAAAAAATAGGAAATCGGTTCGTAAGTTTATGAGAAATTTTGATTTAAAAAAATGCGTTCAACGAACTTTGACCCTTAATAACTCTAGTTGTTGTTGTTAGCTAAAAAAAATATACATATTTGTTCTCATCTTAATGATATCTTATCGATCCCCATCCTTTGTTTATACTTGGGGGTTGCAGCTATTCTGCATAAAAGGCTTATTTACACGGGTCAATTTTTCTAGTCGATTTGTGTCGTTCCACCGTGTAAAGGTTGAACGTAAAATCGACACGTTTAAATCAGCCTTCAAGCCGATCCATCAATACGGATAACGATTTATATTGAACGTCTGCAGCATGCAATCGAACAGCTGTGTGTGTGAACAGTTTTCACACGTTTGCAATTAGAGTTGACAAAGGGCGCTCACGATTCGGTGCATTTTTATGCAATTGCATAATTTTGTCAACCCATATGCTATTTATTATGAATTCCCTTATCATTATAGCGGGATCAGTTAATTAGATATGGACTTTTCTATATTTCCACCTAATTTCAATATAACTTTTATGAAGAAGTAGGCGTGGTCGCCAAGCGATTTCGATTATTTTCTATATCTGAATTTAACACAACAATAGTATGCCCTCTACAAAATTTCGTTATACTAGCATAAACTGTTCTGAAGTTATTAAGAGTCAAAATTTGAAAATTTCTTCAAATATATGTGGGCGGTGCCACGCATGCCGAATTTCTAGTCTTCAATAGTTGTATCTTAGTTAATTGCTCTAGATATAAACTTCGCTAATGATTTTTTAATTTATGAAATTTAGTCCTTTTTATACCTAGTAGTGCTTCGCACACAAGGTATATTAACTTCCTTCGCCTAACGGTAGTATGTAACGGCATAAACGAATCGAGATTGATATTGACATATATATATCAAAATGTTCAGGAGGAAAAGAGAAATTGATTGAGCCATGTCCGTCCGTCCGTCCGTCTGCGAACTCGATAACTTGAGTAAATCTTGAGATATCTCAATGAGCGTCAAACAAAGCTTACATAGCATTATACACGTGTAAAAGAGCGATTGGGAAGAAATGGGGACTCGGTCCCAAAACTTGCAAATGGATTTACACTGCGATTATACGACCCATACTTCTCTACGGAGTCGTAGTATGGTGGCCTGCCCTGAGCAAGGCGTCATACAGAAACTTACTTGACAAGGTCCACAGGTCCAGTATGATCAGTATCAGTGGGGCCCTGAGGACTGCACCGAGTGAAGCTCTTCAGGTCATCCTTGACGAACTGCCTGTAGACCTTGCAGGATACCAAGCAGCGGCAGCATCAGCCCTGCGTTTGAGGGAAACGTCCTGCTGGAGCACAAAAACCACGGGGCATTCTAGCATACTGAACCAATACAGTTTTCTTCCAACAAGAACGGATCGCTGTGCGACAACAACAGCTGATGACCGTTACTTCAATATACGTATTCCCAGGAGGGAAGACTGGGAGGAGCCTAATAATTGCTTCACGGCGAAAGGCGGTGTGTCCGTATACACCGACGGCTCTAAATTAAACGGTAGAGTGGGAGGAGGGGTCTACTCAAAGGACCAAAACCTCGAACTGTCTTTCAGACTACCGGATCACTGCAGTGTCTTCCAGGCTGAAGTCTCGGCAATATGGGAAGCAGCTAAAAAGATAGGGAATGACGCTATCGGCAAAGAAATTTTTATTTTTAGTGATAGCCAGGCGGCCATCAAAGCTCTCGGCTCGTACTCGTTCAATTCTGAACTCACGCTAAACTGTCGCCGATCTCTGCAGGAGATGGCCCAACAGAACTGTGTGAACCTCATTTGGGTCCCGGGGCACAGGGACATCGAGGGAAACTGCAAGGCAGACGAACTTGCCAGGCAGGGCACGACCGAGCAGGTTCTTCCAGATAAAGAACGCTTAGGGATGCCCTTCGCCACATGCAAGCTACTGCTGAAAGAATACATCTACGACCAAGCCAAAAAAAGATGGCTGCAAACAGCAGGTTGCCAGATATCTAAGCAGACCTGGCCAAAATGGGATCCGAAGAAATCTCGTCGAATCTACACTCTAAGAAGGGATGAAATATCCAAAGTAATAGGGGTACTAACCGGACATTGCCTCATAGGCAAACACGCGGAGAGAATGGGAGTGCCCTATCGTCGGTGTTGCAGAAGCTGTAAAGAGGATGAAGAGGAGGAAACAGTTGAACACCTAATCTGCGCCTGTCCCGCCTTAACCGAGGTCAGACGGCGCTATCTGGGAGCCTCCTATCTAGTCAACCTTCGCCAAGTAGCGGAGCTGGACGTCAGGGACTTGATGACCTATATCAAGTCAACAAAGTGGTTCGAGGATGAGGAGTAACGGTGTCTTTCTGTGGTATCACAACGGGCCTACTACAACTGGCCTAAGTGTGCCGGTATGGCAGCCACTCAAACCTAACCTAAACCTAACCTATCTCAATGAAATTTGGTATGCAGGTTCCTTTTCACTTATCTCGGAGCGCTGTGAAAACTTTCTATATATGTTATATTTTCGAAAATACAAAAAGAGTGATTAGTCAGTACATAATACACCTATAGGGATAAAATTTGGTGTGTACTTTAGCGTTAAAACAGCAAATTAATTTTCTATTATTATGATTTTTATAACACTCACACAAGTTTAATTCTACCAATTCCTGTTTTTCTTTATTTGTATTGTCTACTAGCAGACCCGGCAGACGTTGTTCTGCCTGACCAGTGACTTCCCTAGAAATACATTTTCAAATATTTTTCTATTTACTTTTAACATTCCATTTATTGAAGTGCTTTAGGATATACAATGTTTCTGGCTTTAAAGTCTTTGGTATAAACAAATAAATTTTTTGGATGTCCAACTCAAAAAACGGATCTTTTGAACTCAATGGGTATGACAAAAACCATTATGCGCTGCTGAGCAGATGTATAGTTAGTACTTATTTAATTATATCCTATATCTACCTATAATACTCTGGATATGTATGAACGGCAATAACAAAAAAAAAAAAATTAAGTGCTTTGATTAAGATTTAAGAACGTTAAAATGTCACTAAAGCAAATACATTCAGGGATATAACGAATTGAAATATTACTTAGCTTGTGGTCCTGGAACTGCCCACTTTTCCAAAGAATTTACAAATGTAGCCTATGTATGTCGTACCCAACGAAGATTTTAACGTATTGGAAAAGTTTAAAACAGATCAACCATAAGCTTTGGACATTATTGAAGTACAAACAAAGCATTGAATACAAAAAATGTGGGCGTGGCACGGCCCACATTTCCCAAATTATATAATTCTTGACCAAGGGACACACATATCCAAAACTCATTAGTTTAGACCAAAAATATTCAAAGTTATGATGATTTTAATTTTATATAGCGTGGGGGCGTGGCACAACAATCTTCTGAACCAATCTGGAAATTTAGAGAAGATCGACCATAAACTTTGGACATTATTGAAGTACAAACAAAACACAAAAAAAGGGGCGTGACACCGCCCACTTTTCCAAAATTACATAAATCTTGACCAAAGGACACACATATCCAGAAATCGTTAATTTAGACCAAACATGTTCACAGCTATGAAGAATTTAAATTTTATATAGCCTGGGGGCGTGGCACCGCCTACTTTTCCAAAAATTGATATAGCCTAAATCGTACACAACAATCTTCTGAACCAATCTTGACAGTTTAAAAGAGATCGACCATAAACTTTGGACATTATTGAAGTACAAACAAAACACAAAAAATGTGGGCGTGGCACCGCCCACTTTTCCAAAATTATATACATCTTGACTAAAGGACACACATATCCAAAAATCTTTAATTTAGACCCAATGTGTTCAGAGTTATGAAGAATTTAAATTTTTTATAGCCTGGGGGCGTGGCACTGGCGGCTTTTCCAAAAAGTGATATAGCCTGAATCGTACACAACAATTTTCTTAACCAATCTTGAAAGTTTAAAAGAGTTCGACCATAAACTTTGGACATTATTTAAGTACAAACAAAACACAAAAAATGTGGGCGTGGCACCGCCCACTTTTCCAAAATTACATAAATCTTGACCAAAGGACACACATATCCAGAAATCATTAATTTAGACCAAATATGTTCAGAGCTATTAAGAATTTAAATTTTATATAGCCTTGGGGCGTGGCACCGCCTACTTTTCCAAAAATTGATATAGCCTAATTCGTACACAACAATTTTCTTAACCAATCTTGAAAGTTTAAAAGAGATTGACCATAAACTTTGGACATTATTGAAGTACAAACAAAACACAAAAAATGTGGGCGTGGCACCGCCCACTTTTCCAAAATTACATAAAAATCGGTTGAGTACTTTGGACGCCCATAAAGGACACACAGACACACAGACACACATTCATTTTTATTTATAAGATTGATTCCAGCGATTTTGGCCGGAATTTGGCCTAGGGTTTCCTACCATTGGCGACCTATGGATTTGACCTGAATTTCCCTTAATTTGGCGATTATTTAAAGGTCCCTGCCTTCTTTGGAAAGACATATCGTCTCTATTTTGGGTGGAGTATTGTTGGGCCTGCTTGAATTGTCCTGAGTTAGTTTGCATCTGATACGTATTTTGATTTTTGTTTTGTCTAATCTGTCCCGAACTCCTATATTGAAGTTGTTATTGTAGTTGGTGCTGTTGAAGTTGTCGCTGCTCATGTTGTTGTTCTAATTCCACATAGGCTTTTTTTAGTTGGTCTAGTTGCTGCTCCCTCCTAGCGAGTTCTTCTACTAGGTTCACATCCAACAATTGAGTTGGGTCTTGCGCCATCATCCTTCTCCGGTCGTGTTCTTTTTGTCTCTTTGCTGCCAATTTGATGCCGCTTTGCTGCTGATTTGTGGGTGGTGACTATATTTAACTTATATGCGCACTACACTGCCACTTTTTGTTTTTGTTTGTGCTCAAAATATCTGTTAATTATATGCACGCTACACTGCCACTTTTTGTTATTGTTTTTGTTTCTTCTCTCGGTGAACGATTTTCGAACCACGATCCTTTTATTATACTCACTAAAAGGACTACCGACGGCGCCAAATTTGTATATGCCGTCGCAGCTGGGCTTTTTAAAAATAATTAAATGGCAAAGGCTGGAAGTGTTTTAATTGAAACGCGACCGAATTGGACTGGATTCAACTCCAAACTGATTTTAGTCTTTATTCATTTCAATAAAGAAGCTTACATTATTATTTCTTACTGCTAACTTAAGCTAAATTATAAGTGCTGATTGTTGTTTTGCTAGCTAGTAGAATTCTCGGAGCAGTAAATTTAGGAAAAATGCAAATATGAAAATTGGGCCGGATATTATTAATTATTAATTAACTATTAATTTTTAAAATGAATTGGTCAACAGCGTATAGTGCTGATTCTGCACTTATATAACTTTGGTAGCTATTGACCTTATTTGTTATTGGTGGAGTAGCAGAATTATACGTAACTCACGGGGGTTGAAGTTCAGACTACACTATGGAGACACGAAAAATTAAAGCGATTTTTCTTTTTACCTAATACCCGAAACAGTTATCACTATGGTCGGAAATATAACATACAAAATTTGGTTATCATTGGAAAAGTCTAAGGCATGCCGCAGGGGTGAAAGTCCAGATCAACCGATGATTGTTATTGAGTTCTCAAGTTATAAATAAAATAACAATAAATTCATGTTAGTTCATTTATGATCATAAGACAGCCTAATGTATATCGAACATCAGTAGAAAATCCAGGGGTCTGACGAATTGCAAATAAATATGAGATTACATCTAAAGCTAACGTCCTTGCTAAACTTTAAATATTTAAGTAATATGTCCATAAGACTCACATTTCACCATGTATAAATTAAAACGAAATATAGCCACTAAAGAAAATAGGAGCTAGCCAGGGGACTGACGATTTGAGCGGAACAATACAATGAATTGATCAACGTCCGACCATATTTTGCGAGAATTTTACATTTTAACCTGGCCCAGGGGACTGACGGCAAACAACGATGACAAAGTTTATTCACTTTTTTTAAACAGATTATTATAGATCGTACTAGTAAATCTATTGAATATGTTTTAGATAGATATTAAATAAAGCAGAGAAACAAAAAAATAAGGAATAAATATAGGATATTTGTTTTGACTACAACTTTATTAACAGCTTAAGGGATTGTGACATGCCAGGGACTTACGCTACGAGGATTTCTACCATAATTTTATTAACTAGCTTATAGAATATGTAATTGAAATTGAGGGGATATTTAAATAGGGTTCTAAATTTTCATAAACTGTTGTATTATATCAAGTCACTTAAAACTTTCCGATTAATTGACTGATACCTCAAGTTGTACTACTTTTGTGTTTTCACCCATACATATATGTAGTATTAAATATAATCACATAAATGTTACGTCAACAGCGAATTTATATGGCACGAATGTATTTTCCCAGTATGTATTACATTTTTCATGCATGAAAAGATATACGAAAATTGTTGTGAGAAAAAAATCCAAAAGCAACCAAAGGAGTAATGTGCAGCTCTACTTTTATTTGAAGGGTTTAGATCCAAATGGATTTAAGTGACTCCGAAATTGATTTGAGATATTTTGAAAATAATATGTAAAATCTGGGTATGGCGTTTATTGTATGGGAAATAGATGGCACTACAATGTCCGAAAGGACTCGGATCTCTTTGCCAACAAATAAGCACCATATTTCACTATACAAATATGGGTATAACTACAATTAAAAAAAAATGGCACTTAGATCCTTTTGGTTCTGAGCCCTTCATTTGCAGTTCTACGTTTTTGATTTTTATACCTAGTAGTGCTTCGCACACAAGGTATATTAACTTCATTCGCCTAACGGTAGTATGTAACGGCATAAACGAATCGAGATAGATATTGACTTATATATATCAAAATGTTCAGGAGGAAAAGAGAAATTGATTGAGCCATGTCCGTCCGTCCGTCCGTCCGTCCGTCTGTAAACACGATAACTTGAGTAAATCTTGAGATATCTCAATGAAATTTGGTATGTAGGTTCCACTTATCTCCAAGCGCTATTGAATATAATAATTCTATGTATATAATATTTTCGAAAATACAAAATACCGCCCACTTTTGATATAGTCAAGTTTGGAAATATTATTAATCATAAATCAAAAACCGCTCAAGATAGCAAAATAAAATTCAGCACACATATATATATTAATACAGGCAATATTTCGAAAAAAATTAGCGAAATCGGGTTAGGTCCACGCCCAATTTTATACGAAAGATTTTGAAAAGGATCATAGATATATTGAATATGCTATAACTTTGCTTAAACTAGCTGTATATAATTTCTATTTCACCTCTGAAGTGTTCGTGGGCAAAGAAAGTCGAAAGCACAAAATTTTTGGAAAATGGGCGTGGCCCCGCCCCTTTATGGGGGATTATTCCACAAAACTCTCCATGCCATAACTCCGGTAAAAATTGACTTATTAAAACGATATTTGGAGAAAGTGTTCAACATATAAAGCTAACTCTTTGCTGTAAAAATAAACAAAATCGGTGAACGGACACGCCCACTTTTTGAACACAGTTCTATAAAATTCCTTCGTAAAATTAAAATCGCGATATTTCCATAACTGTATAAGTTATATAAATAAGATTTTACACACATAATAAGCTATTTAAGCAAAACTAAACTGTATAAAAACTTTGAGGATTTTGGTGAAGTAGGCGTGGCGCCGCCCACTTTTTAGCTCTGCTATTTTCAAAAGCGATTGCTTGGAATTTCAAGAATGTATTTCAATGAGATTTTGTGAGATACTTCACAATAGTATGTAGTATACTCCTGCCAAAAATTACGCAAATCGAATAACAAACAAGTAAGGAAGTCTAATACCCAGCGTTAGTTTTCAGAAAAAGGGGGCGTGGTTTTCATCCGATTTCGCCCATTTTAAAAACCAATCTATTTCGAGCCTAAACAATAGCGAATTTGGTGGGCGCGGCCACGCCCCTTGCTTATTAAACTAACCGCTTACATGAGCCAAAAGTACTCAATCGATCTTTTCAAGGGTTATACCATGTCCTATATATAACTTTGGAAAAGAAGGCGTGCCATGCCCACAACTTTTAACGTATTTTGTGAAATTTTTTGATATACGGATATATGTGTCCATTAATCAATATTTACATAATTTTAAAAGAGTGGGTGGTGGCACGCCCACGGATTTTATTATGTTGTTTGCCCCTATTTGAAGTTCAGTTTTCATTGCAGATCTTTATGATACTTTCACAGTGGCTTGTTTATAGTGAAATGTTGATATTTTGTTTATTCCCTTGTGGGCGGTGCCATGCCCATTTTCCAAAGTATTACTAAAAAACCTTTAAACATCACTAATAACATCATCAGGTGAATGAGTGTACTAAATTTTAGCATCATATATTTATCAGTTAAACAGATATTGCATATTCCGGTTTCCTAACTCTTGTTTAGAGAACTTTAGTCCAAAAAGGGGCGTGGTCGTTCACCGATTTTTCTTATTTTCTGTGGTAGTACTCTACATAAACATAACATGTCTGGCGGTGCCACGCCCACTTTCCAAAATTTTGCAAAAATTATGTAAAGAATATGAAAATTGATGTATGAACCAAATTATATTATTATAGCGGTATCAGTTAATTAGATATGGACTTTTCAATACCTCCACCTCCTTTCAATATAACTTTTATAAAAAAGTGGGCGTGGTCGCCAAGCGATTTCGTTTATTTTCTATAGCTGAATTTAACACAACAATAGTATGTCCTCTACAAAATTTCGTAATACTAGCACAAACTATTCTGAAGTTATTGAGAGTCAAAATTTTAAAATTTCTTCAAATATATGTGGGCTGTGCCTTAAATCGGCCTTAGAACATCTAAATCAATACATATTGCAAATTTTGTCATTGTAGCTGATTCTGATATTGAATTAAGTCGTTTTATACGTTTTTCGAAATTTTCGATATCGAAAAAGGGGGCGTGGTTATCATCCGATTTCGCCCATTTTCAATAGCAACCTACCTTAGCCAGAAAGTTACCCGTATTCAAAATTTCATACAAATATCTAAATTTTTACTCAAGTTATCGTGTACACGGACGGACAGACGGACGGACGGACATGCCTTAATCAATTCCTCTTTTCAACCTAAGAACTTTCATATATGGAACCCTATATCTAACTCGATTATTTTGCGCCGTTACATAGTACCGTTATGTGGACAAAATTAATATACCCTTGTACTAGTACTAGTACGCTGGGTATAACAAGCAAGATTTACGGGCAAGTAGTTAACACCCTACTGCCTTTTTTTAATTAATTTTTTTTTAGTTTCATACCTTTCATGAACATGAGGAAAGGTATTTATATTTTGTTATTTAGTAATAATTTAATTTACCACTCACAACAGAAGTGTTTTTATCGAAAACAATCAGTTGCCTTTATAACAAATTTTCAGGTATGTATTAAAATCATATATATAATACTTCTATATTGCTAGTAAAGAACTGTGAAGCGTGTCAAACATTACAGTACAGACATACAATGAGAGAAGAAGACAAAATCTCGGTTGGCGTCGTGAATTTTTTTGAATAAAAGGGGGTCAATGAAATATGTGGATATTTCAAAGATTGAATTTATTTGCTTTTTCTTATTATTTCTTGCACTAATGTAATGTACAAAAGTCAGTTTCGCTCTCACAATTTTTCAAAATTTAAATAATGCATTTTCTAACCATATTATGGACGATCACGTAGCCATAGAAATCCTATAAGCTCAAATAATAAATATATTACGGTTTATATTCTATATATTGGCATTTTCATATTTAATTTACTCAACTGTGGTTTTATACGCTACTATAAAGTACAATTTGTGTAAACAAGTCAGTGGCCCCTGTCTACCCCTTCCATAAGTTTTTTTCGCCGCGCTGCTTCAATGCACTAACACTAATAAAACTCGCGCATGCGCACAACTTGCATTATAAGCATCTCGTGTAATAATGATTGACACGCTTTCAGCATATTGGGAAGATACGATACTAGCAATATAGAAGTATTATATATATGATTAAAATAGACCTGAGTAAATTAGGATACCAAAACAGATCACTACTAGGTATTTAATGTTCGGTTACACCCGAACTTAGACTTCGTTACTAGTTTTCACTGTCTTTTTTGTTTTTTTTTAGATGCACCCGAAGTAAAAAACTTCAAACTCATTCTGAAAAATAAAAATAAAAATTAAATAAATACATACATATGTACATATTTTACAATCAAAAATCTTTAGAAATTTTATGAAGATGGCTGCTGTGCCCATTAATTATTTTGGTATCGGCAGAGCTTTATGAATCGGTAAAACTGTTGGTACTCCGTAAGGTAATCCGATCTCGCAAATGCTGCAAATTAGAGCAATCAGTGAAGTGATGAATAACATCCTAGTCTATAGGTAAGCCGGTACCTCTTTTCTCGAACTTGCATTCTTTTGAGGCCAATTATTAGAATCTTATTCGATTGACCTAAGCTTCTATAGCACGGCAAAATAGATATCAAACATACAGAGTAATACCACAAAGGAATAACCGCAATTGCGGATTACCGTTTTTTTTTAGTCGCAGACGCAGACGTATATGCGTGTAAAAAAAAACAGGCCTATTATTAATTTATCTTATTTATTTGTTCTATATAGAACTCGAGGGAGCAGAGCACCTGTTCCACCTTGTATTTATTCATTGGGGGTGAGCACTGGTAGCCCTGAGGTAAAAGCGCGAGATGGCCTCCTGATTTTCGCTTGGAAAACCAACCTTTTGAGTTATGCAGCCATAAACTATATCTTCAGAATATTTCATAAGCGGGTTGCGAATTACTAAAAGTGGAATAAACTAAAGAGTTGGCTTAATCGTCTAGTGGTATTTGTAAGTCGCCGGTTCGAAACCGGCTCGAAGGATCATGTCTAAGCTTTGAGAGGGCGAGTAGTTTTTTATACCTAGTAGTGCTTCACACACAAGGTATATTAACTTCATTCGCCTAACGGTAGTATGTAACGGCATAAACGAATCGAGATAGATATTTACCTATACATATTAAAATGTTCAGGAGGAAAAGAGAAATTGATTGAGCCATGTCTGTCCGTCCGTCTATGAAAACGATAACTAGAGTAAATCTTGAGATATCTTAATGAAAGTTGGTATACATATTCCTTTTCACTTATCTCGGAGCGCTATTGAAAATAGGCTAAATCAATTTAAAGCCACGCCCCCTTTCTATATATATAATATTTTCGAAAATACAAAAAGAGTGATTATTCAGTACATAATACACCTATAGGGATAAAATTTGGTGTATGCTTTAGCGTTAAGGCAACAAATGAAGCATCATCGCGAATAACGTTCTAAGTCACAAAATCAATATTCCTCCGTACTCATTATTTCCCGTGACACTTAGAACGTTTTTCCACTGACTGATTATTTTTAGGTTCAGTTTAAGAGCTAAGGAGGGTATAATTTAGTGCTTGGCCAATGTGAGACTATTTAAAAGGGAATATGCAAAAAAACCGGTTGTGAAAAAAGTGCTACTTAGAACGTTATTCGCGATGATGCTTCAAATAAATTTTTGAAGAAATTTTTAAAAAATTTTGGCTCGCCCCTTTTGATTAAGTCAAATTTGGAAAAATCAAATTCAACACACATATTTATATCAATACCGGCGATGTCCCGAAAAAAAATGCGCGAAATCGGGTAAGGTCCACTCCCAATTTTATACGAAAGATTTTGAAAAGGATCATACATACATGGAATTTGCAATAACTTTGCTTAACTAGCTGTATATCATTTCTCTTTTACCTCTTAAGTGTTCGTGGGCAAAGAACGTCGAATGCACAAAATTTTTCAATAATGGGAGTGGCCCCGCCCCTTTATGGTGGATTATTCCACTAAACTTTTCATGCCATAACTCCGGTAAAAATTAGTTTATTGAAACAATATTTGGAGAAAGTGTTCAACATATAAAGCTTACTCTTTGCTGTAAAAATAAACAAAATTGGTTAACGGACACGCCCACTTTTTGAACACAGTTCTGAAAACTTTCTTTGTAAAATTATTTCCATAATTGTATAAGTTATGTAAATAAGATTTTGCACACATAATAAACATTTTAATCAAAACTAAACTGTAAAAAAATGTTGTGGATTTTGGTGAAGTAGGCGTGGTGCCGGTCACTTTTCAGCACAAAAGGTCTGCTATTTTCAAGAGCGATGGGTTGCAATTTCAAGAAGGTATATCAATGAATGTTAGTGAGATGCTTCCCAATAATATGTAGTATATATATATATATATTGCATGATATACAACAGTTATATCATCAACCTCCTAGGAGATTTTTGCGCCGAGCTTCTCTTCCAATTTGTGGTGTGCCGCTTTGAAATTTTTCCTACAAATTGGCGGGACCTACGGTTTTTCGCCGACTCCGAACGGCATCTACAAAGCAGATGAATTTTTGCTGAGAAGCCTTGCATGGCAGAAATACACTCGGAGAGTTTGCCAAACCACTGATGAGGGGCGACCCCGTTTTGAAAAAACTTTTTCAAACCACTTTTTGATGTAACCTGTACCAGGGCTCGAACCCGGACCTTCGGTATGGTAGGCCGGCAACACTACCTCCACACTACGGTGGCCGCAAGTATACTCAACAAACAATCAAGATTTACGGGCAAATAGTTAACAGCCTACTTTTTTATGCCTAGAAGTGTTTCGCACTTCGTTATACAAATAAGATTTTGCACACATAATAATCTTTTTAAGCAAAACTAAACTGTAAAAAAATGTGGATTTTGGTGAAGTAGGCGTGGTGCCGCCCACTTGTTAGCAAAAAAAGTCTGCTTTTTTCAAAAGCGATTGGTTGCAATTTGAAGAAGGTATATCAATGAAAGGTAGTGAGATGCTTCCCAAGAATATGTAAATAGTATACTCACAGCAACAACCCCCCAAAACATACAAAATCCCACGCCACACAGCATCAACGATTTTATACCTGCAAATTATGCAAACATCGACTCATACCCCACAAAGCTGTTTGCGGTATAAAAAGTTGCCAATCTCAGAACGCCGTAATTCGTAAGAGATAATAATAACTGCGAAAATTGTTTAGCCCAAACCTATCTCTTGAAAGAGTGCCAAAGCACGAGAACGTGTATGCACTGCCTGGGCCTTTATTTTCACTGCCATTTGAGACTATGGTGAACGAGCACTGCTTATTTGAGGTTTGTATCACTCCGCTTCCCAAAGCAGGGATTTCAAATAGGGAGTGGGTATAGGGAAGCCGGAGCTTGGTCTGAGCTTTGGCGGATATGAGGCGTCTTTCGAAGCTTTGGTCGGCTTAGGGTCGAAGCTTGAATAAGTCCCCTCTATATTCTACCAAGACAATTCCTGTCAACAATTTGCTATCATTATCAGCATGAAATGATTGTACTTTGGAATGCGTGTAGAGGGATCGCTTGCATGGGGTGCCGCCTGGCTCACGTCCTGAAGCCTGGGATTGATGGCTTTTATTGTGGCTACCTCAGATTTGGTTCTGTGAATTGCAAAACTCGTACTGGGAGTTGCTGTGTCGTGAAGAATGGTGTTATGACGGCCTTGGCAGTGCCGGCTCGAAGGACCATGTCTAAGCTTTGAGGGGGCGAGTAGTTTTTTTTTTGGAATTTAATTTAATTTTAATTTTAGATTTGTATTGTTTTTATTTATTTAGGGTAGATCGGGGGTGTGCGAAGGACATATTACTGGGGACAATCTATTGGAAAATAATTATTTTATTTTATTTATTTGCTATATATAGAACTGAGGGTTGCAGAGCACCTGCTACACCTTGTATTTATTCTAGGGCTGAAAAATAACGTTAAATTTATTAATAAACGAAAAAACTTTTTATTTTGTTTTGTTTTTCAATAATAATAACGTTAAAAGCTCTACAAAAAAATATATCGTTGCGTTGAAAATCAAAAAATAGTTATCAAAATAAATTTCGTTTCGGTTTTTATCAAAACAATTCACAAAACTATTTGAAATTTTTCAAAATAATATTGGTTAATATGGGTCGCAAAAGAGAGGGGGAATCAGTGCGGTCGCGCTTTATCAATGATAAGTGTATATTTTGTACTTTTGTAATTGCAAAAGACCACTTAGGAAACAAAAAAAAACCATTTGCTGCGAAAGCACAAAAAACACTTTCTTGCGCTCTCAGAACAGAACCCACCAGACGCCGAAGAGGTGGTTGAAAAAAAAGAAAAGTGTGTCTAAACATGAGCAAAGGTGATGTTGTCAATGTATGTACCGGTTTCGTGACGGAATGTGGTGTGCCACTGACATTTTTTAATTCCAAAAGTTTTCAAACGGTATTTGAACCGATGTGTGCACAGTTACATTAAAATATATTATTAATGACTACAGGGCAGCTCTAAGTGACGATCTCACGGAAGCTACATATTTTAATATTGCGTCTAAACTAATTAAGTTGTTTTCGTTAATTAATTAATTAATTATTCTTTTTAACAAAATAAATTAAAAATATGAATTTTCGATCGAGCCTAATGTACAGGCGCCAATTTAGTACTTAGTAACTATTTTTTTTTGTTGTGTTCCTTAATTTATTAATTAATTTTTCTACTTGACAAATAAATTCAAATAAAGTTGATTTAAGACCCAGCCTAATTTGCAAAATGAATAAACGTTAGCGAAAAAAAATTTTTTGTTATTTTTTGAATTGATAATCAACGAAACAATTTTTTTTTGTTATTTTTTGATATTGATATTCAACAAAATTTTTTTTTTTGATATTTATCAAAACGAAATATATTTTTGATACTTTTTTTTAGATAATTAACAAAACGAAATTTTTTCGTTTATATCGTTGTGCAGCCCTGATTTATTCATTGGGGGTGAGCACTGCTCAGCTATATGTAGGTCTAAGCCAGGGATGGGCAAAACGGCTCCTACGAGTATTTTGCACTTATGGGCGAGCTTTGCACATTTAGGTGCAGGGTGAGGGTCGTTCAAGTGCAGGTATGTGGGGCGAAGAACGCAGGAAGAGAATAATATATGTACAAACACACATACAGTTGATAAAGAGAGTAATTGGCCAACAACAACAACGCTGGCAAACAGGTCTGGAAATTGTTTCGTCTTCCTACGATTGTACGAGAAATGTGCATTAGCACGTTTTTCTACTACTACTTCCTCTAATGCTACTACTTTAAAAATACTTTTTTAAATATTTGTAGGCATATATTGCAAAATGAATCGGCTTGCATATAATTAAATGTATGTGAAGGCCAAATGGATGTCAATAATGGGCTGCTTAACATAAAGTCGATTTCAGCCTATGGTTATTCCACTTTTTATTTCTTGCCAAAAAATGTATGTTTTTGTTTTCGTAGTAATGAAACACCGTTTGAGAATTGGTTGTCGAAGTTGAGAGAGAATGTTTTTTTGTTCAGTTGTTTAGTGTTTCCGCAACCTTCTTGCGATGAATATCATTTGAGGCGGAGGGTAGGATTTTTGCAATGCATTTTTTTACTCCCCCAACACCGCAAAAAAAAACAAACGTCTCACCTAACACCCGCTGCACTTAAACTGATTTAGGAGCCGAAAATATGCCCATTCCTGGTCTAAACTTTCTTAAAAAATAATCTAATAATTTGGTTAGCCATGTTTTTTTGCTAGAATGTTGCCGCTCTGCCACATAAGTAGTAACTCTTCCCTTTTTGGGCACAAATGCGTACGTATGCATCTCCTTGAAAAATAGGATTATTTCACTCAACAGCAACATTGTGTGCGTCTTTTAAAAAATTTAATACCGTATGACCAAAGTAATTATGCCCCATATTGTATGACCATCGCAAACGTCATTTCTGCTGTGTAGCTGTGAAAATGTTTGCTGTGTTTTAAATTGCGAAAAAATATAAGTTTTCTTAGTTTTTGTTTATATTTTGTAATAAACTTAAGTGCGAAAATCTGGTGGTGTGCTCTAAACTTTAAAGTTAGTTGTTTTCCTTGTGTTTTTGTCATATTTTATGAATGTGAATAATTTAATTTAATTGCTTTTAGTTTATATTTGCATATTGTTTTTGTTGCGTTTGATTGGCTTTTGTTATTTATTGTTTTTGTTTCTTGTGCACACTTTTTCATTTCCCTCATTTTCTTGCCTTCTTTTATCACAACTGTTTGCGTTGTGTTTACTGAGTGTCACAATACAGTGTATCTCAAACTGCTCGCTACTATTGCTTGCTGGCTGTGTGATGCACTTGTCCACGCAAAGTGCACTGGCTTAACTGATAGAACAGCTGATCTTATTAATGATGGAAAAGGTCTGCGCTGGTCTTGCTCAAAATGTAGATCGACGGAAGTTGATCTTTGTAAGGTCTTTCGTCATATAAGAAACGGGTTTTCTGAGATCAGCAAAGACTTTTCTTTGCTGACCGAAAAATTCAAGAAATATGAAAGTATTTTTAAAACGTTCGAAAATCTTGACAAAATTCTATCAATCGTGATGGCAAGTGCAAGCCTACGGATGATCGGCCTGCTCCTTTATTAGCGCCGTCGAATTGATAGACTTGGCCTCCCCAATTCCAAGCACTTCTGTTCGGGCAACGTCCAAGAACCCTCTAAAGACATCCACTAAAAGAAAACCGGATCCTCCCGCAATTGAAGTGGAGTCTGAACCAATTGTTTGGAAGCTGGTTGTGGTCCCTCGCAAAAAATCTATTTTTCTGTCTAGGTTCCATCCTGACACTACAGAAGAAGATTTGATGTACCATATTTCGTCTAAGGTAAAAGATCGTAACTTGACGGTTAAAAAGTTTAATTTCACGTATCAGAGAAATATGTCGTCATTTAGAATTGATGTCGCTGGAAAAGATTTCGACGCTCTTTTGGATAGTTCTTTTTGGCCCTCCGGCGCTCTTGTGCGGGAGTTTGAGTACAGACCAAATAGAAATGTTCAAAATGTAGCAACAATCTCTCGTGATAACGTTGAGCCAAAAAACTGAGTACTAAGACCATGACTATCTTTTATCAAAATGTCAGAGGTTTAAATACCAAACTAACCGATCTTTATTTGAAATCTTTCTGTTGTAACTATAACGTAATTGCTTTTACCGAAACCTGGCTAAAACCTCATGTTTTCAACTCTGAATTTGTTTGTAACGAATATCAAGTTTATAGAAATGATCGCTTGAACAGGGTCGGGGGTGGAGTTTTACTTGCAGTTCATTCCTCAATACCTTCAGAGGAGGTTGATTTACCTAACATTGATTCCATTGAGTTCAAATGTATCCGCATTCAGCTAGCAAATGTCTCCATGTACTTATTTGTTTGTTATATCCCTCCAGCATCAGATCTTGCTTTGTACTTACAACTTATCTCTTTGCTCAAAACGGTTCACTTTTTGACTAAAGATTCTGACTCGATGATTGTTTTGGGTGATTTTAACCTACCTCATATATCGTGGAAAATAGTCGATGGAAATATTATTCTAAATCCATCCAGACCGGGCTACAATGACTTTTTAGATGGAATTTCCGATCTCTGTCTTAATCAAATAAACGTTACAGCAAACAAGTTTGCCAAAGTCTTAGATTCAGTTTTTGTCGATGATAAAAATAAAATTTCTGTAAGTCGTTGCGATCCGCTGGTTTTACCAGAAGACGTCTACCACCCTTCTATGGAAATATTTCATGAGACCTTAAGTAATGCCCAATGTACACAAGGCTGCTCAAGTAGTAACTTTGATTTTAACTTCTCAAAAGCTAACTATAAGAAATTAAATAAAGAACTGTCTAAAGTAACTTGGCCTGAGCTGTGTGGCGATATCGATTCAAACGTTTTACATTTTAATCAAACTATTTACAACTTATTTGAGAAGATTGTTCCTAAACGTAAAATAACATATGATCATCCAACGCAAGATTGGTTTACTAAAGAGCTTATGATGCTGAAAAATAGAAAAACAAAAGAGACATTCTTAAACAAAAAGAGACATTATTCACAATCCGAAGTCATTTTATGATTTCGTAAATTCTAAACGAAAAGTAGTGGGATTTCCCTCAGCCATGAAATATAAAGACATTTTATCTAGCGATAATCAAGATATCGCGAATTTCTTTGCGCAATTTTTCACTTCTAACTATTCTGCCGTCACCAATTCTGACTTTCTAAATTATCCCTATGAGCTACATGGGAACAATTTAATTAATTGTCCAACTATATGCGCCAATGATGTTTTTGTTTGTCTGAAAACCTTGAAAGAATCTTTTAAATGTGGTCCTGATAGGATTCCTACATGCTTCTTGAAGAAGTGCGCTAACAATATTTACAAACCCCTTACCAATTTGTTCAATCTGTCACTAAAGTGTGGTGTTTTTCCAACAGCATGGAAAGAGTCGTTTCTTCTACCGCTTCATAAGAGCGGAAGCAAGGCTTCTATTGAGAACTATCGTGGCATAGCAAAGCTGTCTGCCATCCCAAAAGTGTTTGAAGCTATTGTTACCAATCAGCTTACGAATCCTATCTCTACCTTGATTTCTGACTGTCAACACGGGTTCTGTAAGGGAAAGTCCACCGTTACAAACTTACTTGAATTTACAAATCATGTCTCAAATGGCTTTAGAAAAAATCTGCACACCGACGTTATTTATACTGATTTCAGCAAAGCTTTCGATAAAGTGTGTCACTCGTTACTTATTCATAAACTAGATCAGCTGGGTTTCCAGCCGGGTCTCAATCGCTGGATCTCTTCTTACCTTAGTGACAGAACACAAAAAGTAGTGTTTGAAAACTGTGAATCCGATGTTATTAATGTCTCCTCTGGAGTTCCTCAAGGAAGCCATCTGGGCCCGATTCTGTTCTTGTTGTTTATAAATGACATTTCTACAGTAATAGAATTTTCGAAAATGTTAATGTATGCCGACGATGTAAAGCTTTTCATGTCATTCGCATCATCCGAAGATAGCAATAAGCTTTAATCAGATCTTAATACACTAGTTACTTGGTGCGATTTAAATTATATGCCGCTTAATCTAAAAAAATGTAAATACATGCGTTTTTCGAGAGGAATTTCACAGCCAGCTTCCTATACAATTAACAATTATAGTCTTGGACAAATGAATGATTTTGTTGACCTTGGGGTTACTGTAGACTACAAACTCAGTTTTAACTGGCACATTAACGTAACAGTCAATAAAGCTAGAGGCGTTCTAGCATTTGTTAAACGATGGTCTAAAGAATTTAGCGACCCTTATCTAACTAAAACTCTCTTTACTACATTACTTGAATACGGTTCTATAATTTGGAACCCGCGTTACCAGGTCCACGTGGATCGCTTAGAATCAGTTCAAAAACAATTTTTACTATTTGCCTTAAGAGATCTTCACTGGGATCCCTTGTATAATTTGCCATCGTATACGAGTCGCTTAAAACTAATTAATCTTCACAGACTTCCTAGTCGGAGGGAAATGCTTGGAATTGTCTTCATGATTAAATTACTAAATGGTTCAATCGTAAGCCCGTTTCTTTTGAGCGAAGTGAACTTCAATGTACCTTCTCGTCCATCAAGACATTTTAAACCACTTATCTTGAAACAGTGCCGAACTAATTTTGAATTAAATCAGCCTTTTCGTTGTTTGTGTTAAGCTTATAACTCTCATTCTGGTACGTTTGATATTTCAGACTCACAATGAAGCATAAAAAAGTCAATTCTTTCTATCCTAAATACATAGCAACAATTTTTTTTTTCATATCCTTTGTTTCTTATCTTTATTCTTAACAATAAACTTTTCGCTGTCAACTAATGATTTATTAATTGTGTAACCTTTTTTACTTAGCTGATGAGGTTTTCTCTGTAGCTGAGCAGTTTTAGATCTCGACGATTAACAAACCAAAGCCTTTCAAAGACTCGGCACGAAAGAACAATCCGCGCGTCATGCGGATGCGCCCCTCGCGCCGGTCGGGCGGGATATGGTGGGTAATCCGTTGGGCATTATTATTATTATTATAGTGTTATCTCTTATAACTGATTTTTCCCTTAGTCAGAACGCTATTTGACGTGTTGGCTCTGTGATGGGCTTGCTCCTATTAAGTGTGCTGGGTTAACTGCGTAAGCTTAGCACCTGCTAAGCGACCATATACGTATACGAATAGTGAGAGCACAACGATCTCTTCGTAAAAATCAACGACAAACCCATTTAGTTTACTTTCAGCATTCATACGGCACGGGTGTGCTGCTCGCACACATGGTACAGAGGATACTCGTTAATACGTACACATGAATGCAAAGCTTTTAGGTTGGGTATCTTTTTTTGCTTTAAATAAGCGGTTATGCTTTATTTTATTTCATTTAATTTTTTTTTTATTTTATTTTATTTTGTTTTATCTTATTTTATTTTATTTTATTTTTTTTTTATTTCTTCCTTGACCTCCATTTGGGTTACATATCGGTTGTATACAACAAGATATATAAAGCTACTTATTCTAAATTCAGGTACATTGGTATGTATATAAATCTAGTAAATGTATATAAATCGAAATAAATTACATGTCATGGTTTAGAAACGAACGAACAATGGACGTTGTTGCTAAAATTACAGCCTTTTGTATACTTAAAAACTTATTTCCTAATTGCAGTTTCTCCAGTGCCGTCATTAGGTGTTTGGGTACTACGCCTGTCGCTGATATAATAACAAGCTCTACGTTCACTTTATCTAAGCTCCATAACTGTTTAATTTCTTGGGCAAGTGCTTGGTACTTCCTTTTCTTCTCCATGTATACTTCTTGTAAATTGTGGGAGTTAGGGATCCCGACATCAATTAAATATGCGCTCTTTTCGGCCTTTTCCAATAGTATTATATCTGGCCTGTTATGCGGTATGCTTCTATCGGTGAGTACCGTGCGATCCCAATATAATTTGTATTCGGTACTTTCCATAACTGCTAAGGGGGTATATTTGTAGTATGGGATCTCACTAGCTAGCAGCCGTGTGCGGATTGCCAAGCTCTGGTGTACAATCTTTGCTACGTTGTTATGTCGTTCCAGGTAATCAGTTGCAGCTAGCATAACGCACGCCCCTGTTATGTGTTGAATAGTTTCTGGCTGCTGTTGGCACTTCCGGCACTTATCGTTATCTATTTCAGCACGGACTATAAACTTGAGGTAGTTCTTAGTGGCAATAACTTGGTCCTGTATTGCTATCATTAGACCCTCAGTTTCCATGAAGATCCCTGCATTTTTTAGCCACAGGTTCGAAGCGATATTATCAATCCCTGGTTGGCTTAATGTGTGAGGGTGTCTTCCATGTAGCGTTTTCATCTTCCAGTCTTCAATCAGCCGTGCAGTATGCATAAGATCACTTTCAGGATCGCTTATATTATTATTCGATAAGTTTAATGGCGTGTAGTTTCTATCAGCTCCACAAGAAGTTTTATGCAGGGCAGAGTTCTGCTGTAAGAAGTATCGTCGTAGGCTTGCGATTTGCTTTTTGCACAGGTGCTGGATATCTACTAATCCACGTCCCCCTACACTTCGGACTAAGTTCATTCTTTCTACTGCTGATTTAGGGTGGTGTGCCCCATATTTCGTGAGAAGAGTTCTCGTGGCTCTTTTAACGCTTTCCAACTGTGTTTCGGACCATTTCAGAACTCCGAAGCTGTATGTTAACACTGGTATGGCAAACGTGTTAATCGCCTTAAATACATTTTTCCCATTGAGCCCCGATTTAAGGATTGCTCTAGTTCTCTCCAAGAAGCAGTCAGTGATGCTCTCTATTATCACGTTATGGTTTATTCGTCTGGCCTGCATAAAGCCTAGATATTTATAGGATTCGTCAGCTTCTAACGCGTCTATTATTTTATTATTCGCCAGTGGGAAATTATGAGATACAACATTTCCATGTTGGACACTCAATCGTTTGCATTTATCTAGCCCAAATGTCATGCAGATATCCTGTGAGAAATCTTCTGTTATTTGAAGTAGTTCCTTCATGTGTCGATCAGACCCTGCGTATAACTTAATATCGTCCATGTATATTAAGTGTGAGATCTTGTACGATGTACCCTCTGTTCCTTTTATATTAAACCCATTATTGCTGTCATTAATCAATGAAGATAGTGGGTTAAGCGCGAGGCAGAACCAAAGAGGGTTTAGGCTGTCTCCTTGTAATATACCTCTTCTAACAGGTATCGTAGCAAGCTTCTTTAGTCCATTGCATGTTTTAATATTCAGCGTTATCTCCCATGCATTTGTTAAATATTCAAGAATATTAATTACATTTGGGGCTATTTTATACACCTTTAATACCTCAACTAACCATGAGTGAGGTACACTATCGTAAGCTTTCATATAGTCAATATATGCTGTAAATATATTTCTTTGCTTATGATACGCCTGTTCCATTACAATGGAGTCTATCAGAAGTTGTTCTTTGCAGCCCTGGGAGTTTTTAACACATCCCTTTTGCTCTATCGCCAGGATGTGGTTTGCGTTTAAATGGCAGTAAATCTTATTAGTAATACATGCTGTTAATAGTTTGTAGAGTGTGCACAGACATGTTATAGGGCGGTATTTCGCAGGGATTTTAGTTTCGTTCTTATCTTTTGGTAGTAGATATGTCTGCCCTTTTGTGAGAGATCCAGGTATCAAGGAATTGTTATATAAGAACGTCGTGTAAAATTGAGCTAAGTATATATGTGTACAGGTAAATTTTTGTATCCAATAGTTATGGATATTGTCAGGACCTGTGGCTTTCCAATTATGGCTATATCTAATTGCATCACTTATATTCTTCTCAGATAAAGTTATGTCTTCCATATTTTGATATCTGTCCGCCTTCTGATATTCCTTTCTTATCCATGGGGCATTAGTGTTATGTCTAACGGCTTGGGTCCATATTGCCTTCCAAAAGTTTTCAACTTCCAGAACTTCAGGTGTGTCATCTTCAGCAATCTCAACATTGTTTCGAAGTCTTCCGTAGAAATATTTTTCGTTTCGTTGAAAAGTTGAGTTGGCTTCTCTACGTTTCTCTGATAAAGTATATCGGCGCAGTCGGTTTACCTTTACTGCTAGTTTTTGTCTTAAGGTATCTCGCAGATTTTCCGCCGTTTCATTAGGTAAGTCGTGTCTTGAATGGATTCTATGCGTTTCTTGAATTTGATTGTACCATTTCACAATTTTTCTGCTCCTGTTACCTGCTATATATTGAGTGATCCGGCCTAGTTGTGCTCGAAGATTTGCCACCTGATTAATGAGCCGTTGCTTCCAAGATGGAACATCTTTTCTTTTCATCCTCTTTTCTGTATTTTGAGGCTTAATTTTGCCGCCTATATACCGTGTTATAGCGACGGCTGCTGCATAAATTGCCGTTTGTAACATATCAAAGGATGTAACATGATCGTTTAGATATCCTGCCAGGATTCTGGTGTTCATATGTTTCACAGCTATTGCCATTGCTTTTGTTGAGCTCTGCCTCAAAATTATTGGTCTCAGTAGAGGATCTGTACCTGCGTATTCTAGTATTGCTGTCTGGAACCCTAATGTAAGTCCTCTACACATTTCATCTTCAGATGTCTCCCTGTCTTGTGACTCTATGCTGCTGCTTTCTAAGTTTGGCCGTTCATTGGGTGTCAATATTCTTCGGTCACCTTCTGGCCTGTCCACTGGGTTGCCGGCACTTACATTTTCTTGCCTTAACTCTTCCTCCTCTTCAAGTTCTTTAGCAACTTCCTCCTTCAATTCCCGTAACCTTCGCGCTGATATATACTTGTTTCTTATAATTGCACTTCTTTGATCGCCAATGCGTTGGACACTAACTGTCATATTTGGGAAGGCTCGACAAAAGGCATCGAAAAGGCGGGGCCTGTATCCACTAGTGTTCGTTTCATTCTTAGTTATTTTATAGTAGCTTCGCGTTGCGTTGGGGATACAGCATTGGTGGTTGTTGGTTCAACCAACAAAACACTCGTTGCTGCTTGAGAATTGTCCGGGGTATTTCCTTGGTCGTCAACTGGTCGATCAGGCTGTGATGTCCCGCGCCGTCCCTGATCATTGGAACCGTTGGTCACTCTGGAGGGTGGTTGGCCCCACAGAGGTATGGCTGTGATTCGCGTGCTCGCCAGACACGAGAAGAAAATTCTTCTCACTGCGATTTCAGTTTTGGTCCGCGGGTGGTATTTTATTTCCCACCTACCCTGTATTTCTACCGAGCATTCCCCTATCCGCCACCCGGGGACGCGCCTCATGGGGGATCTGATTTATTTTATTTTATTTTATTTTATTTTAACGGCTACAGCCAAGTCCCTAAAAAAAGTACCATCTTCAAGTGGCTAGCTAAAGCAGCGCTTACAATACAAGAAGCCTTCAATTTTGCATTTGCAAAAACTCGAGCTTGAGTTCATAAAATTTTATAATATTTTCATCAGCGCTCAGATTATTTACGTCTCTATGCAGCAAAGCAAAATGTCGATCAAGGCTTTGCTTGCACACGTAATTTAATATTTTTCCGCAAATCAAGCACTGCGGCTTATTTGCAGAATTTAAAACAAAAAAAATGCATGCTCCCACTCAACATTAAACATTTTGAATAGGTGTTTAGAAATCGACCTCCCACTGTATCAAATATATGTATGCCTGTATGACCAAACTGCGTGTGATACGTGTTCACTATGCAAGCGCTGAAATCATACTAAATAAATAATTGGATTTGCTTTCGTCGTCGCTAGGCTGTCGTGTACTTACACACAGTCACAATTTGGTTACTGTGTCTCTGTAGTGGTGCCCATGCCTGATGATGATAAAGGCCTTCGTTGCTCTTGTTTAAAGTGCCGTTCAATTGAAGCTGATTTATTTAAAATCTTTAGGAAAGTCCGTCATAGGTTTTCTGAACTCGGCAAAGACCACACATTGCTCACCGAAAAGTTGTATAAGTATGAAACAGTTTTTAAGGCTTTTAAGTGTCTGGATGAAAAATCTCCCGATTCAAACATTATTGCTGGTGAAAGCAATCCTAAAATTTCTGTTGATGCCTCGCCTGTTGTAGAAATTACTAACACAATTCCGAGTGTTCCTGCACCTTTGTCAATAGAACTTATTGATTTAGCCTCTCCCAATCCATCAGCCCAACCATCAACTTCCAAGGCAGTTTCCTCGAAAAAAAAAACTGAGCCTCAACCTATTAGGTTGGCACCTGAACCAACCGCTAGGAATCTGGTTGTCGTTCCGCGAAATAAAACCGTTTTTGAGTTACGTCTTAAGGCGGATACTACGGAAGAGGACTTAAAATTGTACATTCTTTCTAAAATAAAACCCGATAGTTTAACTATAAAAAAAACAAATTTAATTACGAGAGAAACGTCTCCTTCTTCAGAATTGATGTTTCTTTAAATGATTTTGACTCAGTTTTGAAGAGTTCGTTTTGGCCGTCTGGCGCTTTCGTCCGTGAATTTGATCATAAACCGAAGAAAATAATACAGACTTTAGCAAGAGTCCCTAGTGATAAGCAGAGGCAAAAAACTAAATTTAAATACTGTAAACGTTTACTATCAGAATGTAAGAGGGTTAAATTCAAAACGAGCTAGCCTTTATTTGAAATCTCTTTGCTGTTTTTATAATATTATTTGCTTTACCGAAACGTGGCTAAAACCACATATTTCTAACGCTAAATTTTCATTTAAGTTTTTTAAGTTTCATTTTCATTTATTAGCAGTCAATGCATGGGCGGACCTACCTAGTGGCTTTTTGGGCTTCAGCCCAGGGCCCCGTGGATGCAAAGGGCCCCCAGCCGCCAATAAAAATAAAAGACGAATGCCCTACAAGACGCACTGATATTTTACTACTACAAACACTAGACGGCCAGAACCGTTTAAACGGTTAAGTGCCAACTAAGTAAGTACTCACACTTTTAATTGACTGTGCTGACATAAACATTGTTACTTGAATAGAGGAATTCGCTGCACGAAAATGCAAAAAGGCTGATTTGTAATTTAATTCTCTTTATTGTCATATTTGTTTTGATAAATAAATGCTTTTATAAGCTGATTTTTTTTCCTAATAACTATATACTGCATCACCATAGAAAATAGGGCCCCCGAGTAACATAAGCCCAGGGCCCCACAATCTCACGATCCGCCCCTGAGTCAATGGAACAAATCCTTACAGACTAAAAGATATTAAGTAGTACTTAAATTAAGTGTATTGTTTAAAGTATGGAACATATATGTAAGGTCCGAAGAACTTAAAAAGCTGAGTTTAAAATAATTAAAAATTCGGACCTTGGTATTGAAAAATCCAAGGAAACCGTAATGCTCAGTGAGTTAAACTCACTTATAGCACGGGCAATAGGAGCATTACAGGCATAATTAGTTCTAAGATTATCTCCATAGAAGGGATAGAAATTCCTTAGAGAACGTTGAGGAACATTAAATCGAAACCGCCCCAGCAAGTATGGACAATCAACAAACCCATTAATAATGTTATAAGCAAAACTTAAGCAGATAATTGATCCACGATCCACCAAGGACTTAAGATTTAATAGCAGGAGACGAGCTGAATAGGAAGGCATTGGGTCAGAAAAGTTCAGAGGTCGAGAGCATATTTTAGAAAGATCTTTTGTATACGCTAAATTCTATTTACTGCAGTCAACTGACTTGGTCTCCAGATAAAACCTGCATATTCCAAACGCGACCTAACACAGGACGTAAATAAAAGCTTGAACGTATAGGGATCTGAGAATTTATTGGTATTACGCCTAACAAAGCCAAGCATAGAATATGATTTCGCGGTAACATGGTTTAAATGATTGCTAAAACAGAATTTACTATCAAAGATAGCGCAAAGATCTTTAATCTCACAGACGGACTTATGGTCACAATTTAATATTTTGTAAGTCGTATGTAGTATGCTAGTTGCTTTCGCATAGATAACACAGTGTTACAAAAAAGAAAAAATTAAAAACCCTGGGAAGTGATACCATTTTTCTTGTAGATCTTGAAATTCTAAGAACTACTGCATATAAGATTTTTCGCGTACAGCTCCAAATCGTGAGTTACGGGTAAAAAACCGTTTTTTTTTACCTTTTGACACTTTTGACCTCATAACTAGTTTGACTGTTAACTGATTTGGATTTTCTCTCCAGATCTTATAAGAAGAGATTTTGACCTTTCCAATGATATATATAATGACTGGGAAAACATAACTCAACTGTCAGAATTTCTCCAACCAACAAATATTTTTTAACCTTTTTTCGGGTTTCGTCAACTTTGGTGCTGTCTGTATGCACTAAATTATATAAAGACTATACCAACCGCGAGCTGCATCTAAAGTGGAATTTAATTGTGAGTGTAATGAGTGTTAATTTTTTTATATACGTTGAAAACTGCCTTAGGTATTTAAATTTTCTTGAAAGTAAAGTGAAAAAAAGTACTTCTATTTTTTCAAAATTACTCAGAAATATTTACTTGGCCTTTTGTTGTCTCAGTTTACAAACACACTTTGCAGACTAATATGGCTTTAACTTATGTAAGTACCATTCGATTTTAAACCTTTAGATGCAGTTCACGGTTGGTATAGCCTTTATATAATTTAGTGCATACAGACAGCACCAAAGTTGACGAAACCCGAAAAAAGGTTAAAAAATATTTGTTGGTTGGAGAAATTCTGACAGTTGGGTTATGTTTTGCCAGTCTTTATATATATCATTGGAAAGGTCAAAATCTCTTCTTATAAGATCTGGAAAGAAAATCCAAATCAGTTAACAGTCAAACTAGTTATGAGCTCAAAAGTGTCAAAAGGTAAAAAAAAAACGGTTTTTTACCCGTAACTCACGATTTGGAGCTGTACGCGAAAAATCTTATATGCAGTAGTTCTTAGAATTTCAAGACCTACAAGAAAAATGGTATCACTTCCCAGGGTTTTTTTTCGTGTCTCACAGTGTAATGTGGAAACATTTGGTCGAATTCAGAGAAAGATGATATTTGTCGCACCATTGATAGAGATTGTACGCTTTAAGTCATCAGCGTAGAGCAAACATTTGGCCAACCAGAAGCAACTACTAATGTCGTTGATAAACAGAATAACAAATAACGGTCCTAGAATACTACCTTGGGGCACACCAGAAGTTGCAACAAAGGGCCTGGATGATGCACCATCAATATTGACTACCCATTGGCTGCTGAATAAATAAGAGCCAATCCAACTCAGAAATGAGGAATGAAAGCCAAGAAAAGAGGAATGAAAGCCAAGAAAGGTTTTCAATAAAAACTCTGTGACAAACTCTGTCAAAAGCTTTAGAGAAATCTGTGTAGATGTAATCCACTTGAAGATGCGCAGAAAATGACTCTACGCAGTATTCACTAAAGACCGCTAGATTAGAAACGGTTGATCTGCCAGCGACAAATCCATGTTTATAGGGAGAAATGAGAGATTTGACATTTGAAACTTAGCTTTGCATTGACAGCATGCTCAAAAATCTTAGATATCGTAGACAGTTTGGATATCAGCCTGTAGTTGCGGACATCGTTCTTGTTAAGACTTTTAAAAACAGGGGCAATAGAAGTGATCTTCCAATCACTGATGAAAGTCCCTGAAGATAAAGATTTATTGAAAATCAATCTTAACGGATTTATTAGATCCGGATAGCACTTTAGCACTACTGGACACAAACCATCAACATCAGGCCGAGAAGAAGAATTCAAATTTACTAATATCTTCCGAAGAGAGACATAGCGATCCAAAATTAACAGCAGAGCCCTGACTCTTATTAAATTCATATACACGATTTCTGTTGACTTCAGGGTCGAAATTCGATTTGAAGAACTCCGCAAATAAATTGGCTGTTTCAGTTGGAGAACTCGCCGAGTTGTCGTCAAGAAAAACGCCCGTTGGTACACTTGCACATCATTTTTTAGACTTAATATAGCTCCAGAATGACTTCGGGTTCGATTTAATATTTGACTCAATATTGCGAATGTAATTGGTATAAAGATACTTATCCAAATCATCAAAACTTCTATGATAAAACTTGTATTTTGTAAAGAACGAATGATTCCTCGTGTTTCTGAATTTTTTGATGTATTTGTTTCTGAGATTCTTCAATTTCTTTAGGTCCCTTGAGTACCATGGTAATTTGTAAGGCCTTTTTTCAGAACCGGAATCCAATCCAAACAGTGATTGTACAAAATAGTTTTAAAAGTACAGAAGTTATTACCGGTACCAAGCCCCTTAAATAGCTCCTCCCAATTCATTTGAAATAAGCAGTCGTTGAAGAGTGAAAAACCAAACGAATTAAAATCAAAAGAAACACTGCTATCAAAATTCTCCGAGGCAAAACAATAAAAATTGACTGTAATAAGCAGAGACAAGTGATGCCTGGCACTAGGCGTAATAGGATTAACACACTCCTTTAGTTCGCAATTAATATTGTCACTTATAAATAAAAGATCTAAAAGTCTTTTCAGAGAATTAACATTGTTGTTGATTTGAAATAAATTCAGACTCAATCAATGAGGTACATTTCGTGATTTGCCGAAAGATTAGAAGGCGTAAGGCCATTATAAGATAAGCTGGGTGACCAATTGACATTATTCTTCGCCAGTCATTTCTTCGTTGCGCCAACTGGCGCCAATTGGAGACCCCACGAGATCGCAGGTCGGTCTCCACTTGGTCCTCCCATCGGAGTGGTGGTAGTCCTCTTCCTCTGCTTCCGCTGGCGGGTGCCGATAAGTATACCTCCTGGGCTGGAGCGTCTTCGTTCATTCGCACGACGTGGCCTAGCCAGCGAAGCCGCTGCGTTTTAATACGGTGTACTATGTCGACGTCTGCGTAAAGCTCATAGAACTCATCATTAAATCTTCTTCGGTACTCGCCGTCGCCAACGCGTAGAGGCCCACAAATCTTTCGCAGAACTTTTCTCTCGAATACTCCCTGTACCGCCTCATCAGATGTGGTTAGTGTCCCCGCCTCTGCACCATATAGCAGGACGGGAGCGATGAGTGACTTTTAGAGTGTGATTTTCGTGCGTCGGGAGAGGACTTTACTTTTCAATTGCCTACTCAGTCCAAAGAAGCATTTATTTGCAAGAGCAATTCTTCGTTGGATTTGTAGTCTGACATTATTGTTGGAGTTAATGCCAATTGACATTACACAAGTTAAAATCACCACGCACACAAAGATGGTTATCACTTACATCACTTAAAGATAACGAAACAATATTATCTGCATGCGCCTTGTATAGCTCAAGTGCGCTCGAAGGTGGTACATATGTATGAAGCCATAACATACAGAGAACCTTGCGAGGTGGTGCCAGTTAAACATACGCAGATCTGGTCCAGCAAGGAATCATCGTTTTTTAGTTGCACCAAACAAGCACGAAACTCACGTTTGGCAGCAATTAAATCACCACTGCAGCCAGTTTCGAGTTAAAAAACTTGGAATCAAAGAATTTTTCATTTAGCCATGTTTCCACAAATACGAAAATATCATAATCGAGCTGAGCACTGAAATTGAACACCAAGTCAGCTTTAGGCCACATGCCAGAGAATTTTTGAAAATAAATTTTCGACCCACTTTTACTATTAATAGGAGGATTGTCACACCTTACTACGTCTGTTGCGGCTTTCGTTGAGCCTTTCGAAAAAACTGAAAAGGACTAACCATTACGTTCACCGGCCACAGATCCGAGCATAACAACTTATCTTACGATGACTCTGGAACACCTAGCTTGAAGCTGACTATATTCATAGTAGATAGCGGAACATCTTTTTTCACTAGTTTGGAACATGATAGTAATTTTGCAGGTATCTTTATTTGTCTAGCTACATAATCTTTGATATTATCCTCTGACACAGATGGTGAAAAAGAGGATATATGAAGCCAATTATAGCGATCGGCAACATCAAGTTCAGTGCAAGCATTCGTACCAATAATGCGAGCCTGTCGCACATTCGCCATGTCGGCATAATAGCTACTTTCAGGCATTAAACTTGCAACAGCGACAGCATCAGCATTGTTGTTTTGAATTTTGATTTCTTCGATTTCGCAGCGCTATCCAGTCGCAGTTGAAATATTAGCAACAGCAGCATCATTAGGAAGCAGTTTAGACCATGGATGAGCAGTGGATGCATGCTCAATCTGATTGTATGGTCTCCCGGCCACTTTAGCAGCGCTGTCGACAGAGCTGACTGCTTTGAAGTAGACGAGTTGCTGTTTACACTGCATAATTTCTCAAATTGCATGAGCAAGTGAGACAAAGTAGAATTGTTCTAAGTTAGCTTACAATGCAAGTTACTAACCACAGCATGAATAGTGTCTATTTTTCCTCGCAAGCACTCATTGTCTTTTTGTAAAACAGCCAAAGCAGAAAGAAGTTGAATTTTTATCTGATGATTACCAGGTACTCAGAAATGATCGCATTAACAGAGTCGGGGTGGCGTTCTAATAGCTGTTCATGCGTCAGTGGCCTCTGAGGAGGTTAGTGTTCCTGGAATAGATTCAAGTACGGCCGTATACTGCTAGAGTGTTCTTAGATATACTTAGTGGTTTGTTATTATATGAAACGTGGCTCGCTGTTCAAAACGGTAAATTTAATGACTAAACTTTCCGATTCAGTGATCGTACTGGGCGATTTTAACCTACCCCATATTTCGTGGAATATCTTTGACGGATGCATTTTGCCAATTCCATCTAAAGTGGGGTATAACGACTTCTTGAATGAAATGTCGGACCTCTGTCTTGATCAAATAAATGACATACATAACAATTTCGGAAACATCCTTGACTTAGTTTAGAACTAACGCAGAGGGTAGTGATACTTAACCATACAATTGCAGCAGTATTTTTGACTTTGACTTTGCAAAAGCCAAATTTCATAAATTAAATAAAGAGTTGTCTAAATTAACTTGGCCTGAATATTGTGTCGATATCGAGCTTAATCTTTCACACATTAATAACACTATTTATAGGCTCTGTTTGAGATTGCGCATATTTACTCAAGAAGCCCCCCTCACGAGTTAACAGTCGCTACGCCCAAGTCAGCAAACAGGTTTTCTATTTTATGTTATCTAAATATTCTCTTTGCATTGGCGTACATATGTCTATACAGCACAGTTACCTTGTAAAAAACGTTGGAGTATGGGAGTACTCCAACACTTATCCTCATTCATACAAAAAGCTGGTCCAATTTATAAGCCCATGTCCGGTGATTGGATCACCTAAAAAAATTTCGGGGGGGGGTTTTGGCCAAAGTGTCAGTAAATAAGAATTACCTGTAAATACACACATGTTTATATTTTTACATATTACATATTTATTAAGGTGCTTCGCCAAAAAGAGTTGCACCGTTTCTACCGGAATTTCAAAATTCACTCTTTTCTAAGGAGTCCCCCAAAATATTTCGAAAAAATATTAAGATTTACCGGAGCTAAACCGCGTTAAAGAAACGCTAAAAATATCCTTTTTTATGTATAAAAGGAGTATGAAACAATTTTTTTTAATAAAAAGCATCTGAGATGATAGAGTGCAAAAGGTAATCATAAAAAAGTTTTAAAATTTTATCAATACTATTGTTGTATACCTGTGTGCTAATATTCGCAATGTGTAAAATTGGACCAAAAAGAGTTAAATTTTGCAGAGATGGTAACGTCTCGAAAATACCTTTCAAATGATATCCTAATTCTTAATATTTTTTCGAAATATGTTGACCAAGGTCTTAGAATACATTGAAGTTTATAATTCCGTCGGAAACAGGGTGTCCATTTTTTTGTATGGAGCGTGAGGGGCCTTAATATTTATACTTTTATTTATTTGAAAATAAATTTTAAACCATTCATTGGTTTACACAATTTTTAAAACTTTTTGGAAATAAATTCCAAACCTTTCAATCACTTTCACAAATTCTCAATTTTTTGCTGTTTAGATTTAAAACTTAACTGGGATAAACAAAAATACAACAAAAATCGTATACACAGCGAATATGTGTACTTTTCGCACAAAATTCATGAGTGTGCGGTATCTCAGTAGATAGAGCATTGCTCACTGATTTGTGGCACGTCGGTTCAAGTCCTAACATTTAAAAAAAAAAAAAAATTATTGGTCACATGTTTGGTTTAAAATTTAAATAATTTTTATTACGCACATTTCTATGACAACCGGCGTAAATCTAGTTCTAAACCAAATTTGTTTGTTCATACACCTAGACCAGTATGTCTGCATTCAAAGGGTTTTCCACAAAGTTCTTAACTTTTAGTTGCAGTATTTTTACTGTGGTTTTACTCATACTTTCATACAAAAATATTAACATTAGTCAAAGGAAGTTAATCTTACTGGAAATTCCAAACAACACTTTGAACGCAGACATACTGGTTTAGGTGTATATGCAGTCCCAAAAGGTTTTAAATTTAGGTTAAAACTTTTAGCCGTGTACAAAACAATATTTATTTTTCTTATTTGTTTTGAAATTTTGTTTAGGATTTCTTCAGGAGTTAATTTAAAAGTAGAGTGGATGTTAAGTAACTAGAGCCAGCGTCTCCTGCCCTATTGTACTTCTTAGAAAAGTGTTTAACCTTCGAAGGGAAGAGAAAGACCGCTCGCTAGGAGCAACGGATACTGGAAGCGTTGCAGCAATTTTTATATATCGATGTACCATAGGGAAAAAGACACGGAACAATTATTTAATGCATCAATGAACGTGCTTGGGCGCTCCTCCTTTAGGATTGGAAAATATTTTTCTTTTTCAGATCTTTAGGCTGTTCAAAAGAGATCCAAAAACTCTATATAAAATGACACTTATGAAACGATCAAGGAAAATTTCTTGTCAAAATTTCTTCCACTTTTCTACTGCTAATTTTTGGAAAAATTTAACAAAAAAGCGACCTGCGACACTCTGGCTTTGGCAAGAAATAAATAGTTGGCGCTTTATACAGAGAATATATTAAAATAACATTGAAATTCATATAAAAAGCGCCAAATTGCAATTATTCAACATGCAGAACGGAACGTCAAAATTTCTATGCTTTTCATATAAAAAGCGCCAAATTGGAATTATTCAACATGCAGAACGGAACGTCAAAATTTCTATGCTTTTCATGACAATTTCATGGTTTCATAAATGAAAATATTTCTTGAGCATTTTCTTTTCAACAGCATACCGGGCTTTTCCTTTTAAACTTTTTCAATCCTTTTTGCCAAATTAGCGTCACTTTTTATCATCACCTGTCAAGTATAGGTACAATCTAATTGTTACTTTCTCTGATAATTCAATACGACTGCGTTGTGTACTGCGTGGTAATTTTTTTGGTTAAGCTTATGGCAACCGTGACTACAATAACGAGAGACACTAATTTTTACGATTTTTGCCCGCGGTAAATTTGAATTTCAACAGACTTGAGTTCGAATCACTCTTGCTATTGTTAACATGCTCTGATAACACTGGATCACAAATTCCAACTTTTTTTTCTGCACCAGAGACGCCATAGTGAAATTCCTATGTAAAATCACCTCCTAATTCCGAAAAACAAAGTTATTTTTACTTGAATGGTACCGTTTTTGAGATATTTACGATTTACCGTTATTTCAAAAAACAAAAAAGATGGCTCCACTTAATCGTGTATATCTCAAGAACAAATTGAGCTATTCGAAAACGGTTTGAAAAATTTCAAAGCTTATAAAATTCACTATAATCAGTACATACAACACTTTTTGCTAGGTCCTGCAGATTCAAACATAGTGAACAATCATTACGGATTTTAAAAATTTTTTTTGAAAAATATAAAAAAAATTGTACTTTTTTCCCCCCTCTAAGCTCTGTTTTATTACAAAAAAACAAGCTATCAGTGAACAAAATCGATGAACTAATACAAAAGTTATAAGCATTCAAGTAAATATATCCATTTAATGCTTAAGTACCCTACTGGTACATATGTGTTAGTATTCGTATATCAGTTAGTTAGCAGGTAGATTTTCGAAAAGTTATTAGATACAAAAAGCTGTTAGTGTCGTTTTCTCAAACCTAGGTACATTTTAAACAAGAGCATATTTTTGAGGCAGTTAGTGTTTTCTTTGTAGAACTAGGGAACCTTTTTGTTTAGGTAAGCTTGAATTTTTACTGGATCTAAGTATAAATAAGAGTACATGCGCTTTGTTCCTTCATAATATCTGCAAGGCTCGCCGGATACTGGTCAGTTTATAACCCGTCATTTACTTAAAAATGAAAAATGAATAAAAGGGCGCGAGAGTTTGAGTGTACAAATGATCCAGATATGTTCTGTTTCATCTGCGGTCAATTTATTGTTTAAAGTATGAGGCGTGTGTTTTCAAATCCTTTGTATAAGTGTTTTGGAATTGAGCCTAAAAACCATGGACACCTAACACTGTGTGCACCACATGCCGAGTCGAATTGATTTCTTCGGAAACCGGAACAAAAAGGTACGTTGTAAAAATGTTGTTCCCTTTTAATGCATAGCTGACTAATTTCTGAAACTATCTATTTAGGCGACGTGTGAAATTTATTACACCAATGAAGTGGAGGGAACCAACTTGCCATTCAACGGACTGCTATATTTGTACTACAAAAGTACTTGGGGTTGGAAAGTCCAGAAAAGTAACCTATGCGAGCGTATCTACAGTGTCATTACCAGAACTAATTTCAACAGAAGCGACATTGCCAGAATCAAATTTAACTTTAGTTCCGGCTCCAGTTTCATTGTCAACAGTAGTATCTGATTACGCGGCATCATGTTGTACTGAATTTCAAACGAAAAACGAAAGAAATTCTTTGTCACAAGTACAACTCAATGATTGGATAAGGGATTTGGAATTGTCAAAGGAAAAGGCCGAACTACACGCCTCTCGCCAATTTAAATTTGTTTCATCCGATGTTAAGGTAACATATTATAGAACTCGTCACGAAGGATTTTCCAAGTACTATACTATATAATGGCCAGAACGAATCGAGTTTCAAGTTGGGATAGATAACATAAAATACTCTCCACTTATAAAGAAGGAAAAAATAATTCTACCTCCGCTCCACATCAAGCTCGGCCTTATCAAAAACTTTGTGAAGGCGAAGCTTTTCATCATTTGAAGACAATTTTCCCAGAGATTTCAGAAGCAAAAATAAAGGAAGGTATTTTTGTGGGACCGCAAATAAGGAAAATGATGACCAATAACCATTTCAAAGAACTATTGTCACCAGTGGAGGCAGCAGCGTGGGATTCTTTTGAAAAGGTCTTTACTTCTCTTTTAGGCAAACACAAAAGTCCTAACTACGAGATGATAGTGAACGACTTAATCAAAAACTATGCGGAAATGGGTAAATCAAAAAACATATTATAATAAATTATATATTACATAAATTTACATGAGAATATATAGCCATAAATCTGAATGCATCGTCCAGTTCCGAACAAACAAGAACGGGAAAAATATAAACAAAAAATTTGCTCTGAATTGAAAGATAAATCCAGCCTAAGAAAATTATATACATACTAATGTGTCACTTATGTATTTATCTAATTTACTTTTTTATTTTCTTTCAGGAGTAAATATGTCTTTAAAAATTCATTTCTTACACGACTACTGTTGGTTTCTCATAAGAGAAACCGATCCTAATCTAAATAAGCGTCAAAACAAGACACATAACTTTTTCAATTATAAAATAAGATCATAGAGTTAAGACAGAACCATATGTACATATGCTATTATTTGTAGGGTACTTAAGTATTAACTGGATATATTTACTTGAATGCTTATAAATTTTGTATTAGTTCATCGATTTTGTTCACTGATAGCTTGTTTTTTTTGTAATAAAACAGAGCTTAGAGGGGGAAAAAATATCTGCAAAAAACCAAAAAGTTTTCGATATATATTAACTAGCAGACCCGGCAGACGTTGTTCTGCCTGACCAGTGACTTCCCTAGAAATACATTTTCAACTATTTTTCTATTAATTTTTAACATTCCATTTATTGCAGTGCTTTAGTATATGCAATGTTTCCGGTTTTAACGTATTTGGTATAAACAAATAAATTTGTTGGATGTCCAACTCAAAAAACGAATCTTTTGAACTCAATGGCTATGACACAAACCATTATGCGCTGCTGAGCAGATGTGTAGTTAGTATTTATTTAATTATATCCTATATCTACCACTTAACGCCACTATTATGATTTTATGGAAATCCTATAATACTCTGGATATGTATAAACGGCAATAACAAACAAAAAAATTAAGTGCTTTGATTAAGATTTAAGAACGTTAAAATGTCACTAAAGCAAATACATTCAGGGATATAACGAATTGAAATATTACTTAGCTGTGGTCTTAGAACTGACCACTTTTCCAAAAAATTTACAAATGTATGTATGTCGTACCCCACGAAGATTTTCACGTATTGGAAAAGTTTAAAACAGATCAACCATAAACTTTAAACATTATGGAAGTACAAACAAAGTACTGAATACAAAAAATGTGGGCGTGGCACCGCCCACTTTTCCAAAATTACATAAATCTTGAAAATCCGGAAATATTTCCCAAAATTTTCCCTCACACAAACCTTCTCTTATGCTATGTTTCCACCAAACCAAACACCGTGTTTAAAAGGGTTTGGGCTATGTAGGAATGTCAAGTTTTCCACTGATAGTTTGCCGGAAAATGGGTTTACACCCACTAAACAATTTATTATGATCGTCGTTCCGATTTAGTGGGTGTAAACCCATTTTCCGGTAAACTCTCAGTAGAAACACTTGACATTTCTACATAACCATTTCTACATAACCCAAACCCTTTTAAACACGGTGTTTGGTTTGGTGGAAACACCTCGTTACCAATTACGAAGAACTGAAAAAAAACTTGAGTCAAATCTGTCCAGCCGTTCTCATTTTTTTCCTATCATTTTTGAATTGATTAATATGAAATAAGAAATTAATAATATAATTATGTGATAATACTTACATGTACATATGTATATATTTTAATTAAATATTTTTGAACAATGAAGCAATTGTATAAAATACGAATAACGGGGTTTCACAAAATGCGTTCACTACAAAATATGTACATATTAAGAGTGGGATTTTTTTCGAATAAACACTATTCGAATAAACGAATATAAATATTCGTTGCAAAAAATTCGAATAGTATTTATTCGAATTTTTTATTCGTTTATTAGATATTATTATTCGTTTATTCGAATATTATTATTCGTTATAGTACTATTCGAATATTTTTGTTAATAGATTTTTAAAACGATATTCGCTGTTTTCTTTGCTTGTACCTATGAGCGCGCATTTATGTTTTGTATGTTTTGCATGTATGTATATGTGTATGTTTGCATGTACAAATGTGTGCCCAAGCGGTTACAATTTTTCTTGCATTATTCGAATAGTGGTAACGAATAGTTGTATTTATTCGGTTAATGGTGGTTTGCGTGTACAAATGTGCGCCCAAGCGGTTACAATTTTTCTTGCATTATTCGAATAGTGGTAACGAATAGTTGTATTTATTCGGTTAATGGTGGTTGAATAGTTTTTGGCTTATTATCTTAATAATTAAATAGCTATTTGTACAGTGTTGTGGGAATAATAAAATACAATTATTGGTAATAATTGAAGCTGTAAATAGGCATTTACTATAAAGTTACTATACATAAATATGTATTTGTACTTTTATATATTTATTGCAGTTACATTTGCTTGGTAAGTTTTGTGCTAGGGCTTCAAGCAAGAGATGCCAGGGCCGAAATTCATTATGTATACTGTTTATTATGATAACAAAAGGACGGGTTTGTGATGATTTTTCATGTTCACATGTGTAAATAGTTTAATTTGCGTAAAGTAACATACACAAAATAATACTACCTGCTTCCTATTTTTTGTTAAATACCCATATAAATGTACTTACATACATAAGTATGTAAGTATGTATGTAGGTATGGTCATGGAAATTTGCGAACTCTTTGTATTGAATGGGCTGGTTAAGGATGATCATTAGTAGGTAGATTTTTTAATGTGTTTAGAAAAAAAACCAGTCCTTGCTCTTATTTAAGGTATGTATTTGGTTGAACACTTTTTGTACATGTACATAAATTTTGCATCTTAACACATATTATGCGGAAACTTAAATTTTTTCAAACGTATTTAGTGTACCTAATCATTGTTTAAAATATATGAAAGGCTTTCAAGGGAAAACAACAGAAGAAAATAGCTACCTGCAACTGCCGCGTGAATTCGCAATCCCTCATGCAAGTAGGTCCTTTGTGTTCATTTAGTTAACGAGTTTAGACACCCAAATTTAAAACAAATAGTCGCGCTTTATGCAATTCTTCAGTTGATGAAACACAATAAAAAATCTACCTAATAATGATCATCCTTAACCAACCCATTCAATACAAAGAGTTCGCAAATTTCCATGACCATACCTACATACTTATGTACATACATATGTATGTAAGTACATTTATATGAGTATTTAACAAAAATTAGGAAGCAGGTAGTATTATTTTGTGTATGTTACTTTACGCAAATTAAACTATTTACACATGTGAACATGAAAAATCATCACAAACCCGTCCTTTTGTTATCATAATAAACCAGGGCCGTGCGCAGGAATTGGCCTTGGGGGGGGTTTTAATTTAGATTTGCATTCACATACATTTTTCACTAAGATAAACATATTTGCTGAAACAGATACCTAGACCCATACATCATAAATTTAAATGTTCTTTAACTTTTCTGAAACTGCATACTCTGATACCTAAAACTATACCCAAGAAAATTTTTTTGGTTGTACACATTTTTCTGTATTTGATAGAGAATTGGTGATGTGATGGCATATCCCAGCTAACTAAAAGTGCAAAAAAAGACTCCTTTCGGATCATAAAACGCTCATTTCTCAGAGCTTAACTCTCCAAAATGAGCTTCTTTCGGAGCACAAATGGAGCGAAAAATCGCTCTACGCGGGAACTCCAACAGAGTCATAAAAAAGAGTCCGAAATGAGTCCGATTTCGATGAATTTGAAGCGTTTTTTGACTATTTTTAAATGAACTGCGGAGCCTTTTATTGGTGCTTTTCTGAACCTTTTTCGGAGCCTTTTATTCCTCCATTCTGAGGGGTTTTGGAGGCTTTTCAGACGCCTTTCGGAGCCCTTTAATTGGTGCTTTTCTTTTATTCATCCATTCAGAGGGTTTTTGGACTCTTTTCGGAGCCTTTTATTGGTGTTTTTCTGAAGCTTATTTGGGGTCGTTTTTTATTTATTTTGGGTCATAATTTCTTTGCGCAATTTTTCCCTTCTAACTATTCTGCCGTCACCAATTCTGACTTTCTAAATTATCCCTATGAGCTACATGGGAACAATTTAATTATTTGTCCAACTATATGCGCCATTTATCTGAAAACCTTGAAGGAATCTTTTAAATGCGGTCCTGATAGGATTCCTACATGCTTCTTGAAGAAGTGTGCTAACAATATTTGCCAACCCCTTACCAATTTGTTCAATTTGTCACTAAAGTGTGGCGTTTTTCCAAAAGCATGAAAAGAGTCGTTTCTTCTTCCGCTTCATAAAATCGGAAGCAAGGCTTCTATAGAGAACTATCGTGGCATAGCAAAGCTTTCTGCCATCCCAAAAGTGTGTGAAGCTATTGTTACCAATCAGCTTACGAATCCTATCTCTACCTTGATTTCCGACTGTCAACACGGGTTCTGTAAGGGAAAGTCCACCGTTACAAACTTACTTGAATTTACTTTGATTTCAGTAAAGCTTTCGATAAAGTGTGTCACTCTTTACTTATGCATAAACTGGATCAGTTGGGTTTCCAGCCGGGTCTCAATCGCTAGATCTCTTCTTGCCTTAGCGACAGAGCACAAAAAGTAGTGTTTAAAAATTGTCAAGGAAGCCATCTTGGCCCGATTCTGTTCTTGTTGTTTATAAATGATATTTCTACAGTAATATAATTTTCGAAATATAATTTTCGAAAGCTTTGTCATTCGAAGAAGCTTCAATCAGATCTAAATACACTAGTTACTTGGTACGATTTAAATTATATGCCGCTTAATCTAAAGAAATGTAAGTACATGGGTTTTTCGAGAGGAATATCACAGCCAGCTTCCTATACAATTAACAATTACAGTCTTGAGCAAATGTATGATTTTGTTGACCTTGGGGCTACTATGGATTACAAACTCAGTTTCAACTGCCACATTAACGTAACAGTCAATAAAGCTAGAGGCGTTCTAGCATTTGTTAAACGATGGTCTAAAGAATTTAGCGACCCTTATGTAACTAAATCTCTCTTTACTACATTAGTCAGACCGATACTTAAATACGGTCCTATAATTTGGAACCCGCGGTACCAGGTCCAGTTCAAAAACAATTTTTACTATTTGCCTTAAGAGATCTTCACTGGGATTCCTTGTATAATTTAGCATCGTATACGAGTCGCTTAAAACTAATTAATCTTCACAACCTTTCTAGTCGGAGGGAACTGCTTGGAACTGTTTTCATGACTAAATTACTAAATGGTTCAATCGTAAGCCCGTTTCTTTTGAGCGAAGTGAACTTCAATGTACCTTCTCGTCCATCAAGACATTTTAACCACTTATCTTGAAACAGTGTCGAACTAATTTTGAATTAAATGAGCCTTTTCGTTGTTTGTGTCAAGATTATAACTACGTTTGATATTTCAGACTCACTATGCAGCATAAAAAAGTCAATTCTTTCTATCCTAAATACATATCAACAATTTGCTTTCATATTCTTTGATTCTTATCTTTATTCTTTACAATAACTATTCGCTGTCAACTAATTATTTATTAATTGTGTCATCTATTTTTTATCTACCTTACTTAGCTGATGAGGTTTTCTCTGTAGCTGAGCAGTTTTAGATCTCGACGATTAACAAACCAAAGCCAGACTATTGATAAACGTCCATGAAAAATGCGATCTTTACCTTCTGTTAGGTGAAATAAAAAAAAACCTCAGAAAATGTTTGAAAACATTCAAATATTTGAGCGGTGTCGCTCATCTGCTCTCCAACGTTCATTTTCTCACAATTCTCTTTACGCCTACAACAAAAAGGGTCAGAAAACACTCGAAATCGTTCATATAATTGAGCCTTGCAGTTCATTCGCTCTGTTAATTGAAACTGCTCACTGTTTTCATCAGTAAAATTCAAAAAAAAAAATGCCCATATGCATTCAAAATATTGCGGCAAATAAGGACGCATTAAAAAATATTTTGACGAAAAAAGTGCATTAAAAAATATTTTGACGAAGAAAGGCCCATTAAAAAATATTTCGAGGAAGAAAGGCGCAGTGTATACAATTACAGTAAACTTCACAAGGGATTTGGTGCTGGATTGAAAAAAATTGGGCCAGCCCAAGTACCCATTACACGTATGTATTTTTATTTAGTATTTCGTTTTTTGAATAACTTATATTGCAGCTAGTTTTTGAAGCGCGTCTTTCTTTCCTAAAAAATATTTTAAAGCGCCTTTCTTTCTTAAACATTATTTTAATGCGTCTTTCTTTCTCAAGATATTTATAATGCGTCTTTCATCAAACAAAAAAAAGTTTGCGCCTTTCTTCGTCGACAAACAGCTTTGCGCCCTTTTTCGTCGATAGGAACGTTATGTATTGGCCAACCTTATTCTTTGCAACTTTCACCAATTTCTTCTTCCGTAAAATTATTTTAACTAATTTTGTCAAAAATTATTAGTCAAGATTCAATATAAGATTTATAAACTGTATTTTGAAAACTTTTTCAAAATTATTGCAACTTAGATTTGGCCATGGGGGGGGTTTTAACCCCCAAAACCCCCCCCGTGCGCACGGGCCTGTAATAAACAGTATACATAATGACTTTCGGCCCTGGCATCTCTTGCTTGAAGCCCTAGCACAAAACTTACCAAGCAAATGTAACTGCAATAAACATATAAATGTACAAATACATATTTATGTATAGTAACTTTATAGTAAATGCCTATTTACAGCTTCAATTATTACCAATAATTGTATTTTATTATTCCCACAACACTGTACAAATAGCTATTTAATTATTAAGATAATAAGCCAAAAACTATTCAACCACCATTAACCGAATAAATACAACTATTCGTTACCACTATTCGAATAATGCAAGAAAAATTGTAACCGCTTGGGCACACATTTGTACACGCAAACATACACATATACATGCAAAACATACAAAACATAAATGCGCGCTCATAGGTACAAGCAAAGAAAACAGCGAATATCGTTTTAAAAATCTATTAACAAAAATATTCGAATAGTACTATAACGAATAATAATATTCGAATAAACGAATAATAATATTCGAATAAACGAATAAAAAATTCGAATAAATACTATTCGAATTTTTTGTACCCGCCGAATAAAAGTTTTGTTTATTCGAATAATTTCACTGTGCAACAAGATTCTACGTAATTGATGAAACCAATTCGAAATGAAACTTTATCACTCCCATATCAAAACCTCATACTTTGTTTTTGGCCTATATGTCTGGTTTTTTTTTTATTCGTATTTGAAGTTGGCAACCCTGTGTATGGGAAAAATTTACTAAAACTTGATCAAATAAAGCAATTTTAGGTGGTTTTTTTGTATATAACTATTTTAAGGTCGAGGAACTCATTTTTAACATTAGGTTTTACCTAAATTGCACTGTAGGTGGCGCTGTCATACAATTTTTCAAATTTTTCATGGAAAAGTAAGGTTTTTGGTTTTTTTAAGTAAAAATACTTGCATTTTATCGGTTTTATTGTCGAAATGATCATATATCGCTCGATCCATTGTAAACAGGGTTAACTCAAAATTCTAATTTTTTGGGAAAACGCAAATAAAGTTTTGTCTATTCAAACAGTTAACTTTTACGACTAATGTAGTTGGTACTAAAAGGGTCACGTCAATTTATAAGTCATACCTTACAAATACTAAGCTAGTATACTGATAAGCAAAATAATATATTAATGTGAGGAAGATGCTAAATTAAATCCAAACTTTTTTCATTCGCAGATAATTCACTTTACAATAATTTCCCTTTATTCATATATATTTACAGGTGTGACAAGTGTTGTAATAAAAAATTAAGTAAACGTATTTTTATAGGAAAAAAAGCAAAGTAATCTTTTTGTTAAAATTTGAATTATTTTCTGACAATTTGAAAAACGTATGCCATGAAAAGGCATACAAGAATAACGGTAATAAAAAACTAAAACTTGAACATTTTTAAAGGCGGTAAGTTTACTTCCTCCTCTTCCTCATAGGCATTGCCTTCTTCATTTCTCGATAGCCACCAGCACAGATCTGCTAACATTGGTTGCAGTTTCTTCCCCCTATACCGTGTATCCATTGTCAATGCAACTTGGTGAAAACGTTCGCCTTGTTCATGCGATTCCGTTGAGAGTTGGTGCTCAAACCAATCCATATGATGATGGAGAAAATGTGCCTTTAAACTCATACATATGTACACCGACCTTCTCAAACATATTCATGAGATGATCTACTTTTTCTCTGATATTCTTGTCACGACGTTTACCGAGAACATTAGCTATTACGTCTTGTATCTATAGCATTCCAGGCATTTAGCTCATTTTCATTTAAAGAGTTATCAAACTCATTACTTTTTATCAATCTTCTAATGTCTGGACCATTAAACATACATACATACATACCTGCAAAATGATATAGTAATTACATAAATCTTAAAAAATATTTTGTATATGTAAATATGTAATACCTTCTTTTACTTTGCTTGCACTAAGTCGTGGAAATATTGACCTTAATGTAATAAAAGCTGGTCCATCTGCAGGAAGTGCTTTAACAAAATTTTTAAAAATACCTAATTTGATATGTAGTGGAGGTAGCAAGACTTTTTAATTTGAAACAAGGGGCATGTGTATTACATTATCTGATCCAACAACTAAATCTTATCTGATCTCCCAATCATGTTTTTGGTATTGGTTCCCTTTATAACATGTATTCCACAAACATAAATATAAAACACGTATTCTTCGTATATCCACCTTGTAGTCCACAAAGAAGAGCTACCATTTTCAAATCGCAACATATACGCCATTTATGGCTTTCATAGTTTACTGCTTCTAGTAGATACTTCACAGATTCGTACGTTTCCTTTTTAAAAACTATATTAATACTATTTTTGGATGAAAAACTATCAAGAATTTGAAAAATTGTATGACAGCGCCACCTACCGTGCGATTTAGGTAAAAACTAATGTCAAAAATGAGTTCCTCGACCCAAAAATAGTTGTATACAAAAAAACCCACCTAAAATTGCTTTATTTGATCAAGTTTTAGTCAATTTTTCCCATACACAGGGTTGCCAACTTCAAATACGAATAAAAAAAAAACCAGACCTATAGGCCAAAAACCCAGTATGAGGTTTTGATATGGGAGTGATCAAGTTTCACTTCCAATTAGTTTCATCAATTACGGAGAGATGAACCCTCATTTTGTGTCACAGTGTTTTTATTCGAATAGTCCCATGCCTAGTACATATATGGATTTGATTTTAACTTATCCCTCAGCAACACGAAAACGTACATATGTACATATGAATGTTAATTTTGTTTTTATTTAAAGCGTCATACATACATACATATGTATGTATGTACGAAGCGAAGTACCGCTACCGAGCGCTCGCTTAACTTAAATCGATTCATTTGGTTGACAGCGAACAAACACACAAACAGCTTTTTTTAGAAAAGGTGCTCCTATTGTTTAAACAATTTTGGTTAAATAATATATGAATCAACTATTTTTTTTGATGCAGAACGAAAGTAAATATTTCAAAGTTTAACTTCAAGTAAGTTTCATTCTAATCGGTGGATCCGTTTATGATTTGTGGCTGTGTAAACAAAAAAATTTATGGTTTTTTACCGATTTCCACTCCCCCTTGAGATATAAGGTATCCTATCTTTCAGATGCTGTGCAAATTTCATTAAAATCGGTTGAGTAGTTTAGGAGCTCACCCTGATTGAACATGTGACACGTGATTTTTATATATTAAGATTAAGTATTTAACCTCAAGACATAACCTGTATAAGCAGGCGATTTTTAAAAAGGAAAGAATGCAATCCTAAAATATGCTTTTTGGGACTGCATCCTTTCCTTTTTATAGTTACACCTTAAGCTAAGAAAAGTTTGTATACAAAACTTAGTTAATGAAAGATATTTGTAACCTGTAGTAGCTTGATTCTGTTACTTTTAACCACTCGCCGAATTCGGCGTTTGCTCTTAACGAAAGTGCGTTTCTGTAATTTTCCTTAACACTAAAATACAGCTACCTGCTATTTGTGGTATATCAGTTCACGTCGTAATAGCGCACTTAATAAGCGTTCGGACTACAACGTGCGGTTTTCGGAGAACTTATTTTCTATAAACTTAAACACCACGAAATTAATTCGCGTTAACTAACCACAGTAAAAGGGTTAGCTAACTCTTTTCGTGTGGATAAAAGTTAGCGAATAGTGGAAAAAAAGGTGTTAACGCTAACACCTGGTGTTGAAAAAGTTACAGAATCGACCTACTGAAGACATATCGCTTCTTTATTATATGTGAAACCTTGTAATTAGGATTAATAAACCGTATTTCTTTTAGTTGATATTATTTTTAATATATTATGAATTACTTTATTGAGCTCTAAAATAAGTTTCATTATCTTTAACAATGTCAACAAATCCTAGGCTTATTATTAATCGAATCATACTGTTTAAATATGAAAAATTACAAAATGTTTTTATATTAATGGAGATAGCTAAACCAAAGGACTATTTATAGTTTATTACGTTAATTATAATTTACTTAGTACATTAGAAATGTAAATATTTGTTTTTACCTTACTTCTTCCAAAAAAACTATTAGAATTTGTAAAGTATTGGACAATTTAGCTGTAATATGATTTATTACCATGTATTAAACAAAAAATTCAATAAAATATACCAATATATACTAAAAATAACGCATTTTTGTGCATTTTATTTGGAAAAAATGTGTAGGTATCTCCATTTGACAATAACCACTTCAACTATTATTTCATTAACCAATTCAGCTAATAATATTAACCATATTTTAGCCACTTTGATAACCAATTCAACAGATAATATTCACCATATGTTAGCCAAAATAAAAACCAACTGAACGAATATTTCGGCCCACTATTTAGCCAAAACAAAAACCATTTGAACAACTATTTCCAACTAGGTGTTAACCAAAACATTAACTGGTTTTGGAAAGGGAAATTTTTTAAGACTGGAAGTATTGAAAAGTACAGCTATAGTTTTTGTTAATGGGAGAATTCGATAAGTGCAAGGGAGATGCGAAGTCACACATATGGTTAAAATCTCCACGCCGCCTGAACAAAAATAGCCACTTTATAGACCATATGAGAAATTAATGAAACCCACTATTTAGCTACATTGGTAACCGGTATCTGGTTTGTAGGGTTCTTTGGGAAATATACATATATTTCATAAATATGAGTTGGTATTGGTATGGAGGAGAAAAAATAGAGATGGTTTTGGAATTCGATAAGAAATTAATCAAAAGTGGATAGCCTTGGTTGGTAGGGTAAGTGTTTTTGTTACGTTTGTGGTGGTTATATGATTAAAAAAAGCCAGCGCTCTGGAGAGAACTTAAAAACCATGAAGATCACTGCTACTTTTGTTTGATGAAAGTTACTGGAATAAATGCAAAAAATTAGCAAAATATAATTATCCGGATGTATCATCAGTACCCAAGCCAGTTCCACGTACTGCTAATGATCCATCGCCAGTTTATCGAAGTATAAGTGCAAACGTCCTGGAAACTTTAACTCCATCGTCCCCGAGTAGTGAAAGCGACTTTGTCATGGAAGGGCCACATTTAATTTCGCAAGATGAACTAAGCGATTTGATTCGTTACATGAGATTGTCCAAACAAAAAGCAGAGTTGCTAGCATCATGGCTGCAGCAATGGAAAAATCTAGACTGTCGAACACAAGTTACTGTATATAGAAACAGAAATGAGGCACTTCGACCGTTCTTCAAAAAAAGAAGACAACATAAGTTTCTGTAACGATATTAATGGTTTATTTATTGAAATGAATGCACCCTACGATCGAAACGAATTGCGTTTATTCATTGATGGTCCAAATACAGCGTAAAAGCTGCTCTTCTCCACAACGGGAATAACAAACCATCCGATTGCTCATGCAGTACAAACGAAGGAATGCTAAGAAACAATGCGAACGATCCTGTGCTTCATCAAATAGAATGATCATAAATGGAAAATATGTGGTGATCTAAGGGTATAAACATTAATTCCAATTAAATTGAAGACACTTATTTTCTATATTATTTCAACAGGTTATTGGCATCTTAACTGGGATGCAATCTGGATTCACCAAATTTTGCCGTTTCTTATGCTTGTGGGATAGCCGCCCAACTGAACATCATTATGTGAGGAAAGAATGGCGAAGACGTACTCAATATGAGCCTGGACAGCAAAACGTCTCCGCTGAACCACTTGTAAATCCACAAGACATTTTCGTGCCACCTCTTCACATTAATCTTGGCCTTATAAAGAACTTCGTCAAAGCATGATATTAGAAAACTAATGGCTAAAGATGCATTTTCTGCATTCCCATCTCGATTTCTTTCACGAAAACTTGGGTGATACGAGCGACGAACAGGGAGTGCGGTTACATCAAGATCTAGCCAAAATTGAAAGACGATACCAAGGATTTTGGGATGAAGGCATGATGAGTGACTATTGTTGGACTCTAATAAGCGAAACAGATACTAAACAATACAAAAGGCAAAGTTCCACCAATATTCATTTCTATTTGTTACTTTTAAGTTAAATAATAAAATGAATATTATTTGACAAAAATCTTAAAAAATAAATTTGAATTTTGTTGAAAGTTACAAAAAAAATCCCGAAAAATAGAGTTTTTTCCGGATCTGCCTAATATTTTGCTAAAAGTGTTTGCTATTAAACACACTAATTTTAGCAAAAAGGACTTATTCTGATTTTCATAACTTCGTACAAAAAAACCATTTTTAAAATCAAATTTTTTTTAAAAATCGTAAAAATTCGACGAAATTTCGATTTTGGCCAGCTATTGCTCAGCGATGGTTTGACCTTTCCCTATATATTATAATTCGTTAGAAGCGCACTTTAATCGCCTTTCGAACAAGCTATTGCTTGCGTTCGTCGCTTTTGAAAAATTGGCGAAACGATTTTTTGAATGAAGTGATACCTAAAAAACACAAAATTACCGATATCTCGAAATCTTAAATCTTAAAAAACGGAATACAGATTCGGATTCAACGTCATAAATTGACTTAAAAACCACTTTTAGTTAAGATCCAAAACCGTGTATACTAGTGTTACCGGACATCGCCATATAAATTGGACCACCTTTTTATATGAGCGAGGATAAGTGTTGGAGTACTCCGATACTCCTTAAGGAGTACTCTATGGAGTATTTCGGTTTTTTGCAGGGTAATTGCTCACATTATTTAACTTACAAATGTATATATATGTATTAATATTTTGCTGTGAGACTATGTACAAGGTGCATGTTTTTTATGAGTAGATTACCTGCAAAGACGTTCGGGTAAAATGACTAGTTAAATTGCCGGAAGCGCTCCCGAAAGTTTCCGAATTTTTCCCATCATTCTAACATTGCTGTCAGTAGACTTTTTTACCGGTCCATTTCACATGTTCCTATGTGTGAGGTTTAACAATTGTTTTGCATCTCGCTCTTCCTCATTTATTCTGGCATAAGGCTTACTGCTCACACCGTCACAGCTACAAGTCATATAACTAAATATGTTACGGGAAAAATTACAACAATTTTACCGGCATGCAAATGGTCATTTTACTAGCATTATTAGGATTATTTTTTATTTATTTATTTATTTATTTATTTATTAGCCAATGAAATACAAAGAAATCTTACAGGCTAAATTAGAAAAGAGACTAACACTAATCATAGATGCTACTTATAAAGTAATTTTAACACTTCCATGAAGCAATTTTTTTAAACAGAAAAATCGATCTCGACAAATCTGGTTAAACTCAATCAAGGCCCTATTAATTGGCGAATTTTTAGAATATAGAGTTCTAAAGACGCCAACAAAGAAAATCTCAGTGTGTCGAAGATGACGGGACGGAATGTTGAAGAAAATTCTTCCAAGGAGAACAGGGCAGTCAACAACCCCAGTGACTACATCGAAAACGAAAGACAGAGACATAATAGTTCTCCTACTCTGTAGAGATTTTAGGTTTATCAAGAGGCACCTGGATTCATAGGCTGGCACAGGGTCTGTAAAATGTAGGCTTCGAAGTGCAAAACGTAAAAATGCCTTTTGGATCCGCTCAATCCTAATAATATGGCATTCGAAATAAGTGGACCAAATAAAAGAAGCGTAATTGAGCCTAGATCGAACAAACGACATATACAGTATTTAATTTAAGCGTATATGGGTCAGCAAACTCTGAGCTGTGACGTCGCACAAAAGCAAGCATGGAGTATGATTTGGAGATTATGAAGCTCATGTGGCTGGTAAATGAAAACTTTTGGTCGAAAATTACCCCAAGGTCTTTGATTTCATAAACAGATCGAAGAGGCGAGCTAGCGATGTTGTAAGACGTCTGAATGATATTATTGCGTTTAGCATAGGTAACATGAAAACATTTGTTTATGTTCAACGAAAGGCTATTTTCTACGCACCATTTGCTTACACTATCAATGTCACGTTGCATCAGCATAGAGTCGTGGTAGCTACTAATAGCGGAATAAATCTTAAGATCATCCGCGTAAAGCAAAAATTTAGCAGGCGAAAAGCAAGCACTGATATCGTTAATAAATACGACGAACAAGAGTGGGCCCAAGATGCTACCCTGTGGAACCCCCGAGCTTGCAATAAAAGGCACAGATCTAACACCGTCAATTACGACCGAACAGCGGCGATTTTTAAGATAAGATGTGATCCATCTCAAAAACGTCGAGTGAAACCCGATAGAACCTAATTTATTCAATAATATACTATGGGAGACCTTAGCGAAAGCCTTGGAGAAATCAGTATAGACAGTATCAACCTGATCTCCAAACTGAAAGGCCGCTAGGCAATCGCTTGAAAAAACCGTTAGGTTAGACACAGTAGAACGGCACGGAGTAAAGCCATGCTGTTCGGGACAAACAAAGTTTTTGACAGCGGGTAAAGCTTAGAGATGGGCCTGTAGTTAGTGATGTAATTTTTGTTACCACTTTTGAAAATAGGGGTGATGAAAGCTAATTTCCAATCGTCAACGAAAATACCTGAAGAAAGTGATTCGTTAAAAATATGAAGAATAGGATAAACTAAAGATTCACAATGTTTAAAGAGTGCAACAGACAACCCATCAACATCCGTTTGGGTAGAAGGCTTAAGTCCATCAATGCCAATGAGCACATCGTCAACGTTCTTTTTGTTTCGGAGTCGAATAAGAGTTGCATTATGCCATGGAACCTTGTACTGTTTTCTTTTCACAACCGGTACGATACTCTTGCACGCTTCCACAACTGTGGATCGAAAACCTTCGAAGCAATGAGAGGCATCACAATGATAAAATAGGCTATCCCAGCATACTTCCGACAACAGATTATTCAATTTCAAAAAATCGCACGATTTAAAATTAAAACATAGTTCAGAGTTTGGATTAGTGACTTTAGCAAAATAATAAAATTCAGGACTAATAACAAGAGGTATATGATGCATATCTGCCTTCGTGAAATAAGAATTACACTCGTTTATAGAAAAGTTTACGGTTTTTGATAGAAAGATTAAATCAAGTGTGCGACCAAGCGTGTTTGGGAAACGATTAATTTGCATTAAGTCAATACTTAGAAAGCCATCCACTAAATATGATTCGCTATTACTATTTACATCACAAGCTAGAAGATCGGAGCTGAAGAGATTGGACGACCAGGTCAGATTACACAGGTTGAAGTCGCCCAGCACACAAAGGTGATCCTCTACTAGTTTGTTCCAAGCAAGATGCGTAATGTTGTCACTGTGAGCAGTATACAGGCCATGGTTACTATTCGGCGGAATGTAAGAAGCACATAATATCAGGGCATCGGAAGACCCAGTTATTCGAACACAAACTTGGTCGAGAATAGCAGTTGCGTTTGCCAGCGATATCGTGGCAGCATGGTGCTTACGTTGTACTGCAATAAGGACACCACCACCACGAGCACGTCCGGTTAGGCAAGAACATCTGTCCTTGCGAAAAACATTGAAAAGTTGACGGTCGAAAAACTCCTCGCTAAAAAAGTTTTCGTTTAGCCATGTTTCAATAATAACAATTACATCGTATTCCAGATGAGAGCTAAACAAGCGCATAGCCTGTGCCTTAGTTCTTAGTCCGGAGACATTATGGAAATAAATTTTTAAGCGTCCGTTATTCTTAGGAGCATCAACTAACTCTGGGGGGGTTGTTCCCCTTCTTTCTGAAAAAACTGGAACGGCCGAATTTTGACATTAGCCGGCCATACTTCATGGCTCATTACTCTGCTATATAAGTGCACAGGAACACGTAGCTTAAAATTTACGAATTTTACTGAGTCCAAGTTCACATCGTTTTTAATTAGCAGAAAACAAGCTATTCCCTGATTGTTATCAAAATTGAGTTGGTTAAGCACATAATGAACAATGTCATCGCACGTTACAGATTTTTTAAAAGATGACGAGTAATTTTATCGTTATTTTACTTGTATAATGACCGTAATTTTATTATTTTTTACCAGGTAAAATGACGGAAATTTTCTAACATTTTTACCTATCCCATACATATACATATTAGCTACATCGCTTTTGACCTAAGGGCATATGAAAATGTATGTGCCTATTGTTATCAATTTTCAGTAGAACTTGTATGAATTTAAAGTGAATAAAAACAAGTAAAGAAAGGGCTGTCTTCGGCTGTGCCGAAGGCTTTCTACCTTTCATGAATACGCATATCTTTTTTAAGGGTCCGATTCTCAGTTACAATGTGTCCAAACTCTTCAGAACTGTTAATTCAAATATACATAGGCCAAACCACATTTATCGGAGCAATCGATTATATGGAAAATGGACTCATTCCCTTTATACACTGATCGACTCATATGTTACTCCGATCTGTATGATTTTCATTACACACATCACATTTACATATAATAAGTACCAACCTTGCAAAACTTTAGCCCAAAACTTACACTTCCATATGTGTATCGTTATTTATTTATTTATATATTTATTTATTACGACTTTTTAAGTCTAGTTCAAAAACAAATCCTTAAACTAAGAGTTATTTAACAATGGATATACATAAATATATTATTGTATAATATAAACATTAGATTATATAAAAAATGAAACTTTTAAACCTTGAAACATGTACCACAACACGGCTTAACTCCTATCTTATAGGTAATGATTTGACGTAGTCAAATAATCTGTTTTTAAACATTAGATTATCAGAATTTTTAATACTTTCGGGTAATTCATTGAAGCATTTTAACCCTTTATAGAAAAGGATATTTTTTTCTGATTCGGTTTTGTAATTTGGTAAATTAAAATCATATCTCTGTCTCGTATGTCTATCATGGACCTCGTAGTTAAATTTTACGTACGTTTTAAGATAAGCAGGCAAATTACCAATCTTAATGTTGAAAATGAATTTCATCGTGTAAAAAAATATTTGCTGTTTGATGCTCATCCAATCTAACTTATTTAACATTTCTTGTATAGGCTCATCGTACCGTTTTAGTAATATGAAACGCATAGCTTTATTTTGCATCTTTTGCAATTTATCAATCTGAGAATCTTTCATAGTATAGAAAATTGTAGGACAATAGATAAAAAAGGGTTCAACAATAGATCTATATACTTTGGCTTTATAGAAACTACTTATACTTTTGCAGGTTCTTTTAATAAACCATATCTTTGTAGCTATTTTACTTATAGTGTGATCAATATGGGCATCAAATTTTAATTTACTATCTATTATGATACCTAGGTATTTGATCTTTTGCACCCTTTCTATTGCCGAATTATTTATATTGATAGTTCCGATATTAGCATTATTCTTTCTTGATATAAACATCAATTTAGTTTTACCGATATTAATTTTAAGTCTGTTAATACACATCCAAATATAAAGAGCATCTAAGTCACTTTGTAGATTCTCTCGCATTTCGTATTCATTAGTACCATTTATTGAAATTAAAGCATCGTCCGCAAATAATTTTATTGTACTAAACTTCAACACTGAATTAATATCATTTATATATATGTTAAATAATACTGGCGCAAGAACTGAGCCTTGGGGTAAACCAACCTTCACATCTACTTCATCAGAAGTTGTCGAACCAATTAATGTCTTTTGTTTGCGGTTTGTAAGAAAGTTTTTAAACCAATACAACTCACGATCTTTAACACTAATGCATGCTAACTTTTCCAACAATAATTGTTGGTCGATAGTTTCAAAAGCTCTTTTCAAGTCGATAAAGACTGCAGCTATAGACTTTTTATTATTTAGTTCTTCTTTCCATTCTGCTAGGACGATGTTTAGAGCTGTTTCACAGGAATGTTTTTTCCTGAATCCTGATTGTTGAGGTATAAGTATATTATTACTTTTTAGGTAATGCACCAACTAATTTTTTACCACTCGTTCTAATATTTTTTCGTCGCTCGCCAGTGTGTTAATCGGTCTTAACTCCTCTGCTTTTAATGTATTCTTCACTTTTTCTATAGGGACTACGGTTGAAATTTTCCATATACTAGGAACATTGCCAATGCTTAAACTTTCATTAATTATTGTAGCATAAAAAAATCCTAAATATGGCATTACATCTTTGATTACACCTTCCGGCATTAATTTTGTACCGCCCCTTTTAGCCTTAAACTTGTTAACAATTTCATCAACATCATTCATACTAACAATACTGAATTTGAAAACACTGTTTGACTGATTAAATACAGTAACTTCTCTATCAAATAATTCTATATTGTTGCAAATATCAGTAATACTCTCTACAAAGTAACCATTTAGCTTATGCGCAATATCAGCTTCATTTTCATATAAAATACCATTTATTATTATCTTTTTGATAGACGAGGTGTCACTAGCCATATTTATCGCCCTTTTCAGATTAGTCCACATCTTTTTACTATCATGGCAATTGACATTGATATTATGTTCCATATATTTAATTTTTTTTTATTTTTACTAGTTTTTTTATATCCTTTTCAAGCTTCTATAATTTTCCCACTCTCCTGAGATTTGGGCCAGTTTAAAAAGTTCAAATTTGGGTTTGTTCAAGTTGGCTAGCTCATTGTCATACCACTTGTTTATTATTTTGAGTTGGACTGTTTTTTCATAAGTCAAATTACGCATACCGTGTAAGACATTATTATTAATCAGTTCAACCTTGCTATCCAAATCAATTGCATCAAAACTGCTGAAATCGCATGCTCGCAAGTGATTAATAAGTGCTTCATTGTTATAATATTCCCATGAGGTACTTTTTTTAATTATTCTAATGTTAAATTTATTATTACTTGTCATTTTAAATTGTATTGTTTCATGATCAGTTATTTTATGCTCTTCTAACTTTTCACACACGATATTATCTGTATTAGAAAATAGTAAATCAATTTTTGTATTAGATATTTCCGATATACGAGTATCAAAATCAACTTTTTGATGCATTGAGTTAGATTTAAACAGCTCAATCAACTGTGTGCTATACGTTGACATAGTATTTAAGTTTATATTAAAATCGCCTACAAGAAGGTTACTTTCCGACAGTTCACAAATGCTTCCTAAGACGGTATGTAAATAGTTTATAAAATCCGCATCACTCGTGCTAGGTGAGTGATAAATCACACCAATTTGCCATTTTGGATTAAAATGCTTCAATTTGATAAATATACACCAAAGATTGTGGTCTATAGATTTATTAAATTTGACTTTAAAATCAATAGAATCATGTACATATATAAGAACACCGCCAGTATGCCTACTATATGAATCACATCGCACTAGTTTGTATGTTTTAATGTTCAGCTCCTGATTCAAAACATCATTTGTGGTACATGTTTCTGAACATAGTATTATAGCTGGATTTTTAATTTCAATCAGTTTTTCTAGCTCATATTTATTGCTTAAAATGCTACTTATATTGAGGTATAAACTAATGAGATCGCTATTTGTTGATTGCTACTTTCTAAGCTTTGATTTAGTTTCCAGGTGTCTTTTAAAAGCAGGGCATTCTCTACTGTATGCAGTATGGTGCACATCAGCCTCTAAAAGCTTTTTTTGAACTAACTCGCAACAATTTACACAATTCAAAACATTGGATGTACATTGTACAATCTTTACTATCATGGTTCGCTCCACAGTTACTACATGCTTTTTTATTTATGCATTCAATCGCCTTGTGATTAAAGCCCAGACATTTAAAACATCTAAATACTCTAACATACTCTAAAACAATACATGAGTCCCACTCTATATTGATTCTCTTCTGTTTGACAATATTTTCAAATGTTTCTGCATCAGTTTCAACAAGAGCATTGAAGCATTCTTCTCTTCTATTCAAGTTTTCAAAAACCTTTACCACTTTGAACTCTTTACCCTCACATATAGTATTTTTCTTTTGTTATGCATTCTACCAATCGTTCGCCACTTAACCTCTCTGTTAATCCAACAATTTTAAATACTTTCTTTATCTCGCTCATATCTTTTGTTTTCTTCATATCGTATTCGTTTCCAATTCGTTCCTCTATCTTCTTCTGCAATAATTCGCATGATTCCTTGTTTTTGCATTGCACGACAATGCCGCCATGGTTTATATCTCTTACTTTGGTGACATGACATTCGGTTGGCTCTATTACTGCTTTTAGCGCTACTTTTGTGTGTTTATTTTTCTTTGTTTTGTCTTTTGGTTTAATAATGATTCTGTTCTCACTTTGTGTGGCTGCTTGTGCATATGTAATATTATTTATTGCTGTTGTGTTGCTGTTTATATTAGTGCCCGAACAAACTTCGTTTAACTTTTCGTTGTTATTCTCTATTACTTTAGATATGACTGCTAATATGTCTTTTTTCATTTGATTTATTTTAATTTCAATGTTATGTTCTAATAGTGAATCGTTACAACGTCGTATGAAGCCGGTCCCGCTTTCCAATCCTCGAGGTCGACGAGTTGGTTGGCATTTAAAGATGTTTTCGAAACATTGGTTTATAACTGATCCGACTTGGACCCTGCCTTTAAATTAGGAAAACTCCGCCAGTGTGTTGACCAATAGAAGGTTCCAATGATTGGTGGTTTATATTCTGGCGGTTACGATGAGGTGTGGTCTGACCTTAAACGTCGCTATGACAGTCCACGTCTACTATCCGGAACACATGTACAGTGCCTTCTCAATCTACCAAACAATTCAACAGTGACTCCGCTAGCGTTGAGAACTATCGTCGATTGCGTGCGTAACTCATTTCGTGCACTAGCTTCAATGGACATTCCCGTGGAGCACTGGGATGCAATCCCTGTACTCCTACCTAAGCTACCAACAGCGACCCGAAACCGAAGTTAGAAGATTTACTCCTATTTATCGACAGACGTGCAGACAACATAAATACAACACCCACGTCTGTCAGCATGCATGGACGTACAACCAAGGCGCACGTAGGTACCGAATGGACTTCGCAATCTTCATGTACATCATCAGACGTTGCGTGCCCACAATGTTCCGGTAACCATCGCCTCATGAAGTGTCAACTTTTTCGTAACCTGACCGTACATGAACGGTGGGAGACTGTAAAGCGGGTAGCCGTATGTTTTAATTGCCTTCGATCAGGGCGGTAACGGCAGCCTTTGAGGATTTCTCTGACTACGCGCAAGCGGGTATATGAACAGATGTATGGGCAACCGCTAACCGAACTCCCTTATTCGTTTTTACGATATTAGCATAGCGGATGGTTATTGGTGTGAGTGGGTTAAATGTTGCTTATACATAAGTACATATACTTGCCGCTTAAGGGTCGAACGCGGATTGGTTTGACCATTAATAGGCAGGCAGGCGATTCGAGCCTTACGGTTTCGGAAATGCCGCAAAGATTAATGGGTATAAAAGGGGATTCCGCTGATCGACGGATCAAAATTTGAAAGGTCGCGGTCTTATCAAGTGCCAAAGTGTTTGTGAAAAATCAAGTATATATTTTTAAAGTGCGTTATAATCACCTTAAAGTGTAGGTGCGCGTGTGAAGAAAAAAAAAGGTATATTTGTATAAAGTGCGGTTTCACGCTTAAGTAAACGCGAGCGTAAATTAAAATTGTGAAGTTCCTGATATCTAGGAATCCTTTCGAGGATCCTAGCCAGCGCCAGGAGAGCCGCCACCCAAGGCGTGAAAAGTTCCCCACAAGACAGTAGCAACAAACCGGTAAGTCACTTGGAGAAATTTTAATTTGTTGAAAAATTTTTTTTTATTAAAGTTCATTAAAAATAATTTTTGTAAAATTTTTATTCGAATTAGTTTTGGAGAATTTGGAGATTTTTTTATTAACGATTAAAGTTTATTTTTGTGAATTTTGCTTGTGGTTTTCTGGCAGATAGTTTTTTTTATAAATTCGTATATATACATTTCCTTCATTTTTTTACATACAAAGTATTGTTTTTGTAATTTTTGATCTCTCGGTTTAGATATTTTGTGGCCCTGAAAAGGACCGTTTATTCAATTACATCAGCATCCACTAAAATTTTTCGAAATAACTATTCAATTATAATTTCTTTTATTTTTAAATTTGTGTTAATTTTTTTATTTCTAAATTTTAAGTCGAAAAATTCCTAATGATTAATAACTGCATAAGTGCACTTAAGTATACATATGTACACGAGCACGTATGCAAACAAAAAACATTTGTTGAACGAATTAATTTATTGGATTTCTGATAATTTTTTTTACGAGAAAATTTGTATTTAATTTAAAAATGCCAGAAAACAAAAACTTAGCAAGAAATTTGAAAAATAGAAAGTTCGAAAGAAAAATAAATTTTTTATTGCAGCTCACGAAGCCTACCGCGACATTTTTACAACAAACACACACATACGAATTTTACACAAAATCACAACAACAAAACTACACCGAATCACATTTAAAAATCCACAAAGTTTTTGGGCGCCAAAACCACAGTGAAACAACAACAAACATTTACATTTCATCCATACATTTTTATTACCAATCGGAATATCGGAGGAATTCATATTTGGTCAAAAGGCAACCTTTGGCCCAAAATCAGCCACATAAAGATCGGCCAGAAATCCACACACACACGCACACAAGGCAAGGAAGTCTCCAAAGCCAGCCAACAAGAACATTTTTATCAGACCGCCAACCGAGGGTAGAACACAACATTTTCACGATACAACATAATAGCAACACTAGCAACATTATTACGTGCCATAGCAACACCGACTTGTCTAGAAACATTAAGTGGCGCAACCAATGTCGCTTCAGCAACATCAGTATACCTACTTTGGCAACTTATCAACAGCATCAGCAACATCAACATTTACTCATCAACATTCTACTCACTACACCAACACAATTACACAGAAGAGCGGCTCATCAACTCTAATTTTTAATTCTCAACATACATATATAAATATTATGATATATTAGGGTGTTATACCCAACATTTTATTCTGAAGTTTATTTTGAATTTTTGTTATTGAGTTCATTGAATTTTTTTAGATTAATCATTTATAATATTAATTTTATATTTAGTTAGCATAAGTTCATTGAAGTGAATTATATTTTTCCTACCTTAGTTTCCTTGCGGATAAGGAAAGTTGAATTACCTCTTGGAAATATTTTTTTTATTAAAATTTTTTTTTTTGCGCACTTAATAGATCTCGCTTAGATCTGTTATCATTTTTTTCCTTTGTTTCACATTATAAGTACTGGATAAGTACTAGAAAAGAAAAATTTTTTTTTTGTTTTTATTCTTTTACCTTTTTTTATTTTAATCTCACTTTCACTTCTAATTTCTGCATTTATTTATTCTGGTGTTTTTTTTTTTGCTGTTTGTCACTTTTATTCTCAATTTATAACATTTTTTATTTGTCATTTTTTTTGGATTAGTTTTTTTTTTGTTCACTTTCACTTTTCTTTTCTTACATTCGTTTCAAATTTTTGAGTTACGATTTTTTTTATCTTCTTTTCATTTTCATTTTTTTTATTAGATTTTTTTGTCACTTTTCACTTTTCACTTTTCACTTACACATCATTTTAAAAACCCCTTTTTTGTTTCGAAGCCGCGAGGTTTATTTAGCCACAAATTATATAAAAAAAAAAAAAAAAAAAATATCCGCGTTAACTTTTTTTATTCACTACTTTTTACTGTAAAAAATTTTTTTTTTCTTTATCAAAACTTATTTCGTTTTGCATATGCATAAAATAATGCACATGCACCGAGACGAGTAACAAAACTAAAAACCCAAAAGACAGTAGTTAGTCAAATTAACTTTGACCAAGATCAAGCGGTCAAAGACCTATAACTGCACCACTGTTGTTGTTGTTGTATAGCATACATGTGTTGTTTGTTTTTTTCGTTTCCCTTATTTTTCAGCTCTCTGACTTTGGAACCAAATTCTGGCTGCTGTACGAGGTGAGTTTTTTTACGAAAACAACAATTCATATATATATAGTTAGAGATTTGTAGAGAGAGAAACACACTCTTACACATTTTTGTCAAATTCATAGTATAAATGAGATCAGTTTGTTGAGAGGGAAAGATAATTTTGTTTTAAGAGTTGAATTAACTTTCATATATACATGCATATTTTTTATCTACATTTGTTTTTATCTACATTTTTTTTTGTCTTTCGACTTTGCGAGATTGAGTGCATAGTCATACATATATATATATTAGCTTTAGCACGTACATTTTTTTTTTCATAGTTTTTTTTACATGGAAATAATAAGATCACATTAGACTGGTCATAAAATATTTTGAATTTTTAGCTATATGTGTTTTAGTTACGTGAATAAAAATTGTTAATAGTTTTCATTATAAAATTTTTGAAGAAAATTTCTTTGAGGTTTATGGGTTGAGGATTAATTTTTTTTAGATAATCGATTCAACAAATATGTCTGACTAAAGACAGTTAGTTGTTGGTGCAGGTGTTGCCCTCGTGGCAACTGTTGGTAAGTGCTGGTGGTTGAGGAAAGGTATGTGACAAACGTAAGTACTCAAGACGGACATTAGTCAGGTAAAAGGGGACTCTACTCGGTAAGCGGCGTCATAGTAGAGTCCAAAGGCTGTTCTCATCTCGTGAACAGGAGGGGTGGGAAGGCTCCACCTGACTGGGACAGGTTTTCTCCCGCTTTCCTTTATTTTGTCTTCTTCCTTTTTTTGCATTCTTTCCACAGGCATGAATCCTAATTTTGCTATGCAACTGTTGGGAAAGGAGAAGTGGCAAGAACCGCGCCTCAACGCCGACGAGCCTCAGCTGGGCTATTACCATGCCAACCCGCCACTCCTCCTCTCCCGTACCAGGCAGTTACGTAACAGGGCACACTATTCGCCAATGCTCTTCTGGGGTGTGCTCTATCTGCCAGCAGAAGCACAACACTCTTCTCTGTCGTAATGCAAATGTAACAAATGTTAGTTATCAGGAAACTAAAGGCTCAGAACCACCACCAGCCAGTTTGACCACTCCGTCCTCCACAAGCAATGGTGTCACCGCAACGCCTACCGGATCGAGAGTGTTTTCAAGCCAACAATGACAGACAGATGAGGTCCAGTCATTCATTGTAAGCGGTGACCGGACCATCTTACTTGCTACGGCAAGAGTTTTGCTTTTTAATTGTCCTTGTGCCTTGGGTGGAAGGCATGTACAACTATTTATACTAAAGGCACCACCACGGTGCGCATGAAATCCATAATGGATGATACGTTTTCTTTAGAGTTTGAAGTCTACATATTGCCAAAAATGACAACTACGACGCCGGTTTACAAAGTTGAGACGTTCGGTTGGAACCATATTTCCCAGCTCCAACTTGCTGATCCAGATTTTGGCACACCCGACAAGGTCGATTTACTGATTGGTGCAGATATTTGGCCTACGCTAATTGCCGAGGGTATTTGTGAGGGATCGGTTAGCAGGCGATGCCGAGCTTCGCAATAACTACATTATTGCGCTTGGCCACATGAATGAAGCCGATGATGACTCAAGCGACCCAACTCAATGCTATTACATCCCTCACCTTGCGGTGACGGGAAAATTTCGTGAAGTATTTAACGCGTCTTGCAAAACAACCAATGGGGTATCTCTGAACGATACGCAGTTTGCAGGGCCACAATTACAAGATAATCTGATAGATATTCTTCACCGCTTTCGTCGATACCAAATAGCCGTCACGGCTGATGTAAAGAATAAGTCAATCCAATTCATCGAAAATGGCAACGCATCTTGTGGCGAGAGTCTCCATTAGAACCACTATGTATATTTGAGTTGGCAACAGTAACATACGGCGTGACGAGTGGTCCGTACAAAGCGATCCGGTCATTACGCCAATGTCCGGTCGATAATTTCGGGATTGTCATCAATGACAATCGTGCATTCGCAGCGCGGAGCAGTATATTGAGCGGATTTTATGCTGACGACTATCTGGAAAGTTTTGGTTCTACTCAAGGAGCTATTCACCGTGCTCGAGATGTTGATACGATTCTTCGCCAAGGTCAGTTTATTCTAGGCAAATGGAATTCGAGCTGTGCTAGAGTACTTGAAGCTATTACCGTTTCCGGGGAATCAGCGGCAGAAATTGAATCAAGCGACTCCAACGCAATAGTTTTAGGCTTACATTTTAATCCACTCACCGATGAACTATTTTACAAGGTCAGAATCTCAGACATTCATCTACCCCCAACTAAGCGCAATATTTTGGGTGACGTAGCTTAATTGTACGACCCTGTAGGAATGCTCGCTCCAGTTGTTGTTTTGGCGAAAATATTCATTCAGACGTTGTGGAGGGCAGGTCTGAATTGGGATCCTCCACCGCCAACCGAATTGCGAGACCAATGGCTTGAGTTTCGAAACGGCCTTCACGAATTGAGTCATATTAGGGTACCTCGTTGGTCACATATGTCGTCGTCGGCATCGGTTACAATTCACGGGTTCTGTGACGCCAGTTCAAAGGCGTACGCTGCCGCTATCTACGTAAACAGCATCTCACCAGGAGGTGATCATCAGATGGCGCTTGTTGCTGCTAAAACGAACGTGGCACCAGTGCAAGGTGTTACAATACCCCATTTAGAGCTCTGTGCGGCCCACCTTTTAGTAACAACTCTTAATCACGTTCGAAAGGCCTTATGTTTAGAGCATGCACCTTACCTTCTCTGGAGTGACTCAACGATCGTCCTGTATTGGATACGCAAAAATCCGACATCGTTGATGCAATTCGTGGGTAATCGTGTGGCAATATGTACAAACCAATTCAGACGACAAGTGTTGGCCGCCACATCCGTTCCGAATTCAAGCCGGCTGACTGTACAAGTCGGGGAATAATGCCAAATGCTCTTCAATGTCATCTATTATGATGGACAGGGCCGCCTTCTTCTCAATTGCTATATAACGAGGATGCAGTGGTTACAGAACTTATTGAGGATCAATTGAAATCTCATACTGTGGAATGCCAACCTCTACGTACCTTGGTCGCCATACGCCCTAGTCATCAGTTGCTTACTGCAACATCCTTAGGCCAACGAATACCACTTCTCGAGAAATTTAGCAACCTAGATCGTGCCCTGAACACAATTGCGAGACTGAGGCAATGCCTACCGCGCTACAGGGGACAGAGGTCGAAGTCTGTGACTGCTGAAGAGTACGCATGGGCCTTGATGCTGACTGTTAAACAAGTGTAACGTAAGAAATACAATGGCGAAATTAATGCTCTTAAATCAAATTTCAGGCTCGAAAGTCGAAGTCCACTCCTGACACTTAACCCTTTTTTGGACCGTGATGGTATACTTCGGGTCAGTGGTAGGCTCAGAAATGCAGGCATACCCGATGAACAGCGGCACCCAATTATTATTCCCAAGGGTGCGTGTGCTAACTTACTTATTGCGGATGCCCACCGTCATTGTCTTCATGGGAGTATCCAGCAGATGTTGCAATATTTACGACATAAATTTTGATTGATTCACGCACGGTCACAAGTGAAGGCATACGTCTGGAGATGTACCCTATGCCAGCGATATCAACAAAAACTACAAAAGCGGCAAATGGCATCGCGAGAGAACGCGTTCTGGTGGCGGCACCATTTTCAAACAGCGGGCTCGATTATTGTGGCCCATTTCAGAATTCAAGCACCAGGGCATATATAGACGGTTACGATCACTTTGTTAGCCGCCGTGGAATTTGTGCTAAGCTTTTCAGCGATAACGGCACGCAATTTGTGGGAGCTGACAGGCAAATGCGAGAGGATTTACAGGCCTGGATGTCAACATACGCTCAAAAGCATGTAGCTACCTTGGGGACCCAATGGAGGTATCTGGGGAGGCAGCCGTTCGCAAGACGCATTTACTTCGCATTATGGGGCGCCAGTCGTTGTGCTATAACGTCCTGCTTACGATTCTAACGAGAATCGAGGCCTGTTAAAATTCCCTGCCTCTTATGGCATTGCACGATGACTCACATGGTGGATTCGCCCTTACACCAGGCAGGATGTTTGAGATTGGGCATATTTACGCTACGCCCAAGTCAGCAAGCAGGTTTTCTATTTTGTGTTATCCAAATATTCTCTTTGCATTGGCGTACATACATCACAGTTAATTGCTCACATCATTTAACTTACAAATGTATATATATGTATTAATATTTTGCTGTGACACTATGTACAAGGTGCATGTTTTGTTAAGAGTAGATACATATTAGCTACATCGCTTTTGACCTAACGGCATGTGAAAATGTATGTGCCTATTGTTATCAAATTTTCAGTAGGACTTGAGTGAATAAAAATAAAGGCAGTCTTGGAAAAGGTACAGACTGTGTAGTACCAATTAAATAGCTTTTTCACTTTTATACAGGCTCTTTGATAAACATTTACCTAGACGTAAATCTTTCTACGATGAACCAACGGAAGCATGGTTTACCTTAAAAAATAAAAAGAACTGTTCATTCCAGCTATACAAGAAATCCGGTTTAAAAAAAGATTACCTAAAGTACTCGAATTTACGTTAGAAATACTTTGAGTTTAACAAAAAATGTTACAATGCCTATATCCGCAAAATCAAACCGAACATTGTCTGCAACCCAAAGTATTTTATGGTTTGTAAACTCAAAATATATAACCAGCGATAATCAAGATATTGCAAATTTCTTTGCTCAGTTTTTTAATTTTAATTATTTTACTACAGCATTTTCTCAATTAATCGAATATCCATACCTGTTGGATACAAACAACTCTGATCCAGGCATGTTTTCTTAAAAACTGTGCTAACTACATTTACCAGCCTTTTACTGGTCTCTTCAATTTATCTCTGAAAAGTGGCGTATTTCCATCTGTTTTGAAAGAATCTTTCCTTACACCACTTTATAAAAGTTGAAGTAGGTAATCTCTACACAACTATCGTCCCATAGCAAAGCTTTCCGCGATTCCAAAATTATTTGAAGCTATTGTTACAAATCAGCTTACATATCGACAGCCACACTGCAAAACCCTGTATGTTCAAAACCAAAAAGTTTTCAGGAGAGGGAAAAAACTGTAATAATTATAACGTATGTATATGAGCGACGGTTATTTCATTTCACCACTGGAAAGAAACGGGAAGTTGTAACCCGATTTTGACTGAATTTTAATGTGCGCAATATCAGGATCTATTGAAAAGACTCAGAACCTTACTTTTGGAAAAATAGTGACTTTCGGGGTTTTGCAGTGTGGCTGTCGATATTCTATCTCCACATTGATCGCAGATTGTCAGCATGGCTTTTTTAAGGGAAAATCAACAAATACTAACCTACTTGATTTTACAACACACGTGTTAAACGGGTATAGAGAAAACACAGGACTCAAAGAGTAATTTTTAAGAATGCGCTATCTAATGCCCTTGATGTATCTTCGGGAGTTCCTCAAGGTAGCAGTCTTGGCCCGATTCGGTTTTTGCTGTTCATTAACGATATGTCCAGTACTATTAAGTTTTCTTAAATGTTAATGTACGCTGATGACGTCAAGATTTTATGTCCCACACTCTGAGCGAAAATAAATCATTACTTCAATCTGATCTTGATAGACTGGGTGCTTGGTGTGATTTAAACTTTATGCCATTCAATATTAAAAAATGTAAATACATATATGTGTTTTTCGCGTAGAAACACACAGCCAGCTTCCTACACAATTAGCAATCATAGTCTTGAACAGGTACAGGTTTTTGTGGATTTGGGGATTACGATTTATAGCAAACTTAGCTTCAATCTACACATTGATGCAACTGTCAATAAATCTAGAGGCGTTTTATCATTCGTTAAGCGATGGTGGAAAAAGTTGAATGACCCGTATGTAAATAAAGCCCTTTTTACAAAACTAGTAAGACCGATATTAGAGTATGGCTTAATTATTTGGAAACCTAGGTACCAAGTTCACGTCGATTGGATTGAATCGGCCCAAAAACAATTCTTACCTTTTGCGTTAGGAGATCTGCCATGGGATTCTTCATTCAACCTCCCACCATATACAGATCGCTTGAAACTTATAAACCTTCCGACACTCTCCAGTCGTAGGGAAATGCTCGGAATCATTTTTATCACTAAATTGTTAAACGGGTTGGTCTATAGTCCATTTCTGCTGAAAGAAGTGAACTTTAACGTTCCCTTTCGGCCATCAAGACATTTTAAACCTCTTTTCCTTAGACAATGTAAAACTAATTTTGAATTAAATGAGCCTTTCCCATGTTTATGTCATAACTATAACTCTCATTCCAGCACATTTGATATTTCTGACTCGATTTTCAGCATTAAATATCGATACTTTCCTCCCTTAATCAATAATAACTTAATAAACACATGGTTAATATTTATTTTTACTCAATAGTTACTTAGCTGATGAGTTTCTCTCTGTAGCTGAGCAGTTTTAGATCTCGACACTTAACAAACCCCTGCCTTTCAACGACTCGGCAATATATTAAAAAAAAGAAGAAAGCCGTGCGTTATGCGGATTCGCCCCTCGTGTTGGTTGGGAGGGAATGGTGGGTTATCTTTTGGGAATTATTATTATTATTATTATAACTTTATTCAAGAAAAATTTAAGGATGTATTATTACTTTTATACTAAACATTTTTTTACACTAGTAGATAATTTTGGATTGCAGGTGGCTGAAAGCTTAGTGGGGAAACACAACTAAAAACACAGTGCTACAAAAAAAAAAAAATTAAATACACTTTTGGAGCGACCTAGCCGAACTTGTTCACCTGGTCGAGTTATACACGAAACGCCCTTTAAAAAGATTTTAACACCCCCAAAATATGGGTTTAAGGCCAAAACACCGACACGGGGTGCCCCTGCAAATGGAAATGTTAGATATTTGATTATGCTCCATAACGTGAAAACTTGAAGTCCTTTTCAAAAAATAAAAACTGGTATAATTTGGTAGTGAATACCTCTCGATGACACATGCCCAAAGAGGTTCATTCACTGTTAATTAGTGGCAAAAAAATTACGTCGAAACCGGAAAACCGGATGCAAATGTATACATATATTCTGCAAATATATGTATTTATGTGTGAATTTTCTTATTGAGTGGATGAAGGTGTTATGTGGCATTTTACGTCTTTGCAAATTTAGAACATTCAACTGAGTTAAAAAGTTTAATTTTATCATCTAAAAAATAAAAACTAAAAAAAGCAACAAAAAAATGTGTTCCCTATGGTGGGACTTGAACCTAGCTATGAGATGCCAAGTTCGGCAAAGCAAAGTGGAACCTTGCATGCATATTTTATGGCAATAAAAAAATATATATTTAAATATCGATCATCCATTAATAAAATGAACATATTCATTTATTTTGATATTGGCCATATTTAATATTTTATTTCCATTAAGTTGAAAAATTTGCACAAAAATCATAGGCAAATATCCTCAACTTCATGAAAGCGGAATGCGAAAAGAACTCAACTTAATGAAAAGCTCTATGAAGTTAGCCACTCATGACAAAAATTTGATACTTTTAAAAAGTCACTTTGACTAAATTACGAAAATGCTCAAAAGGGTACCCTTGAAACCCTAATAGAAAACATCGAGCAAATGTAGCTCTGCTCGAACATAAGTGTTGGTGCCTTTTATTCATACATGATCTTTGCCCATACAATCGATAGCTCCGATAAACGGGTTTTGGTCTATAACTCTCAAAATTAAACAGCTAAGAACACGAAATTTAGCAGGTTTAGTACATATTATGTGCGTAATGTGTGCCGTGTGTGAGATCGGACCAACATAACTTATAGCTCCCATAAAGTCGAAAGCTTTGATAGATGGGTATTGGGCTATAAATTTTGCAGTTAAAAAGCTAGGAACGTAAAATATTGCAGGTTTGGTACTTATTATAAATGTAATATGTGTAGTGAAAATCATACAGATCGGTCCTACACAATATTTAGCTCCCATGCAATCCATTGCTCCGATAAATGTGGTTTGTGGTATAGAATGAACGATGGGTCAATCAGCCCCCGGATGTAGTCCTCCAGGAGTCTTTCAAATGTTTTAAGAAGGAAAGAGGACAGGCTTATTGGCCTATAGTCCTTTGGTTTTGTATGAGAGGGTTTCCCTACTTTATGGATAAAGACCACGCTGACTTCCCTCCACGATTTCGGTACATATTTGAGCCTCAGACAACTTTAAAACATCGTCTTTAACCAGGGTTTAATAAGTGAGGCAGTGTGTTGAAGCTGAGCCGGGAATATTCCATCTGGGCCAGGGTGCTTTCGATCATCTACGATTTCTTCTAAAAGTTGATCAGAGGGTAGCCCTCCGCCATCGAAATTTTGAGACACGCCTTCGCATGTCGGAAAATGTGTATCCATAAGCAAGTTTATGGTTTCTGTGCATGTCTCCGTCGAATACCCATCAGGCTTTTGGACATAGCTTAACTGAGTTGGGGATTTCGATAACACCTTCCTTAAACGGGAGGCGGCAGATGTGGTTTCAATCTGGCTGTAGAAATCTTCCCAAGATGATCGCTTTTCCTTACGGATAGCTTTTTTATGAATGCTAAGTTTCGCCTTATAGTCCGCCCATGATTCCTCATGACCATCATGCTTTGCTTTGTTAAATGCCGTCCTACTGGACTTCCTAAGCTCCTCGAGATTAGACGACCACCATGGTGGTTTGCGGGTTTCGCCGCCCTCCTGTTTGGGCAGGCCCTATCTAAAGCAGTCCTACAAAGCTGACTGAAATTGTTTACGAGCCCGCCCAGCTCAGAATTGTTAGTCGGGGTTTGTACCCTGTTTGGCAGATTTTTAACGATAATCTTTTTATGGTAGCCCCAGTTTGTTCTCCTAACATTTTTAAAAACCTTAGGCCTAGTGGGAGTTTGCGATACATTGAAGCTAATGTACCTATGGTCCGAGAAGGAGTGTTCGCTTAGAACCTTCCAAGATTCGATTTGATCACTGAAGGAGTCCGTGACTAGGGTGATGTCAAGGACCTCCTCCCTATTTGCGCCACCTCCGAGTACCAGCATTTCATCCCGCGGGTTTGACTGCCCCACGAGTTCCCGGAAGTTGTTTGGTGGTAATGAGCCCTGGTGATCATGAGCCAAATAGAAGGACGCAAACGTGCACCTCCTACCCAGGCCCTCGAAGCTAATCGCTGTCAGATCTCCATCACTACATTGCGGAAGAAGAAAAACATTAAGAGAAGACTTAGCTAGAATACATGTTCGTGGCTTACCCTTGTTATGAGCGCAGATAAGCTGGTAACCAGGCGTCCGCAACCCACAGATCCTTTCACCAGTGATCCATGGCTCCTGGACTAGGACGAGATCTACCACGCCTGAGGACAGGCGCAGTAGAAGCGCAGAAGAAACTGCTTTGGAATGATGAAGGTTTATTTGGAGGACCCTCATCATAATTTTTTGGCGCTCTCCTCCGTGAGCGTCACGTCCGACTCACCGTCGCTCAGAAGCTGACTCTCGGAGTACATCCTCCTGAGAGCCAGGCTACCTTCCGAGCTCGATGAGTCGTAACCACAAGGTTCCGGCGCCTTCGCCTCGTCCACCTCCATTTCGTCCTCGCTGGGGAGTTCACCCTCCTCCAGAGCCTCAAGATTTACGAGGGACCCTACGTCAGCCTTATAGATTGGAAGGCTGATGTTCTTGAAGCCGTAGCTCACCTTGTATTCTCGCCTCGACAGTGCACCGACGCTTGCGCTGTCGAGTAGCAGGACGATCTGCATCGTGGCCTTCTCCGTCTTTTCGACGTTCACCACTTTCCAGTTCGGGGTTACCACACCCGAGTTGTAGACCTGGAGAATCTCCAGGATAGCAGCTGGATCCGTTGGCGTCACTGGAACCCAGGCTCTGGCTCTCGGCCTCGAGGGAATATCCCGCGCATCAACCGCCTTGAGCCGCGCACCCGGGTACACCTCCCCTATCATACCAACGGCGGCCTTGTACAGTGCCGCCAACCTGGCATCATCACAGGCAATTAGTTTGACATTCCCTGGAACCACCCTGCATCTTTGAATGATGGCAGTGGACCGGGGTTGTCTTTAATGGCCTTAACGGCCACCGTAGCGAGCGCGGCCTCGATCCACTTCCATTGTTCTTTGGGGATCCTGCCGCCTGCGCTACTCTCATCTATAAGGCCAATGATCTTCCGATCCTTGGCGATCTCGGCGAAAGACCGTGTCCAGGCTCCCTATGTTTTGGCCCTTATCGGTACCGTTGGGTTTGTTTCCTCCATAGACCGCTGTCGCTTCGAGGTTGCATCACTCTCGTCGACCCAGTCATCGGTAGTTAGACCTCCTTGCCGGCTTCCTTCCCCGCCCCATGGCCTTAGCGCTGGCCCCCCCGCATCCCTGGAACCACCAGCAGACGACTTACCTGACGCTTCACGCTGAGAGGCAGACTCACTGGTGGAGGCTACGGGATGGGCGGTGACTGCACCAGAGGCCACCCGGTCAGTGCCTCCCTGTCGGGAGGTATTGGCCTTTGGGCTGCTCGTGCCGGATAAACTCTCGGCTCTACTTTGGGGTAGTTCCTTGGCCCCAACACCAGCCGCCCCCACATCCCCAGAACCTACATCAGCAGACCCATCAGGCGCTAGTCGCTGAGTGGCAGGCCTACCAATGGGGGTCAAGGGAAGGACGGCGGCTGCGTTTTGAGCCTCCCGATCAGCACCCCCACCGTAGGACGAATCGGGCTGGATGTTCTCTCAACCCTTCTTTGCCTAGCTACCGCAGCGGCAGCAGAACGCTGAGCGCTCAGCTTGTTTGTGAAGACCCGGCTGAGCCGTGGCCTTCGCGGAGCAAGCTCCAGTCGACATCTTATTTGGAGAGCCGTTCTCCTTTTTGTTTTTGTTTGTTTGTTTTATATTTACGTTATTCATAATTTTAAGCCCACGAGTGGCGGAGAAAGGGAAAGGTCCGCCCGGATAGATCCGCAATGTCCGGGTAAGGCTAGTTAGCATCGAAGGTCGCCCGGTATTCGATGCACTTCGTTAGCGACTGGGCTATTTAAGGGCCCCAGCCAGGCTGATCCTCGGCACGGGTCGTATGACACCTTGATCCAGCCCTTTCAAAAAGGAAGGCGAAAGTGGGAAAGTGCGGGTACAAGGCTTGGGGGGGGGAAAGAGGTCGACTCTCGAATTCGCCGCCGAAGCGTTACCAGGTGTGTAACGGCAGCCTTTGAAGATTTCTCTGACTACGCGCAAGCGGGTATATGAACAGATGTGCAGGCAACCGCTAACCGAATCCCTCTGTCCGCATTTACGATATTAGCAAAGCGGATGTTTATTAGTGTGAGTGGGTTAAAGTGTTGCTTACACATGTGCACATATACGTGCCGCTAAGGGTCGAACGCGGATTGGTTTAACCAAGGCAGGCAGGCTATTCGAACCTTACGGTGTCTTAAATGCCGCAAGGATTATTGGGGTATAAAAAGGGGATCCCGCTGATCGACAGCATTCAAAATTCGAAAGTCGCGGTCTTAACCAGTGCCAATAGTGAGATGTCAAAGTTTGTTTCTAAAGTGCGTTATAATCACCTTAAAGTGTAGGCGTGCGTGTGAAAAAGTTTGAATAGGTATAAAGTGCGGTTTCACGTCAAAGTAAACGCGAACGAAAACTAAAGAGGTGAATCTTCCGAGGAACCTAGCCAGCGCCAAGAGGGCCGCCACCACCATGCGCGAAAGAAATCGCCATTAGCCAGCAGCAACAAACCGGTAAGTCACTTTGTGAGATTTGTAAACTATTGAAAAACCTTTTTGTTTTTAAATATTAAAATATACTTTTTGTAAGGTTAGTGGTTTGATAAATTTCCTTGTTATTTCGTGAGCTAAAAATAAGAAAATGTACATACATATGGCTGATTCCTTGGAAACTGATATATTTCACATCGACTTTTTGTGAAATGTCAATGTTACGATAAATGACTTTTGAAAGTGTATACATTGTAAATGGGGTATAAGAAATAGCCCCTGTGTCGCATTGCGCTACAACTTAACCCATTAACGCCCACTGTACCCATACTTATTCAAATATCGAAAAAATGGATTCTAAATATCGAAAATATATAGTTTTGCTACAACCATTTCATAAACTGCTTTGAACGCAAGTGAATTATTCAGTTTCATATTTAAACTATTAACCCCTTATGAGAACACATATATATTTGGTGGAAATTGAACCAAGAATTATTGTATTTTTTTGTGTTTTTTTTAACGGTGGGCTATATATATATGTGAACAATATGCTCCAAAATCAGTTTATTCATGTATTAACACTAAATAACAGTTATTCCTGTATCAAAACCAGTAGAAAAAAAGTTGTGACATTTTAGGGTTGTGACATTTCATGTTTAATCTATTCTCATTTTAATATGGCTTAATATTTTTGGACTTCCTTTAGAAATTAGATGTATGCCACCAAGGTCTATATGTGTTCTAATTTTCAAGGAAAAATTACACCTAGTTTAGAAGAAAAGCTGTGGTAAAGTTGTGACATGAGAAAGTGTGACACATATATTAAACGCAAAATCTTCCCAACCCGTCTTCAAAATGGGAGCTGCTCTAGCACAGGTAAATGTTGACATTAGACTGAACATGTGTCAAAAAAAATTAATATTATATGTTAATTAATATTCGCACACGCCGACTGTGACCACCATTTTTTGATTTTTTACAAAACTGGAGAACAAAGTTTAGTCCTCTATAGGACCCTAGTCATTTTGTTTTGATTACAATGTATAGCATATAATGCCAATAAAAGTACATGACCTCAGCAAAGGGACACTATAAATTGTTAATTTTTTTTTCTTTTTTGTGTGTTTTAAAGTAGTCCATGGTATTAAATGATTAAATTTTGCACTTGATTTATATTACTCGATGAGATTAATAAGACTGCATATTAGTTTATTTAAAAAAATGTCGGTTTGTTATAAATTTTTTACATTAAAGTCGGTGAACACTAATATATCAGTTTCTAAAGAATCAGCCATATATGCAACTTGTTTGATATGTTTATTTATTTCGTTTTCAGGATTCTTAATAATTTTCTTTTCTTGTGCATTTCAACGTGGAATTTCCATAAATATTCTAACTTTTACATTTTAGCAAAAAAAATAACTATTCTCTTTTTTTTTTTAAATTCGGACCAAAAATAAAAAAATGACTTCATCAATCTTAAGATTTAGTAATCTCTTTGTTTAAACAAAGTTGTAGCCCTGGAAAGGACTGTTTATTTAATTGCACTAGCAAGTGTCACTGTCCACGAAAATATTGCTGAAATATTGAATTATATTTTTTCTTTTTTGAACCACCAAACCGTTTCTTAATTTTTAAGATTTTATTTGAATTTTTGTTTTCTAAAATTTTAATTCTAAAAAGGCATAAGAAAATTAATAAGCGGCTTCAATGCACTTACATGTACATATGTATGTAGATATGTACACGAGCACGAATGCAAACAACAAAAAAGATCAGAAGAAGAAGAAAAGAAAAAAAATTACTAAATCTTAAGATTGAGAAAGTCATTTTTTATTTTTGGTCCGAATTTAAAAAAAAAAAAAAGAGAATATTTATTTTTTTTTTGCTAAAATGTAAAAGTTAGAATATTTATGGAAATTCCACGTTGAAATGCACAAGAAAGGAAAATTATTAAGAATCCTGAAAACGAAATAAATAAACATATCAAACAAATTGCATATATGTACATTTTCTTATTTTTAGCTCACGAAACCCGCCGAGGGCCGCGACATTTTTTTGCAACAGCAAAATTTTGCACACATCTAAAAAACATTTGGAAATATACCAAGTCAAAGAAACACGCAAAACAACAACAAACACAAACACCCACACATTTTGACAAAAGAGTTCGACACAACATAAATACGAGCACAGATCATACATCTTTTCATCAGGCAGCCAAACAGGGGTAGAACACATCATTTTTCAACGCAAACATCAAACACTTAACACCAGCAACATTATCACACCAACTTCAGCATCATAGTCTTGTTGCTAAACATTTTGTGGCGCAACCACCCACGCATCAGCAACATCAACATATAGCAACATTACTCTCAACATTCGAAAGCAACATCCCTGTCAACATCAATATCGGCAATCTCTCACCACACGCAAACACACCACGAGCACAGAAACGCCGAAGAGCGTTAGCGACTAAGCGCAGCTCACTGGGAGCGCGCTCACCAACATCGGATTTTAACACACCACCACATACAAACATCACTTTTTACATTTGTTATTAGGGTGCTCCACCCAATCGTATTTTTTATTTAGAAAACTGAATTGTCAATTTGAATTTTCATATGTATTTTTTTTTATTGCAATTTTTTTATTTTTATAGTTCGATAACTAGGTTATAAGTTGATAGCACATTTTTACTTACCTTTTTTTTTTGGTTACATGAATTCGTAGTTTTGCGCACAATGCACATGATTGCCACTAGGCCGACCTAAATTATATTTATAAGTATTTTCTTTTGTTTTCGATTTGCGTTAATTTATTTTCTTTTTTGGTAGAAATATACCATCTTTCATTCATTTTCGTTTGGCCTTTTTAAAAACTAACGATTTTTTTTACAGATTCATTTCACCGTCGTGATATATCCTTTTTTTTTTACTTTTTTTTTCATTTTTATCTTCTTGGATATATTTTGGTTTTCTTCACCTTTTCTTTTTAAATATTCAAATTCACGTTTTTTTGAAATATTTTTTTTTGTATTCTTTTCCTTTTATTTTGTTCACTTCGTTTGATTTAACTACCTACCGAGCCGAATTCGCGTTTAGTTTATAGATTTAAAACAAAACAAAAATGTATTTTTTTTTATATTCAATCTTTTGCTAAATCACTTACAACACGTTCTTTTATCATATAATTTAATTTACTTTTCGAACTTTTTTTCATATTCACTTTTTTTCGTTTTTTTACATATGCATAAAAATAATGCACATGCACCGAACCGTATTATAAAACTGATAGTAAAAATCACTTGTTAGTGAAAATTTTCCTTGATCACGGTCAAGAGGCCAAAGCCCTTAACCGTACCAGGGATAAATCCTCTGCATATGTTGTTTGTTTTTGTTTTTCTCAACTTTCAGCTTAAGTGTTGTTTTTGGTACCAAATTCATACCACAGTATAATACAGTAGGAAAACTGTGGTAAAATCCGCGGCTATATTCACCTTTTTCGTGTACTCGGGGTTTCAGTCAACTATTTTTCAGCATTTTAGGGTGTTGTGTTGCAAATTGAATGAGGTGTATACATTATTTTAAGAAAGGAGAAATTGTTAAAAATACATTAAGATTTTTTTCATTTAAATAAAAGTTATGCGTATATTAGTTGGTTAAAAATTATAATGCTATACTTTTATGTCAAAATGTTGCACACATATCACTATGTCGGTAGTTCACACATATTTACCTGAAATAAACTTTTCAAATTTTTAGAAACAATCAAAATATGGCTAAGGTAGTTCAAAAAACAATTAAACTATTACTTTCTAGATCTCTGATCGTAATGCCATGATTTTTGCAAATATTTCACGTTTTCAAAATCACATTTCCAATGGTGTTAGAACATTTTACCTCGAAATATGTAATTTTAGCTTTTAATAGGTTTATAAATTGAAAATACATATGCTTGTAGTCTAACTACTTGCAGTGCTACCAATACAAGGAAGAAAAGGTGATGTTATTAACCATTAAAAAAAATTTTCAGTTCAGCGTATTACAATTTAGTTGCCTACATCAAATTTTGCAACGCGCCACCTATAACTTCAAAAATTTTCAACAAAGAAGCGTGTTTACCTCAGTTCAAACACACAAAGTTTGTATGTATTTCTCATCGATAAATCATAACGGCTTTCCTCCCGTATTTAATAGATGTTTGTCTTTTCTCAAAACTCCAAGATTTTTCTCATCCGGGTTTTAAACCAAATAGTACCTTAGTCCATTTGCTCACAAAACCTGAATTTACTGTGGGTGCGTACCAAATTAATTATGTAAATATGTATATATTAATTTCAACTGAATTGTGATACTTTATTTTATTTGTACAATAAGTATGAAGTTCTTGTGCAATTTTTTATGTTCACTATCTTTAAGATAGTTTTAAGTTTCTTTATCTTTTGCATGCAGTAGTAATATAATAAAGTTAATTCATGAATAAAATTTAAGTGTATTATTCTTCAATTTTGTGAGAAGTAAGTCAGAGAACGTATATAAATTTTAATTTCAGAAAATTCACATATTTCGTTTGTGGCCACGAACGCCTAAAGCCAATCTTTTGCAGTTTTTAAAAATTTGAAGTCTAACTAACTCAAAAAAATTATTTCATATATGACATAAAATATATGCGCTACATGCACTTATGTGATTACATTTTTAAAGTTTTTTTTTTGGTATGAAAATACAACTATGCGCCCTTGAGATCACGTACTACGAGGAATATCAACCCTGAAATTCACCAATATGACGTACTATTCACCACAGTTTTATTACTATATAACTATGTTCATACGGATAAGCGAGGTGAGTTCTTATAAAATTTAAAATACATACATATGCATAGACCTATACTAATACGGGTTTTCTCTGGGTAATATACATATATATATGTAAATCAGGCCCAGGCATTCAGTGGTACAATTGTCCGTATAATTGAGAACCAAATTCACACAGATTATTACGCTCTTTGCTTGCTTAGCTTGTGTGAGCGCACTGATAAACGAAATGCTGTCGTTTGTTTGTGTTCAGTGTCTTACTAGCAAGCATAGTTATATAGTAATAAAACTGTGGTGAATGGTATGTCATATTGGTGAATTTTTCAGGGTTGATATTCCTCGTAGTACGTGATCTCAAGGGCGCATAGTTGTATTTTCATACCAAAAAAAAAACTTTAAAAATGTATTCACATAAGTGCATGTAGCGCATATATTTTATGGCATATATGAAATAATTTTTTTGAGTTAGTAAGACTTCAAATTTTTAAAAACTGCAAAAGATTGGCTTTAGGCGTTCGTGGCCACAAACGAAATATGTGAATTTTCTGAAATTAAAATTTATATACGTTCTCTGACTTACTTCTCACAAAATTGAAGAATAATACACTTAAATTTTATTCATGAATTAACTTTATTATATTACTACTGCATGCAAAAGATAAAGAAACTTAGAACTATCTTAAAGATAGTGAACATAAAAAATTGCACAAGAACTTCATACTTATTGTAAAAATAAAATAAAGTATCACAATTCAGTTGAAATTAATATATACATACATGTAAGAATGTTATTGTAATTCATATAATTCACCAATATATTATTAAATGTACAAAGGATGATTAATCTGATATACAAAGTTATTAAATGAACAATTCGATAGATATTAAAGATATTATGCGTATTCAACTTAAGTGGTGTTACTTATGCGGCCGGACAACTGCCAGTTCAACAACTTTACGACTTCTTATTTCGGCGGCTACTTAACGACTTAACAACTTTTGACTACGGCGACTTTTTCAACCTGACTTGATTGACTTTCGATAACCTTGCTGGCTTGACTACTTTCTTGGAACGACTGGACTACTGATGATTTAACGAGTGGTGGTGTTGCCACATTATTACACCCGGTCATCCTGATCATCGTCTGACCCAGATGATAAAACTTGCGCTTCTTCTATGTACTTCCACGGCTTTATGTGGTCTGCACTTGTAGAGGTTTGTCGTGGACCTTCAAAATCTGCTGCCTTTTCAACGCCGTATCTACCATTCTGTTTTACGTCTATAATTTTGTACGGTCCGATAAATTTGTTGCTCAACTTTTTCCCAGCTACGAATTGCGTCTGCTTAATCGCTACTAAATCAGATTTTTGGTACCCAGAATGAGGTTTGCGCTTTTTGTCGAAGTTCTTTTTATATTCGGTCTGTGCCTTCTCGATGGCATTTTTTGCTTCCATTCTAACTGTTTGTCGCTCATCTGAAAATATAGTTAAAATTTCTTCTTCGATAGCTCTTACCGAACCCGGCTGAGTGTCTCTTCGCATTTTTACTCCAAAGAGTACTTCAAACGGTGTGTATTTAGTTGACGAATGAACGTGTGCATTGATTGCTTTTTGCACCTGTCCGATATACTTATACCACTTGCTTGGTTCTGTTGCTGACAACTTTGATAAAACCGAGAGAATCACTTGATTCACTCTCTCTATTTGTCCATTACCCCTTGGGACACCCGTGGTTATCTCGACGTGTTCAACATTATGTACATCGCAAAATTCTTTAAACACTTTTGAGGTGAAGGCTGGGCCCTTATCGCTTAAAATCCTTTGTGGGCTGCCAAAAATATCAACCCACGATGTTAAATGTTTCACGACGTCTGCTGCGTCTGTCGATTTGGTTGCAAACAACCAAATAAACTTACTAAAACCATCGACTATGGCGAAAATATATTTGTAACATTTTGTTGTTGCGTCTAATGGACCTAGATGGTCAATATGAATAGTACATAATGGCGCATCGCCTTTGTTTATGATATGCAAAAAATCGTCTTGTTTTCCCATTTTACGGTTATGTAGTATACACTCGATGCAATTACCAATATGCTGTCGAACTTTGTGTTCTAAATGTGGGATAAAGTAATCATGCTGAATTGCGTGCATAGTTTTTTGCACACCCATATGCCCTACACTATGCGCTTTTTCGATAATTTCTTTTTCCATTCTCTTCGGCACCGCTAAAACGTCACATCCACTTACTTGCTTGTAAATCAATTCGTCTTTAATAATAAAATTTGCATATGGTTTCTCCCTAAGGATTTCTGCTACCGCTTTCAAATGCTCATCGCTTTGTTGGGCTTTTACTAGCCTTACTCGAATTTCCGATGTAACCACAAAAACTGGATATCGGCTTAGCGAGTCTACGTGTTTCATCCTGTTCCCTATTCGGTGTTCGGTTTTAAAATTGAAATCCTGCAAGTACATTAGCCATTGAGCAACTTCGCGTGGAACGTCTTTCTTCGTTGTCGTTTGCTTAAATGCCGAGCAATCCGTGACTAAAACAAACTCAATGCCTAACAAATAGTGGCGCAATCTTTTTGTTGCTAAATAAGCAGCTTTAACTTCTAAAATATAACTGTGCAGTTTTTCTTCGTGTGCTGTAGTCTTTCTACTCCAATAATACACTGGATGCCATTTGCCATCATGCAGCTGCAAGAGTACAGCGCCAAAACCATACTTCGATGCGTCAACGTGAAGCTGCGTTTTTGCCGTTTGTTTAAAAATCTTCAGGACAGGCCCACTTATCAATGCTGCTTTCAATTTAGAAACTGCTGCCAATTGTTCATGTGCAATTATAAATTCTGCATCTCTTTTAAGAAGCTGCGTCAATGGCTTCGCTATCAATGCATAATCTTGGATGAACTTTCTAAAATAGCCTGTCAGGCCAAGAAAAGCTTGCACACTTCTTATGTTGTTTGGCGTAGGGAAATTTTTTACCGCCTTCAATTTTTCATTGCCAGGCCAAACTTTACCATCTTGTACGGTATGACCAAGAAAGTTAATACGATTTTGTAAAAATTGGCACTTGGACCACTTGATTTCTAATCCGTAAACTTGTGCGCGCTGTAGCACTTTTTGCACATTTGCTAAACACGCTTCTGCTGTTTGCCCAAACACAACTATATCGTCTACGTATAATTCCATTATACCCTCGTTACGCAAATGCTGAAAAATTATATTAAGATAGCGCACAAAAACTGCTGGCGAATTACAAAATCCGAAAGGTGCCCTATTAAACTCGAAAACGCCCTGCTTCGTTATGAACGCAGTGTATTTTTTACTATTTTCCTCAACGGGCACGTGGAGAAAGCCATTCTTGAGGTCCATCACTGTGAAGAATTTGGCGCTCTGCATTTTTTCTAATACATCTTCCACGATGGGCACTGGAAAGCGATCTTTTAAAACGAGACTATTAAGCTTTCGATAATCAATGCACATTCTGAATGTGCCGTCTTTCTTCTTCGCCAGTACCACTTTGCTTACTACATCGGAAGTAGACTCTTGAATAATACCGTCTTTTAGCCAATCTTCAATTTGCTGCTTAACTACTGTGTTTTCTACTGCCGACAACCGACTGGGGTTATCTCTAAAACATATGTGGTCACTGCTAGGAATAATCTTTAACTCAACGGGACATTTTTCAGTTGCATTGTTTGGCGTATAATTCCTTATCATTTCGTTAACTAAACTTCTGTATTTAGGTGGCACATCAATTTCATCGACCCCCTGAACATTAAAAACTGCTGCTGTGCTGTTGTCTGCTATTTTCTCTGTAAACGTATACCCGGTCGTATTCACTGTCAATGTGAACTTTTCAATTAGATCAAATCCAATTAGTGCATCGAACGTTATGTCATTATCGTCTACAACAAAAATTGTGTGCTCAGTTTTTAAGCCGTCCACTTCGATAACGCTAGAAAATGTGCCACGAACATCTGTGTTTTTGTTACCCAAGCCGTATAACTTCATGCTGGTTGCTTTTAGAGGAAATTGCTTAAACAACCTTTTGTATGTGCTAAAACTCATGAGCGTGACATCTGCACCTGTATCAATAAGACAATGCACACTGTTCCCACCTATCGTCATTTGCTTTAGCCTCTTTGACACCAGATTGACATTTTGTTTTGTGCAATTTTTCGCAATGTGACCATTTCCATTGCATTTGAAACATTTAGTTTCATCTTTACACTCAGCTCTCGTATGTTTCGTCGAGCCACAGTTGTAACAGTGCTGCTTGCGTTCACTCGTTTTGTTTGTGTCATTCATCGTATTGCTTTTAAATGAAGTTGCTGCCGCTGCGCTGCTACCAAATTTTCTTTCGCTGCTTGTCGTTTCAATAATTTCATACTGTTCCAACAACTCTTTGTACGTTTTCGCATTTAAGAGAATAATTTTCAACTCGTTCCGTATTTTTAACCCTTCGACGATGTACCTAATGACGGATGTTTGATCTATGTCACCCAGGGCCGCTAATTTTCGCATATTTAAAATATACTCGTGTATATTCTCCACTTCTTTCTTTTTGCGACTCCTTAGTTGTTGGTGTATTTCATCGCTACTAAGCGTTTTATCGAATTCTGATATAAGCGCTTCGCGTAAATTATTGTAATTTGATATGGTTACTGTCTCTAGGAAGAGTTTTGCCGTACCTTTCATTTTGTTCCTTGCATTCACATAAATTTGTTTTTCGTTTAGCTCGTATGCTGCTGCATTTTCTTCGAAATTCTTTATCCACAACTTTACAGGCATACTCATTCCATCGTAGTCAGGGACAACTTTTGCAAAGCTTTCAATTGACACTGAATTTTTGCTCAGTTTTTCTGTTTTTCCTTTCTCTTGTCCGTCTTCGGGTTTATTTTGTAAATACATTTTGCTACTTAGAATTTCACTTTTATTGTCCGCTATTTCCACGTTTTCAATTTCTGTTGATTCTTCTTTTTCTACTTCAGTTATAAACACTCCCTTTCCAGACCGTAAAATCATAATTCGTTTAACATATTACAGCATTATTTCTAGAGCGTTCGACGGTTGAGCCCCCATGTAAGAATGTTATTGTAATTCATATAATTCACCAATATATTATTAAATGTACAAAGGATGATTAATCTGATATACAAAGTTATTAAATGAACAATTCGATAGATATTAAAGATATTATGCGTATTCAACTTAAGTGGTGCTACTTATGCGGCCGGACAACTGCCAGTTCAACAACTTTACGACTTCTTATTTCGGCGGCTACTTAACGACTTAACAACTTTTGACTACGGCGACTTTTTCAACCTGACTTGATTGACTTTCGATAACCTTGCTGGCTTGACTACTTTCTTGGAACGACTGGACTACTGATGATTTAACGAGTGGTGGTGTTGCCACATTATTACATACATATTTACATAATTAATTTGGTACGCACCCACAATAAATTCCGGTTTTGTGATCAAATGGACTAAGGCACTATTTGGTTTAAACCCCGGATGAGAAAAATCTTGGAGTTTTGAGAAAAGACAAACATCTATTAAATACGGGAGGAAAGCCGTTATGAATTAAATTTCATGTAATTTATCGATGAGAAATACATAAAAACTTTGTGTGTTTGAACTGAGGTAAACACGCTTCTTTGTTGAAAATTTTTGAAGTTATAGGTGGCGCGTTGCAAAATTTGATGTAGGCAACTAAATTGTAATACGCTGAACTGAAAATTTTTTTTAATGGTTAATAACATCACCTTTTCTTCCTTGTATTGGTAGCACTGCAAGTAGTTAGACTACAAGCATATGTATTTTCAATTTATAAACCTATTAAAAGCTAAAATTACATAGAAATCGCCATATTTCGAGGTAAAATGTTCTAACACCATTGGAAATGTGATTTCGAAAACGTGAAATATTTGCAAAAATCATGGCATTACGATCAGAGATCTAGAAAATAATAGTTTAATTGTTTTTTGAACTACCTTAGCCATATTTTGATTGTTTCTAAAAATTTGAAAAGTTTATTTCAGGTAAATATGTGTGAAAATTGGACACAGAATTTAACGAAACTACCGACATAGTGATATGTGTGCAACATTTTGACATAAAAGTATAGCATTATAATTTTTAACCAACTAATATACGTATAACTTTTATTTAAATGAAAAAAATCTTAATGTATTTTTAACAATTTCTCCTTTCTTAAAATAATGTATACACCTCATTCAATTTGCAACACAACACCCTAAAATGCTGAAAAATAGTTGACTGAAACCCCGAGTACACGAAAAAGGTGAATATAGCCGCGGATTTTACCACAGTTTTCCTACTGTATTATACTGTGCTAGCAAGCAATGAAGCAACAGCTTATGCGGAAGTATTTCACATGAATATATTAATTATTTCATGATAAAAATGCGTTTGAACAAATGCAATGCATATTATGCTACAAATGTTTTTCAGGGAATGCCATTAAAAGGCATTATGAAATGTTTCATAAAAATATAAAACAATTAGAATTGAGTGAAAAAACGGACATATTTGAGAAAAAAAAAACATTTATTTTTGACAAAAATTAAAAACTGGTTGCCTGAAAGGAAAAACTTGGGTCGAGAGAATAAATGTACAACGAAGCTTAAGACTGAGTTGTCTTCTTTAGTCTCGTTAAATTTAGTAAAGCAGGGTAGGCCATTTAGTGATGGTAAATTTATAAAAAATATTTTGGAAAAAGTACCCTACTAGACAGCTGTAGGTTATCTGACGAGTCAGATAACCTCTCGGCCTAACTTGTGCTTGCGTTATTTCTACATATATTTCTCAATTAGTTTCTGCAGAGCAGTGTGCCAAATATAACCGTGTCTTTGCTGTTTTTTTGCACACGTACGTATACCGCATCCCATTCTAGCGCATGTAAAACCACATAAATCTGCACTCTTCACTCATGTTATCAATAATGAAAAGTTTGGTTAGCGCTAACAGTCAGGTATAATGCAAACGCAAGCCCGCGCTAATGGTTATGAATGACGCAAACTTTATATATAGCTAACTATGAAAAGACAATTGTTTGTATTATTAGATTTGCTTTTTATTGTTTAATATAAGTCAAAAACGCACAAATTTCACGTTCACAATAATAATAATTTTATTCCATTTGCCTAAAGGTTCCTTGATTTGCTCGTCCCTCTGAAAGTATAAAAATTTGGTGCATAAATATTCAAAACAATACTTCACTTGTTAAATAGCAATTATAAGCACTATATACTTTCCTTATCAAGGCATTTTAGTTGTAATTTCACTGCTAAACTCCTTTTTTAATTATTTTTTACATTTTTAAAGACGCAGTTGCATTTTGCTCACACTTTTGAAGAAGAAACACAAAGAAAAAGCAAAGTTTGAAAGAAGGCTTTGTGTGTGTTAGTAATTTACAATTTTCGCTTGCATGTATTAGTGAGTGTGGTTAGGCCGGTCTAGTAGGGTATTTATTAAATTAAATTATGGTACTGATTTTGTTAAAACCGTACCTCTATCTTCCCGAACTATAGGGCGCCGTGCTGATCACCTGGGCATATGCATTAAAAATAAACTCCAAAAAATTTTAGAGCGTTGTAAATTTTTTTCCATATGCCTAGATGAAGGTACGGACATTAATGATGTGTGCCAACTGGCTATTGTATGCCGATTACAAAATTACTCAAAGCTTATTTTCCATTGAAAGTTTCTATGGTAATGTGACAGGAAACTCATTGTTTTAAGAATTTTGTGAACTTTCGATGGGAAAGTGATTGGTGACCTCCACGTATTTTATTCACTATTTCCTCTGTAATTTTCATGACATGGTGAGCTGATAAAAACTGTGAGGAAAGTGCCGTCTGATGAATAATGCAGTGGAAGGTTAAGGGTTGGATTCCATTTTTATTTAAATTTCCCACAAATCCGTCGCGCTTTCCAACCATTACATTTGCTCCATCAGTGCATACTCCCGAAAGTTTTTGGGTATCAATATTGGAGAAAAGACTTTCTTTAACGACATTAAACAATGAGTTTCCTGTCACATTACCATAGAAACTTTCAATGGAAAATAAGCTTTGATTAATTTTGTAATCGGCAGTTATACTTCGAATACAAATAGCCAGTTGGCACACATCATTAATGTCCGTACCTTCATCTAGGCATATGGAAAAAAATTTACAAAGCTCTAAAATTTTTTGGAGTTTATTTTTAATGCATATGCCCAGGTGATCAGCACGGCGCACTATAGTTCGGGAAGATAGAGGTACGGTTTTAACAAAATCAGTACCATAATTTAATTTAATAAATACTTTTTCCAAAATATTTTTTATAAATTTACCATCACTAAATGGCCTACCCTGCTTTACTAAATTTAACGAGACTAAAGAAGACAACTCAGTCTTAAGCTTCGTTGTACATTTATTCTCTCGACCCAAGTTTTTCCTTTCAGGCAACCAGTTTTTAATTTTTGTCAAAAATAAATGTTTTTTTTTATGAAACATTTCATAATGCCTTTTAATGGCACGTACATTCCCTGAGAAACATTTGTAGCATAATATGCATTGCATTTGTTCAAACGCATTTTTTATCATGAAATAATTAATATATTCATTCATTTTGAATAAATTAATTGTTGCGCATTAGTGAAATACTTCCGCCATAGTTATATAGTAATAAAACTGTGGTGAATAGTACGTCATATTGGTGAATTTTTCAGGGTTGATATTCCTCGTAGTACGTGATCTCAAGGGCGCATAGTTGTATTTTCATACCAAAAAAAACTTTAAAAATGTAATCACATAAGTGCATGTAGCGCATATATTTTATGGCATATGGGAGTTTCCACGAAATCAGACCCCATTGAGCCTAGATATAAATTGCATTGCTTCCAGTCCGAAGGCTGATATTTGTGTTGACCCATGTCTACTCTATTGTTAAGTATATACCATTTTTTTATATTTTGATATCGTGATGGAGGTGTGAACGCCTGGCAAAGTTCACAACACTATGATATTAAAAAACTTTAAAATCGTGATCATAGTTGCATAGTATTTTTTTCAAAGTTTTCGATTTTTGACGGATATTTATTTGAGCTGCTTGAAATTTTACATATTTTTTCTTCACTTGGGCTTGACTTTCAAGATCCTGCGAACTAAGTATAAATCACAGTAATTATTTAAATTTAAGCAAAATTGGTGTCACGCCCGTTACAAAAAAAAAGGATTTAGTTTTGTGGTAAAAGGATTAGTAACTTTACATGAATAAATCTTTGCATACGTAACAAGTAACTGCTAAGGATTATATTGCGAAAATTTCAAACAAATTTGTTAACCCGTTTTCTCTGTATTAATTTTTTAGCACGTGTCGCGCCCGTTACATTTTTAATAAATTTTTTTATTTTTTGCCTTGCGTCCAAGTTTTGTCCGTCCAATAAGAGAAACTCCACAAAATATATGCGTATGCGTCATAGAGTGTTTTAAGTTTCTTCAAGAGAAAACTTCAACGGTATAAAAATTCTCTACCATTCGATGGAAGACATCGCGGCTGAGAAAGTATTTTTAGATCAGATATGGGCCCAGATTGCTCCTATAAAAAATTTGCAAGAGAAGCACTTCGTCATTAAGGATAACGAATCTGACGGCTGTCTGTTTGCTGGTAAGACAGCAAAATCTACGATTAAGAAATTTTGCCTAAGAAAATAATTTTATAGAAATTGTTCTTTAATTATTAATTTTTTATACATTTTTTTTTCTAAAACAATAGAATTAATTATTTGATCATGCATAATGCCATCAGCATAAATATTGAATTAGAATTATGATTTATATTTGGCTACTTTAACCAAACCTTAAAGCTGGCGTCAGGAAAGATCGTTTATAAATAACATACCCATGTACTTACTTTTAACGTGTTAACTTGTTTAAACATAGATATATTTTCCTGTTTTGGCTTGAAATTGAGCTATCGTAATGAAAAAATATAATAAATAGTTGAAATATGTAAAAAAAAATAGACATGTCGCACCCGTTACAACGAGGTGTCGCGCCCGTTACACTTTAAAATGTTAATAAATCTAAATGGATTAAGAAGTGTTTTTTCTTCGAATGCGGAAATAATAGGAAACATTCAAAATTTAAATTTTTAGTCAGTTTAATACAAAAATTTTACACTGCTTCGTGTGAAAGTGGATTACACGCAATTTATATATTTTATAACGTCGCGCCCGTTACGCTCTTCTTTGGCATTTTGTGGTTGGTACTGATTTATTTCTAAAATGTAGTTCATATGAGTTAATTCCTTACTTCTAACAGCATTTTAAGCGTATATTATTTCAATGATTACTTTAATAGTTTTCTTCAAAATTAAAGAACTATGCACACAAGTGTCGCGCCCATTACAATGGAAACTCCCATATGGGTGTTTCCACGGTCGCGAACAGTACGTTCGTACGCGTTTATGGGCCAAAAAACAAAGTAAACATAGGTTTTTGTTTTTTTTTTTTTGCGACTTTGATAGCATTTTGGAAGGTCAATTTTAGGTGCAAGAGGCAGGTTTGTTCGATTTTTAGTTTAGACTGTGGGGGCAATAAACATGTGGTCGCGAACGTACGCAAAATGGAAGTGACTTTTTTGTGCAACTGGAAAAATTCAAAATTCAGCGAAATGGAATGGATTTTTTCAAAATGGTTGATAACATATTGAAGTCGCATAAAGTGACTTTCTTTTCGTTTATTTAGCTTTAAAATATCTTCAGTACATTTTTATATATACGCTTAAATACCGGTCGCGAACGTACGGGTCGCGAACGTACGATTTTTCCATACACTTTCTTTTCCCATTTTCGGCATAATGTTTTACAAATTATATGAATAGGAACACTTAATTCACAAGTTTAAAACTTATATGTCGTATTTATAAAGAAAGAAGATAGCATAAATTATTAGACTCTACTGAAATCCCGCGGCTCACACCGAAAGACTCGAAAGTGGCTTGCATAACATAAAGTATACTCACTTTAATGTATGGTTGGAAAATTTATGAATAACTTCATTAAAATTATTCAAAACCCTATGATCCATTATTAACCATGCAAAAAAAGTATATTAACAACCTATTTTTTCTTGCTTCAGTTTTTGGTAGGAAAAAATATATCAAAATGCAAAACGGTCGCGAACGTACGCAACTTTGAGAATTAAAAAAAATGGTTTGGTAAACCCTTCAAGAGAAGTAGTTTTGGTTTTCAATTAAGTGCACTCAACCGGCTTTAGAAATGTAGTTCCATACATTTCCTTACACTCCTTGAGAAATGGTAACAAAAAATGTATTTTTTTGGTCGCGAACGTACGATCCAGGCAGAGGTAAAAGTTTCAATAAAAATTTACAGTTAAGACATCGTCGTTCACTTTTCTTTCATTTTGATGGTCTTAACTGATATTCATGGGGGTATTTTGTTGCAAAAAAGGATCCCTAGTATAAGTCGAACATGTGAAAAAATTGAAAAGAAACAGGCCTTTAAAACTGGCTGGAAATGAAAAAAAAAAATTTTCATGTTTCAATCCCAATTTTTCATAAAAAATTTTAAATCAACTTCCAAAGCTTTATATTTATAAAAATTTGGGTAATTTTGTGTAACAGGGTTAAACAAGAATTTATTTTTATTAACATTAAAATTTTTGCTCTGGTTGACCATTCTACGGAAATGCTCATATATGAAATAATTTATTTGATTGTGCGGCCTTCAAATTTTTAAAAACAAACAATAATATGGCTCTATATCACTCATCTTGTCGAACAAAGCTTTAGAAAATGTTTTAATGGTTAATAACATCACCTTTTCTTCCTTGTATTGGTAGCACTGGAAGTAGTTAGACTGCCAGCATATGTATTTTCAATTTATAAACCAATTAAAAGTTAAAATTACATAGAAATCGCCATATTTCGAGGTAAAATGTTCTAACACCATTGGAAATGTGATTTTGAAAACTTGAAATGTTTGCAAAAATCATGGCATTACGATCAGAGATCTAGAAAATAATAGTTTAATTGTTTTTTGAACTACCTTAGCCATATTTTGATTGTTTCGACAAATTTGAAAAGTTTATTTCAGGTGAAAATTTGAAGTCATCCTGGTGCATTATTGGTTTTTGACTCAATTAAAATAAATAAAAATTTGTAAAACACAAAGGGTGCATACATACAAACAAACAAAATAAACAATAAATAAGTAAAATTTATGTAAAAAGTGCTCACTTGTGCATGTACGTATGTGTTGCTTTGTTTTGGTCATCAGCTGATCTGTCATCACCTGCAGTCCTACCGCTGCGAGCGCCATCTACTTGTGAGTTTTAATAACAGCCCAAAAATATCCCAGCTAGCATAATAACTCATCATAGACATATTTGCTGGCAAGTAATGTCTTCCGGTGCTCAAACTGCAAACACATTGAAGCGACGGGCAAGCAAAGCCTCACCAATTTCAAAAACAGCCAAGCTTGAGGAGAGTGCCGTCGTGTCGTCTGTTGTTGTAGCGTTACGTGACGTTGAGGCAAAACTCCAAAAGCAGTCAGAAAAGCTTGACTCGCTGTTTGAGATACTATCCGGCAAGATAGATGAGCTCGAGAAAAAGCTTGAAAAGAGGCTAAACGAAGAGATTGCTCAGCTTGTGGTTAAGGCCGACGAATCTGATAAGCGTATTTCATCTTTAGAGAGCAAATTGGACGAATACAAGAGTGACGTAGAAAATCTAAGAGGCCAGGTGGAAAACTTAAGAGCTGATAAAAAAGAAACTGAATTTACAGAAGACGCTGGGATTTTTGGAGTACCATTTGTTGAAGGTGAAAACCTAAAAAAAGTTTATAATCAGATCTGCCTCTCGATAGACTTCCAGTCGCCTCAGATACGTGACATTTTTAGAGTTCGGCGGTCCGAAGAACATTCTAACGGCGTAATTATAATTAAATTTCATTCCACAATCGACCGAAATAGAACTCTGGGCGCCTTTCGTGAGTACAAAAAGAGAACTGGAGCCGTAATATCTCTTGAAGTAGTCGGACTGGAAGGAACGTTTAATATATTTGAGAGTTTGTCACTTCCAAACAGGAAAATTTTGCAAGAGGCGATAAGGTTAAGACGTGCTGGTTCTCTCGTTGCAACTTTTACATTGCGTGGATCTGTGTATGTAAGGGACTCTAAGGACGCGCCGGCGACAAGAGTAAGTGAGCTCAGCGATCTACAAAAGTACATAAATCCCAGCACATAGCTTTATATTTATAGTTTCAACATGTATAACTTTTAAATTCATTTTTATATCTCAACATGCTCTTTCTTTTTATGTAAAGATGGCTCATTTAAGTTTTTCTTCATCTCTATAGTTTCCTTTAACTTCAGTTTTTACAAAATGCCACCTATTGTCAGGTTAATTGGAGCTGGCGATAACAGTCGGATTATGCTTAATGTTTTGTGCCAGCAGGCAAGAGGTTTCAAAATTGTGCACTTTAATGCTAGGAGCTTAAATGTTGAAAAGATGGTTTTCGTTAGGTATGTGTTTGAGTCATCAGGGGTTGACGTTATGTGCGTAACAGAAACGTGGTTTGTAGAAAGTTTGGAAGATTCACATTTTAATATAAATAATTATACGCTGCTTAGAAATGATAGAATTACCAGAAAAGGGGGAGGAGTGGCGATTTACTTCAGAAATAATGTTCACTTTAGACCAATCTGCATGTCTGAAAGCTTGGGCAATAACACTGAGTATTTGTTGGCGGAAGTGTACAATAATTCGGCTAGATGTCTGATCTCCTGTGTGTACAACCCTCATAGAAGTATTAGTCTTGACCCATACTTTGTTACCTTATCGTCTTACCTGGTGAATTATGATAGTCTCATTGTTTGTGGTGATTTCAACGTGAATCTTCTAGTAAGGGATATTCGTACGGTTACTTTGCTGGATGAGGTATCTGGTGCTGGTTTACATGTTGTCAACACGCGTGTGCCTACAAGGTACTGCAAAAACAGTTCTCCGAGTTTACTTGATTATTTTATCGCATCAGACCCCTCGGCTATTCTAAAATTTGACCAAATTTCTTTCATCTCAGACCATGACTTGTTGTTCTGCACCTTTGACCTTCCTTTTGATCGTTGTCATACAACTAGTTTATATACATTTAGAGACTACCGCTCTATTGATCATAATGCTCTAAGCTCTGATCTATCTAGTGTAGACTGGTGCCAATGTTGGAATCTGGTTACTGCTAACGAAAAGCTTAGTTTCTTGAATGGCGAAATACTAAAAGCTTTCAATAAGCATGTTCCCGAACGTGTAGTAAACACAAAGTTTAAGTCCCCATCCTGCGAATGGTATAACCGTAATGTAATTGTAGCAATAATGAAGCGAAGCAAGGCATACCGGGAATGGAAGAAGTATAGTACCGAATATTATTGGAGCTTGTTTAAAATTGCCAGAAACACAGCCACCAAAATTGTTCGAGCACAAAAACGTGAATATTTTAGGTCCAAGCTCAATCCATCACTTCCTTGTAATACATTGTGGCGTAATTTGAAAACTTTGCGTTTATATGGCAAGGAAAAAGCTGATTGTAAACCCTACTAGACAGCTGCAGGTTATTTGACTAGTCATATAACCTCTCTGCGTGACGATAGTTTGCGTTAGCTTTCTCAGTTATTTTCTTAAGGCCAATGTGAGAAATATAACCATGTGTTTGCTGTCCGTGTGTGGTTATGTGTGACGCAAACGTGTGTCAGATGTTATGGTTATCGCTAACGCAAAAGCAGGCAAAGTGTAATAGCTATGTGTAACGCAAAGGCACATAATTTGTGATAGTCATGAGTAACTGAAATACTTATTAGATATAATAGCTATGTGTAACGCATATATAGATCAGTTGTAATGTTTATATGTAACGCAAACGTGAGTCACAAATGATGGGTATGGATGTCGCAAAACGCATATATCCTTAACTAAGAAAACACGTCGGTTTTATATTTTATTAAAAGTAAAATTTATTTTAGTTATTTTCTCTTGTTCACATATTTATTAAATAAATATATACTTATAAAATTGTATAATAATTTCAGTCAGTGTTTGCTTTACTGCAGCTTATTTAGTTTTTTAGGTACATTTTTTATGGGTTTAATGAAAAATAAACTTGTTTAAAAAAGGTTATTAGGTAATAATGTAAATAAATTAATTATTAAATACTTCAGGTATTCATTTAAGGCAACATAGAATTTTTTTCTGATTTTTTTGTTTTAATTACTTTAGCTTATTAATTTTTTGTTATACATTTTTAATCAATTTAATGAAAAATAAACTAGTTTAAAAAAGGTTATTAGGTAATAATGTAAATAAATTAATTATTAAATACTTCAGGTATTCATTTAACATAGAATGTTTTTGGATTTTTTTGTTTTAAATGCATATACACTTACAGTCGATCGCACAAATAAATATACTCCACTTTTTGGCAATTCTAATGCAATTTGTTTTAATGAAAGAAAATACTTAAGCACGGCAGAAATAAATTAGTTAATACCAGAAATAAAGTGGTGTATACTTATTTATGTGAGTGTATATTTGTACAAAGGAACTTTATGCATATGGCATATACATATGTATATATGTATTTATTATATTAATTATATAAAAATATTGCTACTGGGGATTTCAGGTGTTGCGGATATTAATGGTACAGATTTTGATGGTACAGGTGTTGGTGGTATAGATGTTGATGGTACAGGTGTTGGTGGTACAGACGTTTTTTGTTTTTTTAAAAACTTTTTCTGCTTTTCCCGATTGTGGCTAAGTGCGATGCTTCTTCTGCAGGCTGCTTCAAATTTTTTAGTGCCATGGTGTTTGAAAGCGTCTAAGATTAAATATAAACTTTAATAAAAACATATATGCATATATTGTTTATTCAAAATGTGTTTCCGCATTAGAACTTATAGCAGTTTCAAATTTTGAATTACTTCTGAAATCGTAAACATACCGCTTAAAATTTTAGCCACTAGGGTGAGGCTGCCCAGACTGCGCCTATTTACGATCCCGTCGTAATTGAACCCTGCCAGGACGTCATCAACAAAAACTTGCTTTATAACGGTATCCACATCTTCAGAAACACCTTTTACTTTTAAAATGTAGGAAGTCTGGAAAACATACAAATAAGCTATTATCGTACTACAGTAAGTTAAAAAATTTAGTACCAAACTTTTCTGACTCAAAATAGTGTTGAATGCCTATGTACAAAAATTCCCCTTTTTGAATATATTTAAGGTCAACCTTTTTACGTTGTGTATCAAAAAGAGTTTTTGCGGAAAGTGGCAAATCGGGCACTTTCAATCGCCTCATAATTACAAGCAGCCCGTCGACTGCATTATGGGGAATATTGAAAGTCATTGCCCATGATTTAATTTCCAAGGACCCATCTACTTCATCACTTTGGGCAACAAACTCTTCTTCAATACAATCCGCATTTTCACCTAGCTCTTCCTCTGCAGAAAGTGTGCCTTCACTATCACTACAACTAGGTTCATTTGCCACGCAGCCGGCTTCCAATCCATCAACTACACTAGAAGCACATCTATTTGCTTGAGCAAGTTCCAAAAGCCTTTTATATTTCTGAACCATTTGTTCATACCTCTTTTTTTCCCTGCTCAAGCAATTTTCATAATGGCGTCTATGCATTTTGTTTCACTTTTAAATTATTGAACACCAACTCACAACTACACTATTTACTTGCCTTTTTTTGTTTGCGAATTAGCCGGACGCCAAATAGGTTGCAATCAATATTTTGGTAATGGTTTGGTATATTATAATATAGAATATTTAAACTTTCTTTAAGCTTGTAGACGCAGTCGCAAATTTCCAAATTCCAAATTAAGCAGAAATGTATTTTACCACAGGGTTGTATTTATCTAAAACAGAAGAAGAGATGCAAATGAACGACGAAAAATTGACAAATTGCTTTGAGTGTGTTAGAATTTTACAATTTTCGTTTGTATGTATTAGTGATGGTGGTAAGGCCGGCCTAGTAGGGAACTAAATGCCAATGAACTAAATAATGCTTTCATTAGAAGTCCACAAAGTCGTGCACCAATCGATCATATCTCGGCTTGTTCAACTGCGCGCTACTCGGGCACTCCTTTTGAGTTTTCAACCATGTCTGAGAATGATGTTGCAAGATGTATTTTTAAAATAAGATCCAACGCAGTGGGTGAAGACGGAATTTCATTAAAGTTCGTTAAAATCATTTTACCGTATGTATTAAGTTGCCTTACCCACGTTATCAATCATTGCATTACAACGTCATGCTTCCCTGATTTGTGGAAGGATGCAATTGTAAAGCCTGTGCCTAAAAAACGCCCTGCAAGCTCACCTAGTGATTTTCGCCCGATAAGTATTTTACCTGCGCTGTCAAAGGTTTTTGAGAGACTACTAGCGGAGCAAATTACACTACATATTCAATATAATAATTTACTTTGTTGTTGGTTTTTGCGATCTTTCTTGTTTTTACATATTTGTAAGTTTTTGCAAGCTTGAGATCAGAGAAACAATAATTCGTAATGAATTTTAATTGTCAGTTTTTTTTAGGAAAAATTGATAATTGGAGAAAAATTACATTGTTAAATCACAGCGATGGATAGGATTACATGTTTCAGAGTTTCCAAGCTCATCATCAGATCCCTTTTCGGACACTGGGATGCGAACCAGTGTCTGCACCAAAGCCGCTGTTAGAAAATTCTAACATCTAAGCTATGATGCCCTGTGACGTCACAATGCACTTTTCTCCACTTCAATTAATTCCCTTTTGTTTGTTTGTTCTTGCCAACAGTGAGCACACATTGTTGTTAGACCTTCGGTCATACGAACGAATGCGTGTGCTGGACTTTTTTGTTTGTACATATTTATGTACGTAAACCCGTGCTACGGTTCTTAATATTTTGTTGTTGGTTTTTGCGATCTTTCTTGTTTTTACATATTTGTAAGTTTTTGCAAGCTTGAGATCAGAGAAACAATAATTCGTAATGAATTTTAATTGTCAGTTTGTTTTGGGAAAAAATATTTATTTACTTTCGCCCTTTCAATCTGGATTTAGAGCCAAGCACAGTTGTTCAACTGCGCTTTTAAAGATATTAGATGATATTCGGGTGCCCTTTGATAGAAATCAGCTTACGTTGCTCTGTCTATTAGATTTCTCGAAAGCCTTTGACTCCGTTAATCACCCCCTACTTTGCAAGAAACTTGAAAAATACTTTGGTTTTAGCGAAAATGCGGTGAAGATTATGAACAGCTATCTGACCGGTAGATGCCAGCGAGTAAGCACGGGCTATGAAACATCGCAGTCAAAGCTTTTAACATTGGGAGTTCCACAGGGTTCCATCCTGGGACCCTTGTTATTCAGCCTGTTTCTAAATGATATTTTCAAACAATGCGATTTCGTTAAAATGCATGCCTATGCTGATGATGTGCAAATGTATATCTCTGATAATTTTGATAAAACCATTGACCTTTTCTCCAAACTAAATTCAGATTTACTGAAAGTGTCGCAGTGGGCTGACAAGAATGGTCTTTGTCTAAATGCAAGTAAGTCGTCTGTGTTACCGATCTCTAGAAAAAAGGTTGTTATTGGCAATCTTCCACAAGTACATATTGATAACAGTAAGATTAATATTGTTAATAAAGTTAAGAACCTGGGATTCATGGTGAACTCTAGTCTTACTTGTGTTGATCACATTAATTTCATGGTAGGCAGAGTGTATTGTACACTTCGAAATCTAAGACAATCGTCTATGTTCACGCCAGTTTTCATTCGTAAAAAACTTGCAATTCAACTATTGTTGCCCATTATAACTTACTCTGAGTTGGTATATAGTAAATTAGACTCTTGTTCCGCTCATAAAATTGATGTTGTTTATAACCATATAACGCGTTATGTGTATGGCCTAAGTAAATTTGACCACATTTCTGCTTGGAAAACCCAACTTCTTGGCTGTGAAATCCATGCTTACTTGAAAGCCAGAAGTTGTATTTTCCTCGTGCAACTTATTGCCACAAAAACGCCCTCTTATCTTTATGAGAAGCTTATTTTTACTAGATCTAGTCGCGTGAATGACTTAATAGTGCCAAATTTCAATTTTGTGGCATCAACAAGACTGCTTTTTGTAAATACCATACGAACATGAAACTCCATACCTGCTAACATTAGAAACTGCATAAACGAAAAGAACTACGGAAAAATTATCTACCAATACTTTTCAACGTAAATTGCTTAAATTGGCCACCTATTAAACCATTTAATAAACCATTGATTAGTTTTTATCTTGTTTTGCTGTTATCTTTTTACTATTTACTATCTTATATTTTGATGTGTGATATACTTTAAAAAAGTTTTCCATGAACAGTATTGTATTATGCGCTACTTATTTTAATATTAACTTAGAAGTTCGATTGTAATTGCCCTTGTTTACATATATAGATATTGTTACAAAAGCTTTATGTGATAATGGTTGTACTGAAAAAGACTGCAATTAGGTCTTATTGTACTAATGTTTAATTATAATAAATGAAATGAAATGAAACATGTGTGAAAATTGGACACAGAATTTAACGAAACTACCGACATAGTGATATGTGTGCAGCATTTTGACATAAAAGTATAGCGTTATAATTTTTAACCAACTAATATACGCATAACTTTTGTTTAAATGAAAAAAATCTTAATGTATTTTTAACAATTTCTCCTTTCTTAAAATAATGTATACACCTCATTCAATTTGCAACACAACACCCTAAAATGCTGAAAAATAGTTGACTGAAACCCCGGCAATTTTGCAAATGAGGTAGTGTTAGAAAGAGCGCACCACTGAAATGCTGTCGTTTGTTTGTGTTCAGTGCGTCGCTAGCTAAGAAAGAAGCATGGTGGTGCGCATCATTTTTGTTATCGCGCAAGAAATAAATATTATTACACAATGTGTATGAATATCATTATTTCATGTATGTTGACCAATGCTTTTAGCAAAAGCAAACTTTTATTTTTTTTTTCATTTGATGTACGCATTTGTTATCATGAAATAATTACATTCATTCATTTAGTGAAATATTTCCGCATAAGCTGTTGCTTTGTTGATTGATAGTAAGACACTAGTGGTAACCGGAATGAAAACGGCAAACGACAACCGGCATCTGTCAAATTATTTTTACACGTGTTCTTATGGGGAGGAATTTTTTGAACACGACGCGACAAAGCGGCAATCAATCACAGATGCCGCTGTCGCCAGATTAAATCTAATTCCATTTTGACAAGCGGCAGATGGTGGCGTTTGGTTTTTTTTACAATAAAAACGAAAGTAAGAGTAAATAACTTGTAAAATAAGTTCCAATTATTACAGAATATGTCTCTTTCACACTTTTTACAACATTTTTTGCTACTTTTCAAGATGATTCGCACCTGTCGCCCCTGCTCTCATTATAATCATGTCGCCAATGCTTGACGGCAAATATCGTCAAGCTTCAGTTTTTCGTCGTTGTCGTTCGCCGCCGTCGTGTTCATTGTGGACGGGCCTACTGGCAGAAATAAACAACAGCACTTCGTTTATCAGTGCGCTCACACAAGCGAAGCAAGCAAAGAGCGTAATAATCAAAGATGACAATAATAGGCCCGTCCACAATGAACACGACGGCGGCGAACGACAACGTCGAAAAACTGAAGCTTGACGATATTTGCCGTCAAGCATTGGCGACATGATTATAATGAGAGCAGGGCGACAGGTGCGAATCATCTTGAAAAGTAGCAATAAATGTTGTAAAAAGTGTGAAAGAGGCATATTCTGTAATAATTGGAACTTATTTTACAAGTTATTTACTCTTCCTTTCGTTTTTATTGTCAAAAAAACCAAACGCCACCATCCGCCGCTTGTCAAAATAGAATTAGATTTAATCTGGCGACAGCGGCATCTGTGATTGATTGCCGCTTTGTCGCGTCGTGTTCAAAAAATTCCTCCCCATAAGAACACGTGTAAAAATAATTTGACAGATGCCGCTTGTCGTTTGCTGTTTTCATTCTGGTTACCACTAATCTGTGTGAATTTGGTTCTCAATTATACGGACAATTGTCCCACTAAATGCCTGGGCCTGATATATATATATTTACATATGTCTATGCGTGTGATTGTTCACATCCAAAAGAAAGGTAGACATTAGCCGGTCGGAAATTTTGAAGTTTTTTTGGGATCTTTGTTATTAAACAGTTACATTCAGTAAGAATAAAAAAATAAATCATTTTCGCGTTTGAAGGGAAATTTAGGGACATATATATAAGTTATATGGTACATACATAGATATAAGTTATATGAATAAAGATTGTCATTACTTGAATTTAAAAATGATAATAGGTTGAATCATTCCATTATTTTTTGGCGGTATAAGGTATAAGATGCAGGGCTAAAGGCCTCTATAGGTTGGTGCAGGTGTTGCCCTTGTGGCAACTGATGGTAAGTTGGGGTAGTTGAGTGTAGGATGGAAGGAATATGAGGACATAAAGACGGACTTAAGTCAGGTGTAAGGGAACTCTACTCGGTAGCCGGAGTCATAGTAGAGTTCGAAGGCTGTTCACATCTTGTGAACAGGAGGGGTGGGACGGCTTCACCTGACTCGGACAGGTTTCTCCCGCTTTACTGTGTCTTTCTCTAACAAATTAATTTTATTCTCGCACACAGGTATGAACCCCTATCTTGCTTATGCAACTGCTGGGGAAGGAGAAGTGGCAAGAACCGCGCCTCAAAGCCGACGAGCCTCAGCCGGGCACCCCGCCACTCCTCCTCTCCCGCACCAGGCAGTTATGTAACATGTGTCACCACGAGTAGGCTCCACCCCCACATGTGGGAGGGGACGCTTTGGGGTGGCGCTAGTGAGTGCAAGGCGCAGTCACCCCCATCAAAGACACATATATTATAACTTATCTTCTTTAATTTTACTTTCGCTGAGTCTGGGTAAATTAGCTTCAAAAACAAGAAAGCTTCATCTCTTTTGGCAACAGTTGTTATCAAATTCTTACCAATTCCAAGTTTAATATGCAGTGGAGGCAGCAATATCTTCTCCTTCTGCACTAGAGGCTCACGAATAATATTGGCCGTTTGTAACCTGCTGTGCTCTCTGAGTTTCCATCCGTGGCATGCATATTGGTCACCGGAAAAGCGTGTGTCCCAATCGCACAAAAAGCATATATATTTTATATAGCCGCTTTGAAGACCGCAAAGCATTGCTACAACTTTTAAATGGCAGCATATGCGACACATATGTTTGGCGTAGTTAACCATTTTTAAAATATTTTCCAGTGCATCATATGTTTCTTTCGTTTCTGTACTATAGGCGATTGGAACTGGAGGTTTTTTATTGGTCTTATGCAGTAAAACCGCCTTCAAACTGAGTTTTAAACTGTCAATAAATAATCTCCAGTCATCTGCTTCATATTTTATTTCCATTGCGTCCATCAATTTTCCTACATCCGGGCAATATGCAAAAGTTTTTTCATCATTCACGAGGAATAAACTTTGGAGTGTTGCCTGACGACTTCGATAAGCTGTGACTTTCACACCGGGTGCCAACACATTGTTTGATTTCAACATGGAAGCCAGCTCTTCCGATTTATGCTGTGTTAATTCCAACTTGGCAACAATTGAATCAAGTTTATTTTAAGTTATTAAAATTGGCACATTGGATACTGATGGCTCATATGGGGGATTGGGGGATCATCGCGTGCATGATATGTCGGAGCAGTCGTAGAAGAGAAAATATCTGGGCTAGAAGCTTTTGGCACAGGAGTGTGGTCCGAATGAGGCAATGGTGTTGCGGCACTTGCAACACCAACGTAATTATACGATTTTCTTATCCTTCTTGGGGCTCCTTTATTCGCACATGCAAAGCAATTCAATGGATTGTGACCTTCGCCAGGATTAGTCCAAGTCATTGGAATACCGAATGTCATACTTTCACGTCTTCTATTTTTCCAATCCATTAGAAGGTTGTAGCAGCTTTTACACACTATATTTGGTTCCCAATTTTCGTTCACTATAACATTTTGGTTGAAGTACATCTCGTATGTTTGAACAAAATCAGTATTGAAATTTCCCCTTTTCACTTTTACTGTTCGCGTTCGTCGGCACTTGTTGAATGACAAAAATCACAGATCCAGTGTGAGAAAGAGAAAAAGTATTCCGTATTGCCACATAAATATTTCTATTTTAGGACAGAAGAAAAATATGAGAGAGTTCGGCTTGTGAGAGTCAATGTTTTCTCCAAATAATGTTGTGCATATCTGGAGCAAATTTTTGAAATTCATACATTAACCTAATTGTGAATAAATGAGAAACGCGTGCATCGATTTTCATGATCTATGCCTTTTTTTGCTCATGAGTTATGTGACTTTACGCGAAAGTAATTAGTTTTGGCACTTTTTTCCATTTTGGATTTTTTATTATTATTATTCTTTATTTAAAGTCGACAAACAAATACGGTCGACTGACACAGAATACAAAGTAAAGTAACTTAGAAATAAATACTAAATTAGATTATATACAACATTAACAATTGTGTTAGACAAGAATAAAAAAGTTAATTTTAAATCTTTTAAATATCAGGTTAGACTTGAAAGTATTGCTTTACGTAAGGAAGCAAACGGACATGCGATACTAATGCATTTATATAAGTAATTATAGTATGAGCACCAAATCCACAAAGGATCAGATTTGACAAAATTTAGACGACAAAGGGGTAAATGTAAAGGAACATAGTGTCTGGACACCCTAGCCGGAACTGCAAAGTTGAGACGGCTTAGCAGCAGAGGAGTCTACCACACCAAGAATCAGCTTGTGTAGGAACATTACCCCAAGCAAAATTCTACGATTTTCCAGAGTTGGCAAATCAATAAGAAGAAGCCTGCATCTATAGGGTGGAAGATGAAGATTTGAGTCCCAGTTTAAGGCCCGTAGTGCAAATACGCTTAATATGAGTAATATATTCTGGACTCCATACGCACGAGCAATACTCAAGTATTGGACGGGCCAACGAAGTGTAAAGGACCTTGGTGAGAAAAGGATCGTTAAACTCTTTAGCCCAGCGTTTAACGAAATCAAGAGTACCCATTGCTTTACTTGTAATAGTGGATATATGAGAATTAAAGCTCAATTTCGAGTCAAACAGAACACCTAAATCATTAACCGAAGATATACGATCCATGGAAGTGCCATAAAGTATGTAAGATGACAGAACAGGCTTCACACGGTGAAATGTCATAAACTTACATTTAGAACAGTTTAAAACCAGTGCATTTATTGTACACCAACTTTGAAATAAATCTAAATCAAGCTGAAGTAGATTTGAGGCAGATAAGTCAGAAGGCAGGTACGAAAAACACATTTTTACATCATCTGCATACATTAGAGCTCGCGAATGAAGTAAAATCTGTGGCAAGTCATTTATAAAAAGAGTGAAGAGCAGTGGGCCTAAATGACTACCTTGTGGTACACCAGAGGTAACATTAATTGATTTAGAAATAATATTTTTATATAGCACTTTTTGAGTTCTATTAGAAAGATAGCTCGTGAGCCATAAAACCAAATTCGTCGGAAACCCCAATAAACCAAGCTTCTGAATCAGGAGTGTGTGATTCACTGATAAACCACATCCATTTGCTTATTTGCCAGGAAACCATCCCTGACCAAAGACGTAAACTCAAGTAGGTTTGAGTTGGTTGATCTACTTCTCACAAAACCATGCTGACAGGGTGATAATATGGAAATACACGAATGTTGAAGCTGACTAGTGATAATTTGTTCAAAGGTTTTAGGAATAGCTGAGAGCTTAGCAATTCCTCTATAGTTCTCAATGTTAGATCTGCTACCCTTTTTGTGTAGAGGCATGATAAATGACTGTTTCCAAATTGATGGGAATGACGATGATTGTAAAGATAAATTAAACAATTTTAAGATCGGTTCAGTCAAGCTCACGGCACAGAGCTTAACCACACAACCAGGGATACCATCAGGCCCAGGGGAAAAAATCGGTTTCTGAGCTAGAAGACTCTAAAGTACAGTGGCACTGTCAATGACTGGATTAAGAATACAGTTAGAGCTGATTAATTCATACGGATAATTACCGTCTTGAGCACGGGTTGACGAATAAGTCGATTCAAAAAAGTCAGAAAATAAATCTGCAATACCATGGTCATCTGTGGCATTCTTATCACCAAAAGTCAAAGAAGATGGGTTTATGAATTTAAAAACAAAAAAATTTTAAATTACATACATTCATTTTTAACTTCGAAAGTGTTGCACATTCATTCATTCATTATTTATTAAACATTTTGCTTATATCTAGGTATGTACATACAAATATATAAAAAAAATTTAAGTAAAAGCAAAAAGTAGGAACCATTTCAGGTACATATGGCTGATTCCTTGGAAACTGAAATATTTCACATCGACTTTTTGTGAAATGTCAATGTTACGATAAATGAGTTTTAAAAGTGTATACCGTGTAAATGGGGTATAAGAAATAGCCCCTCTTTCGCATTGCGCTACACCTTAACCCATTAACGCCCACTGTACCCATACTTATTCAAATATCGATAAAATGCATTCTAAATATCGAAAATATATAGTTTTGCTACAACCATTTCATAAACTGCTTTATACGCAAGTGAATTATTCAGTTTCATATTTAAACTATTAATCCCTTATGAGAACACATATATATTTGGTGGAAATTGAACAAAGAATTATTGTATTTTTTTGTGTTTTGGTCTATTCTCATTTTAATATGGCTTAATATTTTTGGACTTCCGTTAGAAATTAGATGTATGCCACCAAGGTCTATATGTGTTCTAATTTTCAAGGAAAAATTACACCTAGTTTAGAAGAAAAGCTGTGGTAAAGTTGTGACATGAGAAAGTGTGACACATATATTAAAAGCAAAATCTTCCCAACCCGTCTTCAAAATGGGAGCTGCTCCAGCACAGTTAAATGTTAACATTAGACTGAGCATGTGTCAAAAAAAATTAATAATATATGTTAATTAATATTCGCACACGCCGACTGTGACCACCATTTTTTGATATTTTACAAAACTGGAGAACAAAGTTTAGTCCTCTATAGGACCCTAGTCAAGCACATTATTTTTAAAACAATTGTGGCATATTGTTACACTCTTTATCCTCTTTCAAAGCTTCTTGATGCAAATTTTGTTTTGATCACAATTTATAGCATGTAATGCCAATAAAAGTACATGACCTTAGCAAAGGGACACTATAAATTGTTACTTTTTTTTTTCTTTTTTGTGTGTTTTAAAGTAGTGATTTATATTACTCGATGAGATTAATAAGACTGCATATCAGTTTATTTAAAAAAATGTCGGTTTGTTATAAATTTTTGACATTAAAGTCGGTGAACACAAATATATCAGTTTCCAAGGAATCAGCCATATATGTAGATATAAGAAAAGGTATGACATTTTATATGTTATGTATAACATAGTTTCAAATGCCATCTCAAGTTATTATTACAGTGGGGTGCACTGTTATATATAGAGTTTATTCTTAAGTAAAAGTAAAAAGAACCTATGAAATTTTTAGGCAACTTACAAAAATTATTGACAAATATTAGAGTAAACAAGCATATATTAAGGCAAAGTTACGGTTATGAGCTTATACGTAGTAAAACTTCGATTTCTTCATTCGAGAAACCTAAAAGGAAAGATTTCACTTCTCTCAAAAATAGTTGAAGATTCCTTAGTTCACGAATTTCAGCAGGTAAGGTATTGAATAGTTTTCGAGACACTATTGCAGGTATCCACACCTAATGAAAAAATTTTTTAAAACTTTAAAAAAGTACAGGTCTCTGACTGGAAGGATTCCTAGACTTCTGAGAAGCTCCCTTGAGGGATGCAGTCGATTAACATTACATATTATCCGAATGACGAATTTTTGCAAAACTTTTATGGGTTGAAACCGGTATAAAAACAGTTTTTGTTATACTTCTTCGCAATTTAAGTTTGGTTTTCAATATTTCTAGTAGAATGTTAAAGCTGAAATTAACAGCCGTGTAAAAAATTTTGCTGCAGTTTTTATGATTCGCATATTTCTTTTTTCTAAAATATCGTTTGTGCTAGAGCTAGGCGTTTCCTTTCGATTTAAAGATCGACCGAGCTAGATTTTTCGTTCACTTCGTTCAGTCCTTCAGCCGTTCAATCTTAATTTATTTTTCAATATTGTATATCCATGAGCACAGCAAACAAAGGACAAAACGTGGACAAAAACTCAGGAAGGAGTTAACCGTTCGGTGAATGAAATTGTTTGGTTGTTATTGCTCGCTGGCAATGGCGCATTTGAGCTGCTAACGTTAGCGTCATACACAAAAAACTGCAAATGTCAGTTTGTTCCTCTGCAAGTAGTAAAACTTTCATGATTTGCCGATTAAGTAGGGATACCGATGTGTATGCAGCTGTTCGTATAAATGTCGTATGCAGTATCTAAAACGCCTCAATATTAATATACATACCTCGTGACACAATGTGCTAAAAATAAATTGAAAGGGGAAAATTGGTTAGCTACCGAACGAAGAAAAATTCAATATATATTACAGTCGGACCTCGATTATCCGTGATCCGGTTAACCGGCAACCCCGATTAACCGTGATGGCCAAAGATCAGTCTATTGTTTTTATACCCAGCGTACTAGTACTAGTACAAGGGTATTATAACTTTGTTGGGATAACGGTTGGTTGTACAGGTATAAAGGAATCGAGATAGATATAGACTTCCATATATCAATATCATCAGGGTCGAAAAAAAATTTGATTGAGCCATGTCCGTCCGTCCGTCCGTCCGTCCGTCCGTCTGTCCGTCCGTCTGTCCGTTAACACGATAACTTGAGCAAATAATGAGATATCTTCACCAAACTCGGCATGCGTACTTATTTGGGTTCAGAATAGATTGCTATTGAAAATGGGTAAAATCGGACCATAACCACGCCCCTTTTTCGATATCGAAAATTTCGAAAAACGTATAAAACGGGTTAATTCAATATCAGAAGCAGCTACAATGATAAAATTTGCAATATGTATTGATTTAGGTGTTCTAAGGCCGATTTTATCAAATTTTTTTAAAAGGGGCGTGGCACCGCCCACATATATTTGAAGAAATTTTCAAATTTTGACTCTCAATAACTTCAGCACAGTTTATGCTAGTACAACGAAATTTTGTAGAGGGCATACTATTGTTGTGTTAAATTCAGATATAGCAAAAAAAACGAAATCGCTTAGCGACCACGCCTTCTTTTTCATAAAAGTTATATTGAAAGGAGGTGGAAATATTGAAAAGTCCATATCTAATTAACTGATACAGCTATAGTAATATAATTTGGTACATACATCAATTTTCATATTCTTTACATTATTTTTGCAAAATTTTGGAAAGTGGGCGTGGCACCGCCCACTTATGAGTCACGCAATTTTCAAATTCGACTGCTAATAACTTCAGAACGGTGTGAGATAGATTTACGAAACTAGGTACCAGGCATCTTATGTTTATGTAGAGTACTACCATAGAAAATAAGAAAAATCGGTGAACGACCACGCCCACTTTTGGACTAAAGTTCTCTAAACGAGAGTTAGGAAACCGGAATATGCAATATCTGTTTAACTGATAAAGATATAATGCTAAAATTTAGTACACTCATTCACTTGATGATGTTATTAGTGTTGTTTAAAGGTTTTTTGGTAATGTTTTGGAAAATGGGCGTGGCACCGCCTACAAGTGAATAAACAAAATATCAACATTTCACTATTAACAAGCCACTGTGAAAATATCATAAAGATCTGCAATGAAAACTGATCTTCAAATAGGGACAAACAACATAATAAAATCCGTGGGCGTGCCACCACCCACTGTTTTAAAATTATGTAAATATTGATTAATGGACACATATATCCGTATATCAAAAATTTCACAAAATACGTTAAAAGTTATGGGCATGGCACGCCTTCTTTTCCAAAGTTATATATAGGACATGGTATCACCATTGAAAAGATTGATTGAGTACTTTTGGCTCATGTAAGCGGTTAATGCTTTATAAGCAAGGGCCGTGGCCGCGCCCACCAAATTCGCTATTGTTTAGGCTGGGAATAGATTGGTTTTTAAAATGGGCGAAATCGGATGAAAACCCCGCCCCCTTTTTCTGGAAACTAACGCTGGGTATTAAATGTTCGGTTCACCCGAACTTAGACTTCCTTACTTGTTTTTTTAAGTGTTTTCAAATTGTTTGCTTCGATTAACCGTGATTACCTCTATTATCCGTGATGGCAGCGAAAATTGTGTTTGTGTTAATATGTACATACATATGTATAATAAACATGAAAACGGGGAATTCCCTTGTTTGACGATGAGCCAGAAGCATTTACAAGTTATTATGCAGTTTAATTTGGAAATTTGAGAAGTGCGGGTGGCTAGATCTAAATATATTTAGTATGGCACCGTTACCACTGGTAAAAAGAAAAAGAAACGTTTTAAGTATTGAAGATAAAGTAAAAATAATTAACTAGCATTTGAAAAATAATGTGAGTGTTAAAATGATAGCTCAAAAATACGAAGTTGGGATGCAGACCGTTTATGACATTTTAAAAAGCAAAGACAAGCTTTTAAAGTTTTGTGCAGAGAGTGATTCGGTGGTTGGATTTCGTAACCGAAAAACTTTAAAGACAGCTGAAGAACCAAAAGTAGATTTGGCACTTTACGAATGGTTCAGACAAGAGCGTTTTAAAGGCACTCCAATTACAGGACTGATTATAAGAGAAAAGGCTAAAATATACCACACAAAACTAAACATTGATTCTGTGTGTGAATACTCCAGCGGGTGGTTGCAAAATTTTAAGAATAGATGGTATAAAAAGACTTAATGCTGAAGGAGAAGAATCTTCAGCAGACTATGTAAGTGCCCAGGCGCGTATCCCCCCCCCCCCCTTCCCCCCCCTGAGAGGTCACAACTAAATTCCTGCAACGGTTCATGTTAATTCATGAATACTAGGACATAAAGACGGACTTAAGTCAGGTTTAAGGGAACTCTACTCGGTAGCCGGAGCCATAGTAGAGTTGGAAGGCTGTTCACATCTTGTGAACAGGAGGGGTGGGACTATTTCTAGTTTAGAACAGAAGAAACATATGAGAGAGTTCGGCTTGTGAGAGTCAATGTTTTCTCCAAATAATGTTGTGCATATCTGGAGCAAATTTTTGAAATTCATACATTTACCTAATTGTGAATAAATGAGAAACGCGTGCATCGATTTTCATGATCTATGCCTTTTTTTGCTCATGAGTTATGTGACTTTACGCGAAAGTAATTAGTTTTGGCACTTTTTTCCATTTTGGATTTTTTATGAATTAAAAAAAAACAAACATTTTAATTTTTAGGAAAAAATACTTTTTTCCCAATATACATACGTTCATTTTTAACTTCGATTCATTATTTATTAAACATTTTGCTTATATCTAGGTATGTACATACAAATATATAAAAAAAATTTAAGTAAAAGCAAAAAGTAGGAACCATTTCAGGTACATATGTATGGCTGATTCCTTGGAAACTGATATATTGCACATCGACTTTTTGTGAAATGTCAATGTTACGATAAATGACTTTTGAAAGTGTATACCGTGTAAATGGGGTATAAGAAATAGCCCCTGTTTCGCATTGCGCTACAACTTAACCCATTAACGCCCACTGTACTCATACTTATTCAAATATCGAAAAAATACATTCTAAATATCGAAAATATATAGTTTTGCTACAACCATTTCATAAACTGCTTTAAACGCAAGTGAATTATTCAGTTTCATATTTAAACTATTAACCCCTTATGAGAACACATATATATTTGGTGGAAATTGAACCAAGAATTATTGTATTTTTTAGTGTTTTTTTAACGGTGGGCTATATATATATGTGAACAATATGCTCCAAAATCAGTTTATTCATGTATTAACACTAAATAACAGTTATTCCTGTATCAAAACCAGTAGAATAAAAAGTTGTGACATTTTAGGGTTGTGACATTTCATGTTTAATCTATTCTCATTTTAATACGGCTTAATATTTTTGGACTTTGTTATGGATTCCTTTGGAAGCAAGTAATTGGGTGCCATTTTCTTATTATGGAACCCTTGAAAGCATACTTACTTTGGGTCGACAATTGTTTCGTGGCACGAAGAAGCTGGTCGGCGTCTGCCCGTGTGCGTCTAGCTGTCCCGGAGCTTTAATCATTTGTGTGGATTCGTTGACCAAACGACCGACCAAACCACCAGTTGAGACAAACCCAAGACCTAACAAGAAAAAATTTACGCACACGTAAGGGTTAAGGGAATTTTCTTACCTCATCACAGAATTGATCAAAGATTAACCTTTTTAAAAGTGACACAACACTTTGCCTTTTGCCTAGCGGTTCTTCTTTCTATTACTTACCGCTCTTAACTCACCCAACCATGACTTCTCTGATGTTAGCGAGAAGTCCCAATATAAAAGCAACCACAACAACGAATTTCAGACCATTTTTACAAAAGTTTTAACAATTCATTTTATTTAATAAAAAGAAAAATCAACTAATGAAAATGTGAAAATTTAATTTCATACTAAATGTAATACGGAAACCCCAAAAGTACTATTTTTACTCTTATGCATAAGTCCGAACACTTATAGGAACGGTATGGAAATAGAACATTACTTGAATAAATAGCCTACTGCGATTATAAAATTAAAATAATAACCTCAAATTAACTATTCTGCGATAAAAGAAAGTGAAGGAGCATTGAGAAATGAAAATAATATTAATTGGAATTAAATTTGATTTCAAAAAACTCACAATAAAAAGCATAATAACTTCAAAATTTAATTAGACAACGAAATGTGCTATTTCAAATTCCTTTCTATGAAAATACTGGGTTTTACAAAATTTTCTCAATCCGCTCTTAGATCCCACAATTGATCATAAGAACGGGATAGCAATATTAATTATCAAAATATGTCTGGATACCTACTATAAACAAAAAAATGGAACAAAATGGAAATAACGTTAAAAAGTAAATAAATATTTGCCAAACTTACATGTTTTAATGCAGGAACTCGATGAAGGCCTTCGACGATTTTCTGCTTAGCTGAAAATTAAATTTTAGGGCATACACATTATTTTCAATTCGATTTTGTTGCATTTCACTTTGTTTCTTTATCTTTTTTTCTTTCAAATTTAATTAGTTAAGTGCATTAGTACACTAACATTATCGCAAAATGCTATCATATTCTCCACTCTTCACTTTCCCAATACCACTTACAGTTGTCTCTTTCCGACAATTCTTTTATACATTTTTTTTTCTGGGAACATTATTTTTATAATTTTTAACATTATTTATTTTTTTGTATTTTTCTGATTAAATTAATTAAATTAAGGTTTTATTTTTTTAGTGTTTTTTTTTTTTATGGAATTTATATATATATATATATCTATATAAATTATTAATATATATATTCTTTTTCATTTCAAAATGTTTTTGCACATAGCTATATAGTGTCGTTTATTTTTGAACACTAGGGTTCGCTCACTCTTTCGTACATGATTTTTTTTTTATGAGTGTAGATTATTTCATACCTTTTATTTTATTAAAAAAAAATGATTTTAAACATTATATATATATTTTTTTTTTTTTCTAAACATTGTTTCTTGTTCTTAATTTCATTTCAACCAGGATTTTAGTTATATTATTTTTCTTTATAACAAAAAAAAATTGTAGTTGGAATGCTTAGACAATTTTTTTTTAAGTTTTTAGAAAAACTTTTGATCTCATTTCAAAGCAAACCAACTACATATATAACACTATCTGAACAGCAAAACTAGTAGCTGAAAGTCAGAATAGTTTTTTTTTTCTCTTTTCAATTATATTAATTGTTAAGAAAATAGATAAATTAGAAAAAAACGCATAGGCATATGAAAATGCAATTATAAAAATGAAAAAATTGAAAAATTATGCGAATTACATATGAAAATTATGTAAAATTTAGGTTATGTCAGAATTTTTAGATCAAATTTTTCGCACAGAAAAAAAGGATTCACTACGACAGGAAACAGTCAAAGTTCAGGATACCACAAATCCTCATCTTTGTTAGCACTAATTGTTGAAAACACTCAGCAATCCGGAACAACATCAGCAGACCAGGAACTCAGGAACTCAGCAAACCATTAACACCGCAACCAGGAACACACAGACCAGACATCGTCTAGATTTATTTTATTTAGGCGAAACGATTATGCGATTTTATTTTTGAAAATTTTCCGCGAAATAAAAACTTAGAAAAAAATACTATTTTATTTTAAACTTTTCGAATTTACATTTGTATGAAAAAAAAAAAACTTTTGATCGCGAAATAATGTTACCGAGAGCGTACCTTTAAAGTAAACTTTATCCAGAAGAAGAGATCGATATGCCTCAATCCGAAGCTTTTATAGGCATGGAAAAACAAGTCGAAAAAGTGGCGTGATGTGGATCGAAAATAATTAAAATAGGGATAAAAGGAAGAGAAACAGAGAAAAAGATATCTGGTTGTCCTTTTTTAGTTGTTTTATAGGACATTATCTGACGGTAAGTGGTTTTTAACCCTTACACTCCTTAATATCTTTTCCGTGGTACCACCCTTTCTTACCATGTATATCTTCCAACTGATACATGGAATTTCCCTTCGTAGCAAGTACAGTAGCCTTGACAAAGACTGGGGCTAGTTTCGCATTGAACTTATTTGCTTTGTCACTCAAAACAAAATTTCGCCTATATACTTTGTCGCCTATATTAAAAGTTTTCAGCCGGCTACGAAGATTGTAGCGTTGAGCTGACTTTTCAAAAGCATTTTGAATGTTGTTGGCCAACTCAGTACGCACGAGTCGGAGTTTGTCTATGCGGTCTATTATAACAGTATACAACATCCCCTCCCAAAGACTCGAGCGTACGTAGCAAACTATAGTCATCTGCATGACTTATCATTTGTTGACCGAACATGGCATAATATGGCGTGCAGCCAATAGTTTGGTGGAATGACGACCGAAGTGCTTCAGCTATCATTTGAAGATTTTTGTCCCAATTTGTTTGGTCAGATTGAAGATATGACCTAATACCAGCAATAACGGAGCGATTGACCCTCTCGCTCGCGTTAGCTTGGGGACTATACAGGGCTGTAAACGAATGTTTAATACCCCTGGCAGATAAACAATTTTTAAATTGGACGGACTTGAACTGACTGCCGTTGTCAGATACAATGCACTCGAGTGCACCAAAAGTAGGAAAAATGTGTTCTTCTAAGAAGTTGCAAATAGGTGTGGCAGTAAACTTTTTGACAGCCTTGAGAAATGGAAATTTTGTCAAATGATCGAGAACTATTAAAATACCAATATTACCTTGCTTAGAACGCGGGTAAGGACCTAAAAGATCAATATATAGTCTTTGGCATGGACGTACAGAATTTAAGTTTGCTGTCATAGGTGGACGAAGTACTATATTGGTAGACTTGCTTTGCTAACAGATGTCACAACGCGAAATAAAACTTTTAACATCATTTACCATAGATGGCCAGTAAAAATTTAATCGAAGACGTTCTAACGTTTTTGCCATACCACCGTGGCATTTGTTTGGAGGACAATGTGCCTTTTCGATGGTGTCTTGAACTAAACCCATTGGAGTCCAAAGTTTCCAACCTAACGCTTCCCTTTCCTCGTTTCCGTTCGCATATTCAGTTCGCTTCTATACTTTATCATCTTTGACCTGCAGGTCTGGCAAACTACTCTGAGCTTCCTGAATTTTCTGCTTTAATTTGTTGTACTCGTCGGAAGTAAAAGCTTCCGAATCTAAATTAACTGCTGGACAAACAGAAATTTCTCCTAGCTCATCAAAGTTTTGCCTCGACAACGCATCGGGAACGACGTTTTGAGAACCACGCCGGTGCTCAATTTTGAAACGATAACCTTGGAGTTTGAGTGACCAGCGTGCTAATCTACCACTTAAGTCTTTTTGCTTCATTAGCCACTGCAAACTGGCATGGTCAGTTACTATCGTAAAATCCTGGCCTTCGACATAAGCACGGAATTTTTTTAAACTCAAAATAGCTGCTAGGCACTCAAGCTCGGTTACGATGTAATTGCTTTGCGCACGATTTAGTTTTTGTGAAAAATACGCGACGGGAACTTCTACATTGTCGTCGTTAACCTGAGCTAAAACTGCTCCAACACCTAGTTTGCTAGCATCGCATTGAATTAAAAATGGTTTATTATAATTAGCATTGGCTAATATTGGCGCTTAAGATAGCAGAGTTTTAAGTAATTCAAAAGAGGTTTGGGCTTCTTCAGTCCATTTGAAAACTTTGGTCTTTTTCAGCAAATTCGTCATTGGCGCAGTAACTGCAGCGAAGTTTGGAACAAAGCGTCTGTACCAACCAGCCATGCCAAGAAATCGGCGTAACTGTTTGACAGTGGTTGGTTGGGGATATTGTGTTACCGCGGATATCTTATCCGGGTCAGTACGAAGCGTACCATTCCCTACAATATACCCTAGGTACTTCACCTCTCGCAGACAAAATTTGCTTTTCTCAATATTGATTGTTAAGCCTGCGTTTCTCAAATGATATTCAACTTCCGACATCGTCTTCATGTGAGCATCAAAACTTTCTGATACGATGAGTAAATCATCAAGATAAACAAAAACACTCTCTCTTAAATTCTATGGGATCACGCGATCCATTAATCTGCACAGGTCCTGAGGGGCATTGCATAAGCCAAAAGGCATTACGCGGTATCTATATAACGGACGGTTAGGCACCGTGAAACATGCCAAATCTCTGCATTTTTCCGATAATGGATTTTGCCAAAATGCTCGCCTTAAATCGAGCGAAGAAATAAACTCAGCTTTTGGCAAGCGACTGAGTATCCCATCTATATGGGGTAAGGGGTAAGCGTCTTTAATGGTTACGCTGTTGACTTTACGTGAATCTAAACACAGACGGACTTTTTCACCTTTGCGGACTAAAACAACCAGACTCGACCACGGACTGTTGGGTGACTCCTCAATTATACCCAACTCCAACATTTCATCTATTTCCCTGTGGACTAACTTTTCTATGGCAGGCGAAATAGGAAAGTATCGTTGTTTCAACGGACGGACATTTGGTTCTAACTCAATTACATGCTCAATAAGGTTGGTTTTGCCAAGACCTTCCTTAGCGTACGACGGAAATAACTCTTTAGTGATTTGCAAACGTTTTTGTTGCTCAGTTGTCAGGGTGTGCATATTATTTATATCAACGGTATTCTTAGTTTCAGTGCTTACACAATCAATTTGGCTGATCAAATGGGGAGCTATTTGGAATGCATGAAATCAGCTCCTAAAATCAAGTTTTGCTTCAAACTAGGGACAATATAAAAAAGTAATTTTGATGTTTTACCTTTATAGGTTATATGGTCATTGCCATCAGCAGTTCGTATCGACGAACAATGCTTGGTTTTCATGTTTTTATCTTCACATATCTTTTTAGCCAAGTTACTGCCAATGCAAGAAGCTTGCGCTCCACTGTCGAGCAAGGCTAAATGCGTTTCATTAAAAATTTCTATTTCGGCATATGGACGAAGGTCTGACGAATGCTTTTGCAAAGAGCATATTAAACCTTTTACGCCTTTTCTACCTGCTTTAACTTTTTTCCAAAATTCACTTGAACGTGTTGCCGAGCGTGATTTACGCGGCATAACTTTTTCCACGTTATCAAAAATCTCTTTTCTTCTTTCATTATAATGTTTTAAGCGATCTTGGTAAGGTACTAAATATTTTAATTCCGGTCTATAAAAATTCGCGGTATTTTTATTTTCAAGTTTATGCATTTCAATAGGTTTATTTATTTGCAAGTTTCCCGAACTGCATTTTATACAAGTAGGTTTGTACACGCCTACACTACCACAACCATAACAAAATATTGTTCGCTCTTCCAAGCAGTCAAAGTAACGATGCCCTTCTTTGCGACAATTCCAGCACATAAGTTTATTGTTGCTCATACGCCGTGTCACCTCATCAACTTCAATTGCCTCATCGACGCTATCTTCTTCTAGGTCGTCTGCAAGTTCAACTTCGTTCACTTGCTTACGACCAGAGGAATTTCGAAATGGTGTGGATAAAACATTACTACTGGTAGACGACTGTCTAGCGATTTCTTGAAGTAAACTTTCATGCTTAATGCATAGCTCGCGCAATTTAGCTACTGAAGGAATCGACACATATAAAAGTTGTTGCCTCAAGCGAGGTCTTAAACCTCTCTGCAGTATTTCTACTAATTCAGCCTCTGGGATAGGGATGCTCAGATTTTCAGCGATTTTAAAAATAGCATTACGGTATTCGTCGAATGTTTCAGACATACTCTGCTTGCGCATGCGTATTGCCTCTTTAATGTCTGTGTCAGTACGATGTGCAGCGAAATGGGTACGTAGAGCTTGGCAAAGGTTAGGCCAAACAACACGGTCTACTGAGCGTCTATAACACCAGTACCAATCTTTGGCCTCCTTAGTGAACACGCTTTGTACATGCTAACAAAACAAAGTGAAATTTCCTCCGAGAGTATCGATCACCTCAGATTCCACCCTATATATAAAATTGTCAACGGACAGACTATTGGAGCCATCAAATTTGATGTCCCACTTGGAAAAGAGGGTGGCAATTTTGCCAGAATTAGTGACGTGTGATATGTCGCTACTTCGCGGAAAACCTAAAATCGAATGCCTGTACGAATTTCCTTGGGGTTGCATAGTTAAAGGTGCGCCACCATGTTGAATAGGGCCGTTAACAAAATCCGGTGGATCTTGCGGCCAATCAACAAATGGTGGTAAATCATCATTTTGTGGAGGTTGTTGCAAATTAATATTTTGTAATCTAGAGACGATATTATTTACCGATTGATCTAACCGTTGCTCTAACTGAGCAAATCGATATTCGAAGTCTTGAAATAAGTTAGGTTAGGCCAAACAACACGGTCTACTGAGCGTCTATAACACCAGTACCAATCTTTGGCCTCCTTAGTGAACACGCTTTGTACATGCTAACAAAACAAAGTGAAATTTCCTCCGAGAGTATCGATCACCTCAGATTCCACCCTATATATAAAATTGTCAACGGACAGACTATTGGAGCCATCAAATTTGATGTCCCACTTGGAAATGAGGGTGGCAATTTTGCCAGAATTAGTGACGTGTGATATGTCGCTACTTCGCGGAAAACCTAAATTCGAATGCCTGTACGAATTTCCTTGGGGTTGCATAGTTAAAGGTGCTCCACCATGTTGAATAGGGCCGTTAACAAAATCCGGTGGATCTTGCGGCCAATCAACAAATGGTGGTAAATCATCATTTTGTGGAGGTTGTTGCAAATTAATATTTTGTAATCTAGAGACGATATTATTTACCGATTGATCTAACCGTTGCTCTAACTGAGCAAATCGATATTCGAAGTCTTGAAATAAGTTAGCTTGACGCGCGGAGATAACGGCGTTTACAATATTACGAATTCTACCGTCGTCCGGTGGCGTATTAGTTTCGTTGCTGCTGTTATTCGGGTTCACGGTTCCTGCTGGTGGTTGTTGTGATTGTTGGAGACCAGAATTTCCTTCGGCTGCTTCGGTTTCAGCTGGTGTTTCAACACTAGTTTCTAATGGTTGCTGCTGCTGTTGTGCGCCCTGTGAGGTTGACTGTCTCTCTCGATCAGGAGGATTAGTTACCGAACTAGTTTGCGAACGAAGGGAGTATGGATTTGGTCGAAAATTATTTGGATTAACTTGTGCTCTACACTGAGGACAAGACGTATTATTCCTTAACCAATTCAAAAGACAGGACCGATGGAATTTGTGCTGGCATGCAGTACGCACAGCATCAGAAGTCAATGTAAAATTCTCGCGACAAATTGTGCATAAACGGCTTGGGGTTTTTGGAGGGGGTGCATACTCATCACTGTGACGCAATGGCATTGTGCATATATAAAATAAATTCGCAAAAAAAGTATATGGTTATATATATATAAAAAAATTAAAAAAGGATATATAGATATATATATAGATATTAAAAAAAAATTTATATGTGTGTGTATTTATTCAAAATACAGGAAAACAATTCAGAAAAAAATTTCGAAAAAAAAATTTAGTTAAACCAAACTCAAATAAAATATTATGGTCTTACTCTTCAATTGTTGTTGTTTGTTTTATTGTTATACGGCAAAAGACATTAGTGTGTGGTTTCACTTGCATATGGTGTAAGAATTTTTGTTGTTGCGGTACGTGCAACACACGCATTCCAACTTGCAACAAAAATTGGATGGAACTAAATCTTGATCATTTAAACATACAATAACGATATTCTAAATTCAAGTGGTATTTAAAATGTGCATATAGCCAAATTTAAAATAAGTCCAAAATGAAAATAACGAAATAACGAAAAATATGTCAGTTCAATTTGCAATTATGTGGTCAAAGCTACTGGTATGGTTCCTGGTTCATTTGGACTACGATAGGTTTCGATAAATTGATCGATAACTGAGTTATCGGTGAAAATGTGATGGCCCAAAAACCTTAAACTTGACCTACAATATGGGTATCAAACGAAAGGGGAAGGCCCCAGGTTTCCTTTGTACTTGGATATATTTCGATAAATTGATCGATAACTGAGTTATCGGTCAAAATGCGACTGCCCGAAAACCTCTATATTACATTACAATATGGGTATCAAACGAAAGAAGATAGCTCCAGGTTTCATTTGGACTTCGATATATTTCGATAAATTTATCGATAACTAAGTTATCGGTGAAATTGTTATTGCACAAAAACCTTAAAATTGCCCTAGAATATGGGTATCAAACGAAAGGGGAAGGCCCCAGGTTTCTTTTGTACTTCAATATATTTCGATAAATTGATCGATAACTGAGTTATCGGTATAAATGCGATTGCAGAAAAACCTTAAACTTGACCTACAATATTGGTATAAAACGAAAGGAGAAGGCAGCAGGTTTCATTTGGACTACGATAGGTTTCGATAAATTGATCGCTAACTGAGTTATCGGTGAAAATGTGAAGGGGAAGGCCCCAGGTTTCAATTTAGCTTTGATATATTTCGGTGAAAGTGTTATTGCACAAAAACCTTAAAATTGCCCTAGAATATGGGTATCAAACGAAAGGGGAAGGCCCCAGGTTTCTTTTGTACTTCAATATATTTCGATAAATTGATCGATAACTGAGTTATCGGTAAAAATGCGATTGCAGAAAAACCTTAAACTTGACCTACAATATGGGTATAAAACGAAAGGAGAAGGCAGCAGGTTTCATTTGGACTACGATAGGTTTCGATAAATTGATCGCTAACTGAGTTATCGGTGAAAATGTGAAGGGGAAGGCCCCAGGTTTCAATTTAGCTTTGATATATTTCGATAAATTGATCGATAACTAAGTTATCGGTCAAAATTCGATTGCCCGAAAACCTTAATATTACTCGGCAATATGGGTATCAAACGAAAGTGGATAGCTCCAGGTTTCATTTGGACTTCGATATATTTCGATAAATTTATCGATAACTAAGTTATCGGTGAAATTGTTATTGCACAAAAACCTTAAAATTGCCCTAGAATATGGGTATCAAACGAAAGGGGAAGGCCCCAGGTTTCTTTTGTACTTCAATATATTTCGATAAATTGATCGATAACTGAGTTATCGGTAAAAATGCGATTGCAGAAAAACCTTAAACTTGACCTACAATATGGGTATAAAACGAAAGGAGAAGGCAGCAGGTTTCATTTGGACTACGATAGGTTTCGATAAATTGATCGATAACTGAGTTATCGGTGAAAATGTGATGGCCCAAAAACCTTAATCTTGACCTACAATATGGGTATCAAACGAAAGGGGAAGGCCCCAGGTTTCCTTTGTACTTGGATATATTTCGATAAATTGATCGATAACTGAGTTATCGGTCAAAATGCGACTGCCCGAAAACCTCTATATTACATTACAATATGGGTATCAAACGAAAGGGGATAGCTCCAGGTTTCATTTGGACTTCGATCTATTTCGATAAATTGATCGATAACTGAGTTATCGGTGAAAATGTGATGGCCCAAAAACTTTAAACTTGACCTACAATATGGGTATCAAACGAATGGGGAAGGCCCCAGGTTTCATTTGTACTTCGACATATTTCGATAAATTTATCTATAACTGAGTTATCGGTAAAAATGCGATTGCAGAAAAACCTTAATATTACCCTACAATATTGTATCAAATCAACATTTGAAGTTGAATTCATCCTGGCACAATTTGTCAAAATTTAATTCTTGAAAGGCCCCCTAACGTTACCAACGAATACCTCAAAAGAAGGTTTTTAAAAACCAGTTTTCAATATTCTTTTTCAAAATTTGGTAAATTCTTCAGTAGCAATAATCATACTAATATTATAATTGTGAATGTAGCGATGTTTGGATGTCCAGACGTTTGCTTCTGTTACTCAATCACGTGAGAATGGCAAGACGGCTTTTGATGAAGTTAGGAACGCATACAGGTTATAATCTGGAAGGAGTTATAGGCTATTTTTTTTATTAATTTTGGGGGTTCGGACGCTCCTAGGGACCATTACTTTTTGATATTTTTTTCCCCCCATACAATTCTGAGTATACTTGACTTATACTTATGATATTTCGCATATATGTACATAGGTAAGGATGGCCCCAGGTTTCATGTGGACTTCGATATATTTCGATAAATTTATCGACAACTGAGTTATTGGTCAAAATGCGATTGCAGAAAAACCTTAATATTACCCTACAATATTGTATCAAATCAACATTTGAAGTTGAATTCATCCTGGCACAATTTGTCAAAATTGAATTCTTGAAAGGCCCCCTAACGTTACCAACGAATACCTCGAAAGAACATTTTGAAAACCAGTCTTCAATATTCTTTTTCAAAATTTGGTAAATTCTTCAGTAGCAATAATCATACTAATATTATAAATGTGAATGTAGCGATGTTTGGATGTCCAGACGTTTGCTTCTGTTACTCAATCACGTGAGAATGGCTAGACGGATTTTGTTGAAATTTGGCACGCCTACAGGTTATAGTCTGGAAGGAGCTATAGGCTATTTTTTTTTTAATTTTGGGGGTTCCGACCCTGCTAGGGACCGTTTCTTCCATATAACTCTAAGTATATTGAACCTATACTTATGATATTTCGCATATAGGTATAGAAAGATCGTACAATATGGGTATCAAACGAAAGGGGAAGGCCCCAGGTTTCCTTTGTACTTGGATATATTTCGATAAATTGATCGATAACTGAGTTATCGGTCAAAATGCGACTGCCCGAAAACCTCTATATTACATTACAATATGGGTATAAAACGAAAGGGGATAGCTCCAGGTTTCATTTGGACTTCGATCTATTTCGATAAATTGATCGATAACTGAGTTATCGGTGAAAATGTGATGGCCCAAAAACTTTAAACTTGACCTACAATATGGGTATCAAACGAAAGGGGAAGGCCCCAGGTTTCATTTTAGCTTCGATATATTTCGATAAATTGATCGATAACTGAGTTATCGGTGAAAATGTGATTGCCCAAAAACCTACAATATGGGTATCAAACGAAAGGGGAAGGCCCCAGGTTTCAATTTAGCTTTGATATATTTCGATAAATTGATCGATAACTAAGTTATCGGTCAAAATTCGATTGCCCGAAAACCTTAATATTACCCGGCAATATGGGTATAAAACGAAAGGGGATAGCTCCAGGTTTCATTTGGACTTCGATAGGTTTCGATAAATTGATCGATAACTGAGTTATCGGTCCAAATGCGATTGCGCGAAAACTTCTATATTACCCTACAATATGGGTATCAAACGAAAGAAGATAGCTCCAGGTTTCATTTGGACTTCGATATATTTCGATAAATTTATCGATAACCAAGTTATCAGTGAAAGTGTTATTGCACAAAAACCTTAAAATTGCCCTAGAATATGGGTATCAAACGAAAGGGGAAGGCCCCAGGTTTCTTTTGTACTTCAATATATTTCGATAAATTGATCGATAACTGAGTTATCGGTAAAAATGCGATTGCAGAAAAACCTTAAACTTGACCTACAATATGGGTATAAAACGAAAGGAGAAGGCAGCAGGTTTCATTTGGACTACGATAGGTTTCGATAAATTGATCGCTAACTGAGTTACCGGTGAAAATGTGAAGGGGAAGGCCCCAGGTTTCAATTTAGCTTTGATATATTTCGATAAATTGATCGATAACTAAGTTATCGGTCAAAATTCGATTGCCCGAAAACCTTAATATTACTCGGCAATATGGGTATCAAACGAAAGTGGATAGCTCCAGGTTTCATTTGGACTTCGATATATTTCGATAAATTTATCGATAACTAAGTTATCGGTGAAATTGTTATTGCACAAAAACCTTAAAATTGCCCTAGAATATGGGTATCAAACGAAAGGGGAAGGCCCCAGGTTTCTTTTGTACTTCAATATATTTCGATAAATTGATCGTTAACTGAGTTATCGGTAAAAATGCGATTGCAGAAAAACCTTAAACTTGACCTACAATATGGGTATAAAACGAAAGGAGAACGCAGCAGGTTTCATTTGGACTTCGAAAGGTTTCGGTAAATTGATCGATAACTGAGTTATCGGTGAAAATGTGATTGCCCAAAAACCTTAAACTTGCCCTACAATATGGGTATTAAACGAAACAGGAAGGCCCCAGGTTTCATTTGTACTTCGCCATATTTCGATAAATTTATCTATAACTGAGTTAACGGTAAAAATGCGATTGCAGAAAAACCTTAATATTACCCTACAATATTGTATCAAATCAACATTTGAAATTGAATTCATCCTGGCACAATTTGTCAAAATTGAATTCTTGAAAGGCCCCCTAACGTTACCAACGAATACCTCAAAAGAAGATTTTTGAAAACCAGTTTTTAATATTCTTTTTCAAAATTTGGTAAATTCTTTAGTAGCAATCATCATACTAATATCGTATTATAAATGTGAATGTAGCGATGTTTGGATGTCCAGACGTTTGCTTCTGTTACTCAATCACGTGAGAATGGCAAGACGGATTTTGATGAAGTTGGGAACGCATACAGGTTATAATTTGGAACGAGTTATAGGCTATTTTTTTTTATTAATTTTGGGGACGCTTCTAGGGACCATTACTTTTTGATATTTTTTCCCCCCATACAATTCTGAGTATACTTGACCTATACTTATGATATTTCGCATATATGTACATAGGTAAGGATGGCCCCAGGTTTCATTTGGACTTCGCCATATTTCGATAAATTTATCTATAACTGAGTTATCGGTAAAAATGCGATTGCAGAAAAACCTTAATATTACCCTACAATATTGTATCAAATCAACATTTGAAGTTGAATTCATCCTGGCACAATTTGTCAAAATTGAATTCTTGAAAGGCCCCCTAACGTTACCAACGAATACCTCGAAAGAACATATTTGAAAACCAGTCTTCAATATTCTTTTTCAAAATTTGGTAAATTCTTCAGTAGCAATAATCATACTAATATTATAAATGTGAGAATGGCTAGACGGATTTTGTTGAAATTTGGCACGCCTACAGGTTATAGTCTGGAAGGAGCTATAGGCTATTTTCCGACCCTGCTAGGGACCGTTTCTTCCATATAACTCTAAGTATATTGAACCTATACTTATGATATTTCGCATATAGGTATAGAAAGATCGTACAATATGGGTATCAAACGAAAGGGGAAGGCCCCAGGTTTCATTTTAGCTTCGATATATTTCGATAAATTGATCGATAACTGAGTTATCGGTGAAAATGTGATTGCCCAAAAACCTACAATATGGGTATCAAACGAAAGGGGAAGGCCCCAGGTTTCAATTTAGCTTTGATATATTTCGATAAATTGATCGATAACTAAGTTATCGGTCAAAATTCGATTGCCCGAAAACCTTAATATTACCCGGCAATATGGGTATAAAACGAAAGAAGATAGCTCCAGGTTTCATTTGGACTTCGATATATTTCGATAAATTTATCGATAACTAAGTTATCGGTGAAATTGTTATTGCACAAAAACCTTAAAATTGCCCTAGAATATGGGTATCAAACGAAAGGGGAAGGCCCCAGGTTTCTTTTGTACTTCAATATATTTCGATAAATTGATCGATAACTGAGTTATCGGTAAAAATGCGATTGCAGAAAAACCTTAAACTTGACCTACAATATGGGTATAAAACGAAAGGAGAAGGCAGCAGGTTTCATTTGGACTTCGATAGGTTTCGATAAATTGATCGATAACTGAGTTATCGGTCCAAATGCGATTGCGCGAAAACTTCTATATTACCCTACAATATGGGTATCAAACGAAAGAAGATAGCTCCAGGTTTCATTTGGACTTCGATATATTTCGATAAATTTATCGATAACTAAGTTATCGGTGAAATTGTTATTGCACAAAAACCTTAAAATTGCCCTAGAATATGGGTATCAAACGAAAGGGGAAGGCCCCAGGTTTCTTTTGTGCTTCAATATATTTCGATAAATTGATCGATAACTGAGTTATCGGTAAAAATGCGATTGCAGAAAAACCTTAAACTTGACCTACAATATGGGTATAAAACGAAAGGAGAAGGCAGCAGGTTTCATTTGGACTACGATAGGTTTCGATAAATTGATCGCTAACTGAGTTATCGGTGAAAATGTGAAGGGGAAGGCCCCAGGTTTCAATTTAGCTTTGATATATTTCGATAAATTGATCGATAACTAAGTTATCGGTCAAAATTCGATTGCCCGAAAACCTTAATATTACCCGGCAATATGGGTATCAAACGAAAGTGGATAGCTCCAGGTTTCATTTGGACTTCGATCTATTTCGATAAATTTATCGGTGATTGCCCAAAAAACTTAACATTACTCTATAATATGGGTATAAAACGAAAGGAGAAGGCCGCAGGTTTCATTTGGACTTCGATAGGTTTCGGTAAATTGATCGATAACTGAGTTATCGGTGAAAATGTGATTGCCCAAAAACCTTAAACTTGCCCTACAATATGGGTATTAAACGAAAGAGGAAGGTCCCAGGTTTCATTTGTACTTCGCCATATTTCGATAAATTTATCTATTGCAGAAAAACCTTAATATTACCCTACAATATTGTATCAAATCAACATTTGAAGTTGAATTCATCCTGGCACAATTTGTCAAAATTGAATTCTTGAAAGGCCCCCTAACGTTACCAACCAATACCTCAAAAGAAGATTTTTGAAAACCAGTTTTCAATATTCTTTTTCAAAATTTGGTAAATTCTTCAGTAGCAATAATCGTACTAATATTATAAATGTGAATGTAGCGATGTTTGGATGTCCAGACGTTTGCTTCTGTTACTCAATCACGTGAGAATGGCAAGACGGATTTTGATGAAGTTGGGAACGCATACAGGTTATAATTTGGAAGGAGCTATAGGCTATTTTTTTTTATTAATTTTGGGGGTTCGGACGCTTCTAGGGACCATTACTTTTTGATATTTTTTCCCCCCATACAATTCTGAGTATACTTGACCTATACTTATGATATTTCGCATATATGTACATAGGTAAGGATGGCCCCAGGTTTCATTTGGACTTCGATATATTTCGATAAATTTATCGACAACTGAATTATTGGTCAAAATGCGATTGCAGAAAAACCTTAATATTACCCTACAATATTGTATCAAATCAACATTTGAAGTTGAATTCATCCTGGCACAATTTGTCAAAATTGAATTCTTGAAAGGCCCCCTAACGTTACCAACGAATACCTCGAAAGAACATTTTGAAAACCAGTCTTCAATATTCTTTTTCAAAATTTGGTAAATTCTTCAGTAGCAATAATCATACTAATATTATAAATGTGAATGTAGCGATGTTTGGATGTCCAGACGTTTGCTTCTGTTACTCAATCACGTGAGAATGGCTAGACGGATTTTGTTGAAATTTGGCACGCCTACAGGTTATAGTCTGGAAGGAGCTATAGGCTATTTTTTTTAATTTTGGGGGTTCCGACCCTGCTAGGGACCGTTTCTTCCATATAACTCTAAGTATATTGAACCTATACTTATGATATTTCGCATATAGGTATAGAAAGATCGTACAATATGGGTATCAAACGAAAGGGGAAGGCCCCAGGTTTCCTTTGTACTTGGATATATTTCGATAAATTGATCGATAACTGAGTTATCGGTCAAAATGCGACTGCCCGAAAACCTCTATATTACATTACAATATGGGTATAAAACGAAAGGGGATAGCTCCAGGTTTCATTTGGACTTCGATCTATTTCGATAAATTGATCGATAACTGAGTTATCGGTGAAAATGTGATGGCCCAAAAACTTTAAACTTGACCTACAATATGGGTATCAAACGAAAGGGGAAGGCCCCAGGTTTCATTTTAGCTTCGATATATTTCGATAAATTGATCGATAACTGAGTTATCGGTGAAAATGTGATTGCCCAAAAACCTACAATATGGGTATCAAACGAAAGGGGAAGGCCCCAGGTTTCAATTTAGCTTTGATATATTTCGATAAATTGATCGATAACTAAGTTATCGGTCAAAATTCGATTGCCCGAAAACCTTAATATTACCTGGCAATATGGGTATAAAACGAAAGGGGATAGCTCCAGGTTTCATTTGGACTTCGATAGGTTTCGATAAATTGATCGATAACTGAGTTATCGGTCCAAATGCGATTGCGCGAAAACTTCTATATTACCCTACAATATGGGTATCAAACGAAAGAAGATAGCTCCAGGTTTCATTTGGACTTCGATATATTTCGATAAATTTATCGATAACCAAGTTATCGGTGAAAGTGTTATTGCACAAAAACCTTAAAATTGCCCTAGAATATGGGTATCAAACGAAAGGGGAAGGCCCCAGGTTTCTTTTGTACTTCAATATATTTCGATAAATTGATCGATAACTGAGTTATCGGTAAAAATGCGATTGCAGAAAAACCTTAAACTTGACCTACAATATGGGTATAAAACGAAAGGAGAAGGCAGCAGGTTTCATTTGGACTACGATAGGTTTCGATAAATTGATCGCTAACTGAGTTATCGGTGAAAATGTGAAGGGGAAGGCCCCAGGTTTCAATTTAGCTTTGATATATTTCGATAAATTGATCGATAACTAAGTTATCGGTCAAAATTCGATTGCCCGAAAACCTTAATATTACTCGGCAATATGGGTATCAAACGAAAGTGGATAGCTCCAGGTTTCATTTGGACTTCGATATTCTTTTTCAAAATTTGGTAAATTCTTCAGTAGCAATAATCATACTAATATCGTATTATAAATGTGAATGTAGCGATGTTTGGATGTCCAGACGTTTGCTTCTGTTACTCAATCACGTGAGAATGGCAAGACGGATTTTGATGAAGTTGGGAACGCATACAGGTTATAATTTGGAAGGAGTTATAGGCTATTTTTTTTTATTAAATTTGGGGGGTTCGGACGCTTCTAGGGACCATTACTTTTTGATATTTTTTCCCCCCATACAATTCTGAGTATACTTGACCTATACTTATGATATTTCGCATATATGTACATAGGTAAGGATGGCCCCAGGTTTCATTTGGACTTCGCCATATTTCGATAAATTTATCTATAACTGAGTTATCGGTAAAAATGCGATTGCAGAAAAACCTTAATATTACCCTACAATATTGTATCAAATCAACATTTGAAGTTGAATTCATCCTGGCACAATTTGTCAAAATTGAATTCTTGAAAGGCCCCCTAACGTTACCAACGAATACCTCGAAAGAACATTTTTGAAAACCAGTCTTCAATATTCTTTTTCAAAATTTGGTAAATTCTTCAGTAGCAATAATCATACTAATATTATAAATGTGAGAATGGCTAGACGGATTTTGTTGAAATTTGGCACGCCTACAGGTTATAGTCTGGAAGGAGCTATAGGCTATTTTTTTTTTTTAATTTTGGGGTTCCGACCCTGCTAGGGACCGTTTCTTCCATATAACTCTAAGTATATTGAACCTATACTTATGATATTTCGCATATAGGTATAGAAAGATCGTACAATATGGGTATCAAACGAAAGGGGAAGGCCCCAGGTTTCATTTTAGCTTCGATATATTTCGATAAATTGATCGATAACTGAGTTATCGGTGAAAATGTGATTGCCCAAAAACCTACAATATGGGTATCAAACGAAAGGGGAAGGCCCCAGGTTTCAATTTAGCTTTGATATATTTCGATAAATTGATCGATAACTAAGTTATCGGTCAAAATTCGACTGCCCGAAAACCTTAATATTACCCGGCAATATGGGTATAAAACGAAAGAAGATAGCTCCAGGTTTCATTTGGACTTCGATATATTTCGATAAATTTATCGATAACTAAGTTATCGGTGAAATTGTTATTGCACAAAAACCTTAAAATTGCCCTAGAATATGGGTATCAAACGAAAGGGGAAGGCCCCAGGTTTCTTTTGTACTTCAATATATTTCGATAAATTGATCGATAACTGAGTTATCGGTAAAAATGCGATTGCAGAAAAACCTTAAACTTGACCTACAATATGGGTATAAAACGAAAGGAGAAGGCAGCAGGTTTCATTTGGACTTCGATAGGTTTCGATAAATTGATCGATAACTGAGTTATCGGTCCAAATGCGATTGCGCGAAAACTTCTATATTACCCTACAATATGGGTATCAAACGAAAGAAGATAGCTCCAGGTTTCATTTGGACTTCGATATATTTCGATAAATTTATCGATAACTAATTTATCGGTGAAATTGTTATTGCACAAAAACCTTAAAATTGCCCTAGAATATGGGTATCAAACGAAAGGGGAAGGCCCCAGGTTTCTTTTGTACTTCAATATATTTCGATAAATTGATCGATAACTGAGTTATCGGTAAAAATGCGATTGCAGAAAAACCTTAAACTTGACCTACAATATGGGTATAAAACGAAAGGAGAAGGCAGCAGGTTTCATTTGGACTACGATAGGTTTCGATAAATTGATCGCTAACTGAGTTATCGGTGAAAATGTGAAGGGGAAGGCCCCAGGTTTCAATTTAGCTTTGATATATTTCGATAAATTGATCGATAACTAAGTTATCGGTCAAAATTCGATTGCCCGAAAACCTTAATATTACCCGGCAATATGGGTATCAAACGAAAGGGGAAGGCCCCAGGTTTCTTTTGTACTTCAATATATTTCGATAAATTGATCGATAACTGAGTTATCGGTAAAAATGCGATTGCAGAAAAACCTTAAACTTGACCTACAATATGGGTATAAAACGAAAGGAGAAGGCAGCAGGTTTCATTTGGACTTCGATAGGTTTCGGTAAATTGATCGATAACTGAGTTATCGGTGAAAATGTGATTGCCCAAAAACCTTAAACTTGCCCTACAATATGGGTATTAAACGAAAGAGGAAGGTCCCAGGTTTCATTTGTACTTCGCCATATTTCGATAAATTTATCTATAACTGAGTTATCGGTAAAAATGCGATTGCAGAAAAACCTTAATATTACCCTACAATATTGTATCAAATCAACATTTGAAGTTGAATTCATCCTGGCACAATTTGTCAAAATTGAATTCTTGAAAGGCCCCCTAACGTTACCAACGAATACCTCGAAAGAACATTTTTGAAAACCAGTCTTCAATATTCTTTTTCAAAATTTGGTAAATTCTTCAGTAGCAATAATCATACTAATATTATAAATGTGAATGTAGCGATGTTTGGATGTCCAGTTTGCTTCTGTTACTCAATCACGTGAGAATGCCTAGACGGATTTTGTTGAAATTTGGCACGCCTACAGGTTTCAATTTAGCTTTGATATATTTCGATAAATTGATCGATAACTAAGTTATCGGTCAAAATTCGATTACCCGAAAACCTTAATATTACCCGGCAGTATGGGTAGAAAACGAAAGGGGATAGCTCCTGGTTTCATTTGGACTTCGATAGGGTTCGATAAATTGATCGATAACTGAGTTATCGGTCCAAATGCGATTGCGCGAAAACTTCTATATTACCCTACAATATGGGTATCAAACGAAAGGGGAAGGCCCCAGGTTTCATTTTAGCTTCGATATATTTCGATAAATTGATCGATAACTGAGTTATCGGTGAAAATGTGATTGCCCAAAAACCTACAATATGGGTATCAAACGAAAGGGGAAGGCCCCAGGTTTCAATTTAGCTTTGATATATTTCGATAAATTGATCGATAACTAAGTTATCGGTCAAAATTCGACTGCCCGAAAACCTTAATATTACCCGGCAATATGGGTATAAAACGAAAGAAGATAGCTCCAGGTTTCATTTGGACTTCGATATATTTCGATAAATTTATCGATAACTAAGTTATCGGTGAAATTGTTATTGCACAAAAACCTTAAAATTGCCCTAGAATATGGGTATCAAACGAAAGGGGAAGGCCCCAGGTTTCTTTTGTACTTCAATATATTTCGATAAATTGATCGATAACTGAGTTATCGGTAAAAATGCGATTGCAGAAAAACCTTAAACTTGACCTACAATATGGGTATAAAACGAAAGGAGAAGGCAGCAGGTTTCATTTGGACTTCGATAGGTTTCGATAAATTGATCGATAACTGAGTTATCGGTCCAAATGCGATTGCGCGAAAACTTCTATATTACCCTACAATATGGGTATCAAACGAAAGAAGATAGCTCCAGGTTTCATTTGGACTTCGATATATTTCGATAAATTTATCGATAACTAATTTATCGGTGAAATTGTTATTGCACAAAAACCTTAAAATTGCCCTAGAATATGGGTATCAAACGAAAGGGGAAGGCCCCAGGTTTCTTTTGTACTTCAATATATTTCGATAAATTGATCGATAACTGAGTTATCGGTAAAAATGCGATTGCAGAAAAACCTTAAACTTGACCTACAATATGGGTATAAAACGAAAGGAGAAGGCAGCAGGTTTCATTTGGACTACGATAGGTTTCGATAAATTGATCGCTAACTGAGTTATCGGTGAAAATGTGAAGGGGAAGGCCCCAGGTTTCAATTTAGCTTTGATATATTTCGATAAATTGATCGATAACTAAGTTATCGGTCAAAATTCGATTGCCCGAAAACCTTAATATTACCCGGCAATATGGGTATCAAACGAAAGGGGAAGGCCCCAGGTTTCTTTTGTACTTCAATATATTTCGATAAATTGATCGATAACTGAGTTATCGGTAAAAATGCGATTGCAGAAAAACCTTAAACTTGACCTACAATATGGGTATAAAACGAAAGGAGAAGGCAGCAGGTTTCATTTGGACTTCGATAGGTTTCGGTAAATTGATCGATAACTGAGTTATCGGTGAAAATGTGATTGCCCAAAAACCTTAAACTTGCCCTACAATATGGGTATTAAACGAAAGAGGAAGGTCCCAGGTTTCATTTGTACTTCGCCATATTTCGATAAATTTATCTATAACTGAGTTATCGGTAAAAATGCGATTGCAGAAAAACCTTAATATTACCCTACAATATTGTATCAAATCAACATTTGAAGTTGAATTCATCCTGGCACAATTTGTCAAAATTGAATTCTTGAAAGGCCCCCTAACGTTACCAACGAATACCTCGAAAGAACATTTTTGAAAACCAGTCTTCAATATTCTTTTTCAAAATTTGGTAAATTCTTCAGTAGCAATAATCATACTAATATTATAAATGTGAATGTAGCGATGTTTGGATGTCCAGTTTGCTTCTGTTACTCAATCACGTGAGAATGGCTAGACGGATTTTGTTGAAATTTGGCACGCCTACAGGTTTCAATTTAGCTTTGATATATTTCGATAAATTGATCGATAACTAAGTTATCGGTCAAAATTCGATTACCCGAAAACCTTAATATTACCCGGCAGTATGGGTAGAAAACGAAAGGGGATAGCTCCTGGTTTCATTTGGACTTCGATAGGGTTCGATAAATTGATCGATAACTGAGTTATCGGTCCAAATGCGATTGCGCGAAAACTTCTATATTACCCTACAATATGGGTATCAAACGAAAGAAGATAGCTCCAGGTTTCATTTGGACTTCGATATATTTCGATAAATTTATCGATAACTAAATTATCGGTGAAAATGTTATTGCACAAAAATCTTAAAATTGCCCTACAATATGGGCATCAAACAAATTGATGGATAACTGAGTCATCGGTCAAAATGCGATTGCCCGAAAACCTCTATTTTACCCTACAATATGGGTATAAAACGAAAGGAGATAGCTCCAGGTTTCATTTGGACTTCGATAGGTTTCGGTAAATTGATCGATTCCTGAGTTATCGGTGAAAATGTGATTGCAGAAAAACCTTAATATTACCCTACAATATTGTATCAAATCAACATTTGAAGTTGAATTCATCCTGGCACAATTTGTCAAAATTGAATTCTTTAAAGGCCCCCTAACGTTACCAACGAAGACCTCAAAAGAACTTTTTGAAAACCAGTTTTCAATATTCTTTTTTCAAAATTTGGTAAATTCTTCAGTAGCAATAATCATACTAATATTATAAATGTGAATGTAGCGATGTTTGGATGTCCAGACGTTTGCTTCTGTTACTCAATCACGTGAGAATGGCAAGACGGATTTTGATGAAGTTAGGAACGCATACAGGTTATAGTCTGGAAGGAGTTATAGGCTATTTTTTTTATTAATTTTGGGGGTTCGGACGCTTCTAGGGACCATTACTTTTTGATATTTTTTTCCCCCATACAATTCTGAGTATACTTATGATATTTCGCATATATGTACATAGGTAAGGATGGCCCCAGGTTTCATTTGGACTTCGATATATTTCGATAAATTGATCGATAACTGAGTTATCGGTCAAAATGCGACTGCCCGAAAACCTCTATATTACATTACAATATGGGTATCAAACGAAAGGGAATAGCTCCAGGTTTCATTTGGACTTCGATCTATTTCGATAAATTTATCGATAACTGAGTTATCGGTGATTTCCCAAAAAACTTAACATTACTCTATAATATGGGTATAGAACGAAAGGAGAAGGCCGCAGGTTTCATTTGGACTTCGATACGTTTCGGTAAATTGATCGATAACTGAGTTTTCGGTGAAAATGTGATTGCCCAAAAACCTTAAACTTGCCCTACAATATGGGTATTAAACGAAAGGGGAAGGCCCCAGGTTTCATTTGTACTTCGACATATTTCGATAAATTTATCTATAACTGAGTTATCGGTAAAAATGCGATTGCAGAAAAACCTTAATATTACCCTACAATATTGTATCAAATCAACATTTGAAGTTGAATTCATCCTGGCACAATTGGTCAAAATTGAATTCTTGAAAGGCCCCCTAACGTTACCAACGAATACCTCAAAAGAACATTTTTGAAAACCAGTTTTCAATATTCTTTTTCAAAATTTGGTAAATTCTTCAGTAGCAATAATCATACTAATATTATAAATGTGAATGTAGCGATGTTTGGATGTCCAGACGTTTGCTTCTGTTACTCAATCACGTGAGAATGGCAAGAAGGATTTTGATGAAGTTAGGAACGCATACAGGTTATAGTCTGGAAGGAGTTATAGGCTATTTTTTTTTTTATTAATTTTGGGGGTTCGGACGCTTCTAGGGACCATTACTTTTTGATATTTTTTTCCCCCATACAATTCTGAGTATACTTGACCTATACTTATGATATTTCGCATATATGTACATAGGTGAGGATGGCCCCAGGTTTCATTTGGACTTCGATAAATTTATCGACAACTGAGTTATTGGTCAAAATGCGATTGCAGAAAAACCTTAATATTACCCTACAATATTGTATCAAATCAACATTTGAATTTGCTTTCATCCTGGCACAATTTGTCAAAATTGATTTCTTGAAAGGCCCCCTAACGTTACCAACGAATACCGCGAAAGAAAATTTTTGAAAACCGGTTTTCAATACTCTTTTTTCAAAATTTTCAAAATTTTCGAATTTGGTGAATTCTTCAGTAGGCAATAATATTATATAAATATGAAATCTTAAAGTATATTATTGATTTTGAAAGTCCCCTTAACTACTTACATCCCGAGCAACGCCGGGTACCCTGCTAGGATGTTTGTATGTTTGGATGTTTGGATGTTTGGATGTTTGGATGTCCAGACGTTTGCTTTTGTTCCCTAAAAGCGTGAGAATGGCTAGACGGATTTTGTTGAAATTTGGCACGCCTGCAGGTTATAGTCTGGAAGGAGCTATAGGCTATTTTTTTTTTAATTTTGGGGGTTCCGACCCTGCTAGGGACCGTTTCTTTTCGAAATTTTTTTTATTCCATATAACTCTAAGTATATTGGACCTATACTTATGATATTTCGCATATAGGTATAGAAAGATCGTACAATATGGGTATCAAACGAAAGGGGAAGGGCCCAGGTTTCAATTTAGCTTTGATATATTTCGATAAATTGATCGATAACTAAGTTATCGGTCAAAATTCGATGCCCGAAAACCTTAATATTACCCTGCAATATGGGTATCAAACGAAAGGGGGTAGCTCCAGGTTTCATTTGGACTTCGATAGGTTTCGATAAATGTATCGATAACTGAGTTATCGGTGAAAATGTTATTGCACAAAAACCTTAAAATTGCCCTACAATATGGGTATCAAACGAAAGGGGAAGGCCCCAAGTTTCTTTTGTACTTCAATATATTTCAATAAATTGATCGATAACTAAGTTATCGGTCAAAATTAGATTGCCCGAAAACCTTAATATTACCCTGCAATATGGGTATCAAACGAAAGGGGATAGCTCCAGGTTTCATTTGGACTTCGATAGGTTTCGATAAATTGATCGATAACTGAGTTATCGGTCAGAATGCGATTGCGCGAAAACTTCTATATTACCCTACAATATGGGTATCAATCGAAAGAAGATAGCTCCAGGTTTCATTTGGACTTCGATATATTTCGATAAATTTATCGATAACTAAGTTATCTGTGAAAATATTATTGCACAAAAACCTTAAAATTGGCCTACAATATGGGCATCAAACGAAAGGGGAAGGCCGCAGGTTTTATTTGTACTTCAATATATTTCGATAAATTGATGGATAACTGAGTCATCGGTCAAAATGCGATTGCCCGAAAACCTCTATTTTACCCTATAATATGGGTATCAAACTGTTGAGAAATGAATTACTTACTTTACCCTGTGTTTCCCATGCTTTTCATACCATATGGATGTAACCTTGCATTTTACGTCATAAGCAACGTATGTAACCTTTTCCGTTTCCTTTTTTATATATCTATATAATAAATCTTAGCTCAAGCTACATCAGGTTATGGGCCGCATGTCACGCGTTCTTAAAGTTTTTTTTCTAAAATGATTACGTCATCTACTTCAATAATTTGTCCCGTAGAAAGACTACGCGGTCGCGAAAACTTTGATACGTGGAAAAGGCAAGCAAAATCTTGCCTCGTCATTAAAGGGTGCTGGAAAGTAGTAGAGACTGGAGTAGTCGGGGAGAAAGACGCCGAAAAAAATGAACGTGCCTTAGCAGAAATCACTCTGATGATTGACCCATCTAACTTTGGTCACATAGCATCTGCTTCAACGGCAAAAGAAGCATGGGATGCGCTGTTAAATGCTTATGAGGACAATGGATTGACAAGAAAGGTAGAACTCTTAAAGCAGTTAGTCAATATAAAGCTGGAAAATCATAGTTCTATACAAGAGTATGTAAACGAACTCGTTATGATTGCTTTGAAAGTCCGGAACGCTGGGTTGAATATAGACGACGAGCTAGCGGCATCTCTTATGCTAGCTGGTCTGCCTGACGACTTTAGGCCATTAGTAATGGCTGTGGAGAACTCAAAAGAAAAACTTACGGTCGATATGGTGAAAAATCTTCTGCTTCAAGATATTAAGTTTAATGGTGGGCATACAAAATCAAACGCATTTCATACAAAGAACTTCAAAAGACAATATTTAAAATGTCATACATGTAAAGAGCCAGGTCATTTCTCGCGAAATTGCCCTAATAAAAGAAGAGGCATGACAAAGAAAAAAGAAGTTCTCTTTGCGGCTAGCATGAAAGCATACGTCAAATCAACACCCACAAAAGTAAGAGAAAACACGCACACTGGCACGCAATGGTATGTAGACTCCGGCGCTACGAATCATATGACGAATGATAGGTCATTTTTGCACGACGAAAGAAGTACAAATAATAAGTTAATTGTTGTTGCAAATAATAGCGAGCTTTGTGTAGAAAGAATGGGAGATGTCGAAATGCGATTTTTCGATGAAAAAGGGCAGCAAAGCGTAACTGTCAAAAATGTAGAACATGTGCCTGGCTTGTGTGCGAATTTGCTGTCAGTAAGCCAAATGATACAATCAGGAAAAAAAGTAATTTTCGAGCAAAATAAATGCAAAATTTTTAGCTACGCCAATAAATTAATAGCCACTGCAACATGTGAAGATGGACTTTACCGAATAGATGGTGAAGCTGTTCCGAAACAAAAGAGTGCGTTTATAGCCAATCATACTCCAGATTTGTGGCACCGTAGACTAGCTCATATTTGTGAAAGCAGCATGATTAATGTGGAGAACTCATGCTTAGGCGTAATGTTGGAGAAAGGTAAGAACGATATTTGTAAAGTTTGCCTGAAAGGTAAACAAACGCGCAGACCAAACAAAGAACCTGGTACACGAGCCAAAGCGATGCTTGAATTGGTGGGACCATTTAAATGCAAATCTTTTTCGGGCGCTCGATTTATGTTGACCTTTGTTGGCGATTTTTCGCGAAAAGTATTTATCTACCCTCTTAAGAAAAAGTCTGAGGTCTTCGACGCATTCGTTAAGTTCAAAGCAGCAGTAGAAAATCACTGCTCAAAAAAAATAAAAGTGCTACGTACAGATAATGGCACTGAGTATGTCAACAAAATTTTCAATGATTTCTTAGTAAAACACGGTATTTTACATCAAAAGACATTTCCTTATGCGCCGGAGCAAAACGGTGTTGCTGAGCGCATGAACCGCACGATCGTAGAACGCATTCGTTGTATGTTAATTGATAGCAACCTAAATGAAAGCTTCTGGGCAGAAGCTGCATCGACAGCTGCATATATTGTAAATCGAGTACCGTGTAGAAAAAGCAGCCGCAGTCCCGAAGAAATTTGGTCTGGCAAAAAACCTAATTTGAAATTTTTGCGCGTTTTCGGCTGCACAGCAATGGTGCATATATCTAAAGAAAAACGACATAAGTTGGACCCAAAATCCATTGAATGCATTATGGTAGGCTATAGCGCTGAAAGCAAAGCATATCGCTTATATAATTCCAAGAAACGGGAAATCATCATCAGCAGAGATGTAGTCTTTCTCGAAAACGAACGCAAGGCGCCCACTGAAAGCACGGCAGATCTTTACTATCCGTCGTTAGTAGAATCAGAGAGTGCAAATTCTGGGGGCGATGATGGTGGCAAGGAATTCGCACCTATATTTGAAGGTGGCAGCACAGATTGTGCCGAAGAGCGGTTTGGTAAATTTGAAACCGACGATAGAAAGTTGAATATAAATGAAAGCACACATGTAAGTGACATTGCAGAGGCAGGTGATTGCGTAGTTGACACACCTGAAAATGAAGAAGATGGAAAATCAGACGACAACTCAGCCGAAGGTGCTGAAGTCCGCAGATCAGAAAGACTGTTGGGAAAAACTCCTTTGTCGTATAACCTTTGCGCTATAGAGCTAGTCTCTAATGACCCTGAAACATTTGCAGAGGCCGTAGCTGACTCAAGCGATTGGAGGAAAGCCATGCAAAGTGAAATTGAGTCCCTAACAGCGAATGAGACTTGGGTGCTGGTTGACTTACCTCCGGGAAGAAAGGCAATAGCTTCGAAGTGGGTCTTCAAGACGAAGCGGGATGAAAACGGTGCTCTGATTCGTAGAAAAGCTAGGCTTGTAGCCAAAGGGTGTAGTCAACGTGAGGGTATAGATTACACCGAAACCTTTGCTCCAGTAGTACGGTACGAATCGTTAAGATTTCTTATAGCATTGGCTGTCAAGTACGATATGTTCATCCATCAAATGGATGCTGTATCAGCCTACCTCAACGGTACACTCAAAGAAGAGGTGTATATGAATCAACCACAAGGCTTTGAAGATGGGTCAAGCAAAGTGTGCAAGTTGCTTAAAGCTATTTACGGTTTGAAGCTATCTGGTCATGTCTGGAATGAAACTCTCGATCATGAGTTACTCAAGACAGGCCTTATGAAAAGCGATGTTGACCAATGCGTCTACTACAGAGTCACCGATAGTCACATTATATATTTGACAATTTACGTGGATGACGTCTTGATATTTTCTAATGATATGAAGCAGATCAATTCCCTGAAAGAAAGTCTCGCAAGAAAGTTCGACATGAAGGACATGGGAGAAGCATCTTCGTTTTTAGGCCTCCGAATCACGCGTTCACCACAATGCATCAAGATCGACCAGTCGCAGTATATATGTAACGTATTAGCTCGTTTTGGCATGGCCGACTGCAATCCGGTAACAACACCATTTGACTATAACCAAAAGCTTTCCATTACAATGTGTCCAAAAGAAGAGAAAGAAAAACAGCAAATGGCTAAAACGCCATACATGCAGGCGATCGGTTGCCTTTTGTTTGCTGCTCAGGTAACCAGACCCGATATATGCTACAGTGTTAACGTGTTAAGCAGGTATGGCACAAATCCGGGTAAGCCACATTGGGAGGCTATCAAGAGAGTGATGAAATATCTAAAGGGTACCATAGACAGAGGGCTATTGTATAAAAAGCAGCCACAAGGTCACATCATTGGGCATTGCGACGCTGATTGGGCCGGAGATATTGATGGTAGACGTTCTACTACTGGGTACGTTTTTTACATTCCAATGCGCGGCTATCGCTTGGGCAACAAAAAGACAAAAGACAATAGCGCTTTCCTCAACGGAGGCAGAATTTATGTCTGTGGTCGCAGCTATTCAGGAACCAATATGGTTAAGACGGCTAGAGGCCGAGCTGGTACCAGATGAAAATTATTGCTTGTCTTTGCATTGTGACAACAAAAGTGCAATCTTGGTGGCGCAAAACAACTCTTATTCGTCACGCACTAAACACATTGACATTAAGGCAAAATTTATCCGTCAACAGATAGAAAATAAATCTGTAGAATTAAAATATGCGCCCACTGGTGAAATGTTAGCAGATATTCTAACAAAAGGCATCACTGCACAAAAATTAAAATATCTGACGGATAAGTTCGGCCTGAAATAATACTTCAAAATGAATTAACACATGAATTAATATTTTGTTTTTAATAAGATACTTTCGTACATACTATGTACATGAAAGGCATGAGCAACTTCAAGTTTTGAATTAACTAATTCAGGGAAGGTGTTGAGAAATGAATTACTTACTTTACCCTGTGTTTCCCATGCTTTTCATACCATATGAATGTAACCTTGCATTTTACGTATGTAACCTTTTCCGTTTCCTTTTTTATATATCTATATAATAAAACTTAGCTCAAGCTACATCACAAACGAAAGAAGATAGCTCCAGGATTCATTTGGACTTCGATATATTTCGATAAATTTATCGATAACTGAGTTATCGGTGATTGCCCAAAAAACTTAACATTACTCTATAATATGGGTATTAAACGAAAGGGGAAGGCCCCAGGTTTCATTTGTACTTCGACATATCTCGATAAATTTATCTATAACTGAGTTATCGGTAAAAATGCGATTGCAGAAAAACCTTAATATTATCAAATCAACATTTGAAGTTGAATTCATCCTGGCACAATTTGTCAAAATTGAATTCTTGAAAGGCCCCCTAACGTTACCAACGAATACCTCAAAAGAACATTTTTGAAAACCAGTTTTCAATATTCTTTTTCAAAATTTGGTAAATTCTTCAGTAGCAATAATCATACTAATATTATAAATGTGAATGTAGCGATGTTTGGATGTCCAGACGTTTGCTTCTGTTACTCAATCACGTGAGAATGGCAAGACGGATTTTGATGAAGTTAGGAACGCATACAGGTTATAGTCTGGAAGGAGTTATAGGCTATTTTTTTTTATTAATTTTGGGGGTTCGGACGCTCCTAGGGACCATTACTTTTTGATATTTTTTCCCCCCATACAATTCTGAGTAAACTTGACCTATACTTATGATATTTCGCATATATGTACATAGGTAAGGATGGCCCCAGGTTTCATTTGGACTTCGATATATTTCGATAAATTTATCGACAACTGAGTTATTGGTCAAAATGCGATTGCAGAAAAACCTTAATATTACCCTACAATATTGTATCAAATCAACATTTGAAGTTGAATTCATCCTGGCACAATTTGTCAAAATTGAATTCTTGAAAGGCCCCCTAACGTTACCAACGAATACCTCAAAAGAACATGTTTGAAAACCAGTCTTCAATATTCTTTTTCAAAATTTGGTAAATTCTTCAGTAGCAATAATCATACTAATATTATAAATGTGAATGTAGCGATGTTTGGATGTCCAGACGTTTGCTTCTGTTACTCAATCACGTGAAAATGGCAAGACGGATTTTGTTGAAATTTGGCACGCCTACAGGTTATAGTCTGGAAGGAGCTATAGGCTATTTTTTTTTAATTTTTGGGGTTCCGACCCTGCTAGGGACCGTTTCTTCCATATAACTCTAAGTATATTGAACCTATACTTATGATATTTCGCATATGAGCATTTCCGTAGAATGGTCAACCAGAGCAAAAATTTTAAATGTTAATAAAAATAAATTCTTGTTTAACCCTGTTATACAAAATTACCCAAATTTTTATAAATATAAAGCTTTGGAAGTTGATTTAAATTTTTTGTATGCAAAATTGGGCTTGAAACATGAAAAATTTTTTTTTTCATTTCCAGCCAGTTTTAAAGGCCTGTTTCTTTTCAATTTTTTCACATGTTCGACTTATACTAGCGATCCTTTTTTGCAGCAAAATACCCCCATGAATATCAGTTAAGACCATCAAAATGAAAGAAGAGTGAACGACGAAGTCTTAACTGTAAATTTTTATTGAAACTTTTACCTCTGCCTGGATCGTACGTTCGCGACCAAAAAAAATACATTTTTTGTTACCACTTCTCAAGGAGTGTAAGGAAATGTATAGAACTACATTTCTAAAGCCGGTTGAGTGCACTTAATTGAAAACCAAAACTACTTCTCTTGAAGGGTTTACCAAACCATTTTTTTTAATTCTCAAAGTTGCGTACGTTCGCGACCGTTTTGCATTTTGATATATTTTTTCCTAACAAAAACTGAAGCAAATAAAAATAGGTTGTTAATATACTTTTTTTGCATGGTTAATAATGGATCATAGGGTTTTGAATAATTTTAATGAAGTTATTCATAAATTTTCCAACCATACATTAAAGTGAGTATACTTTATGTTATGCAAGCCACTTTCGAGTCTTTCGGTGTGAGCCGCGGGATTTCAGTAGAGTCTAATAATTTATGCTATCTTCTTTCTTTATAAATACAACATATAAGATTTAAACTTGTGAATTAAGTGTTCCTATTCATATAATTTGTAAAACATTATGCCGAAAATAGGAAAAGAAAGTGTATGGAAAAATCGTACGTTCGCGACCCGTACGTTCGCGACCGGTATTTAAGCGTATATATAAAAATGTACTGAAGATATTTTAAAGCTAAATAAACGAAAAGAAAGTCACTTTATACCACTTCAATATGTTATCAAACATTTTGAAAAAATCCATTCCATTTCGCTGAATTTTGAATTTTTCCAGTTGCACAAAAAAGTCACTTCCATTATGCGTACGTTCGCGACCACATGTTTATTGCCCCCACAGTCTAAACTAAAAATCGAACAAACCTGCCTCTTGCACCTAAAATTGACCTTCCAAAATGTTATCAAAGAAAGATCGTACAATATGGGTATCAAACGAAAGGGGAAGGCCCCAGGTTTCATTTTAGCTTCGATATATTTCGATAAATTGATCGATAACTGAGTTATCGGTGAAAATGTGATTGCCCAAAAACCTAAAACTTGCCCTACAATATGGGTATTAAACGAAAGGGGAAGGCCCCAGGTTTCATTTGCACTTCGACATATTTCGATAAATTTATCTATAACTGAGTTATCGGTGAAAATGTGATTGCCCAAAAACCTTAAACTTGACCTACAATATGGGTATCAAACGAAAGGGGAAGGCCCCAGGTTTCCTTTGTACTTGGATATATTTCGATAAATTGATCGATAACTGAGTTATCGGTGATTGCCCAAAAAACTTAACATTACTCTATAATATGGGTATAAAACGAAAGGAGAAGGCCGCAGGTTTCATTTGGACTTCGATAGGTTTCGGTAAATTGATCGATAACTGAGTTATCGGTGAAAATGTGATTGCAGAAAAACCTTAATATTACCCTACAATATTGTATCAAACAGGGCCGTGCGCAGGAATTGGCCTTGGGGGGGTTTTAATTTAGATTTGCATTCACATACATTTTTCACTAAGTTAAACATATTTGCTGAAACAGATACCTAGACCCATACATCATAAATTTAAATGTTCTTTAACTTTTCTGAAACTGCATACTCTGATACCTAAAACTATACCCAAGAAAATTTTTTTGGTTGTACACATTGTTCTGTATTTGATAGAGAATTGGTGATGTGATGGCGTATATCAGCTAACTAAAAGTGCAAAAAAAGACTCCTTTCGGACCATAAAACGCTCATTTCTCAGAGCTTTACTCTCCAAAATGAGCTTCTTTCGGAGCACAAATGGAGTCATAAAAAAGAGTCCGAAATGAGTCCGATTTCGATGAATTTGAAGCGTTTTTTGACTATTTTTAAATGAACTGCGGAGCCTTTTAATGGTGCTTTTCTGAACCTTTTTCGGAGCCTTTTATTCCTCCATTCTGAGGGTTTTTGGAGGCTTTTCAGACGCCTTTCGGAGCCCTTTAATTGGTGCTTTTCTTTTATTCATCCATTCAGAGGGTTTTTGGGCTCGGAGCCTTTTATTGGTGTTTTTCTGAAGCTTATTTGGGGTCGTTTTTTACTTCTTTTGGGTCATAATTTCTTTGCGCAATTTTTCCCTTCTAACTATTCTGCCGTCACCAATTCTGACTTTCTAAATTATCCCTATGAGCTACATGGGAACAATTTAATTAATTGTCCAACTATATGCGCCAATGATGTTCTTATTTATATGAAAACTTTGAAGGAATCTTTTAAATGCTGTCCTGATAGGATTCCTACAGGCTTCTTGAAGAAGTGTGCTAACAATATTTACCAACCCCTTACCAATTTGTTCAATCTGTCACTAAAGTGTGCTGTTTTTCCAAAAGCATGGAAAGAGTCGTTTCTTCTACCGCTTCATAAAAGCGGAAGCAAGGCTTCTATAGAGAACTATCGTGGCATAGCAAAGCTTTCTGCCATCCCAAAAGTGTGTGAAGCTATTGTTACCAATCAGCTTACGAATCCTATCTCTACCTTGATTTCCGACTGTCAACACGGGTTCTGTAAGGGAAAGTCCACCGTTACAAACTTACTTGAATTTACTTTGATTTCAGTAAAGCTTTCGATAAAGTGTGCCACTCTTTACTTATTCATAAACTGGATCAGTTGGAATCCAGCCGGGTCTCAATCGCTAGATCTCTTCTTGCCTTAGCGACAGAGCACAAAAAGTAGTGTTTAAAAATTGTTAATCCGATGTTATTTATGTCTCCTCAGGAGTTCCTCAAGGAAGCCATCTTGGCCCGATTCTGTTCTTGTTGTTTAGAAATGATATTTCTACAGTAATATAATTTCCAAAATTTTAATGTATGCCGACGATGTAAAGCTTTGTCATTCGAAGAAGCTTCAATCAGATCTAAATACACTAGTTACTTGGTGCGATTTAAATTATTTTCCGCTTAATCTAAAGAAATGTAAATACCACAGCCAGCTTCCTATACAATTAACAGTTATAGTCTTGAGCAAATGTATGATTTTGTTGACCTTGGGGTTACTATGGACTACAAAATCAGTTTTAACTGCCACATTAACGTAACAGTCAATAAAGCTAGAGGCGTTCTAGCATTTCTTAAACGATGGTCTAAAGTATTTAGCGACCCTTATGTAAATAAAACTCTACTACATTAGTCAGACCGATACTTGAATACCGTTCTATAATTTGGAACCCACGTTACCAGGTCCTCGTGGATCGCTTAGAATCAGTTCAAAAACAATTTTTAATATTTGCCTTAAGAGATCTTCACTGGGATCCCTTGTATAATTTGCCATCGTATACGAGTCGCTTAAAACAAATTAATCTTCACAGCCTTTCTAGTCGGAGGGAACTGCTTGTAACTGTTTTCATGACTAAATTACTAAATGGTTCAATCGTAAGCCTGTTTCTTTTGAGCGAAGTGAACTTCAATGTACCTTCTCGTCCATCAAGACATTTTAAACCACTTATATTGAAACAGTCTCGAACTAATTTTGAATTAAATGGGCCTTTTCGTTGTTTGTGTCAAGATTATAACTCTCATTCTGGTACGTTTGATATTTCAGACTCACTATGCAGCATAAAAAAGTCAATTCTTTCTATCCTAAATACATATCAACAATTTGCTTTCATATCCTTTGATTCTTATCTTTATTCTTTACAATAACTATTCGCTGTAAACTAATTATTTATTAATTGTGTCATCTATTTTTTATCTACCTTACTTAGCTGATGAGGTTTTCTCTGTAGCTGAGCACTTTTAGATCTCGACGATTAACAAACCAAAACCAGACTATTGATAAACGTCCATGAAACATGCGATCTTTACCTTCTGTTAGGTGAAATAAAAAAAAAACCTCAGAAAATGTTTGAAAACATTCAAATATTTGAACTGTGTCGCTCATCTGCCCTCCAACGTTCATTTTCTCACAATTCTCTTTACGCCTACAACAAAAAGGGTCAGAAAACACTCGAAATCTTTCATATAATTGAGCCTTGCAGTTCATTCGCTCTGTTAATTGAAACTGCTCACTGTTTGTCAACGAAAAAAGGCGCATTAAAAATATTGCGGGAAATAAGGACGCATTAAAAAATATTTTGACGAAAAAAGGGGCATTAAAAAATATTTTGACGAAGAAAGGCGCATTAAAAAATATTTCGAGGAAGAAAGGCGCAGTGTATACATTTACAGTAAACTTCACAAGGGATTTGGTGCTGGATTGAAAAAAATTGGGCCAGCCCAAGTACCCATTATACGTATGTATTTTTATTTAGTATTACGTTTTTTGAATAACTTATATTGCAGCTAGTTATCGAAGCGCGTCTTTCTTTCCTAAAAAATATTTTAAAGCGCCTTTCTTTCTCAAGATATTTATAATGCGTCTTTCTTCAAACTTCGTCGACAAACAGCTTTGCGCCCTTTTTCGTCGATAGGAACGTTATGTATTGGCCAACCTTATTCTTTGCAACTTTCACCAATTTCTTCTTCCGTAAAATTATTTTAACTAATTTTGTCAAAAATTATTAGTCAAGATTCAATAAAAGATTTATAAACTGTATTTTGAAAACATTTGCAAAATCATTGCAATTTAGATTTGGCCATGGGGGGGGTTTTAACCCCCAAAACCCCCCCGTGCGCACGGGCCTGGTATCAAATCAACATTTGAAGTTGAATTCATCCTGGCACAATTTGTCAAAATTGAATTCTTGAAAGGCCCCCTAACGTTACCAACGAATACCTCAAAAGAACTTTTTGAAAACCAGTTTTCAATATTCTTTTTTCAAAATTTTCAAAATATTCGAATTTGGTAAATTCTTCAGTAGGCAATAATCCTACTAATATTATAAATGTGAATGTAGCTATGTTTGGATGTTTGGATGTTTACATATGTATATGTTTGGATGTTTGGATGTTTGGATGTCCAGACGTTTGCTTTTGTTCCCTAAAAACGTGAGAATGGCTAGACGGATTTTGAAATTTGGCACGCCTACAGGTTATAGTCTGGAAGGAGCTATAGGCTATTTTTTTTTAATTTTGGGGGTTCCGACCCTGCTAGGGACCGTTTCTTTTCGAACTTTTTTTTTCCATATAACTCTAAGTATATTGAACCTATACTTATGATATTTTGCATATAGGTATAGAAAGATCGTACATTATGGTTATCAAACGAAAGGAGAAGGCCCCAGGTTTCATTTTAGCTGCGATATATTTCGATAAATTGATCGATAACTTAGTTATATGGGTATCAAACGAAAGGGGATAGCTCCAGGTTTCATTTGGACTTCGATAGGTTTCGATAAATGTATCGATAACTGAGTTATCGGTGAAAATGTTATTGCACAAAAACCTTAAAATTGCCCTACAATATGGGTATCAAACGAAAGGGGAAGGCCCCAGGTTTCATTTGTACTTCAATATATTTCGATAAATTGATGGATAACTGAGTCATCGGTCAAAATGCGATTGCCCGAAAACCTCTATTTTACCCTACAATATGGGTATAAAACGAAAGGAGATAGCTCCAGGTTTCATTTGGACTTCGATATATTTCGATAAATTTATCGATAACTGAGTTATCGGTGATTGCCCAAAAAAATTAACATTACTCTATAATATGGGTATAAAACGAAAGGAGAAGGCAGCAGGTTTCATTTTAGCTGCGATATATTTCGATAAATTGATCGATAACTAAGTTATCGGTCAAAATTCGATTGCCCGAAAACCTTAATATTACCCTGCAATATGGGTATCAAACGAAAGGGGATAGCTCCAGGTTTCATTTGGACTTCGATGGGTTTCGATAAATGTATCGATAACTGAGTTATCGGTGAAAATGTGATTGCCCAAAAACCTTAAACTTGACCTACAATATGGGTATCAAACGAAAGGGGAAGGCCCCAGGATTCCTTTGTACTTGGATATATTTCGATAAATTAATCGATAACTGAGTTATCGGTCAAAATTCGATTGCCCGAAAACCTCTATATTACATTACAATATGGGTATCAAACGAAAGGGGATAGCTCCAGGTTTCATTTGGACTTCGATCTATTTCGATAAATTTATCGATAACTGAGTTATCGGTCAAAATGCGATTGCCCGAAAACCTCTATTTTACCCTACAATATGGGTATCAAACGAAAGGAGAAGGCAGCAGGTTTCATTTGGACTACTATAGGTTTCGGTAAATTGATCGATAACTGAGTTATCGGTGAAAATGTGATTGCAGAAAAACCTTAATATTACCCTACAATATTGTATCAAATCAACATTTGAAGTTGAATTCATACTGGCACAATTTGTCAAAATTGAATTCTTGAAAGGCCCCCTAACGTTACCAACGAATACCTCAAAAGAACTTTTTGAAAACCAGTTTTCAATATTCTTTTTCAAAATTTGGTAAATTCTTCAGTAGCAATAATCATACTAATATTATAAATGTGAATGTAGCGATGTTTGGATGTCCAGACGTTTGCTTCTGTTACTCAATCACGTGAGAATGGCAAGACGGATTTTGATGAAGTTAGGAAAGCATACAGGTTATAGTCTGGAAGGAGTTATAGGCTATTTTTTTTTATTAATTTTGGGGGTTCGGACGCTTCTAGGGACCATTACTTTTTGATATTTTTTTCCCCCATACAATTCTGAGTATACTTGACCTATACTTATGATATTTCGCATATATGTACATAGGTAAGGATGGCCCCAGGTTTCATTTGGACTTCGATATATTTCGATAAATTGATGGATAACTGAGTCATCGGTCAAAATGCCATTGCCCGAAAACCTCTATATTACCCTACAATATGGGTATCAAACGAAAGGAGATAGCTCCAGGTTTCATTTGGACTTCGATATATTTCGATAAGTTTATCTATAACTGAGTTATCGGTGATTTCCCAAAAACCTTACATTACCCTATAATATGGATATAAAACGAAAGGAGAAGGCAACAGGTTTCATTTGGACTACGATAGGTTTCGATAAATTGATCGATAACTGAGTTATCGGTGAAAATGTGATTGCCCAAAAACCTTAAACTTGACCTACAGTATGGGTATCAAACGAAAGGGGAAGGCCCCAGGTTTCAATTTAGCTTTGACATATTTCGATAAATTGATCGATAACTAAGTTATCGGTCAAAATTCGATTGCCCGAAAACCTTAAGATTACCCGGCAATATGGGTATCAAACGAAAGGGGATAGCTCCAGGTTTCATTTGGACTTCGATCTATTTCGATAAATTTATCGATAACTGAGTTATCGGTGATTGCCCAAAAAACTTAACATTACTCTATAATATGGGTATAAAACGAAAGGAGAAGGCCGCAGGTTTCATTTGGACTTCGATAGGTTTCGGTAAATTGATCGATAACTGAGTTATCGGTGAAAATGTGATTGCCCAAAAACCTAAAACTTGCCCTACAATATGGGTATTAAACGAAAGGGGAAGGCCCCAGGTTTCATTTGTACTTCGACATATTTCGATAAATTTATCTATAACTGAGTTATCGGTAAAAATGCGATTGCAGAAAAACCTTAATATTACCCTACAATATTGTATCAAATCAACATTTGAAGTTGAATTCATCCTGGCACAATTTGTCAAAATTGAATTCTTGAAAGGCCCCCTAACGTTACCTACGAATACCTCAAAAGAACATTTTTGAAAACCAGTTTTCAATATTCCTTTTCAAAATTTGGTAAATTCTTCAGTAACAATAATCATACTAATATTATAACTGTGAATGTAGCGATGTTTGGATGTCCAGACGTTTGCTTCTGTTTCTCAATCACGTGAGAATGGCAAGACGGATTTTGATGAAGTTAGGAACGCATACAGGTTATAGTCTGGAAGGAGTTATAGGCTATTTTTTTTATTAATTTTGGGGGTTCGGACGCTTCTAGGGACCATTACTTTTTGATATTTTTTCCCCCTATATAATTCTGAGTATACTTGACCTATACTTATGATATTTCGCATATATGTACATAGGTAAGGATGGCCCCAGGTTTCATTTGGACTTCGATATATTTCGATAAATTTATCGACAACTGAGTTATTGGTCAAAATGCGATTGCAGAAAAACCTTAATATTACCCTACAATATTGTATCAAATCAACATTTGAAGTTGAATTCATCCTGGCACAATTTGTCAAAATTGAATTCTTTAAAGGCCCCCTAACGTTACCAACGAATACCTCAAAAGAACTTTTTGAAAACCAGTTTTCAATATTCTTTTTCAAAATTTGGTAAATTCTTCAGTAGCAATAATCATACTAATATTATAAATGTGAATGTAGCGATGTTTGGATGTCCAGACGTTTGCTTCTGTTACTCAATCACGTGAGAATGGCAAGAAGGATTTTGATGAAGTTAGGAACGCATACAGGTTATAGTCTGGAAGGAGTTATAGGCTATTTTTTTTTATTAATTTTGGGGGTTCGGACGCTTCTAGGGACCATTACTTTTTGATATTTTTTTCCCCCATACAATTCTGAGTATACTTGACCTATACTTATGATATTTCGCATATATGTACATAGGTAAGGATGGCCCAGGTTTCATTTGGACTTCGATATATTTCGATAAATTGATGGATAACTGAGTCATCGGTCAAAATGCGATTGCCCGAAAACCTCTATATTACCCTACAATATGGGTATCAAACGAAAGGAGATAGCTCCAGGTTTCATTTGGACTTCGATATATTTCGATAAGTTTATCGATAACTGAGTTATCGGTGATTGCCCAAAAAACTTAACATTACCCTATAATATGGGTATAAAACGAAAGGAGAAGGCAGCAGGTTTCATTTGGACTACGATAGGTTTCGATAAATTGATCGATAACTGAGTTATCGGTCAAAATTCGATTGCCCGAAAACCTCTATATTACATTACAATATGGGTATCAAACGAAAGGGGATAGCTCCAGGTTTCATTTGGACTTCGATCTATTTCGATAAATTTATCGATAACTGAGTTATCGGTCAAAATGCGATTGCCCGAAAACCTCTATTTTACCCTACAATATGGGTATCAAACGAAAGGAGAAGGCAGCAGGTTTCATTTGGACTACGATAGGTTTCGGTAAATTGATCGATAACTGAGTTATCGGTGAAAATGTGATTGCAGAAAAACCTTAATATTACCCTACAATATTGTATCAAATCAACATTTGAAGTTGAATTCATACTGGCACAATTTGTCAAAATTGAATTCTTGAAAGGCCCCCTAACGTTACCAACGAATACCTCAAAAGAACTTTTTGAAAACCAGTTTTCAATATTGTTTTTCAAAATTTGGTAAATTCTTCAGTAGCAATAATCATACTAATATTATAAATGTGAATGTAGCGATGTTTGGATGTCCAGACGTTTGATTCTGTTACTCAATCACGTGAGAATGGCAAGACGGATTTTGATGAAGTTAGGAAAGCATACAGGTTATAGTCTGGAAGGAGTTATAGGCTATTTTTTTTTATTAATTTTGGGGGTTCGGACGCTTCTAGGGACCATTACTTTTTGATATTTTTTTCCGCCATACAATTCTGAGTATACTTGACCTATACTTATGATATTTCGCATATATGTACATAGGTAAGGATGGCCCCAGGTTTCATTTGGACTTCGATATATTTCGATAAATTGATGGATAACTGAGTCATCGGTCAAAATGCCATTGCCCGAAAACCTCTATATTACCCTACAATATGGGTATCAAACGAAAGGAGATAGCTCCAGGTTTCATTTGGACTTCGATATATTTCGATAAGTTTATCGATAACTGAGTTATCGGTGATTTCCCAAAAAACTTAACATTACCCTATAATATGGATATAAAACGAAAGGAGAAGGCAGCAGGTTTCATTTGGACTACGATAGGTTTCGGTAAATTGATCGATAACTGAGTTATCGGTGAAAATGTGATTGCCCAAAAACCTTAAACTTGACCTACAGTATGGGTATCAAACGAAAGGGGAAGGCCCCAGGTTTCAATTTAGCTTTGACATATTTCGATAAATTGATCGATAACTAAGTTATCGGTCAAAATTCGATTGCCCGAAAACCTTAAGATTACCCGGCAATATGGGTATCAAACGAAAGGGGATAGCTCCAGGTTTCATTTGGACTTCGATCTATTTCGATAAATTTATCGATAACTGAGTTATCGGTGATTGCCCAAAAAACTTAACATTACTCTATAATATGGGTATAAAACGAAAGGAGAAGGCCGCAGGTTTCATTTGGACTTCGATAGGTTTCGGTAAATTGATCGATAACTGAGTTATCGGTGAAAATGTGATTGCCCAAAAACCTAAAACTTGCCCTACAATATGGGTATTAAACGAAAGGGGAAGCCCCAGGTTTCATTTGTACTTCGACATATTTCGATAAATTTATCTATAACTGAGTTATCGGTAAAAATGCGATTGCAGAAAAACCTTAATATTACCCTACAATATTGTATCAAATCAACATTTGAAGTTGAATTCATCCTGGCACAATTTGTCAAAATTGAATTCTTGAAAGGCCCCCTAACGTTACCAACGAATACCTCAAAAGAACATTTTTGAAAACCAGTTTTCAATATTCCTTTTCAAAATTTGGTAAATTCTTCAGTAACAATAATCATACTAATATTATAAATGTGAATGTAGCGATGTTTGGATGTCCAGACGTTTGCTTCTGTTTCTCAATCACGTGAGAATGGCAAGACGGATTTTGATGAAGTTAGGAACGCATACAGGTTATAGTCTGGAAGGAGTTATAGGCTATTTTTTTTATTAATTTTGGGGGTTCGGACGCTTCTAGGGACCATTACTTTTTGATATTTTTTCCCCCTATATAATTCTGAGTATACTTGACCTATACTTATGATATTTCGCATATATGTACATAGGTAAGGATGGCCCCAGGTTTCATTTGGACTTCGATATATTTCGATAAATTTATCGACAACTGAGTTATTGGTCAAAATGCGATTGCAGAAAAACCTTAATATTACCCTACAATATTGTATCAAATCAACATTTGAAGTTGAATTCATCCTGGCACAATTTGTCAAAATTGAATTCTTGAAAGGCCCCCTAATGTTACCAACGAATACCTCAAAAGAACTTTTTGAAAACCAGTTTTCAATATTCTTTTTCAAAATTTGGTAAATTCTTCAGTAGCAATAATCATACTAATATTATAAATGTGAATGTAGCGATGTTTGGATGTCCAGACGTTTGCTTCTGTTACTCAATCACGTGAGAATGGCAGGAAGGATTTTGATGAAGTTAGGAACGCATACAGGTTATAGTCTGGAAGGAGTTATAGGCTATTTTTTTTTATTAATTTTGGGGGTTCGGACGCTTCTAGGGACCATTACTTTTTGATATTTTTTTCCTCCATACAATTCTGAGTATACTTGACCTATACTTATGATATTTCGCATATATGTACATAGGTAAGGATGGCCCCAGGTTTCATTTGGACTTCGATATATTTCGATAAATTGATGGATAACTGAGTCATCGGTCAAAATGCGATTGCCCGAAAACCTCTATATTACCCTACAATATGGGTATCAAACGAAAGGAGATAGCTCCAGGTTTCATTTGGACTTCGATATATTTCGATAAGTTTATCGATAACTGAGTTATCGGTGATTGCCCAAAAAACTTAACATTACCCTATAATATGGGTATAAAACGAAAGGAGAAGGCAGCAGGTTTCATTTGGACTACGATAGGTTTCGATAAATTGATCGATAACTGAGTTATCGGTGAAAATGTGATTGGCCAAAAACCTTAAACTTGACCTACAGTATGGGTATCAAACGAAAGGGGAAGGCCCCAGGTTTCAATTTAGCTTTGATATATTTCGATAAATTGATCGATAACTAAGTTGTCGGTCAAAATTCGATTGCCCGAAAACCTTAAGATTACCCGGCAATATGGGTATCAAACGAAAGGGGATAGCTCCAGGTTTCATTTGGACTTCGATATATTTCGATAAATTTATCGATAACTGAGTTATCGTTGATTGCCCAAAAAACTTAACATTATTCTATAATATGGGTATAAAACGAGAGGAGAAGGCAGCAGGTTTCATTTGGACTACGATAGGTTTCGATAAATTGATCGGGAACTGAGTTATCGGTGAAAATGTGATTGCCCAAAAACCTTAAACTTGACCTACAGTATGGGTATCAAACGAAAGGGGGAGGCCCCAGGTTTCAATTTTGCTTTGATATATTTCGATAAATTGATCGATAACTAAGTTATCGGTCAAAATGCGACTGCCCGAAAACCTCTATATTACATTACAATATGGGTATCAAACGAAAGGGGATAGCTCCAGGTTTCATTTGGACTTCGATCTATTTCGATAAATTTATCGATAACTGAGTTATCGGTGATTGCCCAAAAAACTTAACATTACTCTATAATATGGGTATAAAACGAAAGGAGAAGGCCGCAGGTTTCATTTGGACTTCGATAGGTTTCGGTAAATTGATCGATAACTGAGTTATCGGTGAAAATGTGATTGCCCAAAAACCTAAAACTTGCCCTACAATATGGGTATTAAACGAAAGGGGAAGGCCCCAGGTTTCATTTGTACTTCGACATATTTCGATAAATTTATCTATAACTGAGTTATCGGTAAAAATGCGATTGCAGAAAAACCTTAATATTACCCTACAATATTGTATCAAATCAACATTTGAAGTTGAATTCATCCTGGCACAATTTGTCAAAATTGAATTCTTGAAAGGCCCCCTAACGTTACCTACGAATACCTCAAAAGAACATTTTTGAAAACCAGTTTTCAATATTCCTTTTCAAAATTTGGTAAATTCTTCAGTAACAATAATCATACTAATATTATAAATGTGAATGTAGCGATGTTTGGATGTCCAGACGTTTGCTTCTGTTTCTCAATCACGTGAGAATGGCAAGACGGATTTTGATGAAGTTAGGAACGCATACAGGTTATAGTCTGGAAGGAGTTATAGGCTATTTTTTTTTATTAATTTTGGGGGTTCGGACGCTTCTAGGGACCATTACTTTTTGATATTTTTTTCCCCCATACAATTCTGAGTATACTTGACCTATACTTATGATATTTCGCATATATGTACATAGGTAAGGATGGCCCAGGTTTCATTTGGACTTCGATATATTTCGATAAATTGATGGATAACTGAGTCATCGGTCAAAATGCGATTGCCCGAAAACCTCTATATTACCCTACAATATGGGTATCAAACGAAAGGAGATAGCTCCAGGTTTCATTTGGACTTCGATATATTTCGATAAGTTTATCGATAACTGAGTTATCGGTGATTGCCCAAAAAACTTAACATTACCCTATAATATGGGTATAAAACGAAAGGAGAAGGCAGCAGGTTTCATTTGGACTACGATAGGTTTCGATAAATTGATCGATAACTGAGTTATCGGTGAAAATGTGATTGGCCAAAAACCTTAAACTTGACCTACAGTATGGGTATCAAACGAAAGGGGAAGGCCCCAGGTTTCAATTTAGCTTTGATATATTTCGATAAATTGATCGATAACTAAGTTGTCGGTCAAAATTCGATTGCCCGAAAACCTTAAGATTACCCGGCAATATGGGTATCAAACGAAAGGGGATAGCTCCAGGTTTCATTTGGACTTCGATATATTTCGATAAATTTATCGATAACTGAGTTATCGTTGATTGCCCAAAAAACTTAACATTATTCTATAATATGGGTATAAAACGAGAGGAGAAGGCAGCAGGTTTCATTTGGACTACGATAGGTTTCGATAAATTGATCGGGAACTGAGTTATCGGTGAAAATGTGATTGCCCAAAAACCTTAAACTTGACCTACAGTATGGGTATCAAACGAAAGGGGAGGCCCCAGGTTTCAATTTTGCTTTGATATATTTCGATAAATTGATCGATAACTAAGTTATCGGTCAAAATGCGACTGCCCGAAAACCTCTATATTACATTACAATATGGGTATCAAACGAAAGGGGATAGCTCCAGGTTTCATTTGGACTTCGATCTATTTCGATAAATTTATCGATAACTGAGTTATCGGTGATTGCCCAAAAAACTTAACATTACTCTATAATATGGGTATAAAACGAAAGGAGAAGGCAGCAGGTTTCATTTGGACTACGATAGGTTTCGATAAATTGATCGATAACTGAGTTATCGGTGAAAATGTGATTGCCCGAAAACCTTAAACTTGACCTACAGTATGGGTATCAAACGAAAGGGGAAGGCCCCAGGTTTCATTTTAGCTTCGATATATTTCGATAAATTGATCGATAACTGAGTTATCGGTGAAAATGTGATTGCCGAAAAACCTACAATATGGGTATCAAACGAAAGGGGAAGGCCCCAGTTTCTTTTGTACTTCAATATATTTCGATAAATTGATCGATAACTGAGTCATCGGTCAAAATGCGATTGCCCGAAAACCTCTATATTACCCTACAATATGGGTATCAAACGAAAGGAGATAGCTCCAGGTTTCATTTGGACTTCGATATATTTCGATAAGTTTATCGATAACTGAGTTATCGGTGATTGCCCAAAAAACTTAACATTTTTCTATAATATGGGTATAAAACGAAAGGAGAAGGCAGCAGGTTTCATTTGGACTACGATAGGTTTCGATAAATTGATCGATAACTGAGTTATCGGTGAAAATGTGATTGCCCGAAAACCTTAAACTTGACCTACAGTATGGGTATCAAACGAAAGGGGAAGCCCCAGGTTTCAATTTAGCTTTGATATATTTCGATAAATTGATCGATAACTAAGTTATCGGTCAAAATTCGATTGCCCGAAAACCTTAATATTACCCGGCAATATGGGTATCAAACGAAAGGGGATAGCTCCAGGTTTCATTTGGACTTCGATATATTTCGATAAATTTATCGATAACTGAGTTATCGGTGATTGCCCAAAAAACTTAACATTACTCTATAATATGGGTATAAAACGAAAGGAGAAGGCAGCAGGTTTCATTTGGACTACGATAGGTTTCGATAAATTGATCGATAACTGAGTTATCGGTGAAAATGTGATTGCCCAAAAACCTTAAACTTGACCTACAATATGGGTATCAAACGAAAGGGGAAGGCCCCAGGTTTCCTCTGTACTTTGATATATTTCGATAAATTGATCGATAGCTGAGTTATCGGTCAAAATACGACTGCCCGAAAACCTCTATATTACATTACAATATGGGTATCAAACGAAAGGGGATAGCTCCAGGTTTCATTTGGACTTCGATCTATTTCGATAAATTTATCGATAACTGAGTTATCGGTGAAAATGTGATTGCCCAAAAACCTTAAACTTGACCTACAGTATGGGTATCAAACGAAAGGGGAAGGCCCCAGGTTTCAATTTAGTTTTGATATATTTCGATAAATTGATCGGTCAAAATTCGATTGCCCGAAAACCTTAATATTACCCGGCAATATGGGTATCAAACGAAAGGGGATAGCTCCAGGTTTCATTTGGACTTCGATATATTTCGATAAATTTATCGATAACTGAGTTATCGGTGATTGCCCAAAAAACTTAACATTATTCTATATCTAATATGGGTATAAAACGAAAGGAGAAGGCAGCAGGTTTCATTTGGACTACGAGAGGTTTCGATAAATTGATCGATAACTGAGTTATCGGTGAAAATGTGATTGCCCAAAAACCTTAAACTTGACCTACAGTATGGGTATCAAACGAAAGGGGAAGGCCCCAGGTTTCAATTTAGCTTTGATATATTTCGATAAATTGATCGGTCAAAATTCGATTGCCCGAAAACCTTAATATTACCCGGCAATATGGGTATCAAACGAAAGGGGATAGCTCCAGGTTTCATTTGGACTTCGATATATTTCGATAAATTTATCGATAACTGAGTTATCGGTCAAAATACGACTGCCCGAAAACCTCTATATTACATTACAATATGGGTATCAAACTAAAGGGGATAGCTCCAGGTTTCATTTGGACTTCGATCTATTTCGATAAATTTATCGATAACTGAGTTATCGGTGATTGCCCAAAAAACTTAACATTACTCTATAATATGGGTATAAAACGAAAGGAGAAGGCCGCAGGTTTCATTTGGACTTCGATAGGTTTCGGTAAATTGATCGATAACTGAGTTATCGGTGAAAATGTGATTGCCCAAAAACCTTAAACTTGACCTACAATATGGGTATCAAACGAAAGGGGAAGGCACAGGTTTCCTTTGTACTTGGATATATTTCGATAAATTGATCGATAACTGAGTTATCGGTCAAAGTGCGATTGCCCGAAAACCTCTATATTACATTACAATATGGGTATCAAACGAAAGGGGATAGCTCCAGGTTTCATTTGGACTTCGATCTATTTCGGTAAATTTATCGATAACTGAGTTATCGGTCAAAATGCGATTGCCTGAAAACCTCTATTTTACCCTACAATATGGGTATAAAACGAAAGAAGATAGCTCCAGGTCTCATTTGGACTTCGATATATTTCGATAAATTTATCGATAACTGAGTTATCTGTGATTGCCCAAAAAAATTTACATTACTGTATAATATGGGTATAAAACGAAAGGAGAAGGCCGCAGGTTTCATTTGGACTTCGATAGGTTTCGGTAAATTGATCGATAACTGAGTTATCGGTGAAAATGTGATTGCAGAAAAACCTTAATATTACCCTACAATATTGTATCAAATCAACATTTGAAGTTGAATTCATCCTGGCACAATTTGTCAAAATTGAATTCTTGAAAGGCCCCCTAACGTTACCAACGAATACCTCAAAGAACTTTTTGAAAACCAGTTTTCAATATTCTCTTTCAAAATTTGGTAAATTCTTCAGTAGCAATAATCATACTAATATTATAAATGTGAATGTAGCGATGTTTGGATGTCCAGACGTTTGCTTCTGTTACTCAATCACGTGAGAATGGCAAGCCGGATTTTGATGAAGTTAGGAACGCATACAGGTTATAGTCTGGAAGGAGTTATAGGCTATTTTTTTTTTATTAATTTTGGGGGTTCGGACGCTTCTAGGGACCATTACTTTTTGATATTTTTTTCCCCCATACAATTCTGAGTATACTTGACCTATACTTATGATATTTCGCATATATGTACATAGGTAAGGATGGCCCCAGGTTTCATTTGGACTTCGATATATTTCGATAAATTTATCGACAACTGAGTTATTGGTCAAAACGCGATTGCAGAAAAACCTTAATATTACCCTATAATATTGTATCAAATCAACATTTGAATTTGCATTCATCCTGGCACAATTTGTTAAAATTGAATTCTTGAAAGGCCCCCTAACGTTACCAACGAATACCGCAAAAGAAAAATTTTGAAAACCGGTTTTCAATAGTCTTTTTTCAAAATTTTCAAAATATTCGAATTTTTTAAATTCTTCAGTAGGCAATAATCCTACTAATATTATAAATGTGAATGTAGCTATGTTTGGATGCTTGGATGTTTGGATGTTTATATGTTTGGATGTTTAGATGTTTGGATGTCCAGACGATTGCGTTTGTTCCCTAAAAACGTGAGAATGGCTAGACGGATTTTGTTGAAATTTGGCACGCCTACAGGTTATAGTCTGGAAGGAGCTATAGGCTATTTTTTTTGGTATTTTGGGTCCGACCCTGCTAGGGACCGTTTCTTTACGAACTTTTTTTATTCCATATAGCTCTAAGTATATTGAACCTATACTTATGATATTTCGCATATAGGTATAAAAAGATAGTACAATATGGGTATCAAACGAAAGCTGAAGGCCCCAGGTTTCATTTTAGCTTCGACATATTTCGATAAATTGATCGATAACTAAGTTATCGGTCAAAATTCGATTGCCCGAAAACCTTAATATTACCCTGCAATATGGGTATCAAACGAAAGGGGATAGCTCCAGGTTTCATTTGGACTTCGATAGGTTTCGATAAATTGATCGATAACTGAGTCATCGATCAAAATGCGATTGCCCGAAAACCTCTATATTACCCTAAAATATGGGTATCAAACGAAAGGAGATAGCTCCAGGTTTCATTTGGACTTCGATATATTTCGATAAGTTTATCGATAACTGAGTTATCGGTGATTGCCCAAAAAACTTAACATTACCCTATAATATGGGTATCAAACGAAAGGAGAAGGCAGCAGGTTTCATTTGGACTTCGATAGGTTTCGGTGTATTGATCGATAACTGAGTTATAGGTGAAAATGTGATTGCCCAAAAACCTTAAACTTGCCCTACAATATGGGTATCAAACGAAAGGGGAAGGCCCCAGGTTTCATTTGTACTTCGACATATTTCGATAAATTTATCTATAACTGAGTTATCGGTAAAAATGCGATTGCAGAAAAACTTTAATATTACCCTACAATATTGTATCAAATCAACATTTGAAGTTGAATTCATCCTGGCACAATTTGTCAAAATTGAATTCTTGAAAGGCCCCCTAACGTTACCAACGAATACCTCAAAAGAACATTTTTGAAAACCAGTTTTCAATATTCTTTTTCAAAATTTGGTAAATTCTTCAGTAGCAATAATCATACTAATATTATAAATGTGAATGTAGCGATGTTTGGATGTCCAGACGTTTGCTTCTGTTACTCAATCACGTGAGAATGGCTAGACGGATTTTGTTGAAATTTGGCACGCCTACAGGTTATAGTCTGGATGGAGCTATGAGCTATTTTTTTTTAATTTTGGGGGTTCCGACCCTGCTAGGGACCGTTTCTTTTCGAAATTTTTTTTATTCCATATAACTCTAAGTATATTGAACCTATACTTATGATATTTCGCATATAGGTATAGAAAGATCGTACAATATGGGTATCAAACGAAAGGGGAAGGCAACAGGTTTCATTTTAGCTTCGATATATTTAGATAAATTGATCGATAACTGAGTTATCGGTGAAAATGTGATTGCCCAAAAACCTACAATATGGGTATCAAACGAAAGGGGAAGGCCCCAGGTTTCAATTTAGCTTTGATATATTTCAATAAATTGATCGATAACTAAGTTATCGGTCAAAATTCGATTGCCCGAAAACCTTAATTTCATTTGGACTTCGATAGGTTTCGATAAATTGATCGATAACTGAGTTATCGGTCCAAATGCGATTGCGCGAAAACTTCTATATTACCCTACAATATGGGTATCAAACGAAAGAAGATAGCTCCAGGTTTCATTTGGACTTCGATATATTTCGATAAATTTATCGATAACTAAGTTATCGGTGAAAATGTTATTGCATAAAAATCTTAAAATTGCCCTACAATATGGGCATCAAACGAAAGGGGAAGGCCCCAGGTTTCATTTGTACTTCAATATATTTCAATAAATTGATGGATAACTGAGTCATATAACTCTAAGTATATTGAACCTATACTTATGATATTTCGCATATAGGTATAGACAGATCGTACAATATGGGTATCAAACGAAAGGGGAAGGCCCCAGGTTTCATTTTGGCTTCGATATATTTCGATAAATTGATCGATAACTGAGATATCGGTGAAAATGTGATTGCCCAAAAACCTACAATATGGATATCAAACGAAAGGGGAAGGCCCCAGGTTTCAATTTAGCTTTGATATATTTCGATAAATTGATCGATAACTAAGTTATCGGTCAAAATTCGATTACCCAAAAACCTTAATATTACCCGGCAATATGGGTATCAAACGAAAGGGGATAGCTCCAGGTTTCATTTTGACTTCGATAGGTTTCGATAAATTGATCGATAACTGAGTTATCGGTCCAAATGCGATTGCGCGAAAACTTCTATATTACCCTACAATATGGGTATCAAACGAAAGAAGATAGCTCCAGGTTTCATTTGGACTTCGATATATTTCGATAAATTTATCGATAACTAAGTGAAAATGTTATTGCACAAAAATCTTAAAATTGCCCTACAATATGGGCATCAAACGAAAGGGGAAGGCCCCAGGTTTCATTTGTACTTCAATATATTTCGATAAATTGATGGATAACTGAGTCATCGGTCAAAATGCGATTGCCCGAAAACCTCTATTTTACCCTACAATATGGGTATCAAACGAAAGGAGAAGGCAGCAGGTTTCATTTGGACTTCGATATATTTCGATAAATTTATCGATAACTGAGTTATCGGTCAAAATGCGACTGCCCGAAAACCTCTATATTGCAATACAATATGGGTATCAAACGAAAGGGGATAGCTCCAGGTTTCATTTGGACTTCGATCTATTTCGATAAATTTATCGATAACTGAGTTATCGGTGATTGCCCAAAAAACTTAACATTACTCTATAATATGGGTATCAAACGAAAGGGGAAGGCCCCAGGTTTCATTTGTTGTTCGACATATTTCGATAACTTTATCTATAACTGAGTTATCGGTAAAAATGCGATAGCAGAAAAACCTTAATATTACACTACAATATTGTATCAAATCAGCATTTGAATTCATCCTGGCACAATTTGTCAAAATTGAATTCTTGAAAGACCCCCTAACTTTACCAACGAATACCTCAAAAGAACATTTTTGAAAACCAGTTTTCAATATTCTTTTTCAAAATTTGGTAAATTCTTCAGTAGCAATAATCATACTAATATTATAAATGTGAATGTAGCGATGTTTGGATGTCCAGACGTTTGCTTCTGTTACTCAATCACGTGAGAATGGCAAGACGGATTTTGATGAAGTTAGGAACGCATACAGGTTATAGTCTGGAAGGAGTTATAGGCTATTTTTATACCCAGCGTACTAGTACTAGTACAAGGGTATATTAATTTTGTCCACATAACGGTACTATGTAACGGCACAAAATAATCGAGTTAGATATAGAGTTCCATATATGAAAGTTCTTAGGTTGAAAAGAGGAATTGATTAAGGCATGTCCGTCCGTCTGTCCGTCTGTCCGTCTGTCCGTCCGTGTACACGATAACTTGAGTAAAAATTGAGATATTTACATGAAATTTTGCATACAGGTTACTTTCTGGCCAAGGTAGGTTGCTATTGAAAATGGGCGAAATCGGATGATAACCACGCCCCCTTTTTCGATATCGAAAATTTCGAATAACGTATAAAACGGGTTAATTCAATATCAGAAGCAGCTACAATGATAAAATTTGCAATATGTATTGATTTATATGTTCTTAGGCGGATTTTACCAAATTTTTTGAAAAGGGGCGTGGCACCGCCCCCATATATTTGAAGAAATTTTAAAATTTTGACTCCTAATAACTTGAGAACAGTTTATGCTAGTATAACGAAGTTTTGTAGAGGGCATACTATTGTTGTGTTAAATTCAGATATAGAAAATAAACGAAATCGCTTGGCGACCACGCCTACTTTTTTATAAAAGTTATATTGAAAGGAGGTGGAAATATTGAAAAGTCCATATCTAATTAACTGATACCGCTATAATAATATAATTTTGTACATACATCAATTTTCATATTCTTTACATTATTTTTGCAAAATTTTGGAAAGTGGGCGTGGCACCGCCCACTTATGAGTCAAGCAATTTTCAAATTCGACTGCTAATAACTTCAGAACGATCTGAGATAGGTTTACGAAACTAGATTCCAGGTATGTTATGTTTATGTAGAGTACTACCACAGAAAATAAGAAAAATCGGTGAACGACCACGCCCCTTTTTGGACTAAAGTTCTCTAAACGAGAGTTAGGAAACCGGAATATGCAATATCTGTTTAACTGATACAGATATAATGCTAAAATTTAGTACACTCATTCACCTGATGATGTTATTTGTGATGTTTAAAGGTTTTTTGGTAATATTTTGGAAAATGGGCGTGGCACCGCCCACAAGTGAATAAACAAAATATCAACATTTCACTATTAACAAGCCACTGTGAAAGTATCATAAAGATCTGCAATGAAAACTGATCTTCAATAGGGACAAACAACATAATAAAATCCGTGGGCGTGCCACCACCCACTTTTTTAAAATTATGTAAATATTGATTAATGGACACATATATCCGTACATCGAAAAATTTCACAAAATACGTTAAAAGTTATGGGCATGGCACGCCTTCTTTTCCAAAGTTATATATAGGACATGGTATAACCCTTGAAAAGATCGATTCAGTACTTTTGGCTCATGTAAGCGGTTAAAGCTTTATAAGCAAGGAGCGTGGCCGCTCCCACCAAATTCGCTATTGTTTAGGCTCGGCATAGATTGGTTTTTAAAATGGGCGAAATCGGATGAAAACCACGCCCCCTTTTTCTAAAAACTAACGCTGGGTATTTAATGTTCGGTTCACCCGAACTTAGACTTCCTTACTTGTTTTTATTAATTTTGGGGGTTCGGACGCTTCTAGGGACCATTATTTTTTGATATTTTTTTCCCCCACACAATTCTGAGTATACTTGACCTATACTTATGATATTTCGCATATATGTACATACATAGGTAAGGATGGCCCCAGGTTTCATTTGGACTTCGATATATTTCGATAAATTTATCGACAACTGAGTTATTGGTCAAAATGCGATTGCAGAAAAACCTTAATATTACCCTACAATATTGTATCAAATCAACATTTGAATTTGCATTCATCCTGGCACAATTTGTCAAAATTGAATTCTTGAAAGGCCCCCTAACGTTACCAACGAATACCGCAAAAGAAAATGTTTGAAAACCGGTTTTCAATACTCTTTTTTCAAAATTTTCAAAATATTCGAATTTGGTGAATTCTTCAGTAGGCAATAATCCTACTAATATTATAAATGTGAATGTAGCGATGTTTGGATGTCCAGACGTTTGCTTTTGTTCCCTAAAAACGTGAGAATGGCTGGACGGATTTTGTTGAAATTTGGCACGCCTACAGGTTATAGTCTGGAAGGAAGCCTATAGCCTATTTTTTTATTTTGGGGGTTCCGACCCTGCTAGGGACGGTTTCTTTTCGAAATTTTTTTATTCCATACTTATGATATTTCGCATATAGGTATAGAAATATCGTACAATATGGGTATCAAACGAAAGGGGAGGGCCCCAGGTTTCATTTTGGCTTCGATATATTTCGATAAGTTGATCGATAACTAAGTTATCGGTCAAAATTCGATTGCCCAAAAACCTTAATATTACCCTACAATATGGGTATCAAACGAAGGAGGATGGCCCAAGGTTTCATTTAGGCTTCGATATATTTCGATAAATTTATCGATAACTGAGTTATCGGTGAAAATGTTATTGCACAAAAACCTTAAAATTGCCCTACAATATGGATATCAAACGAAAGGGGATAGCTCCAGGTTACATTTGGACTTCGATATATTTCGATAAATTTATCGATAACTGAGTTATCGGTGATTGCCCAAAAAACTTAACATTACCCTATAATATCTGTATCAAACGAAAGGGGAGGGCCCCAGGTTTCATTTTGGCTTCGATATATTTCGATAAATTTATCGATAACTGAGTTATCGGTGAAAATGTTATTGCACAAAAACCTTAAAATTGCCCTACAATATGGGTATCAAACGAAAGGTGATAGCTCCAGGTTACATTTGGGCGTCGATATATTTCGATATATTTATCGATAACTGAGTTATCGGTGATTGCCCAAAAAAATTAACATTACCCTATAATATGGGTATCAAACGAAAGAGGAGGGCCCCAGGTTTCATTTTGGCTTCGATATATTTCGAAAAATTGATCGATAACTAAGTTATCGGTCAAAATTCGATTGCCAAAAAACCTTAAACTTGCTCTACAATATGGGTGTCAAACGAAAGGGAATGGCCCCAGGTTGCATTTGGAGTTAGATATATTTCGATAAATTGTTCGATAACTTAGTTATCGGTTAAAATGAGATTGCCCGAAAACCTTAATATTACCCTACAATATGGGTATCAAACGAATGGGGATGGTCCCGGGTTTCATTTTTACTTCGATATATTTCGATAAATTTATCGTTAATTTAGTTATCGGTGAGAATGTGATTGCCCTAAACCCCTAAAATTTACCTACAATATGGTATCAAATCAACTTTTGAATTTCCATTCATCCTGACACAATTAGTCAAAACGCATTTAGTGTCAAAATTAAATAAAAATGTCAAAAAATTTGGTGTCATTTCATTACACCATTTACATTTTTGAGTGAATATATTTGAAATAAATAAACTACAAATAGTGTCAATTTCCAATAAATAAACTGTGTCAAGTGAATATAAGTGAATATTTTTAACAAATAACCGACTAATTGTGTGGAGAAAATATAAAAATATCATAATGTAAGTAAAAATTCAAAAAAGAAAAAAATGTGGTAGTCATGTAATAAGCTTTTTTATAAACTCTCAATAAAACTAAAGTGAAGTAGCACAGGTTTAATTTCGCCTTTGCTATACTCCAAGCTTGCGTAAAATACCTGCTAAATCCCGTTCTTAGCAAAATCCATTTTTTCATGCGGTTCGAAGGAGTAAACGGTTCTGCAGTTGGCAACAAAAGAAAAAAAGTAAAGTAAAATAAAATAAAGTAAAATAAGATAAAGTAAAATAAAATAAAATGCTTTTTTTTAAAGCTTTTTTGATTAATTTGCTTAGAAACTTACACCCTTTCAACACTTTTTTATGCTAATTTAACCGCTAATTTTGAAATGCCAACGAACACCGCAAAAGAAAATGTTTGAAAACCGATCAGTACTCTTTTTTTTCAAAATTTTAGCAATATTCGAATTAGGTAAATTCTTCAGTAGGCAATAATCTATATCTATATATATAAAATAGGATGTATGTACGTATGTATGTATGTATGTATGTTATAGACTCCGGAACTACAGCGCCGATTTTTTTTTTTTGAGGTGGTAGGGATCGATCTCATATAATCTCTCACCAAATTTCAGTGGTATAACCTAAATACTTCCAGAGATATCGACTAAGAAGTATTTCATTCGTATGGAAGGTGCCACGCCCACTTTGTCGTTATCCCCAGTTTTTTTGGAGGTGGTAGGGATCGATTGCATATAACCCCTAACCAAGTTTCAATGATCTAACAAAAATACTTCCAGAGATATCGACTAAGAAGTATTTCATTCGTATGGGAGGTGCCCCTCCCACTTTTTCGTTATACCCAGTTGTTTTGGAGGTGGTAGGGATCGATCCCATATAACCCCTTACCGAGTTTCAATGGTCTAACATAAATACTTCCAGAGATACGGACAATGGAAAATTCAATTTGTATGGGAGGTGCCACACCCCCTATATATATCAAAATATTTTTTAGCCTGTGACCATCCCTGGAAGATGTACAGTGGGTGTGTAAAATTTGGTTACGATCGGTTTATAAGTTTAGGACGCAAGTCGATCTATACCTATTTACATAATTTGAATTTTATATATATAGATATGAAATCTTAAAGTATATTATTGATTTTGAAAGTCCCCCTAACTACTTACATCCCGAGCAACGCCGGGTACCCTGCTAGTGTTATATAAATATGAAATCTTAAAGTATATTATTGAGTTTGAAAGTCCCCCTAACTACTTACTTCCCGAGCAACGCCGGGTACCCTGCTAGTGTATAATAAATATGAAAACGGGGAATTCCCTTGTTTGACGATGAGCCAGAAGCATTTACAAGTTATTATGCAGTTTAATTTTGAAATTTGAGAAGTGCAGGTGGCTAGATCTAAATATATTTAGTATGGCACCGTTACCACTGGTAAAAAGAAAAAGAAACGTTTTAAGTATTGAAGATAAAGTAAAAATAATTAACTAGCATTTGAAAAATAATGTGAGTGTTAAAATGATAGCTCAAAAATACGAAGTTGGGATGCAGATCGCTTATGACATTTTAAAAAGCAAAGACAAGCTTTTAAAGTTTTGTGCAGAGAGTGATTCGGTGGTTGGATTTCGTAACCGAAAAACTTTAAAGACAGCTGAAGAACCAAAAGTAGATTTGGCACTTTACGAATGGTTCAGACAAGAGCGTTTTAAAGGCACTCCAATTACAGGACTGATTATAAGAGAAAAGGCTAAAATATACCACACAAAACTAAACATTGATTCTGTGTGTGAATACTCCAGCGGGTGGTTGCAAAATTTTAAGAATAGACATGGTATAAAAAGACTTAATGCTGAAGGAGAAGAATCTTCAGCAGACTATGTAAGTGTCCAGGCGCGTATTCAGGGGGGGGGTTTCCCCCTCCCCCTCCCGAAATTTCCGAAAATTAAAAAATATACGTCTGTACTAGAATAATTACTCTATTCACTTTTAAAACCCCTGTTAAGAAATTAGCATTAATAGTAATAATGGAAATACGAATGAATAAAATTAAATAATATTTCACACTGAGAGAAATTATTGGTAGTCGCTAATCAATTGTCAGAGCAAGTCTGAGAGGTCACAACTAAATTCCTGCAACGGTTCATGTTAATTCATGAATATTAGGACATTAAGGGAACTCTACTCGGTAGCCGGAGTCATAGTAGAGTTCGAAGGCTGTTCACATCTTGTGAACAGGAGGGGTGGGACTATTTCTATTTTAGAACAGAAGAAAAATTTGAGAGAGATCGGCTTGTGAGAGTCAATGTTTTCTCCAAAAAATGTTGTGCATATCTGGAGCAAATTTTTGAAATTCATACATTTACCTAATTGTGAATAAATGAGAAACGCGTGCATCGATTTTCATGATCTATGCCTTTTTTTGCTCATGAGTTATGTGACTTTACGCGAAAGTAATTAGTTTTGGCACTTTTTTCCATTTTGGATTTTTTATGAATTTAAAAAAACAAAAATTTTAATTTTTAGGAAAAAATACTTTTTTCCCAATATACATACGTTCATTTTTAACTTCGAAAGTGTTGCACATTCATTATTTATTAAACATTTTGCTTATATCTAGGTATGTACATACAAATATATAAAAAAAATTTAAGTAAAAGCAAAAAGTAGGAACCATTTCAGGTACATATATGTAGATATAAGAAAAGGTATGACATTTTATATGTTACTAGCAGACCCGGCAGACGTTGTTCTGCCTGACCAGTGACTTCCCTAGAAATACATTTTCAACTATTTTTCTATTAATTTTTAACATTCCATTTATTGCAGTGCTTTAGTATATGCAATGTTTCCGGTTTTAACGTATTTGGTATAAACAAATAAATTTGTTGGATGTCCAACTCAAAAAACGAATCTCAATGGCTATGACACAAACCATTATGCGCTGCTGAGCAGATGTGTAGTTAGTATTTATTTAATTATATCCTATATTTACCACTTAACGCCACTATTATGATTTTATGGAAATCCTATAATACTCTGGATATGTATAAACGGCAATAACAAACAAAAAAATTAAGTGCTTTGATTAAGATTTAAGAACGTTAAAATGTCACTAAAGCAAATACATTCAGGGATATAACGAATTGAAATATTACTTAGCTGTGGTCTTAGAACTGACCACTTTTCCAAAAAATTTACAAATGTATGTATGTCGTACCCCACGAAGATTTTCACGTATTGGAAAAGTTTAAAACAGATCAACCATAAACTTTGGACATTATGGAAGTACAAACAAAGTACTGGATACAAAAAATGTGGGCGTGGCACCGCCCACTTTTCCAAAATTACATAAATCTTGAAAATCCGGAAATATTTCCCAAAATTTTCCCTCATACAAACCTTCTCTTATGCTATGTTTCCACCAAACCAAACACCGTGTTTAAAAGGGTTTGGGTTATGTAGAAATGTCAAGTTTTCCACTGATAGTTTGCCGGAAAATGGGTTTACACCCACTAAACAATTTATTATGATCGTCGTTCCGATTTAGTGGGTGTAAACCCATTTTCCGGTAAACTCTCAGTAGAAAAACTTGACATTTCTACATAACCATTTCTACATAACCCAAACCCTTTTAAACACGGTGTTTGGTTTGGTGGAAACACCGCGTTACCAATTACGAAGAACTGAAAAAAAACTTGAGTCAAATCTGTCCAGCCGTTCTCATTTTTTTCCTATCATTTTTGAATTGATTAATCTTACTAATATATAAAAACGTAAGTTTGTGAGTGACTGCGGATGTTTGTGGTTCTTTATCATCTGAACAATTGGCCCGATCATTACGAAATTTTGCAGACAGGTTCTTAGGAGTGTAGAATAGGTAACAGGCATCATGAAATTTCGATAAATTTATCGATAATAGAGTTATCGGCCAAAATGTAGTTGTCCGTAAACTTTTGAATATTCGCACAAAATTGGTATCAATCGAAAGGGGAAGACCACAGCTTTCATTTGGACTTTGGTTCATTTCGATATATCTATGTATATATGTATATATAAAATAGGATGTACATATGTATGTACGTATGTGGGTATGTATGTATGTATGTTATAGACTCCGGAACTACCACGCCGATTTTGTTCATATTTACAGGATAGCTGAGTAGGAACCCGGAAAGTGTTTATGTAAAGTTTTATTCCGGGAAGTGGACCACGGACCGAAATATTCCAAACTTTTTTTATTTATGGGACGTTTTTCTTCAAATTTGGCACAAGGGTAGTTCTTTACTTTTGTTAGAATTTGGGGTTATTTTTTTACCGGGAAATGGACCAGGGACCGAAATATTCCAAACTTTTTTATTTATCCTGCGATTTTTTTCCCTAAATTTGGGCAGAACAACGTCTGCCGGGTCCTTCTAGTATGAAATAAGAAATTAATAATATAATTATGTGATAATACTTACATGTACATATGTATATATTTTAATTAAATATTTTTGAACAATGAAGCAATTGTATAAAATACGAATAACGGGGTTTCACAAAATGCGTTCACTACAAAATATGTACATATATGGATTTGATTTTTACTTATTCCTCAGCAACACGAAAACGTACATATGTACATATGAATGTTAATTTTGTTTTTATTTAAAGCGTCATACATACATACATATGTATGTATGTACGAAGCGAAGTACCGCTACCGAGCGCTCGCTTAACTTAAATCGATTCATTTGGTTGACAGCGAACAAACACACAAACAGCTTTTTTTAGAAAAGGTGCTCCTATTGTTTAAACAATTTTGGTTAAATAATATATGAATCAACTATTTTTTTTTGATGCAGAACGAAAGTAAATATTTCAAAGTTTAACTTCAAGTAAGTTTCATTCTAATCGGTGGATCCGTTTATGATTTGTGGCTGTGTAAACAAAAAAATTTATGGTTTTTTACCGATTTCCACTCCCCCTTGAGATATAAGGTATCCTATCTTTCAAGTTGGATCAAACTGTAGATGCTGTGCAAATTTCATTAAAATCGGTTGAGTAGTTTAGGAGCTCACCCTGATTGAACATGTGACACGTGATTTTTATATATTAAGATGTGTACACAATAATTTGATATCAAAGTACATATGTATATCTTACCTGCGGTAAAATAAAACTGTGTTCAAGCTTAATCTTTATTGTTTCCAAAAATGATCAATTTTCTCCTTGCCTTTTAGAAATTTTAAAGTTAGACATGCCTCATAGAAAAAAGTAGTAGCATTTCATACAGGAGCAGAAGAACAAACAATGTAGCTAGACATAGAAGGTCTCAGCCTAGAGTTATGCTCTGGTCCAATAAATATAAAAGCGCTTTCAATTATAATACTAACATTGGGTACGCAAAATACGGTAATATCGGAACAATGTCGATAATCTGTTCATATTGTAATGCTCGAAAGTGGAAAGGTGAGGCAAATGGCATTTGTTGTGCTCAAGGAAAAGTTCGTTTGACTCCATTTCAAAAACCACCAGATCTAATTGATGCATTATTAAGGGGAAACAATCCAAAATCAAATCATTTTTTGAACAATACAAGAGCTTACAACAGCGCCTTCCAAATGACTTCATTTGGAGCGAAACAAGTTTCTGAAGGTTCCTTTATGCCTACGTTTAAAATCCAGGGACAGGTTTACCATCTCATCGGCTCTTTGCTACCTACTGATACACATGAGTTTTTACAAGTGGCCTGAAATTACATCAGAGCTTTTTGAAGGACAAAAACCATACGACAGACAAGATTTGATCTCCCGAGTATTTCATTTAAAATTAAAGTGCCTTATGAGCCTTCTTACGAGTGAAAAAGTATTAGGGTCCGTCCGTTGTCATATGTATTCTGTTGAGTGGCAGAAGCGAGGCTTGCCCCATGCTCATATTCTTATAAGGTTAGATGAAACAAGTAAGGAAGTCTAAGTTCGGGTGAACCGAACATTTAATACCCAGCGTTAGTTTCCAGAAAAAGGGGGCGGGGTTTTCATCCGATTTCGCCCATTTTAAAAACCAATCTATTCCCAGCCTAAACAATAGCGAATTTGGTGGGCGCGGCCACGGCCCTTGCTTATAAAGCATTAACCGCTTACATGAGCCAAAAGTACTCAATCAATCTTTTCAATGGTGATACCATGTCCTATATATAACTTTGGAAAAGAACGTATTTTGTGAAATTTTTGATATACGGATATATGTGTCCATTAATCAATATTTACATAATTTTAAAACAGTGGGTGGTGGCACGCCCACGGATTTTATTATGTTGTTTGTCCCTATTTGAAGATCAGTTTTCATTGCAGATCTTTATGATATTTTCACAGTGGCTTGTTAATAGTGAAATGTTGATATTTTGTTTATTCACTTGTAGGCGGTGCCACGCCCATTTTCCAAAACATTACCAAAAAACCTTTAAACAACACTAATAACATCATCAAGTGAATGAGTGTACTAAATTTTAGCATTATATCTTTATCAGTTAAACAGATATTGCATATTCCGGTTTCCTAACTCTCGTTTAGAGAACTTTAGTCCAAAAGTGGGCGTGGTCGTTCACCGATTTTTCTTATTTTCTATGGTAGTACTCTACATAAACATAAGATGCCTGGTACCTAGTTTCGTAAATCTATCTCACACCGTTCTGAAGTTATTAGCAGTCGAATTTGAAAATTGCGTGACTCATAAGTGGGCGGTGGCACGCCCACTTTCCAAAATTTTGCAAAAATAATGTAAAGAATATGAAAATTGATGTATGTACCAAATAATATTACTATAGCTGTATCAGTTAATTAGATATGGACTTTTCAATATTTCCACCTCCTTTCAATATAACTTTTATGAAAAAGAAGGCGTGGTCGCTAAGCGATTTCGTTTATTTTCTATATCTGAATTTAACACAACAATAGTATGCCCTCTACAAAATTTCGTTGTACTAGCATAAACTGTGCTGAAGTTATTGAGAGTCAAAATTTGAAAATTTCTTCAAATATATGTGGGCGGTGCCACGCCCCTTTTAAAAAAATTTGATAAAATCGACCTTAGAACACCTAAATCAATACATATTGCAAATTTTATCATTGTAGCTGCTTCTGATATTGAATTAACCCGTTTTATACGTTTTTCGAAATTTTCGATATCGAAAAAGGGGCGTGGTTATGGTCCGATTTTACCCATTTTCAATAGCAATCTATTCTGAACCCAAATAAGTACGCATGCCGAGTTTGGTGAAGATATCTCATTATTTGCTCAAGTTATCGTGTTAACGGACAGACGGACGGACAGACGGACGGACGGACGGACATGGCTCAATCAAATTTTTTTTCGACCCTGATGATATTGATATATGGAAGTCTATATCTATCTCGATTCCTTTATACCTGTACAACCAACCGTTATCCCAACAAAGTTATAATACCCTTGTACTAGTACTAGTACGCTGGGTATAAAAATTAGACCAAACGATATTGACAAAGTAATCAGCGCTGAAATACCAGATCCTACAATGGACCCTGCCCTTCATGAGATTGTCAAAATTCATATGTTCCACGGTCCGTGTGGCTTACTAAACTCAAACCCACCATGTATGAAGGATGGTCAATGCTCTAAAAGGTTTCCAAAAAAGTTTGTTAATGAAACAGTGACTGCTGAAGATGGATACCCTTCTTATCGTCGTCGATCACCTTCTGATGTTGGATTCAGCTGCATGGTGAATATGCATGGACGGCCAATCGAAATTAATAACACTTGGGTAGTTCCATACTCTCCAGTACTATCTAGAGTATTTGAAACTCATATAAATGTGGAATCTTGTAACAGCGTTAAATCGATTAAATACATATGCAAGTATGTGAACAAAGGCAGCGACCAAGCTACATGGCTTGCTCGAATGTGACCAACATTGGGATGAAACTCTAGAAGAAGCTAGCCTTTTTGACAGTCCTTGCAAAATGAGACATTTATTTGCAATTATGTTGGTATTCTGTGAGCTTTCGAATCCTTTGGAGTTATGGAACAAGTATCAATATCATCTTTCAGAAGATTTCTTGAGAGTTTTAAGGCGTAATTCGACTTGCGACATTATGGATACCTACAGACGAGCGTGCAAAAAATAGCTGTATTTTAGCACTACAAGATATTGTGGTCTCAATTGGAGGCAAATTATTAAGTGAGTACGGATTACCATCTCCCCAACAATTGATTGATGTACCTTTGGCGAACAGAGAATATGCTGCTGAAACAAACTACGATTCCGATCCATTGCTGAAATAGTTAATGGCTATGTACCGAGATACACGACTGAACAAAGGCAGGTTTTCAATGCCGTTCTCAAAAGTGTGAATGAAGAAACAGGAACAGTTTTTTTCCTGAATGCTCCTGGAGGAACGGGGAAAACTTTTCTTACCACAGCTATCTTAGCAGAAGTTAGAAGGCAGGGTAAAATAGTGCTTGCAGTAGCATCTTCTGGGATTGCTGCCACGCTATTACCTGGTGGCAAAACAGCTCACAGTATGTTCAAGATCCCCCTCGATTTAGATAATTGTGAATTTCCAATATGCGCAATATCACGCAACAGTGACAAGGCAAAGGTTATAGAAGATTGCTGTTTAATTGTATGGGATGAATGTACGATGGCAAACAAAAAGGGCATTGAAGCCGTTGACCGAACCTTGCAGGATATTCGCAGAAATAACAACATTATGGACATGGTTACAGTTTTATTTTGCGGAGATTTTCGACAAACGTTGCCTGTAGTTACAAAAGGTACCAGGGCTGACGAGATACATTCTTGCTTAAAACGATCGTACATTTGGTCTCACATTAAAAGAGTGAGCTTAACATTAAACATGAGAATACAACGTGGCAACAATTTACAGTCACAGCAATTTTGTAACGTTTTGCTGAAAATTGGCGATGGAAACTTGACCCAAGAAAGCAACCAAATTAGAATACCTAAGACACTCGGAAAAATTGTTCACACAGAGGCTGAACTCATTCACTCTGTGTACAATAATATTCCACAAATATTACAGCGTCCGAATAACTGGCTTTGCGAGCGAGCAATTTTAACGCCCAAAAATGAGCAGGCGGCGGCCATTAATAGTAATATTCTGTCGCAAATCGAAGGAAATGAGAGAGTATATACCTCGATTAATACTGTAATCGATCAAGATGATGCAACTAACTATCCAGTTGAATTTTTGAATTCACTAACTGCAAACGGCTTACCTGCACATAAAATCGTTTTGAAAATCGGTGTTCCAATAATGCTCCTGAGAAATTTAACGCTACCAAAATTATGCAACGGAACGAGACTTAAAGTACACAAGATGCAAGCGCACATTATTGAAGCAGAAATTTTAACAGGCTGTGGTGTAGGGGAGATTGTTTTCATACCACGTATACCACTTATACCCAGCAACTTTCCTTTCCAATTTAAAAGAATACAGTTTCCTGTTAGCGTTTGCTTTGCAATGACCATTAATAAGTCGCAGGGTCAGACACTTAATGCTGTTGGTGTCGACCTAAGGAGCAGTTGTTTCCCTCATGGCCAATTGTACGTTGCTTGCTCTCGAGTAACTAACCCGAATAACCTCTTTATTTTATCAATGGATGATACTACAAAAAACATTGTTTATAGGGAAATTTTGTGAATATTTAATTTAAAATAGCGTAAAATAGATATTACAAATCTCTTAGTTTGTATCCAGAAACATATAGCCACTGAAATGAGGTAAGTTCCGCAGACAAAGTCGCGGGCATCTGCTAGTTTGGTATAAGGAAATTTATAAAAAATTGTATACATAAGTATGGTCAAATATACTGGGGGTGATTGTTTCATCAGGGCCATATGTATGAATATTACATCTGGGCAACCGGAGGTTTGTTTTCGCCACTCAATAACCAGAGAACGGATTTGGATGACATTTTGCATACAGATAAAGAATTGTCTGAAAAGAGAAATATATGTATTTTAGAAAAACTGGGGGTTCCGGGTCCAATTGGAAAACTTAGTTTTCAATATTTGTTTATTCCTTAATACTTATTATTTATATATAGTTCCTTCCAGACTATGTGCACACCAAATTTTACCTAAATCTGTTCTCGAGTGGTTGGAAAACGAAACCAAACGTCTAGACATCCGCAAATCTTCACATTCTAACCTTCAGATTTATTATATTAATAAGATTTGTATATAACAGGACTTTTATTACATTCCGCGTAAAAATAAAACGAACAGACCGAAACAAGTATCTCCGCGACTAGTCATGAACTAGTTGAGTATGATAGAACACTCGCACTCGCTCTAAAGATATCTTTAATAGAGACAGTGACAATTGGGAGGACGTATGCGATAAATAGAAAAAGACTTTCCTTATGCGCCAAAGCGACTTAAAAGATTTACAAAGTGCCGAATTTTTAATAGCTTGGTCAAAACTTTCTCACGCCAAACCTCACGAGTTGGTAAGGCTTATTAAAAACATTTGTATTACACCCCAGTTAGGTTAAAGTCTAACTATATTTTAATTTCAGATTGACATTGACTTTAATATTTTACACCCATCAAAGGGTCTAATGTTGTTTGCAAAATGGGAGGAATTTAAAGTTGAAATGGGCAAAATTTATGAAACAAATATACAGAACGAGTACTGCAAGCAGTTCTTTGCAAAAGCAAAGACTTCGAGCAATAAAGATCTGAGTAATTTAGAGCTTTTAGTAAAACAACATAATTTAACATACATAATTTGAAACCTAAACACCATTTTCTTGTCCATTATAGTTCTGCTATAAAGAAGTGCGGGCCTCTTAAATATTTGTGGTGTATGCGCTTTGAAGCAAAATATAAAGAGGCAAATACATATTTTAATAATACGAATTCAAGATTTATTCCTACTCATTCTTTAGCTATTAAAACTTGTATGAAATTTGCTAATTTTTTGTTAGCCCATGTACATGACTTCGAACCTTCATTCAGTATTAAATATTCGGTTGTTGTTGATTTAACTAAGGAGGAATATTTTATATATATACACAAAACAGTTAACGCTGATTTTGAAAACTGTGAAATATGTTATGAAATATTTTTTAAAGGAACTCGATACAAAGAAAATATTGAACTATATAACATAAAGCTATTCGTTATTCAAAACAATAATGTGTATGTGCTCGGTTATATAACACAGTGCGACAGCCATTTAACACTTTTGATGCGACCTAGCAGAGATTATTTATCTGGTCGAGTAATACACGAAACGCCCTTTAAAAAGTTTTAACACCCCCAAAATCTGGTTTTAAGGCCAAAAAACCGATTTTTCAGTTTCCTCTTAAAACGAAATTCATTAAAAAGCCAATTTTTAACCGATTTCAAAAATCTCAACGGTTTTGGGTAGAGGATTCTTGACACTTTCGAAATATATATAGTGCTTTATTCATTTGAAAAAAGTATGATACGTTTTGTAAGCCAGAAGTTGAAATTTTTGGAAATTTCATCCGGTTTCGACGTCATTTTTTTGCCACTAATTAACAATGAATAAACCTCTTTGGACATGTGTCATCAGATGTATTCACTACAAATTATACCAGTTTTTATTTTTTGAAAAGGACTTCAAGTTTTCACGTTATGGAGCATAATCAAAAATCTAACATTTCCATTTCCAGGGCACCCCGTGTAAGTGAAAAAATGGGCTAACTGTGTCCTTTATAAGCATCCAAAGTACTCAACCGAACTTTATGAAATACAGCATATTCTTGCAGGGTTCGATCGCGAGATTGTGGGGCCCTGGGCTTATGTTACTCGGGGCCCTATTTTCTATGGTGATGCAGCAAAAAGTTATTAGAGAAAACTAGTAAGGAAGTCTAAGTTCGGGTGTAACCGAACATTAAATACCTAGTAGTGATCTGTTTTGGTATCCCAATTTACTCAGGTCTATTTTAATACCTGAAAAGTTGTTATAAAGACAACTGATTGTTTTCGATTAAAAACACTTCTGTTGTATGTGGTAAATTAAATTACCACTAAATAATAAAATATAAATAGTTTTCCCCATGCTTATGAAAGGTATGAAAATAAAAAAAATTTATGAAAAAAAAGACAATAGGGTGTTAACTACTTTCCCGTAAATCTTGCTTGTTTATTATTCGATTTGCGTAATTTTTGGCAGGAGTATACTACATACTATTGGAAAGTATCACACAAAATTTCACTGAAATACATTCTTCAAATTCCAAGCAATCGCTTTTGAAAATAGCAGAGCTTTTATGGTAAAAAGTGGGCGGCGCCACGCCTTCTTCACCAAAATCCACAAGATTTTTATACAGTTTAGTTTTGCTTAAAAAGCTTATTATGTGTGGAAAATCTTATTAATATAACTTATACAATTATGGAAATATCGCGATTTTAATATTACGAAGAAATTTTTTAGAACTGTGTTCAAAAAGTGGGCGTGTCCGTTCACCGATTTTGTTTATTTTTACAGCAAAGAGTAAGCTTTATATGTTGAACACTTTCTCTAAATATCGTTTCAATAAGTCAATTTTTATCGGAGTTATGGCATGAAAAGTTTTGTGGAATAATCCACCATTTTGTGCTTTCGACTTTCTTTTCCCAAGAACACTTTAGAAGTGAAATAGAAATGATATACAGCTAGTTTAAGCAAAGTTATAGCATATTCAATATATCTATGATCCTTTTCAAAACCTTTCGTATAAAATTGGGCGTGGACCTAACCCGATTTCGCTAATTTTTTTTCGAAATATTGCCAGTGTTAATATAAATATGTGTGCTGAATTTTATTTTGCTATCTTGAGCGATTTTTGAGTTATGATTAATAATATTTCCAAATTTGACTTAATCAAAAGTGGGCGGTGCCACTCCCCTTTTTAAAAATTTCTTCAAAAATTTATTTTTTGCCTTAATGCTAAAGTACACACCAAATTGTATCCTTATAGGTGTATTATGTACTGCATAATCACTCTTTTTGTATTTGCGAAAATATTATATATATAGAAAATGGGCGTGGCTTTGAACCGATTTTGCCTATTTTCAATAGCGCTCCAAGATGAGTGAAAAGGAACCTCCATACCAAATTTCATTGAGATATCTCAAGATTTGCTCAAGGTATCGTGTTCACAGACGGACGGGCGAACATGGCTCAATCAATTTCTCTTTTCCTCCTGAGCATTTTGATATATATAAGTCAATATCTATCTCGATTCGTTTATGCCGTTACATACTACCGTTAGGCGAATGAAGTTAATATACCTTGTGTGCGAAGCACTGCTAGGTATAAAAAAGGCAATAGGGTGTTAACTACTTTCCCGTAAATCTTGCTTGTTTGTTATTCGATTTGCGAAATTTTTGGCAGGAGTATACAACATACTATTGGGAAGTATTGCACAAAATTTCATTGAAATACATTCCTCAAATTCCAAGCAATCGCTTTTGAAAATAGCAGAGCTTTTATGGTAAAAAGTGGGCGGCGCCACGCCTACTTCACCAAAATCCACAAAATTTTTATACAGTTTAGTTTTGCTTAAAAAGCTTATTATGTGTGTAAAATCTAATTAATATCACTTATACAATTATGGAAATATCGCGATTTTAATATTACGAAGAAATTTTTTAGAACTGTGTTCAAAAAGTGGGCGTGTCCGTTCACCGATTTTGTTTATTTTTACAGCAAAGAGTAAGCTTTATATGTTGAACACTTTCTCTAAATATCGTTTCAATAAGTCAATTTTTACCGGAGTTATGGCATGAAAAGTTTTGTGGAATAATCCACCATAAAGGGGGCGGGGCCACTCCCATTTTCCAAAAATTTTGTGCTTTCGACTTTCTTTGCCCAAGAACACTTTAGAGGTGAAATAGAAATGATATACAGCTAGTTTAAGCAAAGTTATAGCATATTCAATATATCTATGATCCTTTTCAAAATCTTTCGTATAAAATTGGGCGTGGACTTAACCCGATTTCGCTAATTTTTTTTCGAAATATTGCCTGTGTTAACATAAATATGTGTGCTGAATTATATTTTGCTATCTTGAGCGGTTTTTGAGTTATGATTAATAATATTTCCAAATTTGACTTAATCAAAAGTGGGCGGTGCCACTCCCCTTTTTAAAAATTTCTTCAAAAATTTATTTTTTGCCTTAACGCTAAAGTACACACCAAATTTTATCCTTATAGGTGCATTATGTACTGCATAATCACTCTTTTTGTATTTGCGAAAATATTATATATATAGAAAATGGGCGTGGCTTTGAACCGATTTTGCCTATTTTCAATAGCGCTCCGAGATGAGTGAAAAGGAACCTCCATACCAAATTTCATTAAGATATCTCAAGATTTGCTCAAGTTATCGTGTTCACAGACGGACGGACGGACGGACGGATGGACGGACATGGCTCAATCAATTTCTCTTTTCCTCCTGAACATTTTGATATATATAAGTCAATATCTATCTCGATTCGTTTATGCCGTTACATACTACCGTTAGGCGAAGGAAGTTAATATACCTTGTGTGCGAAGCACTACTAGGTATAAAAATCAAAAACGTAGAACTGCAAATGAAGGGCTCAGAACCAAAAGGATCTAAGTGCCATTTTTTTTTAATTGTAGTTATACCCATATTTGTATAGTGAAATATGGTGCTTATTTGTTGGCAAAGAGATCCGAGTCCTTTCGGACATTGTAGTGCCATCTATTTCCCATACAATAAACGCCATACCCAGATTTTACATATTATTTTCAAAATATCTCAAATCAATTTCGGAGTCACTTAAATCCATTTGGATCTAAACCCTTCAAATAAAAGTAGAGCTGCACATTACTCCTTTGGTTGCTTTTGGATTTTTTTTCTCACAACAATTTTCGTATATCTTTTCATGCATGAAAAATGTAATACATACTGGGAAAATACATTCGTGCCATATAAATTCGCTGTTGACGTAACATTTATGTGATTATATTTAATACTACATATATGTATGGGTGAAAACACAAAAGTAGTACAACTTGAGGTATCAGTCAATTAATCGGAAAGTTTTAAGTGACTTGATATAATACAACAGTTTATGAAAATTTAGAACCCTATTTAAATATCCCCTCAATTTCAATTACATATTCTATAAGCTAGTTAATAAAATTATGGTAGAAATCCTCGTAGCGTAAGTCCCTGGCATGTCACAATCCCTTAAGCTGTTAATAAAGTTGTAGTCAAAACAAATATCCTATATTTATTCCTTATTTTTTTGTTTCTCTGCTTTATTTAATATCTATCTAAAACATATTCAATAGATTTACTAGTACGATCTATAATAATCTGTTTAAAAAAAGTGAATAAACTTTGTCATCGTTGTTTGCCGTCAGTCCCCTGGGCCAGGTTAAAATGTAAAATTCTCGCAAAATATGGTCGGACCTTGATCAATTCATTGTATTGTTCCGCTCAAATCGTCAGTCCCCTGGCTAGCTCCTATTTTCTTTAGTGGCTATATTTCGTTTTAATTTATACATGGTGAAATGTGAGTCTTATGGACATATTACTTAAATATTTAAAGTTTAGCAAGGACGTTAGCTTTAGATGTAATCTCATATTTATTTGCAATTCGTCAGACCCCTGGATTTTCTACTGATGTTCGATATACATATCATAAATGAACTAACATGAATTTATTGTTATTTTATTTATAACTTGAGAACTCAATAACAATCATCGGTTGATCTGGACTTTCACCCCTGCGGCATGCCTTAGACTTTTCCAATGATAACCAAATTTTGTATGTTATATTTCCGACCATAGTGATAACTGTTTCGGGTATTAGGTAAAAAGAAAAATCGCTTTAATTTTTCGTGTCTCCATAGTGTAGTCTGAACTTCAACCCCCGTGAGTTACGTATAATTCTGCTACTCCACCAATAACAAATAAGGTCAATAGCTACCAAAGTTATATAAGTGCAGAATCAGCACTATACGCTGTTGACCAATTCATTTTAAAAATTAATAGTGAGCAAAAACAATAATATCCGGCCCAATTTTCATATTTGCATTTTAACTAAATTTACTGCTCCGAGAATTCTACTAGCTAGCAAAACAACAATCAGCACTTATAATTTAGCTTAAGTTAGCAGTAAGAAATAATAATGTAAGCTTCTTTATTGAAATGAATAAAGACTAAAATCAGTTTGGAGTTGAATCCAGTCCAATTCGGTCGCGTTTCAATTAAAACACTTCCAGCCTTTGCCATTTAATTATTTTTAAAAAGCCCAGCTGCGACGGCATATACAAATTTGGCGCAGTCGGTAGTCCTTTTAGTGAGTATAATAAAAGGATCGTGGTTCGAAAATCGTTCACCGAAAGAAGAAACAAAAACAATAACAAAAAGTGGCAGTGTAGCGTGCATATAATTAACAGATATTTTGAGCACAAACAAAAACAAAAAGTGGCAGTGTAGTGCGCATATAAGTTAAATATAGTCACCACCCACAAATCAGCAGCAAAGCGGCATCAAATTGGCAGCAAAGAGACAAGGAGAAGGATGATGGCGCAAGACCCAACTCAATTGTTGGATGTGAACCTAGTAGAAGAACTCGCTAGGAGGGAGCAGCAACTAGACCAACTAAAAAAAGCCTATGTGGAAGTTCTCCGAACGAAAACTTACACTGAAGATGGCGGATCGCCGAAACCGGTTTGTAAACAAACAAAAATTGACAAGGGATGACGGAAAATCGTTCCAATATAAATCTAGAAGGCAGGGACCTTTAAATAATCGCCAAATTAAGGGAAATTCAGGTCAAATCCATAGGTCGCCAATGGTAGGAAACCCTAGGCCAAATTCCGGCCAAAATCGCTGGAATCAATCTTATAAATAAAAATGAATGTGTGTTTGTGTGTCTGTGTGTCCTTTATGGGCGTCCAAAGTACTCAACCGATTTTTATGTAATTTTGGAAAAGTGGGCGGTGCCACGCCCGCATTTTTTGTGTTTTGTTTGTACTTAAATAATGTCCAAAGTTTATGGTCGATCTCTTTTAAACTTTCAAGATTGGTTAAGAAAATTGTTGTGTACGATTCAGGCTATATCACTTTTTGGAAAAGCCGCCAGTGCCACGCCCCCAGGCTATATAAAATTTAAATTCTTCATAACCCTGAACACATTGGGTCTAAATTAAAGATTTTTGGATATGTGTGTCCTTTAGTCAAGATGTATATAATTTTGGAAAAGTGGGCGGTGCCACGCCCACATTTTTTGTGTTTTGTTTGTACTTCAATAATGTCCAAAGTTTATGGTCGATCTCTTTTAAACTGTCAAGATTGGTTCAGAAGATTGTTGTGTACGATTTAGGCTATATCAATTTTTGGAAAAGTAGGCGGTGCCACGCCCCCAGGCTATATAAAATTTAAATTCTTCATAGCTGTGAACATGTTTGGTCTAAATTAATGATTTCTGGATATGTGTGTCCTTTGGTCAAGATTTATGTAATTTTGGAAAAGTGGGCGGTGTCACGCCCCTTTTTTTGTGTTTTGTTTGTACTTCAATAATGTCCAAAGTTTATGGTCGATCTCTTTTAAACTTTCAAGATTGGTTAAGAAAATTGTTGTGTACGATTCAGGCTATATGAATTTTTGGAAAAGTAGCCAGTGCCACGCCCCCAGGCTATATAAAATTTAAATTCTTCATAACTCTGAACATATTAGGTCTAAATTAAAGATTTTTGGATATGTGTGTCCTTTAGTCAAGATGGATATAATTTGGGAAAAGTGGGCGGTGTCACGCCCCTTTTTTTTTGTTTTGTTTGTACTTCAATAATGTCCAAAGTTTATGGTCGATCTCTTTTAAACTTTCCAGTTTGGTTCAAAAGATTTAGGCTATTTTTTTTTTTGGAAAAGTGGGCGGTGCCACGCCTCCAGGGTATATACAATTTCAAATCGTCATACCTATGAACATAATTGGTATAAATTAATGATTTTTGTATATGTGTGTCCATTGATCAAGATTTATAGAATTTTGAAAAGTGGGCGGTGCCACGCCTACCTTTTTTGTGTTTTGTTTGTGCTTCAAATGTGTCCAAAGTTTATGGTCGATCTCTTTCAAACCTTCCCAATACATTAAAAGCTTCGTTAGGCTGTTTAGATAATTTTTTTGGAAAAGGGGGCAGTTCCAAGGCTACAAGCTAAGTTTGTTTGTTTGCTTTAAATTAGTTAAATTTTAATGTATGGTTATTATGCACCTCATTTCTTTAAATCATAATAATAGCGTAAAGTGATCACTGATCAGTGTGTACAGCAATTTTTAAGGACACTCTAAATAGAATAGGATAGAACTAAATAAATACCAACTATACCATTGAGTTCAAAAGATCCGTTTTCTGAGTCGGGCATTAAAAAAGTTTATTTGTTTATACCAAAGGTGGGAAAACCAGAAATATTGTATATCCTAGAAACAGGGCAATAAATTGAATGTTGAAAATTAATACAAAAATATTTGAAAATTTGTTTCCATGTCTTTTAGGCATTTGCAATATTTATTGTTGACGCTGAAAAACTAAACTAAAAATTACATTTCGTACTATTTTAGGAAATTGTATGTCTGAATTCATGGGACTTATTCTTGGATCGTATGAAGCAAAGGAACATGGATTTTTACCTGGAGGTGCCACGCTTCATTCAATAATGACTCCACATGGTCCAGATTTCTATTGTTTTGAGAGTGCAACCAATACGCAACTTATACCAGAAAGAGTTGCCGATAACACTCAGGTTAGTATATAATCTTAATGTTTATCTTAATACTAGAAGGATCCGGCAGATGTTGTTCTGCCCAAATTTAGAAAAAAAACCGCACGATAAATAAAAAAGTTTGGAATATTTCGGTCCCTGGTCCATTTCCCGGTATAAAAATTATCCCAAATTTAAACAAAAGTAAAGGACTCCCTTTGTACCAAATTTGAAGAAAATCGTAAGATAAATAAAATAGTTTGGAATATTTCAGTCCCTGGTTCATTTCCCAAAAAAAAATTTACCTCAAATTTTAACAAAAGTAAAGAACTACCCTTGTACCAAATTTGAAGAAAATCGTGCAATAAATAAAAAGTTTGAAATATTGCGGTCCCTGGTCCACTTCCCGGAATAAAACTGTACATAAACACTCTCCGGGTTCCTACTGAGCTATCCTGTAAATATGAACAAAATCGGCTTGGTAGTTCCGGAGTCTATAACATACATACATACCCACATACATACGTACATACAAGTTAACTTTTTGGGTGAAATTAATGAAAGACGATACACTTTGATTCACTTCTTTATTCAATGATGAATGCCCAAAGACTAATTTTAACAGAAGAGATTACATACAATTCAGCATAGTGACAAAATTCAAGTTATTACCGTTAGCTTATTACTTATTCTAAAAAAGGAGAAAAAATGGGGAAATTTAACGAAAAGTATGTAATAGACTTATTACTTATTTTTAAATTACTGAGAAGAGTGACAAGGGAAAGGGCAAATACATAACTTACATCCTATTTTATATATACATATATGTATAGATTAACAAGTAAGGAAGCCTGTGTGGAACAGAACACTAAATGCCCAGCTAAAAGTGGTGGTGGTAAATTGATAAATTGTTGTGGAGCTATGACCTGTAAAAGCTTTACACCTTTTCCACGGTGCAGTGAAATAACGACTGGGGACATTATTTATTTTTCTCGACGGGCGTTATTTCCTAAAAAAGAAGGCCTGCCACCTTCCGGATTCTGTTTTGTTTTATATAGCCTTTATAAAAAATAATCCTAAACCGATCCAACACTAGCGTCGCGATCCACAGTTTTTCTGCACAGAATCCCCTTCTGTGTGGGCGGCCTTTGGCCGCGCTTATAAAAAATAACCTTTAGCCCATCCAAAGCCGCAGCTTTTCTGCACGGAATTTTTCATAATTGATTACGTTGTTTGCGCTGCACTATTCCCCCGCTAGAAAAGGAGACGTCCTCGGATTTCTTGAAAACGTTGCTTCATCCCAGCAAACATTAAGGTTAGAGGACGATTAGAAAACGACTCGAATTCTAATGTTATTCTCTAAGGTAGATGGTTAGAGAACGATTTGTGAAACTGTCGCGAATTATAGCATTCTCGACAAAAAGGGGACTTAGTTCTCGATATCGAGAAAAAGGTTAGTTATCGATTCGAATTCTAACGTAAAATTCTAATGGGATTCTAATGAGAAATTTCTAACTGAAATGAAATGAAATCCAATTGTTCTTGTTTAATTCTATTTCGATAAATTTATTGCTTTAAATATGTTTGACATGTTTTAAGCTTAAATATCTAATGGGAATAAAATTCAAAGTTTTTATACCTTAGTTTATAAATACAATACTTGACAATACACGCATCTTCGCTATTCGAGTGTTTCTCTAATCGTTCTCTAATCGTCCTCTAGCCTAGTTCTCTAACGTGATTTTCGATTAGAGATACATTAGAGAACTACATTAGAATTCTAATGTAAAACTACAGTATTTCTCTAACGTTAGAGGCTGTGTTTGCTGGGATATTGCAACGTTAAGGTTGCGCTCACGGCGCACAGTGTCACTTTTTTCACTTTTAGGATGCCAAAAGTTCAAAAAACAATGTTCTCTAATCGCAAAAATTTGTTTACATCCAACAGATTACTAACCAAATATTAAGAAAATGTATAAAAACCATGATAAGCATTATGAAACTTGGATAACTGAAACAAGTGTAAAAATCATTTCACAGTCGAACATTTTCGACCAACTTTGTGGCCACGTTGTGGATTTTTGGATAACTGTTTTGATTTTAAACTGTTTTATTAAACGTACTTAGGTAGCTTATACTATTGGTAAGTTTCAGCCATTAATGCATTTTTTAAATTTGTTTTTTTTTTTTTTTGTTCTAGACAGTCTAACTAAAAGTTAGATAAGCTTTCATAATTTGTTGTTTTTAATAGAATAAAACTTGTATGATTTCGCCGAATTTTATTGAACGAATACATACACATTAAAAGGAATTTCATGTAGTTTCAGATAAAAAAACAACCATTGCGAAAATTTTAGAGTTTGTTCGTAATCACCCTCTTAAAGTCTCCATGATATTTATTATGTATAGATTCGATCCTGAAATTTTTTCAGGAAACTTTTCAGGGTCTACTAGCAAATATCTCACCAAAACCCCATGTTTCTAGCTATTCAAATGTGGGAGATATTATTAAAATCCTCTTATCTGAACTATCGGTTGTATGGGACACAGGGCCGTGCGCAGGAATTTTTTGGCTGTACACATTTTTCTGTATTTTATAGAGAATTGGTGAAATGGTGACATATCCCAGCTAACCAAAAGTGCAAATAAAGACTCCTTTCGGAGCCATAAAATGCTCATTTCTCAGAGCTTTACCCTCCAAAATGAGCTCCTTTCGGAGCCCAAATGGAGCGAACAATCGTTCTACGCGGGGACTCCAAACGGAGTCACAAAAAAGAGTCCGATTCCGATGAATTTGGAGAGTTTTATGACTCTTTTTAAATGAACTTCGGAGCCTTTTCGGAGTCTTTTATTGGTGCGTTTCTGGAGCCTTTTTGGACCCTTTTCGGAGCCTTTTATTACTCCATTCTAAGGGTTTTTGGAACCTTTTTCGACTTTGGTAAGCTGGGATTATTAGCACTTTTATGAATACATGGCTATAATTAAAGTCCGTTTAACATTGCAACTCTTCGAGGTACGGAAAAGAATTTTGTCGATACTCATGAAACAAGTAGAAGTCAGCAGGTCAATTGACACAACCTTAGCATCATTTGGCCGTGACATCAATTGTACTGATACAAATTAGAGACGTGTGGTGAACCGATTAAATCATATTTTGATTAATCATAATTCTGATTCATCAAAACCTAATTAACCAGGTCCTGAATAGTACTGTTTACAGTGAAAAATTACTAATGTTTTTTAGCAATATAATCTTCACTTCACTAGTTAGCAAAATGTCACTTTAGGGGAGCACAAACTGAACTTTAAAAAAAGACTTGAAACTGCCTGTCGAGAAAAGAATACACGCCGCTTTCCGATTACTAATTGACTGAAACGTTTAATCTTCAATTTCTTCTTTTTATCATTTTTTCTTACATCTAATTTACAGTTGTCAACTTCGAATTCCAATAAGCGGTAAGTTCTTCGCCTGTACCCATGATCTTACGTATGTGTGTATGTGTACAAGAGAGCGTGGACAAGCCGCACTTGCTAGTAGGTATACACACACCGTATGCACATAGGTACATACATTAGAATACAGGCTATAATCATGCATTTACTTACATTAGGGTGGTGCTAGAAAGTTAAGGTAAGAAAATTGGTAAGTTATTGAAATCATTAAAAGGGAAAACAAGGTAAGTGTAAATTAATTATAAGGTAAGTATAATAATTACATTTCATTTTAATTTACATTTCATTTTAATTCACATTTAATTTTTAGGTATTAATTTTCACTTAAACTAGTCATCTGCTTCAACACCGGCCACCTTGAACGAATCTTGATTCTTCAACCATCTGTTAAGGGTAACACGGCAAGCTTGTGGATTGGACGCCTAATTATTCCTGTTTTGGTTTGAATGTCGGCCACTCTCACCTTTCCGTCCTGGCCGGCTATCGTGCCTGTCACGCGGCCTAGGACCCATTGCTGGGATGGGGCGTTGTCTTCGTGAACGACGATGAGCTCTCCTACCTCCACTTTGGGTTGTGGGTGCTGCCACTTGTTACGCTCCTGCAGACTCAGGAGGTAGCTCTTGGACCACGTTCGACAAAACCGACGCTTGATTGAGCAGACATGCTGCCATTTGTCGGAGTAGCGCGTGCTGGGTTCCGGGAGCTCCGCCTCCTCTGGCATTTCCCTCTGCCGGCAACCGATTAGCAGGTGCGCCGGAGTTAGAGCCTCGCCATCGTTCGGGTCCTGGCTGAGTGGAGCGATTGGGCGCGAGTTGAGCACGGCCTCTACCTCGACGAGCAGCGTTCCTATTTCTTCGGCGGTGAGACTCGCGCTGCCGACGGCTCGCACGAGCAGGTGCTTCGCCGACTTCACTGCCGCCTCCCATAACCCGCCGAAGTGGTGAGCCCTGGGAGGTATAAAGACGAACTTGAACCCTTCGTCTGCTGCGTGGTGGAGTACCGCCTCCTTCTGGCGGAGAAATGCTTCCCTAAGTTCCCTGAGCTTGCGATCGGCTCCTACGAAATTCGTCGCGTTGTCGCAGTGAATCGTCGCTGGTATTCCCCGGCGTCCAACGAACCTTTTAAGGGCGAAAATAAATATATCAGAACTTAAATCAGACACAAGTTCTAAATGGACAGCTTTTGAGGTAAAACACACAAAGACCGCAATGTATATTTTTACCGGCGGGCGACCGCGTATCTTTTGTGTGACGTAAATTGCAAAAATCTACCCCACAAAAATAGGTAAATTGCCCATAATTTGGCTTTTTAATTTTGGCTTATAATGAAAGCAATGTATGCAGTTTCGTACGATTCGACTACATGCCTCTCGCGCATTAACTAGCCACATCTTTTCACGTAAGATTGCAACCAATGCTTTTGCACCTGCATGATGGTTGCGCAAATGTAGGAACCGTGTATACGACTTCACGAACTGCGAATTTTTACTCAATAACAGAGGAAATTTGGCATCGTATGGGATAGGCGCATTTAATCAAGGACCGCCTACTCGTAACAATTTCAACGACAGGGACGTTTCTGAATACTCATGCAAAAATGGATTCAGTTTTTGCAAGCTCGACGGTAATGGAATGTTTGTTGCCAATTTGGTTATTCCTTGGCTATATTCATCAAATTGGACTATTTGGACAATTTTCAAGAAGCTTAATTGCAACTCTTGTGCCGATGATGTTGGATCATATTTGGTAGATCGATTTCTCACCTTTAAAACCCATCGCAGAACATAGGCAAAAACTCGTAATAATTTTTTATGTGAGGAATATTTTTCAATCACAGTTACGAGTGGATTACGTTCGTCTGCTACTAAGGCGCTGGCGTTTTTCTTCTTTTTCAGTGATTGTTCTTCAGGCGTTAATTCGAAATGGGTATTTATTGGCCAACTTGCGGTGTCTTCTAAGAGGAACTGTGGGCCAGAAAACCATATTGAATTCCGAGACACTTGATCCGCAGGATTTTGTTTAGTTGGCATATGTCGCCACGAAGCACTTTGAGTTAACTCTTGAATCTCGGACACTCTATTAGCAACGAATGTTTGCAAAGTTGATGGATGTGTTTTTATCCAATGCAAAACTATTTCGGAGTCTGTCCAGAATGTTGTGCTGTCAATAGGTCGACTCAACATCGGCGCAATACGTGACCATAACTTGGCCAAAAGATGCGCTGCCAGGAGCTCTAAACGAGGAAGAGACTTAGTCTTCAGCGGAGCAACCCTGGATTTTGCAGTTAGCAGAATGCATTTAACCTCATTAGCGAATTGGCTTCGAATGTAAATACAACAACCATACGCCCTTATTGAGGCGTCGGCGAAGCCATGTATTTGACAATTGGCACTCGACTCAATATACACAAACCGAGGAATGCTGATTGAAGGTAATTGCAATAAATTCGCTTTGAAATGCTGCCAACTGCTGTTGAGATACAACGGAATCGACTCATCCCAATCTAGTTTCTTAATCCACAGCTCTTGCAATAAGATTTTAGATGTGGTCACTAGTGGGGCCAGCAAAACAAGAGGATCAAAGAGTCGGGCAGATACCGATAAAATATTTAGTTTTGTAGCTCGCAACTCATCAAATTTATCATCTAGCTTAAACCGAAATAAGTCGTATTTTGGCAACCAGTGGATTTCCAGCGTTTTAGTGGAGTCTGAGTCGTTGAAACTTAACGATTTTTCCAGACTCTGACTGTCGAAAAAGCTCGGATGGTTAGAGAAAAACTTAGCAAGCTGGAACCCTGCCGACTTTAAGCCGTCCGATAATTCACAGCGAATTCTTTCGAGGGATTCAAAATCTTCACATCCGGTTGATAGATCATCAACGTAAAAATCGGTACTTATTACTTTGGCACCGAGTGGATATTCTTGTGCATTCATATCACTTAGCATCTCCAAGCACCGTGTTGCGAGAAATGGAGCTGGCGCAGTGCCATACGTTACGGTGTTTAAACGAAAAATTTGCAGATGCTCGGATGGATGCTTTCTCCACACTATTAATTGAAAATTTCTATCATTTTCATTTACCAGAACTTGGCGGTACATCTTATTGATGTCGGCCGTAATAGCATACTTATGCATTCGAAAGCGTAGTAGCGTCGAAAACAGTTCTTCTTGAATGGTCGGTCCAACCATCAAAATGTCATTCAACGCAATTTGTGTTAACGTCTTACTCGACGCATCGAAAACAACGCGGAGTTTTGTCGACGTACTTTGTGGTCTTAAGACACACTGATGCGGAATGAAATAGTGGGCTTCACTCGGGATTTGGTTATCAGTGGGGCTCATGTGGCCCAATGCCAAGTACTCTTCCATGAAGTCCAGATACATTTGACGAAGTTCTGGATCTTTCAACGTACCTCTCTCGCGCCTGAAACCGCCGAGCGGCGGTTTCAAATGACTGACCCAACGCATTTTGGTCAATTGTGAGTTAAGATAGTCATTCGAAATATCTTCCACTTGCGTTGTGAAGCTGGAGATTTTCTCTTTGACTTGACCGCTTAAAATCCATCCAAAGATGGTATTTTGGGCTAGTAGGTTGTTGGAGATTTTCTCAACACCTTGAAGTATTATTTGGGGGATTAGATCGCTTCCCAATAATATGTCGATTTGATCGGGTGTATGGCAGTTGGGATCGGCTAGTTTCAGATGTGAAAACTTTTGCCAGTGTTCGCTATTTATGTTATAGCTTGGAAGCATATTCGTAAGTCGCGGCAGAACAATAGCTTGTGCTTCTATTCTTTGGTCCGCGCTTGTTGAAACCAGGGTAATGAAGCAGATTTTATTTGAGTTTTGAACAACTCTTCCGCCCATTCCTGAAATTTCGAAGTTGGCTTGTTTGGTTGGCAGATTTAAGCTTTTTTGGACCTTAGATGCTATACACTTCGGGACACTTCACTGCACTCACCTTTGCACTCACTACCGAACTTTCAATAAAAAATGGAAAGATTTAGGCGTTTTTAAAAAATTGATAAATATATTTTTGCTCAAGCGCTAAATGACCGTCTTGCTCGAGATTTACGAAATTGTAATAATTGTTTACAATATGTGTGTGTGTTTTGTGTTGACAAATTATATGTGCGTGACTGTGTAAGTGTGTGTGTGGTGTGGTGAATGTTGGCGGCAGGGTTGTACCCGCCAGTGTTGTGGCTAATCTAGCCATCCCGGCCCCCCTAGGCGAGTGATCAGCCTAGCAGTCTTTGCAGCTGCTGCAGGGTCTCCACCACGTTACTAAGCCCGGTTGGGCGACGTCGGCCTCGACTTGCTGGCTGTCGCTGGTGCGTGGATGCTGCTGGATGTCGATAACGGGCCGCGGGATGAGTCCATGTACGCGGACGCTGTTGTTGTGACCAGGTAGCCCAGGTGGCTGGGGCCTTGAGCGCGCCTGTTGACGCCCAGCTTGGTTACGGTGCAGGAGCGTATGGTGAGGCCTGTCGCACAGGTGGCACATGACCGTCGAGGTGCACTCTGCCGTGGCATGCCACAGTGCCAAGCAGTTTAGGCAGTACCCGTGGGCCTGCGCTACTTGTTGACGTTGCTGCGGCAGCATGCCTTTAAAAATGGCGCATGGGCGTAGCGCATGTGGACGACATCAAAGCGGGCAACGCACGCCATGAGCTACCACGGGGTCCCTTCGGGTGGTTTCCGGCCATGCATCGGCCCTATTGACTTGTGGTCGTTCCGGTGGTACGGTGGGCGCTGTTGCGGCCCTTGGAGTGAGAGTGCGCGGTGTTGCAGTGGGCACTGCTCGTGCTCGTGGCACGGTAACCGCAGAGCGGATTGTTGGTGTCGGGGCGACTTCTTCGATTTCCATATTCATGATTATCTGTATGGATAGAAATTATGGACTTTAGTGTCTTATTAAGTATAGGGGTGCTTGATTTTAGCACTTGATCAACATATAGTCTGAAATGTGATATGATTATTGTATCTTTTATACGGGTTTTTAGTTGCGGTATAATTTCACGTTTAGTTCGAGGAAACGAGAGTCCTTCGAGCTACCTCTTTGGGAGTGAGGTATTTATTTCGGATAGCAACATCGCTTCGTTGGATTAATTGCTCCGTATTTGATTTTATATTGATTATAAGTTATTTGCGCGATCGGTATTAGCGGTATTAGACTCGGTTGGTAGAAAACAAAGTTTTACGAGCGGTCGAGTTAGTTTGCCGTTTTGCGTACGTAGGTCAACTACTCGGATGTGACCGTCGGAACCGTAATGTACCTTTTCGATGCGGGCTAGCCGCCATTCTGTAGGAGGTAGACATTCGTCATGAATTAAGACGCATGCTCCAATTTTAGGTGCTTCTTGAGTATTTTTCCACCGATATCGTTTGTGAAGGTCTTTAAGATATTCCTCCTTCCATCGGCGACTAAACTCATGATGGAGGATTTTGATCCGTTCCCATCGATTTATGAGGGAGAGTGAGTCCACGTTTTGTTCTGGTATGGCCAGAAGTGGAGCTCCTCTAAGAAAATGCCCAGGGGTGAGGGCTGTAAAGTCGGAGGGATCTTGCGAGAGTGATGATAGTGGCCGTGAGTTTAAAACTCGAATGAGTAACGTAGTGAACTCTTCAAATGTAAATTTATGATTGCCGGCGGTTTTCTTAAAATGCGATTTAAAGCTTTTAACCGCTGATTCCCATAGTCCACCCATATGTGGGGCACTTGGAGGGATAAATTGCCAATTAATGCCTTGAGGTGCGTATTTTTCAATGATGTGCGGCGAGACTTCTTTGGCGAACTGTATAAACTCCTTTTCGGTAGCTCGTTGGGCGCCGATAAAGGTTTTGCCATTGTTGCTCATGATTTTCGAGGGAAATCCTCGCCGTCCGACAAAGCGTGCAAATGCCGCGAGAAAAGCTGCCGTTGTCAGATCTGAACATAATTCTAGGTGCACGGCTTTTGTCGTAAAGCATACAAAAACAGCCACGTAACCTTTCATTGTGGTAGAAGACCTTAACATCGAGGCCTTTAGCTGGAAAGGTCCGGCAAAATCTACACCAGTGATGGTGAAAGGCATAGAATAATTGCAGCGTTCGGGTGGTAGAGCTGCCATGATCTGCGTGCGCATCTTTTGCTTGGGGTTAAAACCCCCCCCATGGCCAAATCTAAGTTGCAATGATTTTACAAAAATTTTCAAAATACAGTTTATAAATCTTGTATTGAATCTTGACTAATAATTTTTGACTAAATTAGTTAAAATAATTTTACGGAAGAAGAAATTGGTGAAAGTTGCAAAGAATAAGGTTGGCCAATACATAAGTCCGGCACTTTGAATTGCACTTGGAGCTTTCCGAAATTACAAAGTTGTGTAGCGTATGGACATTTTTTGTTCTTAAATTTTACCGATGAAAACAGTGAGCAGTTTCAATTAACAGAGCGAATGAACTGCAAGGCTCAATTATATGAAAGATTTCGAGTGTTTTCTGACCCTTTTTGTTGTAGGCGTAAAGAGAATTGTGAGAAAATGAACGTTGGAGAGCAGATGAGCGACAACGTTCAAATATTTGAATGTTTTCAAACATTTTCTGAGGTTTATTTTATTTTGCCTAACAGAAGATAAAGATCGCATTTTTCATGGACGTTTATCAATAGTGGAAAATAAACATAGCATATTTCATATTTTCCAAATAGTGTCAATAATCCGTCTTTCAAAGGCTTTGGTTTGTTAATCGTCGAGATCTGAAACTGCTCAGCTACAGAGAAAACCTCATCAGCCAAGTAAGGTAGATACAAAATAGATGACACAAGTAATAAATAATTAGTTGACAGCGAATAGTTATTGTAAAGAATAAAGATAAGAATCAAAGGATATGAAAGCAAATTGTTGCTATGTATTTAGGATAGAAAGAATTGACATTTTTATTCTGCATAATGAGTCTGAAATATCAAACGTACCAGAATGAGAGTTATTATCTTGACACAAACAACGACAAGGCTGATTTAATTCCAAATTAGTTCGGCACTGTTTCAAGATAAGTGGTTTAAAATGTCCTGATGGACGAGAAGGTACATTGAAGTTCACTTCGCTCAAAAGAAACGGGCTTGTGATTGAACCATTTAGTAATTTAATCATGAAAACAATTCCACGCATTTCCCTCCGACTAGAAAGGCTATGAAGATTAATTAGTTTTAAGCGACTCGTATACGATGGCAAATTATACAAGGGATCCCAGTGAAGATCTCTTAAGGCAAATATTAAAAATTGTTTTTGAACTGATTCTAAGCGATTCACGTGGACCTGGCAACGTGGATTCTAAATTATAGAACCGTATTCAAGTATCAGTCTGACTAATGTAGTAAAGAGTTTTAGTTACATAAGGGTCGTTAAATTCTTTAGACCATCGTTTAACAAATGCTAGAACGCCTCCAGCTTTATTGACTGTTACGTTAATATGGCAGTTAAAACTGAGTTTTTAGTCCATAGTAACCCCAAGGTCAACAAAATCATACATTTGCTCAAGACTATAACTGTTAATTGTATAGGAAGCTGGCTGTGATTTTCCTCTCGAAAAACGCATGTATTTACATTTCTTTAGATTAAGCGACATATATAATAGATCTGATTGAAGATTCTTCGAATGACATAAAAAGCTTTACATCGTCGGCATACATTAAAATTTTCGAAAATTATATTACTGTAGAAATATCATTTATAAACAACAAGAACAGAATCGGGCCAAGATGGCTTCCTTGAAGAACTCCTGAGGAGACATAAATAACATCGGATTCACACTTTTTAAACACTACTTTTTGTGCTCTGTTGCTAAGGTAAGAAGAGATCTAGCGATTGAGACCCGGCTGGAAACCCAACTGATCCAGTTTATGAATAAGTAAAGAGTGACACACTTTATCGAAAGCTTTGCTGAAATCAAAGTAAATTCAAGTAAGTTTGTAACGGTGGACTTTCCCTTACAGAACCCGTGTTGACAGTCGGAAATCAAGGTAGAGATAGGATTCGTAAGCTGATTGGTAACAATAGCTTCACACACTTTTGGGATGGCAGAAAGCTTTGCTATGCCACTATAGTTCTCTATAGAAGCCTTGCTTCCGCTTTTATGAAGCCGTAGAAGAAACGACTCTTTCCATGCTTTTGGAAAAACACCACACTTTAGTGACAGATTGAACAAATTGGTAAGGGGTTGGTAAATATTGTTAGCACACTTCTTCAAGAAGCATGTAGGAATCCTATCAGGTCCGCATTTAAAAGGTTCCTTCAAGGTTTTCAGATAAATAAGAACATCATTGGCGCATATAGTTGGACATTTAATTAAATTGTTGAGAAAGTCAGAGTTGGTGACGGCAGAATAGTTAGGAGTGAAAAATTGCGCAAAGAAATTATGACCCAAAAGAAATAAAAAACGACCCCAAATAAGCTTCAGAAAAATACCAATAAAAGGCTCCGAAAAGTGTCCAAAAACCCTCTGAATGGATGAATGAAAGAAAAGCACCAATTAAGGGCTCCGAAAGGCGTCTGAGAAGGTTCCAGAAACCCTCAGAATGGAGGAATAAAAGGCTCCGAAAAAGGTTCAGAAAAGCACCAATAAAAGGCTCCGCAGTTCATTTAGAAAGAGTCAAAAAACGCTTCAAATTCATCGAAATCGGACTTATTTCGGACTCTTTTTTATGACTTCGTTGGAGTGCCCGCGTAGAGCGATTTTTCGCTCCATTTGGGCTCCGAAAGAAGCTCATTTTGGAGAGTAAAGTTCTGAGAAATGAGTGTTTTATGGCTCCGAAAGGAGTCTTTTTTTGCACTTTTAGTTAGCTGGGATATGCCATCATATCACCAATTCTCTATCAAATACAGAAAAATGTGTACAACCAAAACAATAGTAGTTTTAGGCATCAGAGTATGCAGTTTCAGGAAAGTTAAAGAACATTTAAATTTGTGATATATGGGTATAGGTATCTGTTTCAGCAAATATGTTTAACATAGTGAAAAATGTATGCGAATGCAAATCTAAATTAAAACCCCCCCCAAGGACAATTCCTGCGCACGGCCCTGGCCTGTGCTCGGCATTAAGAGGTGAAGATAATTGATAAAGATTGTGGCAAATACATATTTTTCCGGTATTATTATTGGATGCCGCTCATTGTAGCTCAGACTGGAGTTCGCAAGCCTGCCATTGGCACGAAGCAGTCCTTTAGAGTCTACAAAGGGGTTAAGTACTAAGAGTGTGCTCTTTTTGTCAATGGGCATTGATGCCTTTAACAGTGATCGTTCACTACTGTAATAGCGAGTCTGCGTGGACTCGATTAGGGCTATTTTTGCCCGTTGCAAGTCTTGATGCGTAAGTGCATAGCTTGCGGTATTGGATATCCCTTTCACCTTATTCTTTAAGCGATTTACAAATTGAAACATATACGCTATTACTCTTAAGGCTCGGGGGAACGACGAAAATCGCTCTAGGATGTCTGTATCCTCCAACGTTGTATAAAAGCCTTCTATTCTTCTACTTTCTGGGGCTATTATATTGCGCGCAGGCGACTTTGGCCATGCGTCAGGTGATTCACAAACCATCCAGTTGGGGCCATTCCACCATAATGTGGTGGTTGTAAGGTGCAGGGGTTTGCAGCCTCTTGTTCCAAGATCCGCAGGGTTATCAGCACTGGCTACGTGTCGCCAAGTTGCTGGTCCAACCAAGTCAATGATTTGAGCTGTGCGGTTAGAAACGTATGTTTTCCACGTATGTGGTGGCTTTTCTAGCCATGCTAGGACGATTTCTGAATCTGTCCATAAATATAATTTCCTATTGCTCAGGTTTAAATGTGCTTGCGCGGTCGAGGCTAATTTTGCGAGCAGGAGTGCGCCGCTTAGCTCTAGCCGTGGGAGGCTTACGGTCTTAAGAGGTGCGACCTTGGCCTTTGCCACTAATAAGTGACTTGTTGTTTTGCCATCGTGCTGGGTTCGCACATAAATAGCAGCGCAGTATGCTTTCTCAGAAGCATCGCAAAAGCCGTGGATTTCGACTTCATGATCGGGTGAGAAATTCACCCACCGAGGTATTTGTATCTCGGAGATAGTGTGCAAGTTACTTGCAAATTGGGACCATTTTATTAAGCGGAGTGGTTTCACCACTTCGTCCCAATCGGTTCCATCTAGCCATAATTCTTGAATGAGGATTTTTGCTTGTATCATGATTGGTGCAAGCCATCCTGCGGGGTCAAAAAGTTTTGCCACAGATGACAAAATTTGTCTTTTCGTTTTTGCGGATTTTGCAGATATCGACTCAAGAGTGTAAGAAAATTGGTCTGATATTGCATTCCATTGTATGCCCAGAGTTTTGGTGGTGCTCTCTTTTTCAAACTTTAGAAAATTAGTATCTAGCAAGTTTTCTTTATTTATTTTTGCCAGTATTTCTGGATGGTTGGAAGTTATCTTTTTTAATGGAAACCCTGCTGATTCGAGCGCTTCGATAACTTGTACTAGGATTTGTCTGTACATTTTTTCGACGTCGCCATTGAATACGTATTTATACATACGCCACTGTAGGATTAGTAGCATTAAATCGGGTTGTAATGTTGGACCCGTGTATAAAACGTCATTTAATGAATTGCCTGAGCTTGTGCATTTAGATGCATTAAACACCACTCTTACTTTTGTTGTAAGTTTTTCGGGTTTTATAACCGAGTGGTGTGGTAGATAAAATGAGGCGTGTTTGCCTTTTGTTATTTTTTCATAGGATTTTACTGATTCCATATGATCTAGTGTTAGATATTCCTCAAGAACGTTGTCATATGAGGTTTTTAGCTCGCCTTTTTTAAGTAGGTTTCTTTCCATACTTAAAAACTGCTGTAGCGCAGAGGTTCGTGATTGACCTAAGGCGAGTGTGTCGGGAAATTGTTGTTTGAATGGTAGTCGTACGACGTACCGCCCGTTTTCTGATCTCGTAGTTGTGGACTCGTAGAAGTCTTCACAATACTTGTCGTCAGCTGTAGTAACGGGTATTGGGGGTAGTTCTTCTACCTCCCAGAATTTTCTCAATTGTGAGTTAAGATAGTCATTCGAAATATCTTCCACTTGCGTTGTGAAGCTGGAGATTTTCTCTTTGACTTGACCGCTTAAAATCCATCCAAAGATGGTATTTTGGGCTAGTAGGTTGTTGGAGATTTTCTCAACACCTTGAAGTATTATTTGGGGGATTAGATCGCTTCCCAATAATATGTCGATTTGATCGGGTGTATGGCAGTTGGGATCGGCTAGTTTCAGATGTGAAAACTTTTGCCAGTGCTCGCTATTTATGTTATATCTTGGTAGCATATTCGTAAGTCGCGGCAGAACAATAGCTTGTGCTTCTATTCTTTGGTCCGCGCTTGTTGAAACCAGGGCCATGAAGCAGATTTTATTTGAGTTTTGAACAACTCTTCCGCCCATACCTGAAATTTCGATGTTGGCTTGTTTGGTTGGTAAATTTAAACTTTTTTGGACCTTAGATGCTATGAATGATCGCTGTGATCCTTGATCTATTAAGGCCCTTAGTTTAAATAGTTCTCCTCTGTGTTCGATGGAGACTATTGCTGTCGGTAACAGTGTTTTGCTTTCATTTTCTGAATGAAGCGTTTGTACTCTGGCTGCATTTGAGCAGCATGGTTGTTCGTGACAACTTTCAGTATTGTCTTTTTCGGGATTTTCCGATCTAGCAGTTGCAGCTAGTCCCGTGGTTCTTTTGGCATTTGAATTATTTTGGGCATTGTTATAATTATTATTATGGAGCATCGAATGATGTCTCCTACGGCAATATGAGCAAGTATATTGACTCGCACATGTCTGTGCAGTATGAGTAGGCGAAAGGCAATTGTTGCAAAGTTTCTTAGTTCTGACTAAGTTATTTCTTTCGTTTATTGATAAATTTCTAAATTTCTCGCAAGATCTTAGTTGATGCCCTCCGCTGCACAGTTCGCATGACATATTTCTATATTGTTCAGATGTGAACGATTGAGATTTGTGGAAACTCTTGTCATTTGAGTTATATTTACTCCTGTTATGGGAGTTATAATTACTGGCTTGGGGTTTAAAGAAGCTTTTATTTTTGTCTTCATTTGCATTTTTCGGCTTTGTTTCTTTTGTGCCTACCCGTTCTGCAATTTCGAACTGGGTGGTGAGGAAATCTTTCATTTGTTGCTACGTTGGGCATTTTTTACGGGATGAGAGCGATTGCTCCCATAAAATTAGTGATTTTTCTGGTAGTGTGGCAGCGCAAATATTGACCAGAATTGGGTCCCAGTTTTCCGTGGGAATTTTTTGGGTTTCTAGAACCGACAAACAGTTTGTTACTGTGGACTGTAACTTCAGAAATTCCTCACTTGTTTCTTTTTGAATTTTTGGTAAATTCATTAAGGTCGTTATTTGTTTATCGACCAAGACTCTTTCATTTTCATATCTAGCTTTTAACGCTTCCCAAGCCAGATTAAAATCATTGAGTGCGAACTGTTTTACTATTATTCCTGCTTGACCTTTTGTTTTATTTCGCAAATGGTATAATTTTTGCTCTTGTGATAGCTTTGGGTGGTTTATGTAAACGGCTGAGAACATGTCTCGGAACGACGGCCATTGCTCATAACCCCCATGAAATACTTCAGTATCACAGGCTGGCACTTTAAGATATATGCCGGAACTTGAATCGTTCATTTGTTTTTGGGGCAGCTCTACTCGCTGGGGTGGAGCAGGTGCAGTAATAGGCTTAAGAAGTTTGAGTTGATCGGAGATCAAAGCCTTTGTTTCTTCATATTGGTCTAAGCAGTGTTCATATTTTAAATATGCCGAGTTTTTGAAATTTTCGGGCAATTCTGAATCATCTGTTTCGATGATTGCGTCATATGCCGCTTGGAGCCGTGTCCAAAATCTATCAAGTGATTTTTCTTTCACTTCAAGAACCGATTCTGTATTTTCCTCTATAGCAATTGAGGAAAACCTTGTGCAGTATCTTATGATACTGTCACTTTCTGCAATGAATTTTGCAGCTGAAAAATCTTTGCCCTTTTTTTGCTTTGCACCCTGTTTTGAACGGGTGCTTTCAGCTGGGCTGCCTTGAGGTTTTTCTTCTTCACCCATTTTGGGTATATCTAATAATAGATGAGGTGATTTAGGGTCCGTTGACATTTTGAGTCAAAGCTGAACCTCTTTTACAATAGAATTACTGATAAGTTTCTATTTATGTTTTGTATTTAATTAATGTACCGAACTTTTTTGTTTATCGGTGCTTATTTTTTGCGCGCGACTGTAGTTTTTCAGCCGTTACTGATTTGATTTTTTATAATCAATATAATACTGTATGTTTATTTATGTTTATATAATAATTTTTAGTTTACCGCGATTTTATAGGTATCACTGCTTTTATTTTACTCGCGACTGTAATTTCCAAGTCGGGTTTGATTATACTTATTACGTTTAATATAAATATATACGTTTGTATATTTGTAATTTACTTTATGCTTTCGTGCACAAAAAGTTTGTTGGGTTACTCGCTTGAGTAAGGTCAGTTATTAAATTCTTTATGTATATATATGTAAGTTTGTATGTACTGTATTTTTAGTGAGGGTGGCTGAACACAAGTTTGTGTGTTTGTCTATATGTTTAGCAGTGACAATAGCCGCGGTGGACAAAAGCAAAGCAGGTAACCAATATAATAAATGTGTTCTGCTTTACTTATGCCAATGCAATTCTAAGTTCAATGCAATTTAGTGCAAGGAACTTTGTTGTCTGTTTACCCTTTTTTTTGGTATACTTCTTCGCTTAACACACGTTTGTGTGATTGTCTGTATTTTTCCCGTGAATATAATAAGACTTTTAAAGTAACTATGATGGGATGTCAGAATTCAGTTGAATGTTATTTTATTATTTTTGTTTCCTTTTTCTTTCTAGTTTCTGCTTATTTCGGGTACACAATCCTGCCTTTGCTTGGCTTATGTATGTGAGGGAATGCAAGCAAAGGGGGTATTGCGGGATAAATTTGCAAGTGAAAACTTGAATATATGTATGTATTTTGTTTTTGTTAATTTTTGTTTGTGCTTGATGACACGAAAAATAAGCAGAAAGCCGCGATTTGAAATTTAGTGAAGTATGTATATTGTTTCTATACTTTTGTGCGGTACTTAATGTGGAAACATATTTATGTAAATATGTTTTAATTTATGTATGTATGTAAGTGGGGATCGGAACTTTGATAAAATCGGGAAGACTGTATATATGTATATAATTTTTTGCGGCTTTTTTACCGACTACAGTTTATTGTAAAATATTCCGTTTCCGATGGAAACAAATTTTTCCTTTTTAAATTTTAACAAAAATGTGTACTTCGTTAGCAAGTACAAAGGGCAGGTTTGGCTTTTTGTTAATATTGTTTTTGTAACCCGAAATTTTTGCGCTAAATATTTTATATGTATTATATGGAAACTTTTTCAACTCACCGCTCTTTTTTCAGGGGAAAGGGGGGTTGTACTTATCCTTTTATTGTGTTTGTGCAGTTTTGTTTAATTAGTTTTTCGCGCCCGAATTTGAAAGTTAGTGGACTGTATTTTGTTGTTTTTTTTTTTTTTTGATATTTAAGTGCCGTATTGTAAACCGGCGCGCCCGAATTTTAATTTTTAGTTTTATATATGTATTTTTTTTGTTTTTTTTTTTTTTGTCACCCTAGTGTATGTGCTTGTTTTTTGCACTTTATATTTTAGGGCACTGCACTTAAAATTTTCTTTTTATTTTCTGTTTGGGTCAGGACCTCTTTTAAAATTCGTGCTTTTTACTATGTTTTGTCACTGTCCATAGGTGCCTGTCTTTTAGGCGATGTAGGACCATATACACTTCGGGACACTTCACTGCACTCACCTTTGCACTCACTACCGAACTTTCAATAAAAAATGGAAAGATTTAGGCGTTTTTAAAAAATTGATAAATATATTTTTGCTCAGGCGCTAAATGACCGTCTTGCTCGAGATTTACGAAATGGTAATAATTGTTTACAATATGTGTGTGTGTTTTGTGTTGACAAATTATATGTGCGTAACTGTGTAAGTGTGTGTGTGGTGTGGTGAATGTTGGCGGCAGGGTTGTACCCGCCAGTGTTGTGGCTAATCTAGCCAGATGCTATAAATGATCGCTGTGATCCTTGATCTATTAAGGCCCTTAGCTTAAATAGTTCTCCTCTGTGTTCGATGGAGACTATTGCTGTCGGTAACAGTGTTTTGCTTTCATTTTCTGAATGAAGCGTTTGCACTCTGGCTGCATTTGAGCAGCATGGTTGTCCTTGACAACTTTCGGGATTGTCTCTTTCGGGATTTTCCGGTCTAGCAGTTGCTGCTAGTCCCGTGGTTCTTTTGGAATTTGAATTATTTTGGGCATTGTTATAATTATTATTATGGAGCATCGCATGATGTCTCCTACGGCAATATGAGCAAGTGTATTGACTCGCACATGTCTGTGCAGTATGAGTAGGCGATAGGCAATTGTTGAAAAGTTTCTTAGTTCTGACTAAGTTATTTCTTTCGTTTATTGATAAATTTCTAAATTTCTCGAAAGATCTTAGTTGATGACCTCCGCTGCACAGTTCGCATGACATATTTCTATATTGTTCAGATGTGAACGATTGAGATCTATTGAAACTTTTATTGTGCGAATCATGACTACTGGCTTGGGGTTTAAAGAAGCTTCTATTTTGGTCATTCGAGTTTTTCGGCTTTGATGCCTTATTATCTACCCGTTCTGCAATTTCGAACTGGGTGGTGAGGAAATCTTTCATTTGTTGCCACGTTGAGCATTTTTTACGGGATGACAGCGATTGCTCCCATAAAATTAGTGATTTTTCTGGTAATGTGGCAGCACAGATATTGACCAGAATGGGGTCCCAGTTTTCAGTGGGGACTTTTTGGGTTGCTAGAACCGATAAACAGTTTGTTACTGTCGACTGTAACTTCAGAAATTCCTCACTCGTTTCTTTTTGAATTTTTGGTAAATTCATTAAGGTCGTTATTTGTTTATCGACCAAGACTCTTTCATTTTCATATCTAGCTTTTAACGCTTCCCGAGCCAGATTAAAATTGTCATCATTGAGTGCGAACTGTTTTACTATAGCCGCTGCTTGACCTTTTGTTTTATTTCTTAAATGATATAGTTTTTGCGCCTGTGATAGCTTTGGGTGGTTTATGTACACGGCTGAGAACATATCCCGGAAGGAAGGCCATTGTTCATAACCCCGATGAAATACTTCAGTATAACAGGCTGGCACTTTGAGATATATGCCGGAATTTGAATCGTTCATTTGTTTTTGGGGCAGCTCTACTCGCTGGGGTGGAGCAGGTGCAGTAATAGGCTTAAGCAGTTTGAGATCAAAGCCTTAGTTTCTTCGTACTGGTCTAAGCAGTTTTCATATTTGGAATACGCCGAGTTTTTAAAGTTTTCGGGCAATTCTGAATCATCTGTTTCGATGATTGCGTCATATGCCGCTTGGAGCTGTGTCCAAATCTATCAAGTGATTTTTCTTTCACTTCAAGAACCGATTCTGTATTTTCCTCTATAGCAATTCAGGAAAAGCTTGTGCAGTATCTTATGATACTGTCACTTTCTGCAATGAATTTTGCAGCTGAAAAATCTTTGCCCTTTTTTTGCTTTGCACCCTGTTTTGAACGGGTGCTTTCAGCTGGGCTGCCTTGAGGCTTTTCTTCTTCACCCATTTTGGGTATATCAAATAATAGATGAGGTGATTTTGGATCCGTTGACATTATGAGTCGAAACTGAACCTCTTTTACGATAAAAGTTTAGATATATGTTTTTTTTTTTTTGTTAATTTACCGAGCTTTTGTGTCTGCCGGTGTTTATTTTTTTTCGCGCGACTGTAGTTTTTCAGTCGTTACCGATTTGATTTTTTTTTTTTGACAAATAAGTCGATATATAAATGCAAATATTTATCAATATATGCTATTTTTTAAAGGACCGAGATTTTTTAATTGACGCTACTATTGTTTTGTACACGACTGTAGTTTCTAAATTGGTTTTTTCTTGTTTAAGAAATGTCCAAGACTAATTGTAATTCTTACCGCTTATTTTGTCTTTATATATTTTTTGTAAGGTTTTGTCAATTTATAAGTACTTCCACTACTTTTTGGTGGGTATATTTAGTTGTTAATTTTTTGCTTTGTCGCGAGGGTGGCTATGCTATGTACACGTTTGTGTGTATGTCTATTAGTTTCTATGTAAACAATAAAAGCAATGGATCAAATTTTCTATGCTTTGTTTTGATGTACTTTCCTCTGCTTAAGTTAACAGGTACGCACGGCGTTCTGGAATGAAAAAAACGATGACCTAGAACAACGCAAAAAACTAATGTTGCCATCTTTTTTCTGACGTCTCTGATGTACCGAAAATGATAGTCGGAGAGTCTGAGTTGCTCGGCTTTTCATTTTATCCTTAAATATCCTTTTTTTTGGATAATATAAATAGCGTAGTAAACTATAATTACACTGTTGATTTGCAATTTACAGAAACCAAAGATAATTGATGTCATTAGATGCCAATAGTACACAACTTTTAGATTTTTTCGATTTAAGCTCAAATGGACAGAAAAATCCTTCATAGAGTCCTTGAATATCCTTTATAGTATAATTTATCGAATAAAACTTTCTTAAATACCAATTTATGGGTTTTTGGGTACGAGGAACTAATTTCTGAGGTCCATTAAATGCTATTTCTACGCTAGATGGCTCTATAAAAGTTCCCAAACGAATTTTTGCACACAGTGTTCTGGAATGAAAAAAAGATGATCTAAAATGCTGTCGAAATATAGTGATGGGATCTTTCTTTGACATCTCTGGTGTACTAAAAATTATGAGGAAGAAACCGCATCCAACTTATCGTATACATATTTTAACTTCCGCCGCGTGTAGCATAAAATGTTTAATTCACTTGAGCTGTGATCATTCTTATAAATAAAACGCGATTACATCCAAACGTTTTAAACTACATAGGAAAATTCGTCGTGTCAAAGAATATGCCTCATCATATGATTGACTCATTACATGAAATTGATGAAGAAAAAAAAATTGTCAAAAGAATTAATAGCTATAGAGACTTCACACACCTTGAAATTACATGCTTTATTAAAACACACCAAACAGTGTTTGCAATTACTGCAAACATCACATGGTTTAGGTTTGTCGTCTGAACAAGCCGGAGAATTTTTCCGTGAATTTCTTAAGTATTGGGAGAAGAGGAAAATAATAATGCTCTCTCATCCGTTATATTCAAAGAAATTAAGAGAATCAGTTGTAGAATTTTCATCAGTTCATATATAAGATTTAGTTTTTGTACATCTTAATATTTGTAGTCTATTAAAACATTTGGGCAATTCACAAGTCTCGTATTCGTCGTATCGTTGTATATTGTATTTTGTTTCCATGGTTTGCCATATAAATTTTTCAAAAAAACTTAGCACATAATTTTCAAATTAATTTAGCTATTTTTATTACTAAATATAAAATTATTTAGTCTAGTTGCAATTTTTTCAATTTACTTCTGAAAAAGTATAGACGCTTCCCACGCTTTCGCTAGTCCTATTTTGCCAACAGTTTGGGTAAGTAATATCATTTTCGAGTGCAGAAATTCTTTTTGGAACTTCGGTAGAGCCATCTAGCGTAGAAATAGCATTTAATGGACCTCAGAAATTAGTTCCTCGTACCCAAAAACCCATAAATTGGTATTTAAAAAAGTTTTATTCGATAAATTATACTATAAAGGATATTCAAGGACTCTATGAAGGATTTTTCTGTTCATTTGAGCTTAAATCGAAAAAAACTAAAAGTCGTGTGCTATTGGCATCTAATGCCATCCATTTTCTTTGCTTTCAGTAAAATCCAAATCAACAGTGTAATTATAGTTTACTACGCTATTTGTATTATCCTTAAAAAAGGATATTTAAAGATAAAATGAAAAGCCGAGCAACTCAGACTCTCCGACTATCATTTTCGGTACATCAGAGACGTCAGAAAAAAGATGGCATCATTAGTTTTTTGCGTCGTTCTAGGTCATCTTTTTTTTCATCAAACTTTTGTTCGAATATGTAAATATATGTATATGTTAATATATTTCCTTCGATTTCTTCTTTTCTTTAAATTTAGTTACTGCTTATTTTGTTTTACACAATCCTGCCTTTGCTTGACTTATTTGTTGGGATGCAAGCAGAGAGGGTATTGCCGGGCAAATTTGCAAGTGGAAACTTGAAATAATATTTTTGTTGTTGGATATTAGTTGTGTTTAACAACACACAAAAAATAAGCAGTAATTTGAACTTATATTTTTCTAGTGCGCGAATATTTTGTAATATGTCGGTATGTGTATATAATAATTATGTAAATATATATTAAATGTTTCCGCTATATTTAATCTTGTATATTGGTTTTGTTGTGGGGGATAAATTGGCAGGTGTTACTTGCAATTTTAGCGGAATTTTTGTTTTTGCTAGCACAAGGAAATGAACATAGACTTTTTTGGTGAAATTATTTTCAGTTATCGAAAATCTTGTTGCTATGCAAATGATCAATTTTAAATAAATGGTCAAGATTTGAGTTACGTGATCACTCCTGTTAGGGGCAGGGGTACTTATCTAGCTTGTTTTTTTGCTTGTGTGTTGTTGTTGCCCTTATAAGTGTTATTAAAATTGTTGTATTTGTTTTTATTTAAATTATTCGCCGCCGAATTGTTTATTTAGTGGACTGTATTAGTTTTTGTTTGTGTTAATCGTTTATATCTCTATGCCCATATACATATGTATGTATGTATATAAAATTTTGTCACTTGGGCTTTTATATTTTACGATTTAAAAAATTTTTTTTTGTTAACTTTGTCTCTTTTATTTATTGTTGGGCTGTAATTCTTTTTTGTCCATAGGTGCCTTTCTCCTTGGCGAAGGAGGACCATATATAGCTTAGCACTAATTGTTGAGGACATGAGTTCAAACTTAATCGAATTCGATTAAGTATCTATATTTTTACAAATTGGGATTATATGCATGCGGCTGGCAACCCTATTAAATTTAGCATTTTGCATTTTGTATAAGAGAGGAACGTAACGGTTCCTTAAAATTGTAAGCGGTCCATGACTGCTCTAGTTTACTTTTTATAACAAATTTGAAACAGTTGATTTTTACCATCGTCGCGGCCGCATCGCAGTTTCCCCCTATAACCTCGAATTTGTGCTTATTTAATAATATACATACAGACATATGTATTGTGAATTACTTTGTGCTATTTGAATTCTTGAAAATTAAAGTATATATAGACAGTGAACTTAACTAGAAAGTGTGTGTTTATTTGGCTAAAGGCATTCCCCGCATTCGTTCTCTCCCCCTCGAATAAGTGCTATCCCTACCGCCTTTCTCTCCCCCTCACGTAAGCATAAACATGGTCCTTGATGCTAAAAAAGAAATTAGCGACCTATAGTATTATACATACAAACATACATATGTATGTATGTAAGTGCATAAAAGTGTTGATTAAAAAACTAAAGCAAAAAATAAAATAAAAGTTAATTAAAAATTCCGGTTAATGTTGCGGCGCGGACGGGCGTGTTGAATAAGTTTCTAACAAAAAAAAAAAAAAAAAAAAAAAATCAGTGAAAAAGACAAAAAAGCACTTTCTAATTAAACAAAAAACAAAACAAAAATTGTTCGCTTCTAAATAAAAACAATAAGTGTGGTGTAAGAAGCCAAACTATAGACAAAAAAAAAAGTCTAAAATAAAAAAAAACAAACACAAACAAATTTTGAAAGGTTTAACGTCAGTAAAGTGTGACGAGACGGCAGGAAATTTCCCATATCCCCCCGCATCACCATTAGCAATATCATCATTATCATCGTCGTCACCATCATCATCAGCACCATCAACCTCATCACCATCAACAACAACAATTACAGGGAAGCAACACCATAGTACAGTCCCCATAAACACAGGTGGTAACTATACAGTCAGAGTAAGTTACGAAAAGATTTTCCATATACTCGTATGCATATTACGTATGTATGTATGTATGAAAAATTATTAGCGGTCGTTTGTCACTGTAAATTAAAGTCGCTGAACTTTTAATTTACAGTTCGTAAAATATATAGACTTCCCTCATAAGTTAACTTTATATATAACTCCCGCAAACTCTTATTGCACTTATTCTCTCTCTAATTTACAAACCGCAAAATAAATATACATACATAATAGTCTATACATATATGCACTATATACTGTAATTCACACAGCAACGTTCTTTGCATATTTAACACTTGCATACATATATCCGAAATTCCCGTCGGTCATCTCTCGCGTTATCTCACACGGTACTTAGGTACTCATTCCCACCCTCATAGGTATATACATATTTAATTCCGTGCGGAAAAAAGAAAAAAAACACATATTGTGCATGCCCAAATTACTCCAATAATATTGCACTTAGATGCGCTTAAGTAATAGATCACATAAAGGAAAAACTCAAAAATAAATATATATGTTAGAAACTTTAGCCCGATCAACAAAACGTATATCTTATACAGTCCATTTTTTACTCGAAGTTTTCTTTTAAATTGTTGCGATAAAACTGACACAAATAAAAGCGTTTATCTTAAAACGCTTATAAATACAGACAATATCCATATATTGTATAAAAGTTTTTACTCGCTTTAAAAATGTTGAAAAATTGTTTGTAAATTTTCTGAAAAAAAAATTTTACCTCCCATATTAGTTGAGCACACCCTAATATACACACTTGCATATTCGTTTGTCTAATTGCCCAGCTCAACAATAAGATTTCAATCACATCTCTCACAGCATAAGTAATTGCACATAAGTACATATCATATTGCGATTATATACACAAACATATACACTGCTTATCGACCCTCTAACTCACTCTCATTGCACTTGCTAATATAAAAAAAAAAAAAGCGCTGACACAAGTACAGTGTAGCAAAACGCAAAATTTTCACAGTGGGACAAAATTAAAATAAAATAATATAACCCAATAAATTTTTATTTTATTTTTTTTTCTCCATCTTTCCCCGCTCCGTACAATTTATTCTCGACATTTTTAAAAAACTACATTTTGCACAAATACCCAAAGAAAAAATGGTGAACGAAGCGAAAAAAACCCTTACCGAAAGTGAATCGGACACAAGTCTAGATACTTTTATTTTTGAAAGTAATAGACTAGAGGCATTTTACTCTACATGGTCAAGCACCCTTGTAGCTGAACAAACTGAATCTCTCTTAAAGGTCAAGATGCAACAACTTGACAGACTTTGGGAATCACTCGTAGATTCGTACAAAAAGGTCTCCCTCTCTCCTAATCACTTAGAATCGAATGGCGTAGTAGAGCAAAAATATCAGAAATGCTCGGAAAGTTATGAAAGCTGCATGGCTCAAATTCTTGATGCTCAGCAGCTCTTTAGGCCAAATACCCAACCCCGGGGTCCTACAAGTACTTCAAACCCCTCTGAAATATGCCTCAAAGTGCCACCATGTGACACCGAACCCTTTCACGGTGGGTACGAAGACTGGCCGGCGTTCAGAGATATGTTCACGGCAGTCTACGGAAATCACCCAAGATTAACTCGAGCGCAAAAGCTCTACCACCTGCGGCAAAAGACAAGAGGCCCAGCATTACAGCTTATTAAGCAATACCCGCTTACCGATGACAGCTTCCAACTAGCATGGGACGCATTGAAAGCGCGGTACGAAAATCGCAGAATATTGGTGGATAACCAGCTGAAAAATCTTTTCAATCTACAACAAGTTTACTCGGAAAATGGTGAGCAAATTCAAAGAATTCAATCCACCATCAATAATTGCCTAGCGACTCTCTCAGCACAAGGAATCCCGACCAGTGATTGGGACCCCATCCTTGTTTATCTCTGTTCATCAAAACTTCCCAGTGAAACCCTCTCTCTCTGGGAACAATCCCTCAGCTCACGAAAAGAGCTACCTCGGTGGGCTGATATGAATTTATTTCTCACAAGTCGATATGAAGTAGTAGAAAGACTTCATACTTATCGACCAGGCAACTCAAAACTCAACCAACCCAATTTCCCCCCCAGAACGCCACCTCACAACTCGACGTTCGTAAATAAAAACCGAACGCAGAATTTTCATGCTGAATCAACTTTCCCTATCTCATGCAAATTGTGCAACTCTAGGCACGCAATGAAAACCTGCATAAAATTCAAAGCGTTATCTGTAGCCGAACGCGTAAAATTCGTTAAAGAACACGGTTACTGCGAAAATTGCCTGTCGAATTCCCACTCAAGCAACAATTGCCATAGCAATTTCTCATGCGTGTATTGCCAAAGGAGACACCATTCCCTGCTTCACTTTCCGCGGAATACACAAAATCCAGGTAATAACTTGAAACCCCAGAGAACGACTAGTCAACTAGCCACCCAAAATCATACGGAAGATGAAACACCCAGTTGCTCGAAAAACTGTACGTATCCACCCAGCGAGCAAAATCCGCTAGAAACCAGTCACAATAAAGTATCATCTCATTTCTCAAGCACCCACGTCACAACACTTCTCCCAACAGCAATAATACCCATCTATTGTGATGGTGAATATCACAACATTCGAGCCCTGGTAGATCAAGGGTCACAAAAAACCTTTATTTCATCTCGGGTACAAAAGACCTTGCGCCTACCCACCAAAGAGGCCAGGTTTGAAATTTCGGGAATGGGTGGAACGGTGGTACAGAATTCTAAACAGATCTGCGAAGTAACACTCTGCTCAGCGGATAAAATACAAAGAATTTGTACCCAAGCCATTGTTCTGCCACAGCTGACCCACTTTCTCCCAACCACCACCATCTCGAATATTAAAATAGAAGAAACAGCTCACTTATCCCTAGCGGACCCCGATTGTTTCACCCCACATCGAATTGACATGGTCATCGGTAGCGACGTAATCCCCAGCATCCTGTTAGAAGGGCTACTCACCAATGTAAGCGGCTGCCTCATAGCTCAGAATACCATATTCGGATGGATTCTCAGTGGCCCAATCCCCGAAAAAATATCATCATTCACTACTCAGATACGGCAGTCTGAAGATGAATCCCTGAACACGCTTCTTAGGAAATTTTGGGAACAAGAAGAAGTATTAAGAACCCAACCACAATCCAGCGAAGATGACTTCTGCGAAAAATTATATCAACACACAACAACCCGACAGCCTGACGGAAGATACATGGTCAGACTCCCACGTAAACCAGAATTCCCTGATTCCATTGCCCTTGGACACTCTCGAGTTGCAGCGCAGCAACAATATCTCAGTATTGAACGAACTTTGGAGAGAAACCCAACGCTTAAGAAGAAATACACGGAGGTGTTAGAAGAATATCTCACTCTGGATCACATGGAGCCCACCTCATCCCAAGAAATAATCGAGGATGGTAAATATTTCTCATTTTATTTACCACACCATGCCGTCATCAAGCCAGACAGCAAAACGACAAAAGTTCGCGTGGTTTTCAATGCCTCAAAGCTATCTCATTCTGGAAGCTCTCTTAATGATATACTGTACACTGGTCCCACTCTACAAAACGATTTAATGCTCATAATTTTAAAATGGCGTCTTTACCAATTTGTTTTTAATGGAGATATAGAGAAAATGTATCGCCAAATCCTTGTACACAAAGATGACCAAGATCTCCAAAGAATCGTCTTCCGTAGATCTTCAAACATGCCCATAGATGACTTTCGGTTAAAAACGGTAACGTTTGGTGTGAATTGTGCCCCCTACCTCGCGATACGCACTCTGCACCAGTTAGCACAAGATTGTAGGGAAACATTCCCTCTAGCCACCAATATTCTCCTGCATGAAACATATGTAGATGATATACTCTCAGGTGGTCACGATATACAGTCCACTATTAGCGCAATGACTCAAGTAAAAGACGCCCTACAAACAGCAGGATTCCCTCTCCGAAAAATAACCGCAAATCACCCAAAAATTTTAGAATTAGTCCCTGATCCCGAAGTTCTTGACATAGACTTTCTAAAATTTCAAGACTCCAGCTCTACGAAAACTCTAGGCATAAAATGGAATGCCCTAACAGACTCGTTCTCGTACACGTATGATCCCGAACCCGCTGCCAACTCGAAAACAAAACGGCAGATATTGTCAGCAGTAGCCAAACTGTTTGACCCCGCAGGATGGCTAACGCCAATAATGATCATGGCAAAAATGTTCCTCCAACAACTATGGATGGAAGGAACCGACTGGGACGAGCAAGTTAAACCCGAGGCACTTCATAAATGGACAACGTTGCGCAACACTCTGCCAACAATTAATAAAATCTCCATACCCCGCTGGGTCCAATCCTCCCCAAACCAACACATGCAGCTGCACGGATTTTCGGATGCTTCTGAAAAAGCATACTGCGCATGTGTATATGTCCGCGTACAGCGAGATGAAACCTCTTTCTCATCCCATTTACTCGTAGCAAAGAGCAAAGTAGCACCCCTACAAACAGTCAGTCTCCCACGGCTCGAACTCTGCGGGGCAGTGTTACTCTCGAAGCTGGTCAACCAAATTCGGTCTGAATTACACTTACAGTCAAGCGAACTCTTTCTCTGGTCAGATTCCTCTATTGTGTTAGCATGGCTCGAGAAACCACCACATACCTGGAAAACTTACGTCGCCAACAGAGTCTCCCTTATTCTAGAAACGGTCAACAATGCCACCTGGAGACATGTCTCGAGTGCTGACAATCCCGCCGACCTCGGTACCCGGGGTTGTACCCCACAGGAACTCGCGATTTGCAACTTATGGTGGAAAGGTCCAGAATGGCTACAAGAAAGTTCGTCGCTGTGGCCAACATCACTGTTAACTCATCCCTCTCCACCAGAAAAGCGCCGCGTTGAATCTTTTCACACTGTCGAGTATGTTGATATCCTCGAACGTTTCTCGTCCCTCCCTCGAGCCCTTCGTGTGATGGCATATGTGTATCGATTTATCAATAAGTCACGAAAACATAATATTCCCACGTCCATCACCTTAACTCAGAAGGAAGTAACTCAAGTAAAAATGCATATTATAACTCAGGCGCAGCTCATGCATTACCCGCGGGAGATGCATTCACTACAATCATCCACGCCCATCAGTAACAAGAGCTCCTTGCTAACTTTAAACCCCATGCTAGATGAATTGGGTGTTATGCGAGCTAATGGCCGTTTAACCCAAGCCAACCTCAGTTATAATGAACGCTACCCGATTATCATCCCCGAGGACTCCAAATTCTGTTCATTGCTTCTATCCTTTCTTCACAAAGACATGCTGCATGCCGAAAAGCAGTTAATGATTCGTATGGTGCAACAGGAATATTATATACCCCGGTTGAAACAGAAGCTGAAGAAATGCATATTCCAATGCAAGACATGCACCATTTACAAACAAAAAATGCGCACACAGATAATGGCTGCACTCCCCCCTGAGCGAGGTACATACTCACTCCCCTTTAGTACCACAGGTGTTGACTTTGCTGGACCCTTCTCAGTTAAAACATCCACCCTACGCCGCGCCCCCTATTCTAAGGCGTATGTGTGTGTCTTCGTGTGTTTTTCCACCAAAGCAGTACATTTAGAATTGTGCTCCGATTTGACCACAGAAGCCTTCAAAGCTGCCTTCACACGATTCACTGGACGTCGTGGGCTCCCTTCTAAGGTTATGTCTGACAATGGAAAGACGTTCGTAGGCGCGAGCAGAAGCTTCAAAAAGGAATTCTCACAGTTCCTTAAGGAAGTCGCGACCGATATCTCTACCAGATACGTTACCCACGGGTTCTCTTGGCAGTTTATCCCTCCATATGCCCCTCACATGGGTGGACTCTGGGAAGCCGCCGTCAAGAGTTTCAAAACCCATCTCACGAAAGTCGCAGGAACTCATAAGTTTACCTTCGAAGAATTCACCACGCTTCTTGTTCGTATCGAATCGGTACTCAACTCAAGGCCAATATCTCCCATGTCTCAAGATCCCAATGATCTGCTCGCCTTGACACCCGGCCACTTTCTGCGTGGCGCCCCCATAATCTCTACCCCCGAGCCCAGTGCTGAGAATCTATCCTTGATACATAAGTGGCAAAAATTGAAAGTCATTCATCAGCAATTTAGTACTCGCTGGAAAAATGAATATCTCAAAGAACTTCACAAAAGGCATAAGTGGAAACGACAAGAAACCAATATTAAAGAAGGCGACCTGGTTGTCATTAAGGACGACTTACTCCCTCCAAATGAATGGAAACTAGGGCGCATTAGCAAACTCTACCCTGGTCCTGATAAAAATATCCGCGTAGCTGATATCCGCACTCAGGCAGGAACCATCACACGCAATATTGCAAAATTATGCCCACTTCCCCCTTCGTAACCCATTTACATACATTTATTGTACTCGTTCTTCCCGTTTCCTCATCATCCCCATACTAATTACTCTGATTTTTCTCTTTTGTTTTATTTGTTTTCCACACAGGTGCGCCAGCGTAATGGAGGTCAACCAATGTCGCCTGTGTTGCCGCTACCACTCACTCCGGTTCTGTCATGCGTTCTTGGCCATGACCCCTGATGAACGGTATGAATCCGCCCGCGTACACCGCTATTGTATCAATTGTCTTGCGACGTCCCACCGAACAGGGGCCTGCAATTCCGCCGACAGCTGTCACCGCTGTCACCGCTGTGGACTGGCACACCACACTCTTCTCCATCGTGCCTCCTCACCGCCCCCGGCACATGCTCGACGGGAAGATGTCCGCTCGTCAGTTCGGCGTGTACACTACAGCGCGTCAGCCCACCGCGAACGACCAACAACAGCAAACAACCCCATTCAATCGCCCAGGCAGAGGGCATCTGGCACCAACGCCCGCGGTCAGCGTCAAATTCAAAACCTCTTCAAAAAGGCCGTGATGACATTAGGAAAATTACAGGAGCTGCTTCACCTCACACCGGCTCAGGCGGGCCGCCATGTTGAGGACATGAGTTCAAACTTAATCGAATTCGATTAAGTATCTATATTTTTACAAATTGGGATTATATGCATGCGGCTGGCAACCCTATTAAATTTAGCATTTTGCATTTTGTATAAGAGAGGAACGTAACGGTTCCTTAAAATTGTAAGCGGTCCATGACTGCTCTAGTTTACTTTTTATAACAAATTTGAAACAGTTGATTTTTACCATCGTCGCGGCCGCATCGCAGTTTCCCCCTATAACCTCGAATTTGTGCTTATTTAATAATATTCATACAGACATATGTATTGTGAATTACTTTGTGCTATTTGAATTCTTGAAAATTAAAGTATATATAGACAGTGAACTTAACTAGAAAGTGTGTGTTTATTTGGCTAAAGGCATTCCCCGCATTCGTTCTCTCCCCCTCGAATAAGTGCTATCCCTACCGCCTTTCTCTCCCCCTCACGTAAGCATAAACACTAATGATGCACTTTCCACTGCACTGCACTCACCTCGCGATTTCCAAATAAAAACGACGAAAGTTTAATAAGAAAAATTACAAATTTATTTAATTTCAAAATAGGATGGCGCAAAAACAGGCAGGTAGTTCTCATAAAAATTATATTTGAACTGTGTTTTATTTGTTTTAAGTGTATTCGTGTGTTTGACAATTGGTGCGTGTAATTGTGTATGTGTTGGTGTATGTTGTGTGGTGAAATTTCTGCGGCGGCAGGGTTGCTACCGCCAGTGATGTGGCTGGTCAGGCTCTCGTAGCCAGACGAAACTCCAAAAATTCCTACCCCTGTAAAAATAATGCACAAAAGGAAACGAGGCGGTAGACAGGTTAGAGAGCGAAAAGAAATAGCTGAAACCTTTACATTACTTAATTTAGCTACAAATATTAATGACAGATTACAATCTATACTATAATAAATCTCTAGAAGGGTCGTGTCTGTACATTGAAAATTTCTTTGAAAAGATGACTGGGGGTGATTTGGGGGATACTATAGAGTTCATCTGACCCATTTTTAGAATTATTGTCTGTCTGTTTGTCTGTTTGTCTGTTTGTCTGTTTGAACTTAAGGATCTCGGAAACTAAGCAATGGATTTTGATGAGACTTTCACAAATATACTGCTTGAAGCTTAGAAAGGGATCTGCACTTTGTTTTATCAAAATCGGACCACAAACAAAAAAGATATACTAATTTTTAGGGAGGAACCTATAAAATTTTTTTTCTTAAATAAATTTAAATAAATATTTATGTGGGTATCAGCATATCTATACTATAATAAATCTCTAGAAGGGTCGTGTCTGTACATTGAAAATTTCTTTGAAAAGATGACTGGGGGTGACTTGGGGGATACTATAGAGTTCATCTGACCCATTTTTAGAATTATTGTCTGTCTGTTTGTCTGTTTGTCTGTTTGTCTGTTTGTCTGTTTGAACTTGAGGATCTCGGAAACTAAGCAATGGATTTTGATGAGACTTTCACAAATATACTGCTTGAAGCTTAGAAAGGGATCTGCACTTTGTTTTATCAAAATCGGACCACAAACAAAAAAGATATACTAATTTTTAGGGAGGAACCTATAAAATTTTTTTTCTTAAATAAATTTAAATAAATATTTATGTGGGTATCAGCATATCTATACTATAATAAATCTCTAGAAGGGTCGTGTCTGTACATTGAAAATTTCTTTGAAAAGATGACTGGGGGTGACTTGGGGGATACTATAGAGTTCATCTGACCCATTTTTAGAATTATTGTCTGTCTGTTTGTCTGTTTGAACTTAAGGATCTCGGAAACTAAGCAATGGATTTTGATGAGACTTTCACAAATATACTGCTTGAAGCTTAGAAAGGGATCTGCACTTTGTTTTATCAAAATCGGACCACAAACAAAAAAGATATACTAATTTTTAGGGAGGAACCTATAAAATTTTTTTTCTTAAATAAATTTAAATAAATATTTATGTGGGTATCAGCATATCTATACTATAATAAATCTCTAGAAGGGTCGTGTCTGTACATTGAAAATTTCTTTGAAAAGATGACTGGGGGTGACTTGGGGGATACTATAGAGTTCATCTGACCCATTTTTAGAATTATTGTCTGTCTGTTTGTCTGTTTGAACTTGAGGATCTCGGAAACTAAGCAATGGATTTTGATGAGACTTTCACAAATATACTAATTGAAGCTTAGAAAGGGATCTGCACTTTGTTTTATCAAAATCGGACCACAAACAAAAAAGATATACTAATTTTTAGGGAGGAACCTATAAAATTTTTTTTCTTAAATAAATTTAAATAAATATTTATGTGGGTATCAGCATATCTATACTATAATAAATCTCTAGAAGGGTCGTGTCTGTACATTGAAAATTTCTTTGAAAAGATGACTGGGGGTGACTTGGGGGATACTATAGAGTTCATCTGACCCATTTTTAGAATTATTGTCTGTCTGTTTGTCTGTTTGAACTTAAGGATCTCGGAAACTAAGAAATGGATTTTGATGAGACTTTCACAAATATACTGCTTGAAGCTTAGAAAGGGATCTGCACTTTGTTTTATCAAAATCGGACCACAAACAAAAAAGATATACTAATTTTTAGGGAGGAACCTATAAAATTTTTTTTCTTTAATAAATTTAAATAAATATTTATGTGGGTATCAGCATATCTTTAATAAAACTCTAGAAAAGTCGTGTCTGTGCATTGAAAATTTCTTTGAAAAAATTACTGGGGGTGACTTGGGGAATACTATAGAGTTCATCTGACTCATTTTTAGAATTATCGTCTGTCTGTTTGTCTGTTTGAACTTAAGGATCTCGGAAACTAAGAAATGGATTTTGATGAGACTTTCACAAATATACTGCTTGAAGCTTAGAAAGGGATCTGCACTTTGTTTTATCAAAATCGGACCACAAACAAAAAAGATATACTAATTTTTAGGGAGGAACCTATAAAATTTTTTTTCTTAAATAAATTTAAATAAATATTTATGTGAGTATCAGCATATCTATACTATAATAAATCTCTAGAAGGGTCGTGTCTGTACATTGAAAATTTCTTTGAAAAGATGACTGGGGGTGACTTGGGGGATACTATAGAGTTCATCTGACCCATTTTTAGAATTATTGTCTGTCTGTTTGTCTGTTTGTCTGTTTGAACTTAAGTATCTCGGAAACTAAGCAATGGATTTTGATGAGACTTTCACAAATATACTGCTTGAAGCTTAGAAAGGGATCTGCACTTTGTTTTATCAAAATCGGACCACAAACAAAAAAGATATACTAATTTTTAGGGAGGAACCTATAAAATTTTTTTTCTTAAATAAATTTAAATAAATATTTATGTGGGTATCAGCATATCTTTAATAAAACTCTAGAAAAGTCGTGTCTGTGCATTGAAAATTTCTTTGAAAAAATTACTGGGGGTGACTTGGGGAATACTATAGAGTTCATCTGACTCATTTTTAGAATTATCGTCTGTCTGTTTGTCTGTTTGAACTTAAGGATCTCGGAAACTAAGAAATGGATTTTGATGAGACTTTCACAAATATACTGCTTGAAGCTTAGAAAGGGATCTGCACTTTGTTTTATCAAAATCGGACCACAAACAAAAAAGATATACTAATTTTTAGGGAGGAACCTATAAAATTTTTTTTCTTTAATAAATTTAAACAAATATTTATGTGGGTATCAGCATATCTTTAATAAAACTCTAGAAAAGTCGTGTCTGTGCATTGAAAATTTCTTTGAAAAAATTACTGGGGGTGACTTGGGGAATACTATAGAGTTCATCTGACTCATTTTTAGAATTATCGTCTGTCTGTTTGTCTGTTTGAACTTAAGGATCTCGGAAACTAAGAAATGGATTTTGATGAGACTTTCACAAATATACTGCTTGAAGCTTAGAAAGGGATCTGCACTTTGTTTTATCAAAATCGGAGCACAAACAAAAAAGATATACTAATTTTTAGGGAGGAACCTATACAATTTTTTTTCTTAAATAAATTTAAATAAATATTTATGTGGGTATCAGCATATCTTTAATAAAACTCTAGAAAAGGCGTGTCTGTGCATTGAAAATTTCTTTGAAAAAATTACTGGGGGTGACTTGGGGAATACTATAGAGTTCATCTGACTCATTTTTAGAATTATCGTCTGTCTGTTTGTCTGTTTGAACTTAAGGATCTCGGAAACTAAGCAATGGATTTTGATGAGACTTTCACAAGTATACTGCTTGAAGCTTAGAAAGGGATCTGCACTTTGCTTTATCAAATCGGATTTTTAGGGAGGAACCTAGGAAATCTTTTTTCTTAAATAAATTTATATGAAGAAAAATTCACTTAGTTTGTCAAAAAAAAAAAACTAGCGTGCCTTGCTAAAATTTTTTGTATCTTTTTTTTCGAGAATTTGTTGTTTGTAATGAAAACACAAAAAATTGGTAGCCTACTAATCTATCTATACTATAATAAATCTCTAGAAGGGTCGTGTCTGTACATTGAAAGTTTCTTTGAAAAGATGACTGGGGGTGACTTGGGGGATACTATAGAGTTCATCTGATCCATTTTTAGAATTATCTTTAATAAAACTCTAGAAAAGTCGTGTCTGTGCATTGAAAATTTCTTTGAAAAAATTACTGGGGGTGACTTGGGGAATACTATAGAGTTCATCTGACTCATTTTTAGAATTATCGTCTGTCTGTTTGTCTGTTTGAACTTAAGGATCTCGGAAACTAAGAAATGGATTTTGATGAGACTTTCACAAATATACTGCTTGAAGCTTAGAAAGGGATCTGCACTTTGTTTTATCAAAATCGGACCACAAACAAAAAAGATATACTAATTTTTAGGGAGGAACCTATAAAATTTTTTTTCTTAAATAAATTTAAATAAATATTTATGTGGGTATCAGCATATCTATCTATACTATAATAAATCTCTAGAAGGGTCGTGTCTGTACATTGAAAATTTCTTTGAAAAGATGACTGGGGGTGACTTGGGGGATACTATAGAGTTCATCTGACCCATTTTTAGAATTATTGTCTGTCTGTTTGTCTGTTTATCTGTTTGTCTGTTTGTCTGTTTGTCTGTTTATCTGTTTGAACTTAAGGATCTCGGAAACTAAGCAATGGATTTTGATGAGACTTTCACAAATATATTGCTTGAAGCTTAGAAAGGGATCTGCACTTTGTTTTATCAAAATCGGACCACAAACAAAAAAGATATACTAATTTTTAGGGAGGAACCTATGAAATTTTTTTTCTTAAATAAATTTAAATAAATATTTATGTGGGTATCAGCATATCTATACTATAATAAATCTCTAGAAGGGTCGTGTCTGTATATTGAAAATTTCTTTGAAAAGATGACTGGGGGTGACTTGGGGGATACTATAGAGTTCATCTGACCCATTTTTAGAATTATTGTCTGTCTGTTTGTCTGTTTGTCTGTTTATCTGTTTGTCTGTTTGAACTTAAGGATCTCGGAAACTAAGCAATGGATTTTGATGAGACTTTCACAAATATATTGCTTGAAGCTTAGAAAGGGATCTGCACTTTGTTTTATCAAAATCGGACCACAAACAAAAAAGATATACTAATTTTTAGGAAGGAACCTATGAAATTTTTTTTCTTAAATAAATTTAAATAAATATTTATGTGGGTATCAGCATATCTATACTATAATAAATCTCTAGAAGGGTCGTGTCTGTACATTGAAAATTTCTTTGAAAAGATGACTGGGGGTGACTTGGGGGATACTATAGAGTTCATCTGACCCATTTTTAGAATTATTGTCTGTCTGTTTGTCTGTTTGTCTGTTTGTCTGTTTATCTGTTTGTCTGTTTGTCTGTTTGTCTGTTTGTCTGTTTGTCTGTTTGTCTGTTTGAACTTAAGGATCTCGGAAACTAAGCAATGGATTTTGATGAGACTTTCACAAATATATTGATTGAAGCTTAGAAAGGGATCTGCACTTTGTTTTATCAAAATCGGACCACAAACAAAAAAGATATACTAATTTTTAGGGAGGAACCTATGAAATTTTTTTTCTTAACCCAGATATGCCTAGCGTACTATACAAAGTACAGTTTGAAATATATTTATCATAGCATGCCATGAATTCAAACGAATTTTTTTTATTTCAAATGTCAATGCCAACGTGTCAACTGAGATTGAATTGAATTCATTTCGAAGTTTGAATTCATAGTGTGGTCAGTGTGAGACAAAGAAATTGTGCAAAACTGAAAAATGAGTTTTTCCGATATCAAATTTGTCCGGTAAGAAAACTTAATGCTTTTTCATAATTTTTTTTGTGCTTATTAACAAAATAAAAGTCAGGGAAGGATTGAATTTTATAAAACCAAATAACGTTTTGTGATAGTTATGGTTTTAGTCCGACTTTTATGGCCATGTTCAGAGGTGTACTATACATAGTACACCAGGCAAATGCACAATCATTTGTTTTATAATTTATAAGTTGCTTGTGCGCAGTGCCCGTTTGTTGAGTTTACCTTTCAAGTTAAATTGAACTCACTCGTATTTTGATTTCAGAGGATTTTCTTTAAACGAAGCCCTCCAAATATTAGAAGATGACGATGACATTTTTGAAAGAGCTAACGGAATAACAATATTCCCCCCCGAGAACGAGGTCGTCACCGACGAGGATTCTGGTGACGAAAATGAAGTTGACATAAATAATTTGCCAGGTTTACAGCTTCGGGCTCCCGCCGAAATTAATCTTGACCAGTGCGTTAGCGACAACAACTTTTCTTCTGAAGATGATTTACCTCTCTCTGACTTAGTACCTCAGAAACAAAGACACAAGAGCTTGTCTGCAAAAAAACGAAAGATATATACCTGGAAGAAAGAGGACCTATCTCCACCGACTATTCCTTCTTTATTTGGTGAACCGTGTGATCTTACGGGGAATGAAATCGCGAAAAGTCCAGTGGAGTATTTTGAAGATTTTTTTGATGATGAGATCATAAGTGTTATTGTTGAGGAAACAAATAGGTACGCTGGGCAAAAAAACCGGATGCAAACAGTAACACCACGTGAAATAAAAGCCTTTTTGGGGGTGATGATTCTAAGTGGCTACGTTTGCGTCCCCAGGAGAAGAATGTTCTGGGAGAGAGAGAACGATACCCATAATCAACTTGTTTCAGATTGTATCACGAGAGATAAGTTTGAATTCATTCTTTCCAACATTCATGTCAAAAATAATGAGGATCTAGGTAGTACAGATAGATTTTCTAAAGTACGGCCTCTATTTGACCACCTCAACAAAAAGTTCATGGAGAAGAATCAATTAGAGGGAATGCGTTGACGAAGCTATGGTTCCTTACTTCGGTAGGCATGGATGCAAGCAGTTTTTAAGAGGAAAACCAATAAGATATGGGTATAAGCTTTGGGTGGGAGCGACGAGACTGGGCTTTGTAAATTGGTTCGAGCCTTATCAAGGGGCATCAACGAATAAGTGTGAAACATAGTGATTACGGAGTTGGTGCTGCTGTTGTTTTAGAGTACGCTGAAACGTTGCGCAAAAAATGGAGTAACGAAAGATTCCACCTACATTTCGACAACTTTTTTACCACAATGCCACTTATGGAGAAGCTTACGGAGATGGGCTTTTATGCCACGGGCACAATGAGAGAAAACCGCATATCTGGCAACCCATTGATCGACTCAAAACAGCTAAAAAGGCTTGAACGAGGATCATTTGACTACGCTAAACTTACTGATAAAAATATAGTTGTTGTCAAATGGAACGACAACAATTTGGTGTGCTTATCTTCAAATGATTCTGGAGTAAATCCTATTCGCACCGTACGAAGATTTTCACGAAAAGAAGGCAAACATGTTCTGGTAAATAGTGGTCATATAAAAACGGACGTCGTTTTTCTTCTAGGTTATTTTTATTACAGGCTCAGCAGCCTAATTTGGTATATATATACAATGCGAATATGGGTGGCGTAGACCGATCAGACCAAAACATTGGCCTATACAGGGCATCCATTAGAGGAAAAAAATGGTATCTGCCTCTTATATCACACTGCATCGACTTGGCAGTACAAAATGCATGGCATCTTCTTCGAAACTATGGCGGGACTCTTGATATGCTGAAGTTTAGAAGAAGGATTGCATCTGTTCTGCTGACGCAGAATAAAAAGCCTCCATCAACTTCTAAAGGGCGACCTTCGGCATCTGCAAATATTGACATAAGGTACGATCGACTTGATCATCTGATCATTATGCAACCGAAACAAACAAGATGCGGCGAATGTCATGATCGAGCAACTACAAGATGCCAAAAGTGCGATATTGGACTCCATGCAAAGTGTTTTGTAGCATATCATACTAAGTCATATTAACTACCTATATGTGCCTAGTGTACTATACATAGTACACCTTTTTTCTACTAAAAATATAATTTAAAAAAAAAAAAAAATTATTAAAATAGTTTCTCTTAGCAATAAAGACAAGAACTGTAAAAAAAATTTCAAGTTTTTCTTACTACGTTAGCTTTAGGCATATCTGGGTTAAATAAATTTAAATAAATATTTATGTGGGTATCAGCATATCTATCTATACTATAATAAATCTCTAGAAGGGTCGTGTCTGTACATTGAAAATTTCTTTGAAAAGATGACTGGGGGTGACTTGGGGGATACTATAGAGTTCATCTGACCCATTTTTAGAATTATTGTCTGTCTGTTTGTCTGTTTGAACTTAAGGATCTCGGAAACTAAGAAATGGATTTTGATGAGACTTTCACAAATATACTGCTTGAAGCTTAGAAAGGGATCTGCACTTTGTTTTATCAAAATCGGACCACAAACAAAAAAGATATACTAATTTTTAGGGAGGAACCTATAAAATTTTTTTTCTTAAATAAATTTAAATAAATATTTATGTGGGTATCAGCATATCTATACTATAATAAATCTCTAGAAGGGTCGTGTCTGTACATTGAAAATTTCTTTGAAAAGATGACTGGGGGTGACTTGGGGGATACTATAGAGTTCATCTGACCCATTTTTAGAATTATTGTCTGTCTGTTTGTCTGTTTGTCTGTTTGTCTGTTTATCTGTTTGTCTGTTTGTCTGTTTGTCTGTTTGTCTGTTTGAACTTAAGGATCTCGGAAACTAAGCAATGGATTTTGATGAGACTTTCACAAATATATTGATTGAAGCTTAGAAAGGGATCTGCACTTTGTTTTATCAAAATCGGACCACAAACAAAAAAGATATACTAATTTTTAGGGAGGAACCTATACAATTTTTTTTCTTAAATAAATTTAAATAAATATTTATGTGGGTATCAGCATATCTTTAATAAAACTCTAGAAAAGGCGTGTCTGTGCATTGAAAATTTCTTTGAAAAAATTACTGGGGGTGACTTGGGGAATACTATAGAGTTCATCTGACTCATTTTTAGAATTATCGTCTGTCTGTTTGTCTGTTTGAACTTAAGGATCTCGGAAACTAAGCAATGGATTTTGATGAGACTTTCACAAGTATACTGCTTGAAGCTTAGAAAGGGATCTGCACTTTGCTTTATCAAATCGGATTTTTAGGGAGGAACCTAGGAAATCTTTTTTCTTAAATAAATTTATATGAAGAAAAATTCACTTAGTTTGTCAAAAAAAAAAAAACTAGCGTGCCTTGCTAAAATTTTTTGTATCTTTTTTTTCGAGAATTTGTTGTTTGTAATGAAAACACAAAAAATTGGTAGCCTACTAATCTATCTATACTATAATAAATCTCTAGAAGGGTCGTGTCTGTACATTGAAAGTTTCTTTGAAAAGATGACTGGGGGTGACTTGGGGGATACTATAGAGTTCATCTGATCCATTTTTAGAATTATCTTTAATAAAACTCTAGAAAAGTCGTGTCTGTGCATTGAAAATTTCTTTGAAAAAATTACTGGGGGTGACTTGGGGAATACTATAGAGTTCATCTGACTCATTTTTAGAATTATCGTCTGTCTGTTTGTCTGTTTGAACTTAAGGATCTCGGAAACTAAGAAATGGATTTTGATGAGACTTTCACAAATATACTGCTTGAAGCTTAGAAAGGGATCTGCACTTTGTTTTATCAAAATCGGACCACAAACAAAAAAGATATACTAATTTTTAGGGAGGAACCTATAAAATTTTTTTTCTTAAATAAATTTAAATAAATATTTATGTGGGTATCAGCATATCTATCTATACTATAATAAATCTCTAGAAGGGTCGTGTCTGTACATTGAAAATTTCTTTGAAAAGATGACTGGGGGTGACTTGGGGGATACTATAGAGTTCATCTGACCCATTTTTAGAATTATTGTCTGTCTGTTTGTCTGTTTGTCTGTTTATCTGTTTGTCTGTTTGTCTGTTTGTCTGTTTATCTGTTTGAACTTAAGGATCTCGGAAACTAAGCAATGGATTTTGATGAGACTTTCACAAATATATTGCTTGAAGCTTAGAAAGGGATCTGCACTTTGTTTTATCAAAATCGGACCACAAACAAAAAAGATATACTAATTTTTAGGGAGGAACCTATGAAATTTTTTTTCTTAAATAAATTTAAATAAATATTTATGTGGGTATCAGCATATCTATACTATAATAAATCTCTAGAAGGGTCGTGTCTGTATATTGAAAATTTCTTTGAAAAGATGACTGGGGGTGACTTGGGGGATACTATAGAGTTCATCTGACCCATTTTTAGAATTATTGTCTGTCTGTTTGTCTGTTTGTCTGTTTATCTGTTTGTCTGTTTGAACTTAAGGATCTCGGAAACTAAGCAATGGATTTTGATGAGACTTTCACAAATATATTGCTTGAAGCTTAGAAAGGGATCTGCACTTTGTTTTATCAAAATCGGACCACAAACAAAAAAGATATACTAATTTTTAGGAAGGAACCTATGAAATTTTTTTTCTTAAATAAATTTAAATAAATATTTATGTGGGTATCAGCATATCTATACTATAATAAATCTCTAGAAGGGTCGTGTCTGTACATTGAAAATTTCTTTGAAAAGATGACTGGGGGTGACTTGGGGGATACTATAGAGTTCATCTGACCCATTTTTAGAATTATTGTCTGTCTGTTTGTCTGTTTGTCTGTTTGTCTGTTTATCTGTTTGTCTGTTTGTCTGTTTGTCTGTTTGTCTGTTTGAACTTAAGGATCTCGGAAACTAAGCAATGGATTTTGATGAGACTTTCACAAATATATTGATTGAAGCTTAGAAAGGGATCTGCACTTTGTTTTATAAAAATCGGACCACAAACAAAAAAGATATACTAATTTTTAGGGAGGAACCTATGAAATTTTTTTTCTTAAATAAATTTAAATAAATATTTATGTGGGTATCAGCATATCTATCTATACTATAATAAATCTCTAGAAGGGTCGTGTCTGTACATTGAAAATTTCTTTGAAAAGATGACTGGGGGTGACTTGGGGGATACTATAGAGTTCATCTGACCCATTTTTAGAATTATTGTCTGTCTGTTTGTCTGTTTGAACTTAAGGATCTCGGAAACTAAGAAATGGATTTTGATGAGACTTTCACAAATATACTGCTTGAAGCTTAGAAAGGGATCTGCACTTTGTTTTATCAAAATCGGACCACAAACAAAAAAGATATACTAATTTTTAGGGAGGAACCTATAAAATTTTTTTTCTTAAATAAATTTAAATAAATATTTATGTGGGTATCAGCATATCTTTAATAAAACTCTAGAAAAGTCGTGTCTGTGCATTGAAAATTTCTTTGAAAAAATTACTGGGGGTGACTTGGGGAATACTATAGAGTTCATCTGACTCATTTTTAGAATTATCGTCTGTCTGTTTGTCTGTTTGAACTTAAGGATCTCGGAAACTAAGCAATGGATTTTGATGAGACTTTCACAAATATACTGCTTGAAGCTTAGAAAGGGATCTGCACTTTGTTTTATCAAAATTGGACCACAAACAAAAAAGATATACTAATTTTTAGGGAGGAACCTATGAAATTTTTTTTCTTAAATAAATTTAAATAAATATTTATGTGGGTATCAGCATATCTATCTATACTATAATAAATCTCTAGAAGGGTCGTGTCTGTACATTGAAAATTTCTTTGAAAAGATGACTGGGGATGACCTGGGGAATGCTATAGAGTTCATCTGACCCATTTTTAAAATTATTGTCTGTCTGTTTGTCTGTTTGAACTTAAGGATCTCGGAAACTAAGAAATGGATTTTGATGAGACTTTCACAAATATACTGCTTGAAGCTTAGAAAGGGATCTCCACTTTGTTTTATCAAAATCGGACCACAAACAAAAAAGATATACTAATTTTTAGGGAGGAACCTATGAAATTTTTTTTCTTAAATAAATTTAAATAAATATTTATGTGTGTATCAGCATATCTATACTATAATAAATCTCTAGAAGGGTCGTGTGTGTACATTGAAAATTTCTTTGAAAAGATGACTGGGGATGACCTGGGGAATGCTATGGAGTTCATCTGACCCATTTTTAAAATTATTGTCTGTCTGTTTGAACTTAAGGATCTCGGAAACTAAGCAATGGATTTTGATGAGACTTTCACAAATATACTGCTTGAAGCTTAGAAAGGGATCTGCACTTTGTTTTATCAAAATCGGACCACAAACAAAAAAGATATACTAATTTTTAGGGAGGAACCTATGAAATTTTTTTTCTTAAATAAATTTAAATAAATATTTATGTGTGTATCATCATATCTATACTATAATAAATCTCTAGAAGGGTGGTGTCTGTACATTGAAAATTTCTTTGAAAAGATGACTGGGGATGACCTGGGAATGCTATGGAGTTCATCTGACCCATTTTTAAAATTATTGTCTGTCTGTTTGTCTGTTTGAACTTAAGGATCTCGGAAACTAAGCAATGGATTTTGATGAGACTTTCACAAATATACTGCTTGAAGCTTAGAAAGGGATCTGCACTTTGTTTTATCAAAATCGGACCACAAACAAAAAAGATATACTAATTTTTAGGGAGGAACCTATGAAATTTTTTTTCTTAAATAAATTTAAATAAATATTTATGTGTGTATCAGCATATCTATACTATAATAAATCTCTAGAAGGGTCGTGTCTGTACATTGAAAATTTCTTTGAAAAAATTACTGGGGGTGACTTGGGGAATACTATAGAGTTCATATGACCCATTTTTAGAATTATCGTCTGTCTGTTTGAACTTAAGGATCTCGGAAACTAAGGAATGGATTTTGATGAGACTTTCACAAGTATACTGCTTGAAGCTTAGAAAGGGATTTGCACTTTGTTTTATCAAAATCGAACAAAAAAGATATACTAATTTTTAGGGAGGAACCTATGAAATTTTTTTTTTTAAATAAATTTATATGAAGAAAAATTCACTTAGTTTGTCAAAAAAAAACTAAGCGTGCCTTTCTAAAATTTTTGTTTACTTTTTTTTCAATGTCTGCTAAATCAAAAATCAATTGCATAGGTACACTGCCGCGCTATGTGGAAAGTAACAAAGTTTGTTACGTTTTCACGCCAAAACTAAGGCACCTAGCAGTATGAAACTTTGTACACATTTTCTCTGTGACCTGGAAGGATTCATGGAGATGATATTTGTTTGATAAATTAATCGATAACAGAGTTATCGGCGAAAATAAGGTTGCCCTAAAACCTCAAAACTTTCCTACAATTTGAGTATCAACCGAAAGAGGAAGTCCCCTTTTTTCATTTAAACTTCGATATAATTCGATAAATTTATCGATAACTTAATTATATGTCAGAAAATCCAAAAATCTTAAAATTTCCCTGCAATATGGATATCAAATGAAAGGGGAGGTCCAAAGGTTTCATTTATACTTCGATATATTTCGATACATTTTTCCATAGCTGAGTTATCGGTCAAAATATGATTGCACAAAAACCTTAAAAATGGCCTACAATATGGGTATCAAACGAAAGGGGAAGGCCCCAGGTTTCATTTGTACTTCAATATTTTTCGATAAGTTTATCGATAACTGAGTCATCGGTCAAAATGCGATTGCCCGAAAACCTTAATATTACCCTACAATATGTGTATCAAACGAAATGAGATAGCTCCAGGTTTCTTTTGGACTTTGATATATTTCGATAAGTTTATCGATATCTGAGTTATCGGTGATTGCCCAAAAAACTTAACACTACCCCATAATATGGGTATAAAACGAAAGGAGAAGGCCGCAGGTTTCATTTAGACTTCGATTGGTTTCGATAAATGTATCGATGATGAGTTATCGGTGAAAATGCGAATTCCCGAAAACCTAAATATTACCCTACAATATGGGTATCAAACGAATGGGGATGGTCCCGGGTTTCATTTTTACTTCGATACATTTCAATAAATTTATCGTTAATTTTATTATCGGTGAGAATGTGATTGCCTTAAAATTTACCTACAATATGGTATCAAATCAGCTTTTGAATTTCGATTCATCCTGACTCAATTTGTCAAAATTGAATTCTTGAAAGGCCCCCTAACGTTACCAACGAATACGGCAAAAGAAAATTTTTGAAAACCGGTTTTTAATACTCTTTTTTCAAAATATTCGAATTTGGTAAATTCTTCAGTAGGCAATAATCTATATATATAAAATTCAAATTATGTAAATATATATGTATGTATGTATGTAGGTATAGATCGACTTGCGTCCTAAACTTATAAACCGATCGTAACCAAACTTTACACACCCACTGTACATCTTCCAGGGATGGTCACAGGCAAAAAAATATTTTGATATATATAGGGGGCGTGGCACCTCCCATACAAATGGAATTTTCCATTGTCCGTATCTCCGGAAGTATTTATGTTAGACCATTGAAACTCGGTAAGGGGTTATATGGGATCGATCCCTACCACCTCCAAAACAACTGGGTATAACGAAAAAGTGGGCGTGGCACCTCCCATACGAATGAAATACTTCTTAGTCGATATCTCTGGAACTATTTAGGTTAGATCATTGAAACTTGGTTAGGGGTTATATGCAATCGATCCCTACCACCTCCAAAAAAACTGGGGATAACGACAAAGTGGGCGTGGCACCTCCCATACGAATGAAATACTTCTTAGTCGATATCTCTGGAACTATTTAGGTTAGACCACTGAAATTTGGTTAGGGGTTATATGGAATCGATCCCTACCACCTCCAAAAAAAACTGGGATAACGACGGTGTGGGCGTGGCACCTCCCATACGAATGAAATACTTCTTAGTCGATATCTCTGGAGGAAGTATTTAGGTTAGACCACTGAAATTTGGTTAGGGGTTATATGGAATCGATCCCTACCACCTCCAAAAAAAACTGGGGATAACGACAAAGTGGGCGTGGCACCTCCCATACGAATGAAATACTTCTTAGTCGATATCTCTGGAACTATTTAGGTTAGACCACTGAAATTTGGTTAGGGGTTATATGGAATCGATCCCTACCACCTCCAAAAAAAACTGGGGATAACGACAGTGTGGGCGTGGCACCTCCCATACGAATGAAATACTTCTTAGTCGATATCTCTGGAAGTATTGAGGTTAGATCATTGAAACTTGGTTAGGGGTTATATGGAATCGATCCCTACCACCTCCAAAAAAAACTGGGGATAACGACAGTGTGGGCGTGGCACCTCCCATACGAATGAAATACTTCTTAGTCGATATCTCTGGAAGTATTGAGGTTAGATCATTGAAATTTGGTTAGGGGTTATATGGAATCGATCCCTACCACCTCCAAAAAAAACTGGGGATAACGAAAAAGGGGGCGTGGCACCTTCCATACGAATGAAATACTTCTTAGTCGATATCTTTGGAAGTATTTAGGTTAGACCACTGAAATTTGGTGAGAGATTATATGGAATCGATCCCTACCACCTCCAAAAAACTGGGGATAACGGCAGTGTGGGCGTGGCACCTCCCGTACGAATGAAATACTTCTTAGTCGATATCTCTGGACGTATTTAGGTTAGATCATTGAAACTTGGTTAGGGGTTATATGGAATCGATCCCTACCACCTCCAAAAAAATCTGGGGATAACGACAGTGTGGGCGTGGCACCTCCCACACAAATGTGGAAGTATTCGGGTTACACCACTGAAATTTGGTGAGGGGTTATACGAGATCGATCCCTACCACCTCCAAAAAAAATGGGGTTAACGAAAATGGGGGCGTGGCACCTCCCATACTAATTTTTCAAGCTAAATATCTCCAAAAGTATTTAAGGCAGGAACCTGGAAATTGGTATAGAGCTAAATGATATCAAAACAATTTTCGCGCATAAAAGTGGGGTTATCGTAAAAGTGTTTAAAGTTAGGACCTGAAAATTGATCAGGAGATTAATGATATCAATAATTAATTAATTTTTTCGCTATTTTCTTATGCTCCGGGACAGAAAACTAAAAATTTTGTGTATCGTGTAGCCTTAAACGGAATACTAAAATTTTATATTTTTGAAGTTGTATGCACAATGAAGTAGTGAAAAATTAATAAAAAAATCTATTTTGGGAAGAACGAAGTTTGCCGGGTCAGCTATTTTTATGTATATAAATATGAAATCTTAAAGTATATTATTGATTTTGAAAGGCCCCCTAACTACTTACATCCCGAGCAACGCCGGGTACCCTGCTAGTACTATAATAAATCTCTAGAAGGGTCGTGTCTGTACATTGAAAATTTCTTTGAAAAGATGACTGGGGGTGACTTGGGGGATACTATAGAGTTCATCTGACCCATTTTTAGAATTATTGTCTGTCTGTTTGTCTGTTTGAACTTAAGGATCTCGGAAACTAAGCAATGGATTTTGATGAGACTTTCACAAATATACTGCTTGAAGCTTAGAAAGGGATCTGCACTTTGTTTTATCAAAATCGGACCACAAACAAAAAAGATATACTAATTTTTAGGGAGGAACCTATAAAATTTTTTTTCTTTAATAAATTTAAACAAATATTTATGTGGGTATCAGCATATCTTTAATAAAACTCTAGAAAAGTCGTGTCTGTGCATTGAAAATTTCTTTGAAAAAATTACTGGGGGTGACTTGGGGAATACTATAGAGTTCATCTGACTCATTTTTAGAATTATCGTCTGTCTGTTTGTCTGTTTGAACTTAAGGATCTCGGAAACTAAGAAATGGATTTTGATGAGACTTTCACAAATATACTGCTTGAAGCTTAGAAAGGGATCTGCACTTTGTTTTATCAAAATCGGACCACAAACAAAAAAGATATACTAATTTTTAGGGAGGAACCTATGAAATTTTTTTTCTTAAATAAATTTAAATAAATATTTATGTGTGTATCATCATATCTATACTATAATAAATCTCTAGAAGGGTGGTGTCTGTACATTGAAAATTTCTTTGAAAAGATGACTGGGGATGACCTGGGAATGCTATGGAGTTCATCTGACCCATTTTTAAAATTATTGTCTGTCTGTTTGTCTGTTTGAACTTAAGGATCTCGGAAACTAAGCAATGGATTTTGATGAGACTTTCACAAATATACTGCTTGAAGCTTAGAAAGGGATCTGCACTTTGTTTTATCAAAATCGGACCACAAACAAAAAAGATATACTAATTTTTAGGGAGGAACCTATGAAATTTTTTTTCTTAAATAAATTTAAATAAATATTTATGTGTGTATCAGCATATCTATACTATAATAAATCTCTAGAAGGGTCGTGTCTGTACATTGAAAATTTCTTTGAAAAAATTACTGGGGGTGACTTGGGGAATACTATAGAGTTCATATGACCCATTTTTAGAATTATCGTCTGTCTGTTTGAACTTAAGGATCTCGGAAACTAAGGAATGGATTTTGATGAGACTTTCACAAGTATACTGCTTGAAGCTTAGAAAGGGATTTGCACTTTGTTTTATCAAAATCGAACAAAAAAGATATACTAATTTTTAGGGAGGAACCTATGAAATTTTTTTTTTTAAATAAATTTATATGAAGAAAAATTCACTTAGTTTGTCAAAAAAAAACTAAGCGTGCCTTTCTAAAATTTTTGTTTACTTTTTTTTCAATGTCTGCTAAATCAAAAATCAATTGCATAGGTACACTGCCGCGCTATGTGGAAAGTAACAAAGTTTGTTACGTTTTCACGCCAAAACTAAGGCACCTAGCAGTATGAAACTTTGTACACATTTTCTCTGTGACCTGGAAGGATTCATGGAGATGATATTTGTTTGATAAATTAATCGATAACAGAGTTATCGGCGAAAATAAGGTTGCCCTAAAACCTCAAAACTTTCCTACAATTTGAGTATCAACCGAAAGAGGAAGTCCCCTTTTTTCATTTAAACTTCGATATAATTCGATAAATTTATCGATAACTTAATTATATGTCAGAAAATCCAAAAATCTTAAAATTTCCCTGCAATATGGATATCAAATGAAAGGGGAGGTCCAAAGGTTTCATTTATACTTCGATATATTTCGATACATTTTTCCATAGCTGAGTTATCGGTCAAAATATGATTGCACAAAAACCTTAAAAATGGCCTACAATATGGGTATCAAACGAAAGGGGAAGGCCCCAGGTTTCATTTGTACTTCAATATTTTTCGATAAGTTTATCGATAACTGAGTCATCGGTCAAAATGCGATTGCCCGAAAACCTTAATATTACCCTACAATATGTGTATCAAACGAAATGAGATAGCTCCAGGTTTCTTTTGGACTTTGATATATTTCGATAAGTTTATCGATATCTGAGTTATCGGTGATTGCCCAAAAAACTTAACACTACCCCATAATATGGGTATAAAACGAAAGGAGAAGGCCGCAGGTTTCATTTAGACTTCGATTGGTTTCGATAAATGTATCGATGATGAGTTATCGGTGAAAATGCGAATTCCCGAAAACCTAAATATTACCCTACAATATGGGTATCAAACGAATGGGGATGGTCCCGGGTTTCATTTTTACTTCGATACATTTCAATAAATTTATCGTTAATTTTATTATCGGTGAGAATGTGATTGCCTTAAAATTTACCTACAATATGGTATCAAATCAGCTTTTGAATTTCGATTCATCCTGACTCAATTTGTCAAAATTGAATTCTTGAAAGGCCCCCTAACGTTACCAACGAATACGGCAAAAGAAAATTTTTGAAAACCGGTTTTTAATACTCTTTTTTCAAAATATTCGAATTTGGTAAATTCTTCAGTAGGCAATAATCTATATATATAAAATTCAAATTATGTAAATATATATGTATGTATGTATGTAGGTATAGATCGACTTGCGTCCTAAACTTATAAACCGATCGTAACCAAACTTTACACACCCACTGTACATCTTCCAGGGATGGTCACAGGCAAAAAAATATTTTGATATATATAGGGGGCGTGGCACCTCCCATACAAATGGAATTTTCCATTGTCCGTATCTCCGGAAGTATTTATGTTAGACCATTGAAACTCGGTAAGGGGTTATATGGGATCGATCCCTACCACCTCCAAAACAACTGGGTATAACGAAAAAGTGGGCGTGGCACCTCCCATACGAATGAAATACTTCTTAGTCGATATCTCTGGAACTATTTAGGTTAGATCATTGAAACTTGGTTAGGGGTTATATGCAATCGATCCCTACCACCTCCAAAAAAACTGGGGATAACGACAAAGTGGGCGTGGCACCTCCCATACGAATGAAATACTTCTTAGTCGATATCTCTGGAACTATTTAGGTTAGACCACTGAAATTTGGTTAGGGGTTATATGGAATCGATCCCTACCACCTCCAAAAAAAACTGGGATAACGACGGTGTGGGCGTGGCACCTCCCATACGAATGAAATACTTCTTAGTCGATATCTCTGGAGGAAGTATTTAGGTTAGACCACTGAAATTTGGTTAGGGGTTATATGGAATCGATCCCTACCACCTCCAAAAAAAACTGGGGATAACGACAAAGTGGGCGTGGCACCTCCCATACGAATGAAATACTTCTTAGTCGATATCTCTGGAACTATTTAGGTTAGACCACTGAAATTTGGTTAGGGGTTATATGGAATCGATCCCTACCACCTCCAAAAAAAACTGGGGATAACGACAGTGTGGGCGTGGCACCTCCCATACGAATGAAATACTTCTTAGTCGATATCTCTGGAAGTATTGAGGTTAGATCATTGAAACTTGGTTAGGGGTTATATGGAATCGATCCCTACCACCTCCAAAAAAAACTGGGGATAACGACAGTGTGGGCGTGGCACCTCCCATACGAATGAAATACTTCTTAGTCGATATCTCTGGAAGTATTGAGGTTAGATCATTGAAATTTGGTTAGGGGTTATATGGAATCGATCCCTACCACCTCCAAAAAAAACTGGGGATAACGAAAAAGGGGGCGTGGCACCTTCCATACGAATGAAATACTTCTTAGTCGATATCTTTGGAAGTATTTAGGTTAGACCACTGAAATTTGGTGAGAGATTATATGGAATCGATCCCTACCACCTCCAAAAAACTGGGGATAACGGCAGTGTGGGCGTGGCACCTCCCGTACGAATGAAATACTTCTTAGTCGATATCTCTGGACGTATTTAGGTTAGATCATTGAAACTTGGTTAGGGGTTATATGGAATCGATCCCTACCACCTCCAAAAAAATCTGGGGATAACGACAGTGTGGGCGTGGCACCTCCCACACAAATGTGGAAGTATTCGGGTTACACCACTGAAATTTGGTGAGGGGTTATACGAGATCGATCCCTACCACCTCCAAAAAAAATGGGGTTAACGAAAATGGGGGCGTGGCACCTCCCATACTAATTTTTCAAGCTAAATATCTCCAAAAGTATTTAAGGCAGGAACCTGGAAATTGGTATAGAGCTAAATGATATCAAAACAATTTTCGCGCATAAAAGTGGGGTTATCGTAAAAGTGTTTAAAGTTAGGACCTGAAAATTGATCAGGAGATTAATGATATCAATAATTAATTAATTTTTTCGCTATTTTCTTATGCTCCGGGACAGAAAACTAAAAATTTTGTGTATCGTGTAGCCTTAAACGGAATACTAAAATTTTATATTTTTGAAGTTGTATGCACAATGAAGTAGTGAAAAATTAATAAAAAAATCTATTTTGGGAAGAACGAAGTTTGCCGGGTCAGCTATTTTTATGTATATAAATATGAAATCTTAAAGTATATTATTGATTTTGAAAGGCCCCCTAACTACTTACATCCCGAGCAACGCCGGGTACCCTGCTAGTACTATAATAAATCTCTAGAAGGGTCGTGTCTGTACATTGAAAATTTCTTTGAAAAGATGACTGGGGGTGACTTGGGGGATACTATAGAGTTCATCTGACCCATTTTTAGAATTATTGTCTGTCTGTTTGTCTGTTTGAACTTAAGGATCTCGGAAACTAAGCAATGGATTTTGATGAGACTTTCACAAATATACTGCTTGAAGCTTAGAAAGGGATCTGCACTTTGTTTTATCAAAATCGGACCACAAACAAAAAAGATATACTAATTTTTAGGGAGGAACCTATAAAATTTTTTTTCTTTAATAAATTTAAACAAATATTTATGTGGGTATCAGCATATCTTTAATAAAACTCTAGAAAAGTCGTGTCTGTGCATTGAAAATTTCTTTGAAAAAATTACTGGGGGTGACTTGGGGAATACTATAGAGTTCATCTGACTCATTTTTAGAATTATCGTCTGTCTGTTTGTCTGTTTGAACTTAAGGATCTCGGAAACTAAGAAATGGATTTTGATGAGACTTTCACAAATATACTGCTTGAAGCTTAGAAAGGGATCTGCACTTTGTTTTATCAAAATCGGACCACAAACAAAAAAGATATACTAATTTTTAGGGAGGAACCTATAAAATTTTTTTTCTTTAATAAATTTAAACAAATATTTATGTGGGTATCAGCATATCTTTAATAAAACTCTAGAAAAGTCGTGTCTGTGCATTGAAAATTTCTTTGAAAAAATTACTGGGGGTGACTTGGGGAATACTATAGAGTTCATCTGACTCATTTTTAGAATTATCGTCTGTCTGTTTGTCTGTTTGAACTTAAGGATCTCGGAAACTAAGAAATGGATTTTGATGAGACTTTCACAAATATACTGCTTGAAGCTTAGAAAGGGATCTGCACTTTGTTTTATCAAAATCGGACCACAAACAAAAAAGATATACTAATTTTTAGGGAGGAACCTATAAAATTTTTTTTCTTAAATAAATTTAAATAAATATTTATGTGGGTATCAGCATATCTTTAATAAAACTCTAGAAAAGTCGTGTCTGTGCATTGAAAATTTCTTTGAAAAAATTACTGGGGGTGACTTGGGGAATACTATAGAGTTCATCTGACTCATTTTTAGAATTATCGTCTGTCTGTTTGTCTGTTTGAACTTAAGGATCTCGGAAACTAAGAAATGGATTTTGATGAGACTTTCACAAGTATACTGCTTGAAGCTTAGAAAGGGATCTGCACTTTGCTTTATCAAATCGGATTTTTAGGGAGGAACCTAGGAAATCTTTTTTCTTAAATAAATTTATATGAAGAAAAATTCACTTAGTTTGTCAAAAAAAAAAAAACTAGCGTGCCTTGCTAAAATTTTTTGTATCTTTTTTTTCGAGAATTTGTTGTTTGTAATGAAAACACAAAAAATTGGTAGCCTACTAATCTATCTATACTATAATAAATCTCTAGAAGGGTCGTGTCTGTACATTGAAAGTTTCTTTGAAAAGATGACTGGGGGTGACTTGGGGGATACTATAGAGTTCATCTGATCCATTTTTAGAATTATCGTCTATCTGTTTGTCTGTTTGAACTTAAGGATCTCGGAAACTAAGAAATGGATTTTGATGAGACTTTCACAAGTATACTGCTTGAAGCTTAGAAAGGGATCTGCACTTTGCTTTATCAAATCGGATTTTTAGGGAGGAACCTAGGAAATCTTTTTTCTTAAATAAATTTATATGAAGAAAAATTCACTTAGTTTGTCAAAAAAAAAAAAACTAGCGTGCCTTGCTAAAATTTTTGTACCTTTTTTTTCGAGAATTTGTTGTTTGTAATGAAAACACAAAAAATTGGTAGCCTACTAATCTATCTATACTATAATAAATCTCTAGAAGGGTCGTGTCTGTACATTGAAAATTTCTTTGAAAAGATGACTGGGGGTGACTTGGGGGATACTATAGAGTTCATCTGATCCATTTTTAAAATTATTGTCTGTCTGTTTGTCTGTTTGAACTTAAGGATCTCGGAAACTAAGAAATGGATTTTGATGAGACTTTCACAAGTATACTGCTTGAAGCTTAGAAAGGGATCTGCACTTTGCTTTATCAAATCGGATTTTTAGGGAGGAACCTATAAAATTTTTTTTCTTAAATAAATTTATATGAAGAAAAATTCACTTAGTTTGTCAAAAAAAAAACTAGCGTGCCTTGCTAAAATTTTTGTATCTTTTTTTTCGAGAATTTGTTGTTTGTAATGAAAACACAAAAAATTGGTAGCCTACTAATTATATATAAAAAAAAGTTTTTGGGAAAACCAAAAAAAAAGGACGTGTGGCACTCGTGGACTGCCGCGGCAAAGCTATTGCATATTAGGCCTGTTTTTTTTTACCCTTTGATTTTTGTTGTTACAATTGTTAACTCAAATTTTTATTTGCGGCATACTATCTTCGTACAAAAGAATTTCATCAATTTTTAGAAGTGATAAATATAAAGTTCAGCTGGAAAAAATTTTCAATTGTTTGAAAAAGTTTGTGAAGAGAAGTTCTAATTGTGAAAAAAAGAAAAAAGTAACAAGTTTTTTTTGAAAATTGAAGCTAAAAAATTTTTAATTTATTTATATCAATATAAAGTTCAGCTGGACAAAAATTTTCAATTGTTTGAAAAAGTTTGTGTTTGTGTTGAAAGTTAAAATCTAAACAATTTTTAAGTGTAAAAAACTGCTTATATTAAAGTAAACCGGTAAGTGAAATGTTTTTTTTTTTAATTTCACACATACAAATAACATATTGGTAAACTCAACCGATAACTATTTCAAAGAATCATCAGTGCTCTTTCGAATAAATTGGTAAATTTTTTCCTGTTGCAGTTTAGTTTCGAATTAAATTTCGGTACCCCCCACCGGAAGAAATTTTACAAACTTCTAATCAGTCGAGTTTCCCAATTCTTTCCGACATCATCGCATTTCACAGCAAATTCGAAATTTTTTTTCGCAAATTTATAGTTAAGCATTTTACAGAAGAAAATTTTGATTTTAAGTAAAATATGATTACAATTAATTGCTTTAAAATTATTGTAGACTATACAATTAAAAATCATTATAAAAGCAATGGCATGTCATCAAAGAAGATTGCTATTTTATGTAATTTTTGTGATTGATTGTAATCAAATTTGAGTGCAAAACTATACAGCTCTGATATTACGTAACCAATTGACCATTTCGCCATTTTTTAAGGGGTTTTTCAACATACATGCAAAAATGTTTTCGATGAAAATTCGAATTTGTTTCATATTTAGGTTAATAAATTGACCAAAACTAAAGGTAATTTCTTTGTTTTGACATATAAGATCAAAAGTTTTGGTGAAATTAAAAAAACACGGACATACTATAAAGATGATTTTTTATTATACGCGAGTTAATGTTTTGCTTAATAACCTGAAAGCACCATTCCTCTTTTAAAATTGTAACTTCTTTTGTGGGTGTCTACGTAATCTAAAAAATAACATAAGCTAATTTTTATAAAAGAAAAAAATACAATTCTAAGTTCTAATTAAAAGTTAGGAGCAAATGCAGAATACCGCAACCTCTGGAATAAAAAAACCAAATATTGGGATAACATAACGGTATATTTTTTTTGGGGCAAACAACAACAACAAAAGTTATTAGGTGTCAAAGTTCATTTAAAGCATTTTTTTAATTCAAAATATCTTCAATACTATATAACCGTTCCCACTCTATGGGCGGGATCCATGGTATTTTTGCACAGAACACCTTTCTGAATTGGCAATAAAGATAACATAAAGGAAATAAAAATACCTATCAAACGCTGAAACAATTTTCAAAATCAACGCGGTGGTTCTTGAGTATTTTCAATTCGAAAGAATGCTTCAAATGAAATCTAACCCTTACTTTAAATTTTGCACTTACACGGTTTTGCACCCAAAACAGTAATACATCATATTAAAGGTTATTCAATTACCTACCCAACTGAAAAAAAAAATTTGAAAATCAGTTCATGGATTTTTGAGAAATTTTGATTTTAAAAAATGCTTCAAATCCACTTTGACCCTAAATAACTTTCGTTGTTGTTGTTTGCACCGAAAAAAATTTACATATTTATACTCACGTTACTTATAACTTTCGATCCCACTACTTCAATTTTTGATTCTAGAGGTTGCGATATTCTGCATTTATGCCAAAAGTTATTAAGTTTGATAGATTTTACCGGGCCACATTTGAAATTTCGCGTCATAAGTTTTTTTTCATGTCTCATATGTTACTATGCGCTCTACTAAACGATTTTCATATGTCGGCTGCAGACGATATTTGAATGGTCGAAGAAAAATACTTCACATTATGTCGCATACTTAGCATGTTTTACTGACTTCGGTTGTTTGGAGCGCACAAAAATACTCAAAAGATTAATTATATTTTTTTCATTGTGGATAACTTTCGGTAGAATAGAAATCGACCAAAAATCGCATTTGAAAAAAATGTCGCCTACAACGTTATTTGAGGTGGCCATTCATTTGTTGTGGAGATAATAGGAAAATACATTTTTTTTGTTTTGCCGTTTTTATCTGCACTCAGGTGCATTGGTAGATGTGCGATTATGCGTCGTAGGCAATATACGAAAGAAAAAAAATTACGAAAATGCTGTGACGCGAAACGTCGGAAAAGTTATCTATTAAGTACCCGTATCAATTTGATCTTATTTGTTTAGAAATACCATGCCAAGAAAACGGTGAAATTTATCGCGCAGTAGCACAACTGCTAAAAGGTTAAGGCTAATTCGAACACAAGAATCGCCTGAAAGTAATGAAATAAGACTTTCTGAAAGCAGAGAGAACATGGCGATACTCCGGTCTACGGAAACTTCTGCCGAAGCCGATGCGCGCAGACGTACTGACAGGGAGCGCCATGCTTTGTCACGCCACTTAGAATCACAGTATGTAAGACAAATTCGTCTTAGTTCACAGCAAGTTAGGACTAATTTAAATCGAGTTTTCGAAAGCTGTGAAGCACAACATACACGACTCAGCAATGACCGAGAGCGCCATGTATTGTCTCGAGGTTCTGAACCTGTTGTCGAAAGAGAGTCCCGTTTAAATGATCAGCGTATCCGCTCAGCCAACTTAAGACTACGCGAAACAAGTGACCAAAGGGTCGATAGGCAGATGACTGACCGTGAACGTCACGCGATTTCTCGAGAATTAGAAACGTCCCCTGAGAGAGAAATGCGCCTAAGTGTTCAGCAAGTTCGGACAGATTTAAACCGTTTCTTTGAAAACAGAGAGGAACGACATGCACGACTCAGCAATGACCGAGAGCGCCACGTATTGTCTCGAGGTTCTGAACCTGTTGTCGAAAGAGAGTCCCGTTTAAATGATCAGCGTATCCGCTCAGCCAACTTAAGACTACGCGAAACAAGTGACCAAAGGGTCGATAGGCAGATGACTGACCGTGAACGTCACGCGATTTCTCGAGAATTAGAAACGTCCCCTGAGAGAGAAATGCGCCTAAGTGTTCAGCAAGTTCGGACAGATTTAAACCGTTTCTTTGAAAACAGAGAGGAACGACATGCACGACTCAGCAATGACCGAGAGCGCCACGTATTGTCTCGAGGTTCTGAACCTGTTGTCGAAAGAGAGTCCCGTTTAAATGATCAGCGTATCCGCTCAGCCAACTTAAGACTACGCGAAACAAGTGACCAAAGGGTCGATAGGCAGATGACTGACCGTGAACGTCACGCGATTTCTCGAGAATTAGAAACGTCCCCTGAGAGAGAAATGCGCCTAAGTGTTCAGCAAGTTCGGACAGATTTAAACCGTTTCTTTGAAAACAGAGAGGAACGACATGCACGACTCAGCAATGACCGAGAGCGCCACGTATTGTCTCGAGGTTCTGAACCTGTTGTCGAAAGAGAGTCCCGTTTAAATGATCAGCGTATCCGCTCAGCCAACTTAAGACTACGCGAAACAAGTGACCAAAGGGTCGATAGGCAGATGACTGACCGTGAACGTCACGCGATTTCTCGAGAATTAGAAACGTCCCCTGAGAGAGAAATGCGCCTAAGTGTTCAGCAAGTTCGGACAGATTTAAACCGTTTCTTTGAAAACAGAGAGGAACGACATGCACGACTCATCAATGACCGAGAGCGCCACATATTGTCTCGAGGTTCTGAATCTGTTGTTGAAACAGAAATCCGCTTAAATAATCAGCGTATCCGCTCAGCATCTTTAAGGTTGCGCGAAACAAGTGATCAGAATGCCGAAAGGCTAAACGCTGATCGTGAACGCCACTCAGTATCCAGGACAACCGAAACGTTTTCGCAACGTGAGGAACGCCTGATTAATGATCGACATCGCCATAACATTACTAGAATGTTAGAAAGTAGCAACCAGCAGCAACAACGCTTAATAATATCTGCGGAAAATTATGAACGCGTACGTGAAGATCGCGAGAGCTTCAGGGCTAGCGAAAGAGAGCGATTACGGGAAATACGGCAGTCAGAGACAGAGGAACAACGGCAAGCTCGCCTGAATGATGATCGAATGCGACATACGCTAAACAGGGAACAAGATACCTCTGAAGAAGACCTTCTACATATTAATGCAGATAATACCGTACTCCCCTGGATTACAAAGATAAAAAGTGCTTTTGCATATAATCCTTTAGTAGATTATGCTAAATACGCATGCATTGGTGAAATGAACTTGAAATGCAGGTTTTGTGAAGCCCTTAAATGGAAAAAGGAAACGGTTGGAATGTGTTGCTCTAATGGAAAGGTGTGTTATGAAATTTTTCAAAATCCGCCCGAAATTTTAAAAGCTCTGCTCACCGGTGATCACCCACAGTCAAAACACTTTCTGGAAAAAGTTCGTGCGTATAACAGTGCTTTTCAAATGACATCATTTGGCGCAAAACAAATAACGGAAGGACCTTTTATGCCTACCTTCAAAGTCCAAGGCCAGGTTTACCACCTTATTGGTTCATTATTACCCGAGAATGAGCCAAAATTTCTCCAAATATATTTCGTAGAGAATTATGAAGATCAGGCGGCTATTAGGAATGAAAACTTCCCGCAACTCAATCGTAGTCTGATTTCTCTCCTGCAAAATATGTTACATGAAGTAAATTCATACGTTCGCAATTTTAAAAATGCCCTTGATTCTGTTCCCGGAGAGCAACATAATAACTACAAATTTCTGATATGTGCTGATAAACGACCTGCAGCAGAACATCCCAGAAGGTACAATCCTCCTTCTGCAAACGAAGTTGCTGTTGTCTTAGTCGATCAAGAGTGTGGACGGCGTGATATTATTTTGCGTACTTATGACGATTCCCTTCATCGCATATCTGAAACACATCGATCATATGATGCTCTGCAATACCCGTTAATTTATTGCCATGGAGAAGATGGGTATAATTTTGAATTATATCAAGTGGACCCCACTTCAAGATTGCCAAACCTACACAAAAAGTTATCGTCACAACAATTTTATGCGTACATGCTACAAATAAGGGCAAACAGTTTTGTCTACTTACAAAGATTTCGGGGACTATTTAGTCAGTTTATCGTTGATATGTATGCTAAAATTGAGACCGAGCGATTAGTTTATATACGGACCAATCAAAGACGGTTGCGTGCGGAGGAGTATGTGCACCTACGTGACGCCATGCAACAAGATAGCAGTTCGGCAAATTTAGGAAGATTAGTGATTCTTCCGTCAAGTTTTACTGGTGGACCACGATACATGCACGAACGCACCCAGGATGCTTTTTGTTACGTAAGAAAATATGGAAGGCCTGATCTCTTTATAACGATGACAACAAATCCAAAGTGGCCTGAAATCACACAGCATCTTTTGGCTGGTCAAAGTTCGTACGATCGACACGATATAACAGCTAGAGTCTTCCATTTAAAACTAAAGTATCTAATAAACCTTATTACAAAGGAGAGTATATTTGGGTCAGCTTTATGCTTTATGTACAGCGTTGAGTGGCAAAAACGCGGTCTACCACATGCACATATCCTTCTTTGGTTGGAAGACAAAATTCGCCCGAATGATATAGATAAAGTGATAAGTTCTGAATTCCCAGATCGCAACACAGATGCAACGTTATTTGATATAATAAGAACACACATGGTTCATGGTCCTTGCGGAGTATTAAATAGCAACTCTCCATGCATGCAGGATGGCCGATGCTCGAAAGGTTATCCAAGGGCATTAATAGAGCATACAGTAACGGGAGAGGATGGATATCCGTCTTATCGCCGACGGTCCCCAGAAAAAGGAGGCTTTACTTCCACAATAACATCACGGGGTGCAGAAATTGTTTTGGATAACAGGTGGGTCGTGCAATATTCACCTGTATTGTCCAAAACATTTCAAGCACACATCAACGTAGAAGTTTGTAGTAGTGTGGCATCAATAAAATATATATGCAAGTATATTAATAAGGGGAGTGATCAGGCTTCATTTGCATTAAGAAACGAAAATGATGAAATTACAAGATTTCAATCAGGCCGATACATAAGCTCATCAGAGGCAGTTTGGAGGATATTAAGCTTTCCAATTCACGAAAGATATCCGCCTGTAGTTCACCTGGATGTCCATCTAGAAGGAGGGCAAAGGATATATTTCAATTCTGAAAATGTGACAGAGCGGATAGAAAACCCGAGGCAAACAACTTTGCTGGCATTTTTTCGGCTGTGTGAAAGGGATAGCTTTGCAAGGACGTTATTGTATGAGGAGATTCCGGCTTATTATACGTATGATAAGCAACGAAGCACCTTCAATCGCAGAAAACGTGGCATAGCTGTAGATGAGGAACCCGGTATATTCAAAGAGCACGTTATTGGACGTGTATATATGGTTCATCCCAACAATGCCGAGTGCTTTTTCTTGCGGTTGCTATTGCATACGGTACGGGGACCTACTTCCTTTTCCGATATTCGGACATTTTTAGGAGTTGAATATCTCAGTTTCCGCGATGCTTGCCGAGAACGAAACTTGCTTGACGATGACAAACACTGGGACGATGCTCTATCTGAAGCGATCATTAGTGACAGTCCAAGCCGGTTGCGCCATTTGTTTTCCGTATTACTGGTATTTTGTTCACTGTCGAATGCCATGGCTCTGTGGGAAAAGTACAAAGACAAGCTGTCAGAAGACTTTTTAAGAAGCATGCAGCGTCATATCGAAGGTGAAATTGGCAGCAACATGCGGCAGAGAGCTTTTAATCAATGCCTTACAGAACTTCAAAACATAGTTTTGTCAATGAGAGGAAACTTGGTCTCTCAATACGGCTTACCTGAACCAAGTATAGATGGTGAACGCGTGAACAGAGAGTACGCCAGCGAAATATCGTATAGTCCTACTGTACTTGCGGATACGTTGCGGAACGGCATTCAACATTTCACGGATGAACAAAAAAATATATTCGAACGCGTTTGTCGTAGTGTTGACAACGGGCTAGGCGAGATTTTGTTTTTGGATGCGCCCGGTGGGACAGGTAAAACATTCTTGACCAAAATTGTGCTAGCAAAGATTCGCGCTCAAGGCAAAATAGCTCTGGCAGTGGCTTCATCTGGCATCGCAGCAACTTTGTTGCCTGGTGGTAAAACTGCTCACGCAATGTTCAAAATACCGATAGACTTGGATATCAATGAACATCCAGTCTGTAACATTTCACGAAATAGTGAAAAGGCTAGCATTCTTCGCGACTGTGTCTTAGTAATTTGGGATGAATGCACAATGGCTAACCGGAAAGCAGTAGAGGCTGTTGACAGAACCATGAGAGATATCCGCCAAAATGAAAGAGTAATAGGGGGTGCTACGTTTCTGTTTTGCGGAGATTTTCGGCAGATACTACCGGTTATTCCACGAGGCACAAGAGCGGATGAGATAAGAGCATGTTTGAAGAGCTCATACTTATGGAACCACATTAAACGGATGCACCTGACCGTTAACATGCGTGCTCGAATCGGAGGCAACAGAAATGCGCATAACTTTTCTAATACTTTGCTTGAAGTTGGAAATGGGACATATCCCGAGGAAGATGGTAAAGTTATTCTGCGCGATAACTTATGTCGCACGGTGCATTCTTTGCAGGAACTTATTTCTTCTGTGTATGGCGATGAAACAACTGTTCAAGATAACTCTTGGCTGTGCGATAGAGCTATTTTGACCCCACGGAATGATCAGGTTACTAAAATAAACTCAGATAGACTGAACAGGATGCAGGGAGAGAACGTTGAGTACTTATCAATCAACAGAGTTTTAGAACAAGATGACTCCACCAATTACCCTGTCGAGTTTTTGAACAGCCTCAACGCACCTGGACTTCCATCCCATAAAATCATATTAAAAATCGGCGCTCCAATCATTCTCCTCCGCAATTTAAACCCACCAAAGCTATGTAATGGAACGAGGCTCAAAGTGGTTTCTCTTAACCGCAATGTAATAGGAGCCGAAATTTTGACAGGCTGTGGCAGAGGAGAGTCTGTCTTTATTCCACGTCTCCCTCTTATACCAAACAATTTCCCGTTCCAGTTTAAACGTGTTCAATTCCCAGTGAACCTGTGCTATGCGATGACCATCAACAAAGCACAAGGTCAGACGATGAGTGTTGTGGGCGTGGACCTTAGCGTGAGTTGCTTCTCTCACGGCCAGCTTTATGTAGCGCTCTCACGAGTCAGTGAAGCAGATAATTTATTTGTTCACACTCCTAACACGTACACATCAAATGTTGTATACAAGGAAGCATTGTAAATGAGTAGCACTGATGTAATAAGCAAAATATCACCTTATACCTTCGTGAACGTCATCACTGTGCCACAACTGGAAAATATCGAGCAATACTGCCTTCTTGAACATCATCACAATGCCACAACTGCAAAATATCGTTTTATAGATTGAGCAATACATCATCACCCTGCCACAACTGCAAAATATCGAGCAATACTGCCTTCTTGAACATCATCACCCTGCCACCACTGCAAAATATCGTTTTATAGATTGAGCAATACATCATCACCCTGCCACAACTGCAAAATATCGAGCAATACTGCCTTCTTGAACATCATCACAATGCCACAACTGCAAAATATCGTTTTATAGATTGAGCAATACATCATCACAATGCCACAACTGCAAAATATCGTTTTATAGATTGAGCAATACATCATCACAATGCCACAACTGCAAAATATCGTTTTATAGATTGAGCAATACATCATCACAATGCCACAACTGCAAAATATCGCGCAATACTGCCTTCTTGAACATCATCACCATGCCACAACTGCAAAATATCGTTTTATAGATTGAGCAATACATCATCACAATGCCACAACTGCAAAATATCGCGCAATACTGCCTTCTTGAACATCATCACCCTGCCACCACTGCAAAATATCGTTTTATAGATTGAGCAATACATCATCACCCTGCCACAACTGCAAAATATCGCGCAATACTGCCTTCTTCAATATCACCACAATGCCACAACTGCAAAATATCGAGCAATACTGCCTTCTTCAACATGATCACAATACCACAACTGCAAAATATCGTTTTATAAATTGAGCAATACATCATCACAATGCCACAACTGCAAAATATCGCGCAATACTGCCTTCTTGAACATCATCACAATGCCACAACTGCAAAATATCGTTTTATAGATTGAGCAATACATCATCACAATGCCACAACTGCAAAATATCGCGCAATACTGCCTTCTTGAACATCACCACAATGCCACAACTGCAAAATATCGTTTTATAGATTGAGCAATACATCATCACCCTGCCACAACTGCAAAATATCGCGCAATACTGCCTTCTTCAATATCACCACAATGCCACAACTGCAAAATATCGAGCAATACTGCCTTCTTCAACATGATCACAATACCACAACTGCAAAATATCGTTTTATAGATTGAGCAATACATCATCACAATGCCACAACTGCAAAATATCGTTTTATAGATTGAGCAATACATCATCACCCTGCCACAACTGCAAAATATCGCGCAATACTGCCTTCTTGAACATCATCACAATGCCACAACTGCAAAATATCGTTTTATAGATTGAGCAATACATCATCACAATGCCACAACTGCAAAATATCGAGCAATACTGCCTTCTTCAATATCACCACAATGCCACAACTGCAAAATATCGAGCAATACTGCCTTCTTCAACATGATCACAATACCACAACTGCAAAATATCGTTTTATAGATTGAGCAATACATCACCACAATGCCACAACTGCAAAATATCGTTTTATAGATTGAGCAATACATCATCACCCTGCCACAACTGCAAAATATCGCGCAATACTGCCTTCTTGAACATCATCACAATGCCACAACTGCAAAATATCGTTTTATAGATTGAGCAATACATCATCACCCTGCCACAACTGCAAAATATCGAGCAATACTGCCTTCTTGAACATCACCACAATGCCACAACTGCAAAATATCGTTTTATAGATTGAGCAATACATCATCACCCTGCCACAACTGCAAAATATCGAGCAATACTGCCTTCTTGAACATCACCACAATGCCACAACTGCAAAATATCGTTTTATAGATTGAGCAATACATCATCACAATGCCACAACTGCAAAATATCGCGCAATACTGCCTTCTTGAACATCATCACAATGCCACAACTGCAAAATATCGTTTTATAGATTGAGCAATACATCATCACCCTGCCACAACTGCAAAATATCGAGCAATACTGCCTTCTTGAACATCACCACAATGCCACAACTGCAAAATATCGTTTTATAGATTGAGCAATACATCATCACCCTGCCACAACTGCAAAATATTGAGCAATACTGCCTTCTTGAACATCATCACAATGCCACAACTGCAAAATATCGTTTTATAGATTGAGCAATACATCATCACCCTGCCACAACTGCAAAATATCGAGCAATACTGCCTTCTTGAACATCACCACAATGCCACAACTGCAAAATATCGTTTTATAGATTGAGCAATACATCATCACAATGCCACAACTGCAAAATATCGCGCAATACTGCCTTCTTGAACATCATCACAATGCCACAACTGCAAAATATCGTTTTATAGATTGAGCAATACATCTACACCCTGCCACAACTGCAAAATATCGTTTTATAGATTGAGCAATACATCATCACCCTGCCACAACTGCAAAATATCGCGCAATACTGCCTTCTTGAACATCATCACAATGCCACAACTGCAAAATATCGTTTTATAGATTGAGCAATACATCATCACCCTGCCACAACTGCAAAATATCGCGCAATACTGCCTTCTTGAACATCATCACAATGCCACAACTGCAAAATATCGTTTTATAGATTGAGCAATACATCATCACCCTGCCACAACTGCAAAATATCGAGCAATACTGCCTTCTTGAACATCACCACAATGCCACAACTGCAAAATATCGTTTTATAGATTGAGCAATACATCATCACAATGCCACAACTGCAAAATATCGCGCAATACTGCCTTCTTGAACATCATCACAATGCCACAACTGCAAAATATCGCGCAATACTGCCTTCTTGAACATCATCACAATGCCACAACTGCAAAATATCGTTTTATAGATTGAGCAATACATCATCACCCTGCCACAACTGCAAAATATCGAGCAATACTGCCTTCTTGAACATCACCACAATGCCACAACTGCAAAATATCGTTTTATAGATTGAGCAATACATCATCACCCTGCCACAACTGCAAAATATCGCGCAATACTGCCTTCTTGAACATCATCACAATGCCACAGCTGCAAAATATCGTTTTATAGATTGAGCAATACATCATCACAATGCCACAACTGCAAAAAATCGTTTTATAGATTGAGCAATACATCATCACAATGCCACAACTGCAAAATATCGCGCAATACTGCCTTCTTGAACATCATCACAATGCCACAACTGCAAAATATCGTTTTATAGATTGAGCAATACATCATCACCCTGCCACTACTGCAAAATATCGAGCAATACTGCCTTCTTGAACATCATCACCCTGCCACCACTGCAAAATATCGTTTTATAGATTGAGCAATACATCATCACCCTGCCACAACTGCAAAATATCGAGCAATACTGCCTTCTTGAACATCATCACAATGCCACAACTGCAAAATATCGTTTTATAGATTGAGCAATACATCATCACAATGCCACAACTGCAAAATATCGTTTTATAGATTGAGCAATACATCATCACCCTGCCACAACTGCAAAATATCGAGCAATACTGCCTTCTTGAACATCATCACCCTGCCACCACTGCAAAATATCGTTTTATAGATTGAGCAATACATCATCACCCTGCCACAACTGCAAAATATCGAGCAATACTGCCTTCTTGAACATCATCACAATGCCACAACTGCAAAATATCGTTTTATAGATTGAGCAATACATCATCACAATGCCACAACTGCAAAATATCGTTTTATAGATTGAGCAATACATCATCACCCTGCCACAACTGCAAAATATCGAGCAATACTGCCTTCTTGAACATCATCACCCTGCCACCACTGCAAAATATCGTTTTATAGATTGAGCAATACATCATCACCCTGCCACAACTGCAAAATATCGACCAATACTGCCTTCTTGAACATCATCACAATGCCACAACTGCAAAATATCGTTTTATAGATTGAGCAATACATCATCACAATGCCACAACTGCAAAATATCGTTTTATAGATTGAGCAATACATCATCACCCTGCCACAACTGCAAAATATCGAGCAATACTGCCTTCTTGAACATCATCACAATGCCACAACTGCAAAATATCGTTTTATAGATTGAGCAATACATCATCACAATGCCACAACTGCAAAATATCGCGCAATACTGCCTTCTTGAACATCATCACAATGCCACAACTGCAAAATATCGTTTTATAGATTGAGCAATACATCATCACCCTGCCACCACTGCAAAATATCGAGCAATACTGCCTTCTTGAACATCATCACCCTGCCACCACTGCAAAATATCGTTTTATAGATTGAGCAATACATCATCACAATGCCACAACTGCAAAATATCGTTTTATAGATTGAGCAATACATCATCACAATGCCACAACTGCAAAATATCGCGCAATACTGCCTTCTTGAACATCATCACAATGCCACAACTGCAAAATATCGTTTTATAGATTGAGCAATACATCATCACCCTGCCACAACTGCAAAATATCGAGCAATACTGCCTTCTTGAACATCATCACAATGAAACAACTGCAAAATATCGTTTTATAGATTGAGCAATACATCATCACCCTGCCACAACTGCAAAATATCGAGCAATACTGCCTTCTTGAACATCATCACAATGCCACAACTGCAAAATATCGTTTTATAGATTGAGCAATACATCATCACAATGCCACAACTGCAAAATATCGTTTTATAGATTGAGCAATACATCATCACCCTGCCACAACTGCAAAATATCGCGCAATACTGCCTTCTTGAACATCATCACAATGCCACAACTGCAAAATATCGTTTTATAGATTGAGCAATACATCATCACAATGCCACAACTGCAAAATATCGAGCAATACTGCTTTCTTCAATATCACCACAATGCCACAACTGCAAAATATCGTTTTATAGATTGAGCAATACATCATCACAACGCCACAACTGCAAAATATCGAGCAATACTGCCTTCTTCAATATCACCACAATGCCACAACTGCAAAATATCGAGCAATACTGCCTTCTTCAACATGATCACAATACCACAACTGCAAAATATCGTTTTATAGATTGAGCAATACATCATCACAATGCCACAACTGCAAAATATCGTTTTATAGATTGAGCAATACATCATCACCCTGCCACAACTGCAAAATATCGCGCAATACTGCCTTCTTGAACATCATCACAATGCCACAACTGCAAAATATCGTTTTATAGATTGAGCAATACATCATCACAACGCCACAACTGCAAAATATCGAGCAATACTGCCTTCTTCAATATCACCACAATGCCACAACTGCAAAATATCGAGCAATACTGCCTTCTTCAACATGATCACAATACCACAACTGCAAAATATCGTTTTATAGATTGAGCAATACATCACCACAATGCCACAACTGCAAAATATCGTTTTATAGATTGAGCAATACATCATCACCCTGCCACAACTGCAAAATATCGCGCAATACTGCCTTCTTGAACATCATCACAATGCCACAACTGCAAAATATCGTTTTATAGATTGAGCAATACATCATCACCCTGCCACAACTGCAAAATATCGAGCAATACTGCCTTCTTGAATATCACCACAATGCCACAACTGCAAAATATCGTTTTATAGATTGAGCAATACATCATCACCCTGCCACAACTGCAAAATATCGAGCAATACTGCCTTCTTGAACATCATCACAATGCCACAACTGCAAAATATCGTTTTATAGATTGAGCAATACATCATCACCCTGCCACAACTGCAAAATATCGAGCATTACTGCCTTCTTGAACATCACCACAATGCCACAACTGCAAAATATCGTTTTATAGATTGAGCAATACATCATCACCCTGCCACAACTGCAAAATATCGAGCAATACTGCCTTCTTGAACATCACCACAATGCCACAACTGCAAAATATCGTTTTATAGATTGAGCAATACATCATCACCCTGCCACAACTGCAAAATATCGAGCAATACTGCTTTCTTGAACATCATCACAATGCCACAACTGCAAAATATCGTTTTATAGATTGAGCAATACATCATCACCCTGCCACAACTGCAAAATATCGAGCAATACTGCCTTCTTGAACATCACCACAATGCCACAACTGCAAAATATCGTTTTATAGATTGAGCAATACATCATCACAATGCCACAACTGCAAAATATCGCGCAATACTGCCTTCTTGAACATCATCACAATGCCACAACTGCAAAATATCGTTTTATAGATTGAGCAATACATCATCACCCTGCCACAACTGCAAAATATCGAGCAATACTGCCTTCTTGAACATCACCACAATGCCACAACTGCAAAATATCGTTTTATAGATTGAGCAATACATCATCACAATGCCACAACTGCAAAATATCGAGCAATACTGCCTTCTTGAACATCCTCATAATGCCACAACTGCAAAATATCGTTTTATAGATTGAGCAATACATCATCACCCTGCCACAACTGCAAAATATCGAGCAATACTGCTTTCTTGAACATCATCACAATGCCACAACTGCAAAATATCGTTTTATAGATTGAGCAATACATCATCACCCTGCCACAACTGCAAAATATCGAGCAATACTGCCTTCTTGAACATCCTCATAATGCCACAACTGCAAAATATCGTTTTATAGATTGAGCAATACATCATCACCCTGCCACAACTGCAAAATATCGAGCAATACTGCTTTCTTGAACATCATCACAATGCCACAACTGCAAAATATCGTTTTATAGATTGAGCAATACATCATCACCCTGCCACAACTGCAAAATATCGAGCGATACTGCCTTCTTGAACATCACCACAATGCCACAACTGCAAAATATCGTTTTATAGATTGAGCAATACATCATCACAATGCCACAACTGCAAAATATCGAGCAATACTGCCTTCTTGAACATCCTCACAATGCCACAACTGCAAAATATCGTTTTATAGATTGAGCAATACATCATCACCCTGCCACAACTGCAAAATATCGAGCAATACTGCTTTCTTGAACATCCTCATAATGCCACAACTGCAAAATATCGTTTTATAGATTGAGCAATACATCATCACCCTGCCACAACTGCAAAATATCGAGCAATACTGCCTTCTTGAACATCACCACAATGCCACAACTGCAAAATATCGTTTTATAGATTGAGCAATACATCATCACAATGCCACAACTGCAAAATATCGAGCAATACTGCCTTCTTGAACATCCTCACAATGCCACAACTGCAAAATATCGTTTTATAGATTGAGCAATACATCATCACCCTGCCACAACTGCAAAATATCGAGCAATACTGCTTTCTTGAACATCATCACAATGCCACAACTGCAAAATATCGTTTTATAGATTGAGCAATACATCATCACCCTGCCACAACTGCAAAATATCGCGCAATACTGCCTTCTTGAACATCATCACAATGCCACAACTGCAAAATATCGTTTTATAGATTGAGCAATACATCATCACCCTGCCACAACTGCAAAATATCGAGCAATACTGCCTTCTTGAACATCCTCATAATGCCACAACTGCAAAATATCGTTTTATAGATTGAGCAATACATCATCACCCTGCCACAACTGCAAAATATCGAGCAATACTGCCTTCTTGAACATCATCACAATGCCACAACTGCAAAATATCGTTTTATAGATTGAGCAATACATCATCACAATGCCACAACTGCAAAAAATCGTTTTATAGATTGAGCAATACATCATCACAATGCCACAACTGCAAAATATCGTTTTATAGATTGAGCAATACATCATCACCCTGCCACCACTGCAAAATATCGTTTTATAGATTGAGCAATACATCATCACCCTGCCACAACTGCAAAATATCGTTTTATAGATTGAGCAATACATCATCACCCTGCCACAACTGCAAAATATCGAGCAATACTGCCTTCTTGAACATCACCACAATGCCACAACTGCAAAATATCGTTTTATAGATTGAGCAATACATCATCACCCTGCCACAACTGCAAAATATCGCGCAATACTGCCTTCTTGAACATCATCACAATGCCACAACTGCAAAATATCGTTTTATAGATTGAGCAATACATCATCACCCTGCCACAACTGCAAAATATCGAGCAATACTGCCTGCTTGAACATCATCACCCTGCCATCACTGCAAAATATCGTTTTATAGATTGAGCAATACATCATCACCCTGCCACAACTGCAAAATATCGAGCAATACTGCCTTCTTGAACATCATCACAATGCCACAACTGCAAAATATCGTTTTATAGATTGAGCAATACATCATCACAATGCCACAACTGCAAAAAATCGTTTTATAGATTGAGCAATACATCATCACAATGCCACAACTGCAAAATATCGTTTTATAGATTGAGCAATACATCATCACCCTGCCACCACTGCAAAATATCGTTTTATAGATTGAGCAATACATCATCACCCTGCCACAACTGCAAAATATCGTTTTATAGATTGAGCAATACATCATCACCCTGCCACAACTGCAAAATATCGAGCAATACTGCCTTCTTGAACATCACCACAATGCCACAACTGCAAAATATCGTTTTATAGATTGAGCAATACATCATCACCCTGCCACAACTGCAAAATATCGAGCAATACTGCCTTCTTGAACATCATCACAATGCCACAACTGCAAAATATCGTTTTATAGATTGAGCAATACATCATCACCCTGCCACAACTGCAAAATATCGAGCAATACTGCCTGCTTGAACATCATCACCCTGCCATCACTGCAAAATATCGTTTTATAGATTGAGCAATACATCATCACCCTGCCACAACTGCAAAATATCGAGCAATACTGCCTTCTTGAACATCATCACAATGCCACAACTGCAAAATATCGTTTTATAGATTGAGCAATACATCATCACCCTGCCACAACTGCAAAATATCGCGCAATACTGCCTTCTTGAACATCATCACAATGCCACAACTGCAAAATATCGTTTTATAGATTGAGCAATACATCATCACCCTGCCACCACTGCAAAATATCGAGCAATACTGCCTTCTTGAACATCATCACCCTGCCACCACTGCAAAATATCGTTTTATAGATTGAGCAATACATCATCACCCTGCCACAACTGCAAAATATCGCGCAATACTGCCTTCTTGAACATCATCACAATGCCACAACTGCAAAATATCGTTTTATAGATTGAGCAATACATCATCACCCTGCCACCACTGCAAAATATCGTTTTATAGATTGAGCAATACATCATCACCCTGCCACAACTGCAAAATATCGAGCAATACTGCCTTCTTGAACATCATCACAATGCCACAACTGCAAAATATCGTTTTATAGATTGAGCAATACATCATCACCCTGCCACAACTGCAAAATATCGTTTTATAGATTGAGCAATACATCATCACCCTGCCACAACTGCAAAATATCGAGCAATACTGCCTTCTTGAACATCACCACAATGCCACAACTGCAAAATATCGTTTTATAGATTGAGCAATACATCATCACCCTGCCACAACTGCAAAATATCGCGCAATACTGCCTTCTTGAACATCATCACAATGCCACAACTGCAAAATATCGTTTTATAGATTGAGCAATACATCATCACCCTGCCACAACTGCAAAATATCGAGCAATACTGCCTGCTTGAACATCATCACCCTGCCATCACTGCAAAATATCGTTTTATAGATTGAGCAATACATCATCACCCTGCCACAACTGCAAAATATCGAGCAATACTGCCTTCTTGAACATCATCACAATGCCACAACTGCAAAATATCGTTTTATAGATTGAGCAATACATCATCACCCTGCCACAACTGCAAAATATCGAGCAATACTGCCTTCTTGAACATCATCACAATGCCACAACTGCAAAATATCGTTTTATAGATTGAGCAATACATCATCACCCTGCCACCACTGCAAAATATCGAGCAATACTGCCTTCTTGAACATCATCACCCTGCCACCACTGCAAAATATCGTTTTATAGATTGAGCAATACATCATCACCCTGCCACAACTGCAAAATATCGCGCAATACTGCCTTCTTGAACATCATCACAATGCCACAACTGCAAAATATCGTTTTATAGATTGAGCAATACATCATCACCCTGCCACCACTGCAAAATATCGTTTTATAGATTGAGCAATACATCATCACCCTGCCACAACTGCAAAATATCGAGCAATACTGCCTTCTTGAACATCATCACCCTGCCATCACTGCAAAATATCGTTTTATAGATTGAGCAATACATCATCACAATGCCACAACTGCAAAATATCGAGCAATACTGCCTTCTTGAACATCATCACAATGCCACAACTGCAAAATATCGTTTTATAGATTGAGCAATACATCATCACAATGCCACAACTGCAAAATATCGCGCAATACTGCCTTCTTGAACATCATCACAATGCCACAACTGCAAAATATCGTTTTATAGATTGAGCAATACATCATCACCCTGCCACCACTGCAAAATATCGAGCAATACTGCCTTCTTGAACATCATCACCCTGCCACCACTGCAAAATATCGTTTTATAGATTGAGCAATACATCATCACCCTGCCACAACTGCAAAATATCGCGCAATACTGCCTTCTTGAACATCATCACAATGCCACAACTGCAAAATATCGTTTTATAGATTGAGCAATACATCATCACCCTGCCACAACTGCAAAATATCGCGCAATACTGCCTTCTTGAACATCATCACAATGCCACAACTGCAAAATATCGTTTTATAGATTGAGCAATACATCATCACCCTGCCACAACTGCAAAATATCGCGCAATACTGCCTTCTTGAACATCATCACCCTGCCACCACTGCAAAATATCGTTTTATAGATTGAGCAATACATCATCACCCTGCCACAACTGCAAAATATCGCGCAATACTGCCTTCTTGAACATCATCACAATGCCACAACTGCAAAATATCGTTTTATAGATTGAGCAATACATCATCACCCTGCCACAACTGCAAAATATCGCGCAATACTGCCTTCTTGAACATCATCACAATGCCACAACTGCAAAATATCGTTTTATAGATTGAGCAATACATCATCACAATGCCACAACTGCAAAAAATCGTTTTATAGATTGAGCAATACATCATCACCCTGCCACAACTGCAAAATATCGAGCAATACTGCCTTCTTGAACATCATCACCCTGCCATCACTGCAAAATATCGTTTTATAGATTGAGCAATACATCATCACCCTGCCACAACTGCAAAATATCGAGCAATACTGCCTTCTTGAACATCATCACAATGCCACAACTGCAAAATATCGTTTTATAGATTGAGCAATACATCATCACAATGCCACAACTGCAAAATATCGTTTTATAGATTGAGCAATACATCATCACCCTGCCACCACTGCAAAATATCGTTTTATAGATTGAGCAATACATCATCACCCTGCCACAACTGCAAAATATCGAGCAATACTGCCTTCTTGAACATCATCACAATGCCACAACTGCAAAATATCGTTTTATAGATTGAGCAATACATCATCACAATGCCACAACTGCAAAATATCGCGCAATACTGCCTTCTTGAACATCATCACAATGCCACAACTGCAAAATATCGTTTTATAGATTGAGCAATACATCATCACAATGCCACAACTGCAAAATATCGTTTTATAGATTGAGCAATACATCATCACAATGCCACAACTGCAAAATATCGCGCAATACTGCCTTCTTGAACATCATCACAATGCCACAACTGCAAAATATCGTTTTATAGATTGAGCAATACATCATCACAATGCCACAACTGCAAAATATCGAGCAATACTGCCTTCTTCAATATCACCACAATGCCACAACTGCAAAATATCGCGCAATACTGCCTTCTTGAACATCATCACCCTGCCACAACTGCAAAATATCGAGCAATACTGCCTTCTTCAATATCACCACAATGCCACAACTGCAAAATATCGAGCAATACTGCCTTCTTCAACATGATCACAATGCCACAACTGCAAAATATCGTTTTATAGATTGAGCAATACATCATCACAATGCCACAACTGCAAAATATCGAGCAATACTGCCTTCTTCAATATCACCACAATGCCACAACTGCAAAATATCGCGCAATACTGCCTTCTTGAACATCATCACAATGCCACAACTGCAAAACATCGCGCAACACTGCCTTCTTGAACATCATCACCCTGCCACAACTGCAAAATATCGAGCAATACTGCCTTCTTCAATATCACCACAATGCCACAACTGCAAAATATCGAGCAATACTGCCCTCTTCAACATAATCACAATGCCACAACTGCAAAATATCGTTTTATAGATTGAGCAATACATCATCACAATGCCACAACTGCAAAATATCGAGCAACACTGCCTTCGTGAACATCATCACCGTGCCACAAAACGAAAATAGCAGTAAACACATTTGTACTTACATAGGTAGGATAGGATTTTTTTATATTTCTAAATAATTGTAGTATGCTATAATCACACTTAAAAAGAAAAATGAATTATTTAAAAATTGATTAAGTTAAGTTTTTCGTATAGAATTTGTGAATTTGGTCTTTTTTTGTAAAATGTGTACATATGTATATTAAAGCATTGTAAAATTAAAAAAACAAAATCAACTTAAAAAATATGTTAAAAAAATTATAAAACTTTATTTTATTTTCCGATAAATTAACAGAATTTGTAAGTATATATGCGTCAATTAACTGAAGTAAATAGTACCTGGGTGACCGAGACTTCCTCGGTATTTTTCGAATTTGCCGCATAATCTTACTTACCAAGAGCATAAACTTTCAAAATAGATTTCCAAAATATCGAACACTAACCACAAAAAGTCACCTAACATACTTTGGCGACACCTGTTGTGTATTAAATATTCTGGTTGGTATACGGCCAAAAATACCTTTCATTTGATACCCCTACTGCCATATATTGCTTAATATTTAAAAAAAAATCGGAAAGGTGGCAGCCCTCTAAGCTTCCTTTAGTGCCAACAGCCAAGTAGAAAATATTAGAAGGAAGCATACTATCCATCTACCAAATTTCATCGAAATCGGTTTATCCGTTCCCGGGATAGTGGTCGATATCTGAAGGAATAAATAAAATGCCTTCAGGTGGGAACTCTAGGTGGTAATACTACGCGAAAATATTTTGGTTGGTATACGTCCTAAAATACCTTTAATTTGATACCCATATTGCCATATATTCCTAAATATTAAAAAAAATTGATATAGGTGGCAACCCTAAGGACCAACCCAAGTGGCAACACCAAAGTAGAAAATCTTAAAACAAAGCATAGTACCTGTGTACCAAATTTCAAATTTCGGATATAAAGTGTGAAAATAAATATTTTTCTGAACCTTCTCAGCGTGTAAATTGTCTTCGCAATTGAGGGTAGCAGGAATTTATGAACTACTTACATCCCGAGCAACGCCGGGTACCCTGCTAGTTAAAAGATAAAATAAGAATGCGAAGAACAAATCTGTACAAACAAAAATTTTTCTTAGTCATATACAAACCGAGTAAATTGGATTGAAAAAATAAAAATTTAACAAAACAAATTTTAATTCCTACAACAATGGCATGGTGGAAAGTTGCACTTCACGGTATACTGACAGGAATAGCAGGATACGAGGTAGGCAAAGAAAGTTCACAAGGACAAGTGATCAAATCGGTAAATAACATAAGTACCAAAGAACACCAAGAAGAAGCTTATCAATTTTTCTCCACCGTAAGAGATAAACTTGTATCTTCCCTAGCTAGATACAACATAGAATTTAATGTACCAATAACAGTAGAGGAAAAAATCCTACCAGATTTAAATTTATTATTGTCAGAACGCGCCCAGAGCCCAACTCCATCACGCTCGCAGAGTCAGACCCCAGTAGTAGAAGATTCCAAACCATAAACGTCACAATGGTGCAAACAGTAGTTGAATTTATTAAAACTGCTTCATCAGTGCTACCGGAGTTTGATGGTAAGCCGGAAAACCTACACAGTTTCAAAGATGCCCTTGATATACTTGAGCACGAAGCTTTAGCAATCACAATGATAAAAACAAAACTTAAAGGGACAGCAAGAAATTTCATCAGTAATGAAAGCATCTATGGTGCTAAAATAAAAATTAAATTGAAAACTGCAATAAAGGGCGAATCAGTTAAAGTTTTAACTGCTAAACTCCTGAACATCCAACAGAATAGCAAAACTGCTTACCAATACCCAGCAGAAATAGAAAAAATTACAAGGTCATTAGAAGCAGCGTATATTTCGGATCGACTCAATCCAGACTTAGCAACGAGATATTCAACACAGGGCAGTCAAAGCCATGTGTAAAAATTGCTCTAATGACAAGGTTAAGAATATAATGTAAGCGGAAACGTTCACAACAATGAACGATGCGATCTCTAAGTTCACCAATAGCTGTACCGAAATAACAGGTAGCTCGAATACAATTTTAAACGTACGACAGCAGAGTCAGTACGGGAGTAATTTTCGTGGAGGTTGCAGAAGTAACAATTATGGGAACTACCAAAGTAGGAGATTTAGACCGCAACCGAGATACAACAACAACTCCAGGTTCAACAGTAATAACAATAATAACAGCAGAGGATCACAAGCCCAAAACGGCAATAGACCTTACAATCAGACCCGTAACGTGCGCAGCTGCACCCAGACGGAAAACCAGGAAGCTCCACTTCGAGATTAAAAGAAACAAAAATATGCGTACTTAACTTACATCTCAACAGCTATATATCAACAAGGACGTCCCTAAATAATTCGATTTCAAATTTCCTAATTCATGCAGGATCAGAGATCTCCATTATAAAAAACATCAAATAAGTAAAAGTCATAAAATAAATTCGGAACAAATCACAGATTTAAAAGGTGACCTTCTGATTTACCATAAATTTCATGTCGTGGACGACGACTTCCCAATCCTATGCGATGAAAAAACAGGACTAGATTTCATAAAGAAGTACAATTGTGTTTTAGATTATGGAAAAACAGAGGATAAACTAATCCTAAGACCATATGATTTTCCCCCAACCATAACAATGCACCTAACAAACAGTCTGTCTGTCAACACAATTACGATCCCTGCTAGCTCTGAAGTCATTAAACAAGTTAAAGTAAACTCTAATAACAAAAACATTTTCATCCCACACCAACAATTATCTGAAGGCATTTTCATAGCAAACACAATTACAAATAAGGACCCAACTTTCGTTAGAATTATCAACACTACACATAAGAACACAACTATTCAAAATTACAAGATCAACAAAGAAAATGTAAACGGTAACACACTAATTAAAACAGAAACACATAGTAAAAGTTCAAACGATACAGAAAAATTAAAAACATTAACAAACAATTTTCCGAAATTTGAATTAGAATTCATAGACATATTTGCACTAGAAACCGAACCAATCTCCTCTAATAATTTCTATAAACAGAAATTATGCATGAGGGATGACACTCCCGTTTACATAAAAAATTACAGAAGATGATATATGTAATAGAACCCTCAATATCAGAATATAACAGCCCAATATTATTAGTTCCTAAAAAATCACTCCCAGGAAACAGAAAAAAGATGGAGACTAGTGGTAGACTACAGACGGGTAAATAAAAAGCTGGCAGCAGACAAATTCCCACTCCCAAGAATCGACGATATTTTGGATCAACTTGGAAGAGCAAAATATTTTTCTTGCCTAGACCTTATGTCAGGTTTTCACCAAATCGAATTACATTCCGACTCTAGGGATATTACTTCATTCACTGCCGAAAATGGCACATAAAGATTCAAAAGATTACCCTATGGATTAAAAGTAGCACCAAATTCATTGCAATGAATGATGACACTAGCATTCGCAGGCCTCAAACCATCCCAAGCATTTCTCTACATGGACGATTTAGTCGTATTAGGTTGTTCTGAAAATCGTATGCTTAAAAATTTAAGAGACGTATTTTCTACCTGCAGAAAATTCAACCTAAAATCAAATAAATCCATCCAAATAAACTACGACATGCAACTTACAATTATGGATGGAAAGACTTTTAGTGTCGTTAGTGATACATCGGTACAATCGTGTCCAATCTGCCAGGCAACGCCTAAAACAATAAATAATTTAGCCCTTCTGCCGCGTTAGAAAAAAATCACACTTTTAGTGTTTTGGGTCAATTTGACCCACTCATGAAAACATAGCGCTACTTATAAGTTTTTTAACCAAACTTCATATTTATTTTCATTTAAAATCATTTATTATTTAATATAGAAAAGATTTGCATTTATTGGTAAATCATCTACTGACATTTTATACACACTAAGCTGCTAAATGCAAAGTCTGTTTCTAGATGACAGTGGAAAAGATGCTGCAAATTTTCTACGACATACATATGCACTCATGCATAAAACGGGGGTTCGCAGAATTGTTAGTACTAATGAAGCTTTCAATAATTGATAAAGATGGAATGCGAAAAATTCGAAAAATTTATGCAATTTTCCATAAATACTGTTCTTTATAATAGTTTCCTAAAAATGTATATATTAGGGTATACTAAATCACATGGTGGGTCAAATGGACCCAGTAACACAATAAGTGTAGCAAAAACACTTTAAGATATTTTTAGTAGTGTTGAAAACCATTACGGTTTTAATTTGTTAGCAAACCCCTTCTATTTAATGCAGAAAACAAGTGGAAGAAGAATCAACTCGATTCTATGAAAGAAACCTATGAGTTTCGTTAACTTGTTCCGAAAATTGGGTCAAATTGACCCAAACATAGCAGAAGGGTTGGATGAAATTTTCGAACGAAGGAGTGACGAGTCATGTTATCAATATGGTTTATCGACTTTGCACCCATACATACGATTTGTGGAATGCATCCCACATATTGCCTATCGCCTCAAAATAAAAATTTATTAAAGAAAATCCAAATCATGTAAAAAATGAGCTAAAAGGCATTTAAGTATTGTATGTAAGTTTTTACATTTATTTCATACTAGCAGGGTACCCAGCTTTGTTCGGTATGTACCAAAGTAGTTAATAAATTCCTGCTACCTTCAATTGCGAAAACAATTTACAGGCTGAGAAGGTTCAGAGCAATATTTATTTTCCCACATTATATCTCCTTTATGTATGTCTACGGCAACCAACAAAAGTAAAGGCGTTTTTTAACAGTCTAACTTCGACATTTTGTCATCTCCCCTCTATTTGACTCTTTAGCTTTGCCTAAACATTCCCCAAGTCATCCACAGTAATTTTTGAAAGAAACTTCAAATATACAGTAACAACTTATCTAGAGTTTTATTAAAGATATGCTGATACCCGCATAGGACGGGAGTGTACATATGCAATTGATTTTTGATTTTGCTGAAATTGAAGAAAAAGTGAACAATAATTTTAGAGGCGCGCTTAGTTTTTTTTTTTTTGACAAAGTAAGTGAATTTTTCTTCATATAAATTTATGTAGGAAAAAAAAATTTCATAGGTGCATACCTAGCTAAAAATCAGTATATCTTTTTTGTTTGTCGTTCGATTTTGATAGTGCAGGTCCCTTTCTAAGCTTCAAGCAGTTCAACCATTAGTGAAACTCTCATCAAAATTCATTCCTTAGTTTCCAATATCCTTAAGTTCAAACAGACAAACAGACAGACAATAATTTTAAAAATGGATCAGATGAACTCTATAGCATTCCCCAAGTCATCACCAGTCATTTTTTCAAAGAAATTTTTAATGTACGACTTTTCTCGAGATTTATTATAGTATATATTTAACTTAAACAATGTTTAAAACGTATAAAAAGTATAACTAAGTCAACAAAAAAAAATAAGTGTATTCTTGAAAAATTATCAAGCTTGATAAATAGTTAAGAAAAAAATAAGTATTTCATTTTTAGTAAAACTCAAAAATTATTTTTATTTTTGCGTCAAAGCCAAATGAAGTCATTTTAATTCTGACTCAGAATTCAAAACGTTTGAAATATTTTTTCTGATTATTTATCATGAAGACAAAATCGGGGGGTAAGGTTGTTCAGAATCTTTAGCAACTTAGGAAAGTGTTTTTTACACACAATTTGCTTACCTTTCCATTTCGATTCTTGTTCGCAAAATAAACATATGGCATTTAGGAATGTTACTCAACAAAGTTAACCGATTTAGGTATTTGTTATCGGTGAGGGAAACTAAGTTGCCACATGGTACACAATGAAACTAATATAATAATTTCGACGTCGATTATAAAAGAAATAAAAACTTTCTTCATTTTTTAATACAATTTGTACAAATAAATTTGGAGCAAAAAAGAGCTAAAAATGAAAAAAAGGACTAGAAAAAGAGCTAGGAGCTAAAACAGAATTTTGGAGCTAAACGCCAAAAAAAAGAGCTAGATCTAGCTCTAAAAGCACCAAAATGGCAACACTGCTAATGACAAGGTCAAAGTGATCATGCAAGCAGGAACGTTCACAACAATGAACGACGCAATTTCGAAATTTACTAACAGTTGTACCGAAACCACTGGCAGCTCAAACACGATCTTAAATGTACAACATCAAAGCCAGTACAGGAGTAATTTCCGTTGAGGTTACCGTAGTAATAACTATGGAAATTACCAAAATAGAAGATACAGACCACAACCAAGTTAGAACAATACTTCTAGATCATACAATAAAAACAATAATAACAATCAAAGAGGATCACAATCCCGAAATATAAACAGACCATACACACAAACCCGTAACGTGCGCAGCTGTACCGAAACGGAAAACCAGGAAACTCCACTTCAAAATTAACAAAAAGAAAAATATGCGTACTTAATCTAAACTTAAACAGCTACATATCTACAAGGACATCATTAAACAATTCATACTCAAATTTTTTAATTGATACTGGAACCGATATCTCCATAATTAAAAAACAGCAAATAGATAATAAAGGAAAAATAAATACTGAACAAATCGCAGATTTTAAAGGCATTGGTCAGGGAATAACTAGCACTTTAGGCACAATCAAAGCAGATCTAAAAAGCGATGACCTTCTAATTTATCATAAATTTCATGTTGTAGAAGACAACTTTCCAATTCCATGTGATGGAATAATAGGCCTAGATTTCATAAAGAAATACAATTGTATTCTAGATTATGGCAAAACAGAGAAATTCCCAATCCCAAGAATTGATGACATTCTAGATCAACTTGGAAGAGCAAAATAAAAAATTTAAGAGACGTGTTCTCTACTTGCAGAAAATACAACTTAAAATTACAGCCAGATAAATGCCTATTTTTCAGCCAAGAAGTAACTTATTTAGGACAAAAATGTACAAACAAGGGAATATTAAACGATCCAAGCAACAGTACAAAATTATCCAACACCAACAACAGCCGATGAAGTTAATAGATTCGCAGCCTTCTGCAACTATTACAGAAGATTTGTACCGAATTTTGCAGAGCACTCCAGAAAATTAACTAGGCTTTGCAAAAAGAATGTTACCTTCGAATGGACAGAAGATGTCAAAAAGCTTTTGTCTACTTAAAGGAAGCATTAATTAGTCCAAAACCAATTGCTTACGCTTCAAGGTCCTTTAAAAAAGGAGAAACTAACAAAGCTACAATAGAAAAAGAATTGGCCGCGATTCATTGGGCCATAACCTTCTTCAGACCATACGTATATGGCAGAAAATTCCTAGTTAAAACCGACCATCGCCCTTTAACATACCTATTTTCAATGAAAAGTCCTTCATCTAAGCTGACACGAGTAAGACTCGATTAAGAAGAGTACAATTTTGAAGTGGAGTACATAGCTGGTAAAGAAAACCACATAGCGGACGCATTATCCCGCATAACTATAACAAATTTGAAAGACTTGTCAGTGGAAGCAAGCAAAATATTAAAAATAACTACCAGATCAGCAACTAAAAAGAATAGCAAGAATATTGAGAATAAAGAAAGTCATACAGAGAACCCCAAAATATATGAAGCGCTAAATAACCACAGACGCCAGTGGATACGCTTGTGGAGCAGTCCTTAGCCAATAACATGATGGCAAACAGTTACCAATTGCTTATGCGTCAAGAAGGTCCTTCACAAAAGGCGAAACCAATAAAGCCACAATAGAAAAAGAATTGACCGCAATCAATAACCTTCTTCAGACCATATGTCTATGGCAGAAAATTCCTAGTTAAAACCGACCATCGCCCTTTAACATACCTATTTTCAATGAAAAGTCCTTCATCTAAGCTGACACGAGTAAGACTCGATCTAGAAGATAACGATTTTGAAGTGGAGTACATAGCTGGAAAAGAAAATCATATAGCGGACGCATTATCTCGCATAACAATAACAAACTTTAAAGACTTGTCAGTGGGTAACATATTAAAAATAATTACAAGATCAACAGCAAAAAATACCAACAATAATCTTGAGAAAAAAGAAAGTCACACCCCCCAAAATATATGTTTTCAATCCGCCGAAATTATATTTCAAAAAAGGAAATAAAATTTGTAGCAAGTTAGATACAAGCAACCTCATTGTTGAGGATAAAATTGACGTAGGACAATTCTTTACCAGGCTCGAAAGAGAAGCCGGCAATTTAAGACTGGTACAAATACAGCTGTCCTTAGGAGACAAATTGTTTAAACGAAATTATACTGTAGTAGGCAAATTTATGGAAATGGGCAATAAAGTTCTCAAAAAGCTAACAATCGCGCTAACCCCAGAGGTTATATACGTGACAAATACCGGGAAAATTAAAAAAATTCGTAAAAAGCTGCATCCACTGCAAGGAAAATAAGACATATGTATAAGCATTTAAAAGAACCGATGACAATAACGGAGAAACCTCCAAAGGCGTATGTATATGCGACCTAACAAAATATTTGGTACCTATCCCAGTCCCAAGCAAACACGCAATAACAGTCGCTAAAGCCGTGTTCGAGCATTTCATCTTGATTTACGGACAAATGAAAACAGTCACAACAGATATGGGCACAGAATAAAAAAATAGCTTATTCAAAGAACTGTGTAAATTGTTGAAAATCGAACACAAAACTTCAACACCGTACCTTCATCAAACTTTGGGTACTGTTGAACGCAGTCACCGGAGTCAACGAATACATACGTTCATACATATCCAGTGACAACGACGATTGGGATGAATACCTCACGTATTTCGCGTATTGTTAGAATACGACGCCATCTACCACGCACAAATATTGTCCATTTGAACTAATATGTATTTGCAAAAACCCCACCGAACTACGATTTTTTAAAAGAGAATGAAATCAGCCCTTTGTACAATCACGAAGCTTACGACAAATAGGTAAAATACAGACTCCAAATAGCCCAGCAAAGAGCTAGAAATTAACCCAAGATGCTAAAGAAAAACAAAAAAACCAATTACGACAAAAATAATTATAGTAAGGAAATCAACATAGAATATTTAGTATAAGTTAGAGAAGAGGCCTACCATAAGTCAGAAAATAGACCAAGTGGGCACTACAAAGTTAAAAGTATTGATAAATATAATAATTTTACCTTAATTCCACATAGCATAGGAAGTATCAGTAAAAACAAAAAAAAAATATAATTCATAAGAATAGAATTAAAGCAACATACGCCAGTAGTAATAAAAAAAAAATATAATAAACAAACAAAAAAAAAACACTCCAACTTAATCAGTTTGATAACGGCACAAGCCGAAAAGAAAACAAGTAAGGAAAGGGCTGTCTTCGGCTGTGCCGAAGGCTTTGTACCTTTCATGAATGCCAAACCACACTTATCGGAACAATCGATTGTATGGGAGCTATACGTTGTTGGTCCGATCTGGCTGATTTTGCCTACATATGTTACATATGTATATAATATGTAGCAAACGTGCAAAGTTTAACGTTCCTAGCTCTGCGAAATTGATAGCCCAAAACCCATATATCGAAACTATCGATTATATGGGAGCTACATGTCATGTTGGTCCGATCTGAGTCATTTTCACTACACACGTAACAAATACAATTCGTACTAAACTTGCAAAATTTTACTTTCCTAGCTTTTGAATTGCAAGAGTTATAGGCCAAAACCCATTTATCGGAACAATCGATTGTATGGGAGCTAAGCCTTGTATCGGTCCGATCTTGCTGGTTCCGACAAATGATTAATCCTAAGCAAAATGGCGACTGCTTGCAAAATTTCATCGAGATATCTCTAAAACTGAGGGACTAGTTTGCGTTCAAACAGACGGACGGACAGACGGACATGGCTAAATCAACTCGCCCATCGCCCTGATCATTTCGGTATACTTAATAGTGGGTCTATCTCTTCTTTTTCTCATACTTACAAAGATCGGACCAAAGTTATAATACCATTTCATGTTCATGAAAGGTATAAATATACCGCATATAATGTTCGAAATAAAAACTATAAAGAATACAATGAAGACAAAAGAAAAACCACACTGATAAAAATGATTTCCTCAAAATTAGGAAAGCTCCATACAAATTCAAGTAAATGAAGGGAACAATATTGCACCAGCAATATAATATAATATTGTACAGCATTAAAAGAAAGAAATTGTTATACTTAAATTCAAGTAAGTTTTATCCTTAGAGATAGGAAACACTTACTCAATTTATTTTTTTTTAATTAAGTAATTTTTTCTTACTTTTAAGTAGGACTTGTACTAAAAATGTAGGATTTATATGTCATTAAGTTAAGTAAATATGCCCTTAATCTTTAAGTAAATATTGTACTTAAACCAAGGACAATAACGTCCTCAGCCTAAGTAAATATTGTACTTAAACCAAGGACAATAGTGTCCTCAGCCTAAGTATAAGCATTTCATCAAACCAAGTATATGTTATACTTAAATTGAGTATTTAATATACTTACTTTTGAGTAATTCCTTCCTATTTTTAAGTGCAAAGTTCCTTGATTAAAACACACACAATTTTTATTTATGAAAATATAAATGTTATTTAAATGAGAAATCTAATTGAATTGGAATTTTGAATATTGCATTGTACATAAATATATGTGACTAAATGCTTTTAAAAATGATACTTAGGTTTTACATATTTACATTCATTTAGGTTATGTGCTTCAATTGGTGGATACTTAACTTCTTGTAGATTAATTATTTTATAATCATTTGTTTCTTCTCTTAGCAAATATGATAGTAAATGCTTTTCATATTCTATTTCAACTTTTTGTAAAAGCATATTAACTTCTTCGTTTAACTTAAAAACTTCTTTGATTTTATAAATGATAATTTTAGGTTTCAACACAAAAACATACATATCTGATTGAAACATTGTGGCGTATTGTTTACAAAAATCAAAGCATGTACATTAAGGTGGATCGACAAAAAAAGTGTTTCCAGTCCACCGCTAAGATTAAAGATATTTTGAAGGCGATCCCAAAAAAATTTTTTTTCTTTTTGCCACGCCCCTCCGATGGGCTATTTACTTTTTTTGACACTACGTCGCCATTTTAAGTCTGATTTTAATGATCCGTACACCGTTGTTCATGGCTTCGAAGCCGCCACAAATCCTACCTTAATCATTTTTTATTCCGAGTTCAAATTCTAGTTGTTGTTGTTGTTGTTGTTGTTAGCAGTGCTTCGCCCTGCCCAAAGGGCCAGAACACTCCTAGTTGTCATCGGGCTCTTCTAACGGAAGTCCAAGGAAACGCGCTGTTTCAACACGGTTGGACCAAAGTGATAAGGGAGTTAGAAGAGTATGTTCCGAAGAACACGAAAAGAGATGTTGCGTGTCGTGGGGGGCCATACCGCATGCAGGGCATGTGTTTGGTATGGTAGGGTTCAGTCTGGACAAATAGGAGTTCAGCCTATTGCAATATCCAGACCGAAGTTGAGCCAGCATGACTCTAGTCTCCCTCGGAAGGACACGTTCTTCCTCAGCAAGAACGGGTGGTTGGGCACCAATAACGGGGTTCACAGGCCGGGATCTGAGGGATCTGTCCACCGACTCAGTGTGGAGGTCCTTTAGACATAAGCAAACAACCCGTTGCAGTTCTGATGGCGGTGTTTTGGCAGACCTGCAATTTCCTCCAGTTGGTGTCGTGAAGGTTAGGCGACCATATGGGCGCAGCATAATCAATAACCGGTCGGCCAATAGCCTTATAGGTGACCAGCAACGTTTCTTTGTCTTTGCCCCAAGTACTGCCGGCGAGTGACTTGAGGATCTTGTTGCGGCTTTGTACCTTTGAAGCTATTGCAGTGGCATGATTAGCGAAGGTGAGGCTATTGTCGAATGTAACCCCTAGAATTTTGGGGTGGTTGACAGTAGGTAGTGGAACACCATCTACGTGGACATTCAACTCCTGCCCCATCTGCGCAGTCCACGTGGTGAACAACGTCGCCGTAGATTTAGTCGGGGAAAGAGTCAGGTTCCGCTCTGTGAAGAAGCAGGAAAGGTCGCGCAGGTAGTCATTCAGTCTCGTACAAAGTTCGTCTGTCGAAGGTCCTTTGCCCGTGGCCATCACAGTGCAGTCGTCAGCGTACGAAACGATGGAGACCCCCTCTGGTGGGGGAGGGAGGCTCGAGATGTAGAAGTTAAACAGAAGAGGTGAAAGAACACCACCCTGCGGAACCCCTTGTCTAATTCTTCTAGGTCTACATCTCTCGTTTCGAAACTGCACTGACGCCAGCCGACCGTTCAAGTAGTTAGCGGTCCAACTTTTTAGGCCGGCAGGAAGCGGTGTCTCCTCCAGGTCTTCAAGGAGTGTGGCGTGGTTCACCGTGTCGAAGGCTTTCGACAGGTCAAGTGCCACGAGAACCGTCCTGTGGTTTGGTTGGTGTTGGTTCAAACCGAAGTTAATCTGCGTCGTGATGGCGTTCAAAGCTGATGTTGTGCTATGGTTTTTACGGAAGCCATGTTGATGATTGGCCAGCTGCAGGTTTGCAGTATAATATGGGAGCAGAATAGCCTCTAACAACTTCACTACCGGCGAAAGGAGAGATATCGGACGATAAGAGTCTCCTTGATTTGCCGGCTTCCCAGGTTTTAGGAGGGGGACCACAGTCGCATGTTTCCAGATATCTGGTATAACGAAGGTGGACAGTGAGAGGTTGAATAGAGCCGCCAAGTACTTGTGCCCCTCGTGGCCTAGGTGTTTCAGCATCTTCATGGCAATTCCGTCGGGTCCGAGTGATCTTGAAGGTTTGGCCTTCTTTATAGCTTCCTTGACCTCTGCAGCGGAGACGACAATGGGCGCGGCTGTGTGTTTGTGTTTGGCGCGCGTTTGATGGCTTTTCTCTTAGCCCTATCCGCAGGAGAATGCAGTATAAATTGCCGGCAGAATGCGCTCGCGCACTTCCTGGGGTCCGACTTGACGTTATCGCCGAAAGCAATGGCGACCTTGTCATTGTATTTGGTCGGGTTGGATAGGGCCTTGACTGTCGACCATAATTTGCCGACCCCGCCGGAGAGGTTGCATGACTCTAGGTGTTCTTTCCACTTCTTCAATTTATGATCATTGACAGTCCGACGGATTTCTGCGTTGAGATCCTTTATTCTTGGATCTGCGGGGTTCAAGAGTCTCACTTGGTCACGTTCTCTTGCCATTACCGCTGCTTCCGCAGGGAAATTCGGCCGAATTTCCGGGATTCTGCCAGCAGGGATGAAGCGGCCAGAGGCTGAATCGATGACTTTGCGAAACTCTTTCTCACCTTTGCATACGTCCGTCGGTGTGGGTAGGTCAGCGAAGGAGTGCTCTGTAAAGTCCGTGAAGCGGTCCCAGTCCGCTTTACTAAAGTTAATGTACGTTCGTTTTTCTGTCGTTATGAAGTCGGACGGTCGTTCGATGTCTAGTAGGATGGGTAGGTGGTCAGATGCCAGTGTAAGCATAGGTTGCCAGTTAACGTGGTTGATAAGGCCCGCACTTGAAATGGAGATGTCTGGCGAACTGTGGCAGTTACCTGCCACCCTAGTGGGGGCATCTCCATTCAATGTACAGAATGCCGAATTATCTATTTGCTCTGCGAGTGCGTGCCCTCTGCTATCTGCTGGCAAGTTGGAGTGCCAGAGATCGTGATGTGCGTTGAAGTCGCCTAAGATGAGGCAGTTATCACCCCTTAGCAACGCACTAATATCAGGGCGATAATCACGGGGACAGCACGTAACAGGGGGAATGTATATATTTAACACTCGCAGGTCGACGTCGCCTGTCCGGACTGCTATGCCCTGGCATTCAAGGGTAGAGTCCCTGGGGTCAACGTCAGGGGCAAACAGATTATATTGTACAGTATGGTGTGTAATGAATGCGAGGCCGCCCCCATGACCGCTGGGACGGTCATTCCTATGTACGTTGTACCCATCACGAGTACGTAAGTCCGAGTTAGCATTCAGTTTGGTCTCCTGAATGGCGGCCAGTTTAATGTTGTTCATAAAGTCTGTTATCTCCGCGATCATACCAGCTAACCCGTTGCAGTTCAGCTGTAGGATTTTGAAGTGTGTCGGGAGGGAGGGTGGAGGCATGCTGGGGGTAAGGGACGGATGCGGTTGCCTAGGTGGAGGTGGGCATAGTCCCAAGCTGTGACGCAGTCTAGGGTTCAGCGCGTCTTGGCCGATGTTGTGTGGCGTGGAGGGCGGCTGAGTACTGCAGCAAGGGGCAATAAATGCATCCGTCCAAAGGTTCCTGTTTGCGAGCCCAGAGCACATATGGATGTGACACAGGCCAAGGCAGTTATTGCACTTAACCGATGCCGCAGGCGTATATAGTCTTTGCCGACAAACAGTGCACGTGGTGAAAGGTACGAGGAGGTTATGTTCCTGACCCACGTGCATGCTGGAAGTAGGGGGGGACGAGAGTGGGGACTGAGGTGAGGCGGGAGCAGCAAGGCTGCAGGTCGTGAAGACCGGGCCACTGTCGTGGCCATTTGATGATGGTAGGTGCGGTGTGTGTGCGCCGGAGCGACGAGAACCGCCGGACGCGCGTGTGCGCGAACAACATGGTGCCTCAAAAGTACTGAAAAAAGTACGGGTTCTGGGGATGGCAGGGTTAAGTCCTGAGCATCCAGATCTATGCAACCATCTCTTGCATTTACTGCATTGAACGGAATGTGAACGTTTAACATATATTTTCTTCCAGCAGACGCAGCAGATCCAGTCTCTCGGTCCGGGGTTGGATTCGATACCAGCCCGTAGCAAGAGACATTGGAGCAACCCTGCTGCAAGGGATTGCTCCGAGGATGACAATTTAGGAGTGGGATTGGACAAATTGGACAGTGTACACTGAAATAACAGCCCTTGGCCGGGTAAAACCCGGGTCATTCCGGTACGTAGAACCGGCTGTTGTGGGAACGTACACGTAGTAGTGACTGTCGGTATCTCGTTTCACATCATACCTAAATTCCATTTTTTTTTAGTCTGTCGAAAAGTCCTTTAAATTCTGTGAAACTTTTTCTTTAACAGTTACTACTTTTGTTCATATCTAAAAAAGTTATAAAGGTTTCAAAAATCCATATGTAATATAAATGTTTGTGAGCTACGGAGAATTTAGGATTTTGTGAAAAATCGTCATAGATGTCATATACGGTTCTACCTTATAAGTATGTATTTGTATCATCTCTATGACAAATTCTTGCTTTTTCCTCTATTTATTTAAAAATTATAGTTCCGTGCGTTTGAATGCATTTTTTTAAAGCTTTGATCTGCAATCAATCAATCGGTTTTGAGCTTTCGCAAAGTAAACAACGTAGAAACAAAAGTGAAGTGAAGTAAAATCAAATACAAAAATAAGTTAAAAAAAAATCACAAAATGCCGTTTGAAGCGTGTGATATAGAAAAAAATAAATTACCAACAAGTGATGCAATATTTTTTATATATAATTAAAAAAAAATTAGTGAGGAGAGAGAAAAAAAATAAAAAACTGAAATATTATCATAGAGAAAATTGAGTAATCATAAACAAAAAACATTTAACTAAAAGTAATAGTAACCAGTGTTGCCAATTGTAGCATAATTGCCAAATTTAACACAGGGTTATATTTGGATTTTTGAAACCTTTATAACTTTTTTAGTTATGAACAAAAGTAGTAACTGTTAAAGAAAAAGTTTCACAGAATTTAAAGGCCTTTTCGACAGACTAAAAAAAAATGGAATTTAGGTATGATGTGAAACGAGATACCGACAGTCACTACTAGAATTTGAACTCGGAATAAAAAATGATTAAGGTAGGAATTGTGGCGGCTTCCAAGCCATGAACAACGGTATACGGCTCATTAAAATCAGACTTAAAATGGGGACGTAGTGTCAAAAAAAGTAAATAGCCCATCGAGGGGGCGTGGCAAAAAAAAAAAAAAATTTTTTTTGGGATCGCCTTCAAAATATCTTTAATCCTAGGGGTGGACTGGAAACACTTTTTTTTTGTATGGGGACCAATCCGCACTAATGTACATATAAGTAAAACAAATCTTTATGTTTGTTTAAAAAAATTTTATTTCCCTTGGTTATCCCAAGGGCAGCCGGTCTCAGCGGAAGAGTTGAAATAACTGAAAACATACGAGCGACGCTAGCGTCTAAATACCTACACTGAATTGCCCTAACTTTAGTTACTGCACGTTGTTAGCCGCGTGACTTCTTAGTTGCTTGCACTAGCAACTGCCAACCCAATTCCGTTTGCGCTTAGTTTGTTGTTGTCACGCGCAAGGTAAAAAGTGTTCGATCAGCATAATGGCCGGAAGCATTGCGATATTAAATTATTATTTGGAGTTGATGTGAAAAGTTGCAGACGCACCGTCAGCAGCAAGTTATATTTTGGCCGGATGGTTGGTTACCTGTGTTAACCACTCCCCCTCTTGAAGTGAAAGCGTCCTCGGTTTCTTTTATGACGTTCTTCAGTACCACCATATTTCTCTGCCGTTTTCGCAGAAATATTGCCACGCTTATAGCTACGGCCAATATGATTAGGAGCAAGGCGCTTCCCGATTGTATGGAGCGGGTCTAAATAAGGTTTCGTAAGTGAGCTATGTGCTTGAGGTTTTTTATGTTAATTCTTTGTAGGTGTGGAAGTGATAATAGCTCAATATGTTCGGTAAAGTTAACGTGCTGTGCGGGTACCGCCTTGGGATTTGAACGCATTACCTCATTCCAGTTGCTATAAACGGTGGAGTTTATTGTAATATCACCCTTGAATGTAATCAAAAAAGTTCCTCTAGCTAATCTTGTTAAATTCTCGTTTTGTATTATAGCGGGTTGGTCATTAATTAGAATTACGCCGTCATCGATCTCCTCAATGGCGGGCACGTGATCGGCGGATTTGGATTTGCAATTTGCGTAGTGTTGGTTCAGTAGTTGTCGTACACAGGGACTTTCTTTCAAGGGCTGGCAGAAGTTTGCTATTATGGCTTCCTTGCAATTATAAAGTGGGATGTATTCTCTGTCGCACTCGGCCATAAGATTCGTTTCTAAGGAAATAATCTTCCCTTCTTGGATTACGGGCAGCAAACTTTACACTATTACAAATTCTAGCTATTTTTGGGTATTTAATAATGAAATAAATAAGCTGTGTATTTTGAAATATCTTAAATTTAGAAATAGAAAGTATGTCAGTTATACTAGTATCTGTAGAGAGCTCAGCAGCCAATATATTACTTATTTCCATGCCATTGAGCAGAATGGGATTAATAATATTTACCTTTGCTGGTGCTACTGATGTAATGATAGTTTCTAATTGCATTATTACCGCTCTATTTCTAGCACTGACTAAAGAAAAGAGATTTCCTGTGTCAATCTGCGTCCGTTTTGCCTGTGCTTATTAACTGTCACCGTCAATTCGTTAATTTGTCTCTGGGTAGCTAGATTAATCGTTGCCTGTTGTTCATTTGCTTCTATTAGGGCTTCGGCTCTAGTCTCAATTGTCTGAAAGTCGTCAAAGTCCGGTGTGCCGGTTGTTACAGCGGCTTGATACTTGGTGTGTCGACAGCCAAGTTATAAGCGCTCGTAATAAATTGCAGGAAGGGGGAGAAATAAAAACTCGTTAGTTCATATATAAATACAATGGTGGTAATGTTTATTTACATTGATGATCAACGAATTAAAAGGTGGAAGTGGTTAGGTTAGAATCGAATTAAATTCAGGATAAAGTGATTGTGGATCAAGCTAAGTGATCTGTATTATATAAAGACTTACCTCACGGGAGTTGGCGGCTGGCGGTTTTCTCGACGTTCGAAAAAGAAGTGGCAGAGCTATTATTAATTTAGTTCGTCGCACCCACCGAATGCTAGCTCTCGCTATTATCCGGCCGGGTGCACGGTTATCGGTTTAAACCGAGATACATTGGAATAAAGCTCTGCACATTAGGGTGTGCCCCATTGCGGCAAGCAATATTTAACACGCACCCGGCGGCCAAGTCCCGTGCTGGAGCGTCAACGCTGCGCAGATTCCCTGTGTGCGGTTCTTATTTTGTAACATATACCCGGTTATTGCGGGTGGGCTCCCGAGACGACCAAGCCAAATATGGTGGCTTGTGTCAGAAGCCCTCCCACGGTCGATGGTGGCGCGCCGCTGACCATAATGCTGGCGTACACGTCGGCGCCCAAAGTAAGCCGGACTGGTGAGGACCGGTGGAACGTCGGATCCGCCAGCTTCATAAACTGGAACGGAGTAGCTACGGACGGATCTAGCGATGTGGTTGGGCTAAGCCGCGAATATCGAGCCACCATTGTGGCCTGGGTCGTCACCTCTCCAGCTGTGCCATATTTTCCACGAAGGATGAGTGTGCACCTCGCGTAGTACGTCGTGCCGGTAAGCTCCAATTGGAGGTCCTTAGCGAGGTTCGCGTCGATGATCGAGTTCGGAGCGCAGGAATCGATGAGCGCCCGCACTATGTGCAGTTTGCCCCCCGCAGCAATTCGAACCATGGCCGTTGGAGCGATGGCTACGAAGGCTCGCGTTATGGTGGTTTCTAAGGGCGCCTCCCTTAAGCGCCCGGTTCTGAAGCCGGACGGAGCGATATTTTGAAGCGCGAGAGTGCTGCCTTGGGCACGTGATTTATACGGGGCCGGCCTACCCGAAGACCGCCGTGACGAGCGGGACGGACGCGGTTCCGCCTCACCACGGCGCCCTCCGGTAGTACGGTGCGATGGGCGGAAAGGACGTGTCTCCGCGCCATCCCCGCGTTGCTTGTTGAATGGCTTCTCGTGCTGAAGCAGAGGTCGAAAACGGCGGGGTGTCGATGCAACCTGTTGGGTCGCTGATGTCAGTGCGGTGACGTCTTCCCTCCTGGTGACTTCTTCGTCCGCAACTTGTTCTGCCCATGACATCGTGGTCTCCGCTATGTGGATGGATAGAGCGTCATCCGAACTGGCTTCATCATCGTTGTTCTCGTGGGTGGTCGGTGGTGCCTCGTCAGTTTGTGTGGAGGTATGGTGCGGTTCGTTGCATCGATGGCACCGGGCTTCGCTGGGGCATGTCAAGACAGACAGACAGATTTTCGTTGTTGATATGTTAAACCCTATAAAACATCATGCTCAAGAGGACGTGTTTCTCGCCCGTATGATACGGCGTACGGCACATTCGTGTTGCCGCGGATGTGCTTACAGCATTATGAAGCAGCTCGCCTACAACACGGCTCAGTCAAGAAAGTACTTGCCCAAAAGTACTCATATCATTACGTAAAAATATTTTCGATTCTGCCATACCAAATAAAATGGGAAATTTTTCCGGTAAAAACAGAATTAAAGGGGACGATTTTAGAATGGGGTCCCATAGAGGGACCTATCCTGCGGAAATGTACCACTTTTATTGCAAAATTCATGGGACACCATTCTAAATCGCAGCCTAATTAAATTGTCCAGTGGAAAAGTAAGACCTTCAATAAACGGTTGACTGAAGTATTTTTCCGGACGTCGTATTTCATAATTTAAAGTTAATAAATGCATATTCCCACTTGATGACGTACACATTCATAATGGCCAAGACTTCACCTGGCCCAAGTGAAATCAATCCACCCGCACAATACGGCACGCTACGAAAAAGTGGTGGATTTTTGCAACGAGTACATACCCGTTACGATCATGTGTGGGTACCGATCGTTACGCGAAGTGGCCACGCTAATTCATTCAGCACTGCATACATTCCTGAATGAAGTGTCATTAATGGAAAAATTGTAGCGAGGTAAGTAGTAAAATTTGTTGTTGATAATTTTTCTTAAATTAATTTGTAATTCTTTTATTTTTCAGGTGGCAGGTGGATCGTTGGGGAACGGAGCAGTGGATACATGGCGGATTTCAAGGTAAGTATAAGTTCACGCTGCCGAAATCCTGTATCGTTTCGGCAGCGTTGAAACCATGTATGTACGTGTGTGTATCACTCGCTGTGGTGGCCGGCGCCCAGCGATGGATACATACATGAAAATTATGTAGATATCCAATTCTAATTTTTTATCTTTTTAGGTTGTATGGACAGCTTTCTATATGCCCCATCAATGAGCAGCCAAACATATGCTCCATCAATGGGCAGCATTCTATATGCCCCAACGGTGCATGCCACACAAATGCGTGACGCAAATATTAGTGCCCCATTGTGGCATGGCGCATGGGCGGGTGACGAAATTTTATTAATGCGCCGGGGGAATAAAATGCAATGCATAGTTTGAGAGATGTGTGCACTACGATGGTGCGTATGGCTATTGTACTCTGATGCACGAGCCGTCTCCCGTGGGCAACAAACAAAATGCAAGTCACGGGTAACTTCGAAGGTGGCTGTTGGCATGATCGTTCCCCACAATAACCAAGCCTCAATACTTCAATAAACGGTATGCAAGAGAAACAGCAACCGTTTTGGTTCAAATTATACATTTCATAAAATACGATAGAGGAAGATTTACAACGATGGTGATCTCACAAAATAGAAGCCAAAAACTTAGACAACAAGCAGATTGGAGTCGTATCGTGAGCTGCAGCAGCACGAACAGAGCAGTCTCAAATCAACATCGAATGCTGAGTGAGTTGCATGTGTGTTTTTATATTGTTTATACTATGTTGTGGGATTTTTATCCGAAGGTTTCTGGTTTGGATCCCGACCATTTTCTTAAGCTTTTTCCTTTTAAATATGGTTTATAATAAATCCTTATTCGTGCAAGAGGAGATTTTTGGTGTGGTGATTGCAATTTTTCTATACCGTCTGCTTCTGCCAGGCAAATATGTAAATTTCTTCTGAAAAGCCTTTCATGGCACCCGTTTCAGAGAACCTTTTCAAATGATTTTTCATGTTGCCTGTAGGGGGAATCGAACCTAGGTCCTTCTGAATACAAATGAAGCATATAAAATTTAAAACATTATTTTTGAACACTGAGAGACTTTTCACCTCTCTGAGAGTTTATTCAAAACCATATCTAACCGTTTGTGTAAATTGTCACAAACTTGTTTGGAAAACATTTACTTTTTACGCTTGGAGAATATTGTTTAATAAACTAGCTTACTTCCTTGTTTATTGGGTAATATTGTCTGCAAGGAATTCACGGTATTTCTTTCTGTCGTGTGAGGGGGGGCCTAGTAAAAACGCTACCCGTGTCCCGAATTTAGCACCATAGATATGTCATAAAAGTAGCCCAATTTTGGTTTATTTACAAAATGTGTTATGCCTAAATAGACCCATAAGCATGACGGAAATGAACGCAACTGGTTCCATCCTTATTGGGTACAATATATGTATTCGTGGGGGTCCATTTCTTTTGATGAAATGTCTAAAAACTTAAAAATCAGGGCATAGTTTTTTCCTATTCGATTTCTAGATTGTGTTCCAAAGTTTATTTAAAAATCTTCGATTTCGAAGTCGCGAAGGCGTATTCAGGAGCCAAAATTTTTCATTTTGTTGAATTTTGTAAGACTCTTAAGTTAATAACACGGTTATTTAAGAGCCAAAAGTCTTCATTTTGTTGAATTTTGTAAGTCTCCAGTACCTCAAACTGTTGATGTAGATGACTCTGGGGGGTACTCTTGTTGTCTTGGGCAACTTTTCAACTTCTGTGGCAGAGCGGTTCACCCGTCTGCGTTAGGGTTTCTGTTGGTCTCGCTATGTTTGGACGAGTGCATTTATTTTCTTGTAGCTGATCGGTTTGTCCGATCGCGGTGGGTATTAAAGAACTTGTTACATTTTAGTTTTGATTTTGTTAAGTCGCTTTGACTAAAGTTATGGCTTCCCTAATTCATTAAGTAATTAGAAGTGGAATTAGGGAGATTGAGAAGTGGAATATCACTAATGTTCGCCATCCTCGGTACCGGATGGTAGTAGGACCAATTTCGTAATTGGTCTGGTAGTCTGGCCCTTTGCTGTATCGAGTTCGACGACTCGGACTCGTTTATCGGGTCCCCGATGTAATTCCGCAATTCGACCTAATCTCCATTCGTTGGGGGGTAAGTTGTTCTCCTTTATGACGACCAGGTCTCCTCGTTTCAAGTTAGATTGTGGATGTTTCCACTTCACACGTTTTTGCAATTCGGTGAGGTACTCGGTTTTCCATTGTTTGCAAAACGTTTGGTGAAGGGACTTAAGTTTTTCCCATCGGTTGACGAGCGAAGCGCGGTTCTCGCTAACGTCGATCTCCGGTGGGGCTAATAAATGCCCACCGATGAGGAAATGCCCTGGGGTTAGTGGCTCCAGGCTAGACGGATCATTTGAGGAGGGGCTTAATGGCCGTGAGTTGAGACACGACTCAATTCTACAAAGTATCGTGCTGAACTCTTCAAGAGTAAATCTATGATCTGAAGCGATCCTCTTGAAGTGGTGCTTGAAGCTTTTTACCCCCGCCTCCCATAAGCCGCCCATGTGAGGAGCGCCTGCTGGGATGAAATTCCATGTCAGGGCTTGATGGCTGTATTTGGATAGGGTTTGAGTGCGAGCGTCCGCTAAGAAGGCTTTAAGCTCGGAACGGAGCGCCCTGGATGCTCCGACAAAGTTAGTTCCGTTGTCGGAGTAGATATTCTTTGGACAACCCCGTCTACCAACGAACCGATCGAAAGCTGCCAGGAAAGCGGCAGTACTCAGGTCGCTAGTGGCCTCCAGATGAATAGCCTTGGTAGAAAAACAAACAAAGAGGCAGACGTAGCCCTTTGAAACACGACATCCTCTTCCGCTGTAGGATTTTATGTCGAAAGGTCCGGCAAAATCTACGCCGGCATTCGTGAATGCTCGGGAAAAGGTAGCGCGTTCCGGTGGAAGGTTCCCCATAAGTTGGGTTTGAGACCGCTTCCGGTAAATAGTGCAAACCTTGCAATTATGAATGACAGAACGGATCTTATTTTTGACCCTCGGGATCCAATATTGCGTACATATGAGACGCAACATGAGTTGGTTTTCACCGTGAAGTGCGATCTGGTGAATAAACTGGACGAGAAGACGCGTGAAACGACAGGCGTAGGGGAGAATGATCGGGTGGCGCTCGTTGTAGGCGAGGTCTTGGGATGCGGCAAGACGACCGCCCACCCTCAAAATGTTATGGTCGTCAACGAAGGGGTTAAGGGGCAGGACGTCGCTTTTCGTCCCGATGGGTTTTCCGGACTTTATGTTAGCCAATTCTTCAGGATAATGTTTCTTTTGATAAATTTCTATTAAGCGTCTAGTCGTTGCCTTAATTTCGTCGGGCGAAATGAGGTACGACTGCGCTTTAAACGAAGATTTGGTTTTAGGATTAGTTCTTTGAGAGAACCTCATGACGTATGATATAACTCTCAAAGCTCTGGAAAATCTATCAAGAGGGTCCACACTATGTTTTACTTGCACAGCTGCGTGGCTTTGTATCCTTTTCCCTTCAATGTTCGTACCATATTCCTTTTCCTGGGTAGGCCATTTTGTCTTGTCTTCTTGTAGCCAAGAAGGTCCCTGCCACCACAAAATGTTTTCGACTAAGTCCTTCACTGATAGTCCTCTGCTGGCCAAATCTGCTGGATTTTGTGCGGATTCGACATGGTGCCAAGCTCTGTTTCCAACTTTCTCTATGATTTTTGTTACCCGGTGAGCAACGAAGGTTGACCAGGAGCAGGGGGGTTTTCTGATCCATGCTAGAACAATTGTCGAGTCTGTCCATAGATGTGTGTTTATATTTCCTATGTTTAGGTTTTCGCGGATGGAATCTATTATTTCGGCCAACAAGACAGCCCCGCTTAGCTCAAGTCGTGGTAACGATATTGTTTTCACGGGGGCTACTCTTGTCTTCGCCATTAAAATATTGACGTGTACTTGATCCTTCACCTTTGCTCGTAGGTAGACTGTAGCTCCATAAGCCTTCTCTGAGGCGTGGCAAAACCCATGTATTTCTACTCCGTTAGTCGGTGTAAAATATACCCATCGTGGTATTCGTATCTGATCAATTGCAGGGTAATCCTGCATAAAAGTTTGCCATCGTTCGAGGGTAGTTGGCGACACTGGCTCGTCCCAATCTGTCCCTTCCAGCCAGATGTTTTGCATTATGATTTAGGCTACGATGATGATTGGGGCCAGCCAGCCTAGGGGGTCGAAAAGTTTGGCAATAGCCGAGAGTATTGCCCTTTTGGTTAAAAGATCTCGATTGTCGATTGGTTTCGCTATAAAGTAGAAGTGATCAGAATGTGCGTTCCAACGTATACCTAGTGTTTTGGCAGTGCTGGAGTCTTCGAACTCCAGAAACTCTTCATTGAGTAGATGTTGTTTAGGTAGCCCCTTGAGTAATTTACTGCAATTGGAAGTCCATTTTCGAAGGGGGAAACCTGCCGAATGTAGTGCTTGCGTGATTTCGTCTCTCGCTTGGATCGCAGAATCAATGGTGTGACCTCCTGCCAGGACGTCATCGACGTACATACTTGTCCGCAGGATATTTGCAGCTATTGGTAATGAAGGCTCGACGTCATCTGCCAGTTGGTGCAGTGTCCTTATCGCCAGATATGGGGCACAGTTCACACCAAAGGTTACCGTCTTCAACTCGTAGACGCGGATCGGATCCTTGGGATTGGTGCGAAAGACGATTATTATGGCTCTAGATTTTATTGGAAAAACTATTGGAAATTTAGAGAATTTATCTATTGTTGTGAGAAAATGCATTTTGTCTGTTGAATAAATGTCAACGTGCAGGATTTCTCCTGGGTAGGAAGGTATGGGAGTTGATCCCATTTCGGAGTTTGGGGATGTCGTTGGTATTTGGCTTCATGACAAATTTTGCAGTTTGAGACTATTTCCTTTAACATTTTCCTTAAGTCAGGAAAGTAGTAGTTTTCTAGGACTTGCTGTTCGTTTTCGCGACAGGATCTATGTGCACGATTGTATTCAGTTTGGAGGATTTCTCTTTGGTCTTCCTTATTGAAAACGTCGATAACCTGTTTTGTAGTGTGACGGAACTTTATTCCCGAGAAAGATGTGGTGAGTTCGTTTTGGATCAGTGCCAAAGTGGGGAGTTCGCATAGCAACCCGTTAACAACGTTCGGATTAACACATTATGGATTTCAGTAAATCCTGTAGGTTACTAAAAGATATTCGATGCCTCACTCGTGTCCTAAAGAGGACTGACGTGCTAACCGGTAATTTGGCCCCTTCTTCCAGAATAATCTGAGTTTGGAAACAATTAATGGGGTTTTTTACCGTAGGTATTGCTTGAGTAAGTGACAACTCGCTGTTGGTGGCCATACTCTCTGTGTCTACCTCGTGATCCAAAGCATTTATGTATTGCCGGGAAAGTGCGTCGCCGACAAAGTTTTCTTTACCAGGTTTGTAGTGAAACTTGGGTGAAAATTCTTCAAAAAAAGCGCGCACCTTTTCATCTTTGCATTTGGGTTTTTATCGGACAAAGCGAAGGTGAGTGGTTGGTGATCTGTATAGATGTTTAAATGTTTTACGCCGTACAAATAGTTACGCAATTTTTGTAGGGCCCATACGATCGCCAAGAGCTCTCGTTCGTTGGTCGCATAGATTTCCTCTGTCTGAGACAGAGTTCTCGAGATCATGGTGATAGGTCTGCCGTTCTGTGACAAAACAGCGCCTACGGCATGTGAAGAGGCGTCCGTTGTCAGATCAAAGGGCTGCTTGTAGTCTGGATAAAGGAGCAGTACATCCTCTGATGCAAGAATCTTTTTAACTCTACCAAAGGCGTTAAGCGCTTCTTCATCTAATGTTATTTCAATTTTCCGGGATTGGTTAGTACCGATATTTCCATTTTCCCCACGTAAGTATTTTGTTAGGGGCTTTGTAAAAGCAGCGTAGTCCTTTACGAATCGTCTGTAATAGCCGGCCAATCCCAAAAATGAGCCTAAGGCTATCAAGGAAATCCAAAATATCTCTGACCTTATCGGGGCATGTTTTTATACCTTCTTTAGACACTGTAAAGCCCAGAAATTCTACGCTTTCCTGAAAAAATTTGGATTTGTCGGCGGATACTCGCATGTTAGCGGCATAACGTTTGTGTAGTACCTGGTCTATGTCCTTTAAATGTTTCTCAGCACTTTCTGAATAAATTATAACGTCGTCCACGTAGACATGGCATATTATACCGATTTCTTCTCTTAATACGTCATCGATAGCCCTCTGGAAGATGCTGGGACCTTTTTTTAAACTAAAAAGGAGCCTACAGAACTCGTACTTCCCGTTATTGACCGAGAATGCTGTTTTTTCCCGATCCTTTTTAGCTAACTTAATTTGGTGGAAGCCGGACTTGAGGTCTATTGTTGAAAAAAACCTGGCATTTCCAATGTTAGCCAGAATTACAGAAGTATCCGGGATTGGATACTTGTCGCTAACTGTTTTGTTGTTCAGTTTTCTAAAGTCTATCACGAGTCTGGACTTCCTATTACCGTCTTCATCGACGCCCTTTTTACTTACAACCCAAATCGGATTATTATAAGGAGAGCGTGATGGTCTTATTATACCGTCACACAATAGGTTCGAAATCTCCTTATTGACAAACTTGGCCGAAGTTATGTGGTATGGGTCGCTTTTTGAGTAAACGGGAAGGTCATCGGTGGTCCTTATTGTTCCTATGATATTGGTGTTATAGGGTAGAGCTTCATTGGGGTCCGCGAAAACTTTGGCATGTTGTTGCAATAGTGTAGGAATATCCAGCTCGCTCACGTTTGTTTCTATTAATTTATTCACGTCCGGGCAATAGTGATAAAAGAGCCTTTCCTGTCCACCATCATAACTAAGAAGTCCGTTTTTACAATCTATTTTATCGTTCACTTCGGTTAATAGGTCAAAACCTATGATACCGTCGAAAGTGTCCAAGCTGGGTAGGATAAAAAATCTAGTATTTTTGTTAAAAATGTTGATGGTACAACATTTGTCAACTTCAGTGGTGCCATGGATGGATTTGACTGTAAAGGTGCTGTTTGCTGGTTTGATTCCCTTTAGATCGTTTAGGTGTTTTATGTAACTCTTCGCAGCACCAGTGTCGATGAGGAATTTTATGCCTCTTCCCCCGATTGTCCGCTTGACGTAGGGCAAGAGGGATTTTGTCCTAAAAAAATCACCTCGTCATTTGCTTCGTTTTGGTATTCGACTGGTTGAAATTCTTCATAAACCTCGCTCTGGTAGTAATCATCGTTATTGGCATTATTCCAATATTCTCCCTTAGGCTCGTCCTGTTCATGGGTAAGGTTGTTTATCCTTTGTACCTTTGGTAGTGCCTGTTGGCCACTCCCGTGTGGTCTTTTCTCTGGCCTTTCCCTACCTAAAGAATCTGGTACTTGTTTCCCGAAGGTTTGAGTGGTGTTTCGGTTGGACAAGCCACTGGGGTTGCCAATACCTGGACGAGGAGCCCTTGGATAGGCTCCTTGATGGAACCTCTCGTCATTCCTGTTTATTGGAGGAGGTCCATTTTGTCTGAACCTTGAGAGCGTCTACATCCATTGGTACGACCCTTTGTGCCGGAGTTTGTCGCTGTTGGTCAGGCCGAATCATTCGGTATTGTAGTAAATATGAAAGTTGGTTGGGAGCCTGAATTGTTTGCCTGTTAAAGGACTGTGCAAACATTGACCTAGCTTGATTTGATTCAAGCTCCTGTGCTAAAGCTAAAGCGGAGGGGAGGTCAATGGGTCTGGAGGAAAATAGAATGTCACATAAATGACGATTGAGGCCCGAAATGAAAACACGAAGAGTATCCTCTCGATATATACTGTTGAGTGACTCTATAAGGGTGGCATTTCCACCGTGAGTCATGATTGTTTTGTTTATAATGAGTGTCAGTTTCTTTTCTACCTCATCGTAGAACGCGACTACTGATAGCTTACCCTGTCTTAAGGTAGACAGCTCCTGCTCTATCATATGGATAGGCCGTTTATCGGCGTAGGCAAAATCTAACCGTGCAATGATTGCTTTGAAATTGAGGACTGTGTTAAAGGACGAAAGCCCACTGTCCGCCGCCCCTACCACTTTATTTCTTATGATGCCCACTGCCTGGTAGTGCCTGGAACTTCCTTGGTATCCCTCGAATACCTTATATGCAGTGTACGCCGCTTGTCTCCAGGAAATATAACGGGCAGGATCACCCTTGAATTCCGGCATGGTTTTTACCAGATCCAAGGATTCTTCACAGAGTACATTTGGTTCGATTGTAACTGGTTCATATTGAACCAAATGGGCTGGAGTTTCCATCCTAGCTATCCTGCTTGTTAGTTCGTCTATGCGGGTTTGAAATTCGTGCCTAGAGTGTTCGGTCGCCGTACGGATTGCTGTATTTAGAAGGGCTTGGATAGTCTGGGTGTCCATCGTTTTGAATTTAAGAAATCTCTGATTTTGTATTTGTAATTGTATTTATTTGAGCAATTTATCAAATTATCTGATTCAAATACTATATTACTCTTTTTCTAAATTCTCGAATGGGTTTCTAAGATTTTTATAATAGCGTCTGCTAAGCTTTCTACTTACATAAATATTCCCATATTAAGTTCCTCTTGGTCTTCGGTGGATGATTGATGCTTGATTATTGACCCTTGTGGCTTCCAATTCCTTGATGATTTACTGATGATTTTATTGTGGTGGCTAATGTTCTTGTCTTTTGATTTCGCCTAATTTTTTGTAATATTTGGCAGTTTAATAATGTAGCACTTCTATGGTGGCACTGATGATTTTATTTAAAATTCTTTGTTCATAATACTTGGTGGCACTTCTATGGTGGCACTGATGATTTTATTTAAAATTCTTTGTTCATAATATTTGGTGGCACTTCTAACTATGGTGGCACTGATGGTTTTATTTAAAATTTTTAGTTTATAATATTTGTTGGCACTGATGGTTATATTTGAAATTTTTGGTTCATATTTGGTGGCACTTCTATGGTGGCACTGATGGTTTTATTTAAAATTTTTAGTTTATAATATTTGGTGGCAGTGATGATTTTATTTAAAATTTGGTGGCACTTCTATGGTGGCACTTAAGAAATTTGTTTATTACTTTATACTAATAAAAATGTGGGTCCGAACCCACGGCCAAACTCGCGTGTCCTTTTATAAGGATTTTTTGTTTGGCCCCACGTTGGGCGCCAGTAAAACAAATCTTTATGTTTGTTTAAAAAATTGTATTTCCCTTGATTATCCCAAGGGCAGCCGGTCTCAGCGGAAGAGTTGAAATAACTGAAAACATACGAGCGACGCTAGCGTCTAAATACCTACACTGAATTGCCCTAACTTTAGTTACTGCACGTTGTTAGCCGCGTTCTTAGTTGCTTGCACTAGCAACTGCCAACCCAATTCCGTTTGCGGGTCGTTTGGTGTTGTCACGCGCAAGGTAAAAAGTGTTCGATCAGCATAATGGCCGGAAGCATTGCGATATTAAATTATTATTATTATTATTATTTATTATTATTATTTGTTTATTTGTATGCTTATAATTCAGTACAAAGATTTAATCTTATATAACAGCACTGAATAGTATTATAGTCATATTAAAAATAAAAAATATTATGCCAAAAAAATAAATATAATAATAAAATAAAACTAAGACAACAACTTAGATTTAATTTCCAATATAAAATATTAAAAAACAGATAACAAAAAGTCAAGAGTTTAAGTTTTAAAGTTAAAAATATAACAGTGATGTTTAACAGTGTTATTTAAAATGTTCATATATTAACTTTTTAAATTGCATTGCGTTGCTGACTAATTGCAAGTAAGGGGGTAATCGATTCCAAATTCGTATAGCGTTTATATAGAAATGTTGATCTGAAAAAGCAGTGTTATGTTCTATTTGAATAATACGGTTTCCTCTTTCTGACCTGAAGAAGTTTAATTTTTGATAAAGATAATGCGGCTGTTGTGTGTATATTATTCTATGAAGGTAAATTACAGTTTTACAATTTAAAAGATTCTCGAAGGTAACACCAAAAATAAGTTTGGAGTAATGAGATATTCGGTCAAATCGACGTATGCCAAATATATATCTTGCAATACCATTAAAAGCCACGTTTAATTTGCGCCTACTGGTTACGTCACAGCTAGAAAACAATTCACAACCATATAGTAACGTCGGTATTAGGTATGATTTAGCCAGAAGCATTCTGACTTCAAGTGGTATGAACCATTGGCTACACCATAAACTTCTTAACATCCCGTATACTTTGCCGGTTGTGATGATAACGTGATCATTCCAGTGAAGGTGTTTATTATATGTGATACCAAGATTTTTTACTTTATCCACGTATTCAATTTTAGACTCACCCAGAACTAAATCGGGAAAAGATGTTACAATTTGTGTTTTTTTGGTTACCAACATATATTTGGATTTGCTTGGATTGAGACATAAGCCGTTAGTTGCAGCCCAAGTTCTTACATTATCCAAGTCAACATTAATTTTACGTACGCAGTCATCGAACTCTGATGCTTTGCAGCTTATATAGAGTTGTACATCATCAGCATACATTTGAACATTACAGTATTGTAACTGACCCGGAAGATCATTTGCATAAGCCGAATAGAGTAATGGGCCTAAAATAGATCCTTGAGGGACACCTCTTGTAAGGTCGACACTACTGGACTTTTTACTCCCATGAAAAACTGATTGTGATCTGCCTGTTAAATAAGAAGTCATCAGTTTCGCAGCTGTAGACGAAAAATTAAGTAACCTGGTCAGTTTTAATACTAGAATTTCGCTATTAACGGTATCAAAAGCCTTTGAGTGGTCCAAGAGAATAAGAAAAGATATTTTATCATTATCAATTTGTGATCTTAAATATTCCGTAACATCAATCAGAGCGGTTACACAACTATGTTGTGGTCGAAAGCCAGATTGTCTAGGAGTAAGCAAATTGTTGTCCTGAAAATATTTGCTGTTTTGCTTATGCATTAAGCGTTCAAGTATCTTAGACAGAAAGGGAAGTATAGCAATTGGCCGAAACTCAGTGTCTGTTTTGGGTATAGGTATGATTTTAGCATGCTTCCATAGAGTAGGATAATCTGATTTGGTTATTATAGAATTAAACAGGTGAGTGATATATGGTAAAATTGCAGGAAATAAAATTTTTGTAAATTTTGGATGGACTCCATCAGAGCCAATAGCATTGGACTTAATACTTAAAAAACTTTGAAATATTTCAACTTCAGTAAAACATCTAAAATAAAATGAATTTTGGTCATTTAGAGTGGCATGGTTCTTGTAATAAGTAACATCAGCCGTAGACGATGGTAGGTTCGTAAATTTGCAGTTTAAATCATTAACATCTAAATCCTCTGAACTGTCTACTGCTTTTCCAATGATTCCAACCTTACGTATTTCATTCCATCTTGCCTTACTATCTAGACAGTTTTCAAATTGTGTTTTATAGTATAATCTTTTGGCAGTTTTAATACTTGTGTTAACTTTATTTCGCATAGTGCGAAAAGCAGAAAGTAGTTCAGAGGTTTTAAACCTCTTCCATCTTGCATAAGCTATATTACGTTGTTCAAGTAAACATTTAATTTCAGACGTAAACCAAGGATTGTAATTTGTTGTTTTCCTTTTTGTTTTCATTGGAACAAATTCTTCGAAAAGTTGTTCAATATTTTCTTGGATAAACTGAAGTTGATCATCTACGGACGGCATATAGTATGTGCAACCCCAATCAACATTTGAAATTTTATCGTATAAAGCAGACAGATCTATATTCTTAAAATCCCGATATCTGTAGTTTTCATTAACCTTTTTTAATTTAAAATCGTAGGTTAGAAATAGGAGATCATGTTTAGAAAACACGGGGGCAGATATTTGCTCAAACAATAGAATTTTTGACAATGTATTGGTAAAAAATATATCGAGAAGCGAATTTGAGTTAGAGGTGTAGTGTGTAGGTAAGATTTTATTAACAACATCTAGGCCAATATATTTCATTTCATCTGAGAATGAAGAATCTACGAGAATGTTGCTATTAAAATCACCTGATATTATAATATTATTATATCCCACTGTGATGTTGGACAGCTCCGAGAAAAATACCTCTGAATTAATATTTTTGTTTGGCCTATATACATTGCCAATCAGTAATTTTTCGTTTCCATTATATAATTCCAAGAAAATGAATTCAATTTGGTCACCTTCTTTTGATTTTGCTTTGAGTTTGCATTTAATATTATTTTTAACATAGATGGCAACACCGCCAGCTTTTTTGTCCTTTTTACCATTTTTTTGCTTTCTATCAGCCCTGAAGAGTTTGTATCCCTGCAATTTATAGCATACATCATCGACTTTGTCATTAAACCATGTTTCAGAGACGCACACTATCTCCACATTGGAGCACTCGAAAATATGACGAAACTCATCTATTTTAATTTTTAAACTTTGAGCATTAATATGAACAACGCTTAAGCCAATTTTAAGTTTATTAAAAACGCGAACCATGCTATATATATTGAATTTGGAATATACCCTCGTATTATTTAAATTGCTCAACATGAGATAAAGAACGGATTGCGACGCAAGCAAATGTGTTTTGTACATTAAATTTGGTTTCATGTTTAGGAGTTGATGTGAAAAGTTGCAGACGCACCGTCAGCAGCAAGTGATATTTTGGCCGGATGGTTGGTTACCTGTGTTAACTTATATCAAGAATATCCTTTGTATAAAATATTTCAAAAACGGGCATGTTTTTGGACAATATGTTTGGTTGGACATGTTTGTTTTAAAGCTAGATATAAAGTTTGAAAAATTTATGGAAAGTTTGTAACCTAAAGATAATACTATATTTTTGCGAGAAGGAATATTTTTCGCATAAGCTTTTAGTTGCCTATGTTTGGACTCAAATAAAAAAGTCCACAAATTCTTCAAAGGTCCGGATTCCTCTATGACTCTACAATAATGTATAAGGAAATGATGCTTTGGCTTTAAGCTATCATTAAAAAGTTCACAATATTTTTTATTATGCGTGGCAACCATTTCTTTTAAAGTTATTAAATCGAGCATGCCAATTTCAGGCAATAAAAGTAAGTTTAACAATTCCAATAAATTTAATAGGAAAATCCATACATCATCATCTTTAGGAACTTGGTCGCCAATTATAAGAGGAAAGAAATGTGCAAAGGAAAGCATTTCCCTTCCAGACATTTTAATATTGAACTTTTTTAAATTATGCAACGCAATTGGCTTAGAAGTGTTGCCAATTTCAGATTTGTCATACCGAAAATTTTGTTTCACTGACTAAAATCGTACTGAAGCACTCCTTCAAATATGTCATGAAGAATATCTACCGCATAGTTATTAGTTACATGAAAATTCTTAACGTTATTAAAAATTGAGTTTTCAAATACTCCAGTCTGTGCAACATCTGCTACAAGTATATCTTCATCGTAGTTACTTTTTGTTCGTATGTCTAACAGATTTTCTTCACATATAGCTTTTGTTTCTTCTTTGTTGGCTTTACAAAATCTGCAAAAGAATTTAGCAGAAAACGAGCGTGAAAAACTTAAAATATGGTTCAGTGCTAAATTATCTCCAAGTACTAATGACAAAGAAAAGTAAACAACTCTTGGAGTATTACATATGTTTAGTTCTATCCCGTTTTCCTCCAATTCATTACAAATTTCTATTAATTTATATAAACATCTTTTTGTACCATATGTTTTTATGTCTTCCGATTTGAAAAGGGCAGCTGGAAAAATTAAATCTAATTTATGTTTTAAACTAGAGGGACATGTTGGAAACGAATAATAAACAGCTAAAACTAAGGATGTATGCGTTCCCAAGGCATTATTAAGCTCTATGTCATCAAAATACAAAAAGAAAGGAATGCAATACTTTTCACAGCTTCTAAGTTTTCTTTTCCACAGCTCTCCATTTATAAAATTATTTAGTAAGTTTGATTTAGATAATTGCTCGATTTCTTCATTAAAGTTTTGTAAAATATTTGGCAATTCAAACAACTTTTTAATTTGAAATTTAATAGGAAATATTATTCCTACGCACATAAAATTTTTTGTCAAGTTATAACTTATTGATTTATCTATTTCAAAAACCAATGGTTTTTCATATAAACTTAAAGAACTAATCTCTTTAATAAACTTATATTCTGTAGCAACTTTTTTAAACGGATTTTCACAAAATTTTTGAATTTGTTCAAGATTATTTTTTAAAACAGAATCGTCGGAACTTATTGTTGAGGTAATTTCTTCTAATGTTTTACAAATTGGCAAAGTTATCATGGCTTGAATATCATTCTGCAATTTACAAACTTCGTTTCGCGGATAATAATTAGTAGCATATTTTTGTAATGTAAATTTTAATGAATTCTGATATAGACATTCTAAATTTAAATCGTCACAATTAGAATTTTGATATAGACATTCTAAATTTAAATCGTCAGAGCTAGTTTCTACGTTCTCTCCTATTTCGTTAAGATGTTTATTTATCATGTCTTTTAGATTCAGGACGACATTCTACTTCTATTGTACTAATTTTATGGATATTAGTACTACGCATATGTTTACGAAAAGATCTGAAGTTCGTAAAATTTGAATACAATTAATAAATCCACATTTCAAAGAATCTGTTGGCTTTTTTTGGTGGTAATATTTTATATGTATAAATAAATCCTCGCAATTTGAAAAAAGCTTATCGCACACAAAGCACTTCACTGTAGATCGTTAATTAAATTGGATACTAAACTGTCTTTGTCAGTGGAAATTGTAAAAAAGTACTGATCTAAAAAGGTCCATACTAATTTACAGGTTTCTGGGTACTTAAAATCAAATACATGAAAAAGTTTAAAGCATATGTCAATGCTGCTTACAATATTACTTTGCTTATAAAATATTCCCGCGAAATAAACATAAAACTCCTTCAATTCAGGGATACCATCCCCAATGGCACACACGAATGGCTGTATAGTTTGATTTTGTGTATAATACTCCTCTGTAATAACATTAATTTTTTCCTGCAGCTCTGCACGGCTAGTAGCGATACATACAAAGGAATCTCTGCAATTGGCAATGGTTGTTTTTTTCTTGTTTTTCCGGGAGTTCGGCTTTAAGAGGGCTGGCAAGCAAAAAGTAAGGATAACATCACGAGCATCTAAAAAGATAGTGATTAAAACCTTTAGTTAAACCACCTCATTAGATTTCTAAAAGTTTCAAGATTCAAATAATTTCTTTAACGCACTTTCAGGCACAGAGTTATTTAATATTGAAAACAATGAATTTTACCTTTTTGTAGATTTTCGTTTGCCAACCGATTTTGCAATTCTATTGTCCAAGGGTCTTTTATTGACCTTTGAAGAATTGGATCCACTTTTTAGAAAAACGTTTCCCAATTCTCGATCACTAAATTTTGCTTTCCCTGGAAAAGCTTTGCAAAGTCTTCCCCGATCTATAATAAATAGCAACGAATTTATAAAGGATAAAACCAAATTGCTAAGAAACTTACCGAAGAAAAGCCAAACCTTTGCTTTAAAATTGGCCAATCCGATATGATTTGAGAGGTAGAAGCCGCCGATTTCAAAAGTTTAATTCTTTCGGGAAGCTCTCTTGGCACTTTTTCAAAACTTCTTCGTACGGAGCAATGTTATATTGCAGCCTTTCTTCGTATGAAATATTACTTGTTGTCGCTTCTTCGTTTTGTATATCAATTGAAGGAGCTTCGGCTACATTCTGTTTTCGCAATCGGTAAAGAGCATTGTGGTATTTTGCATAAAGATATCCCCCCGGTTTTTTCCCTTTTCTGGGTAAGTAATAAGTTTCCTAGAAGAAAATTTAATGTGATATTGATATAGTGCATACAACATATAAACAGTTCATAAAAGAAAAACAAAATTTGAGATATATTTGAGTACCTACCTTAGTTTCCGTCGAAAAAATCGAAACGATTTGTTCGGATTTGTTCGGAAATTTGTTTGAATAATTTTGGCCTTGCTGGAATTTTCTGAATAATTATGTGCTCGCAAATGAACGAACTTAAACGTTTTCTTTCGATTTCCGTAAGTTTTTTGTTATTTTGATTAAATTAAATAAAATGATATAAAGAAATAAAATAGAATAAATAAAATCAAATCAAATAAAAATAAAATATTATTACTATATTATTTATTTATAGTTAATATATTGCATACAGGGGCGGATCCATGGGGGTAAAAATTGCACAAAAGTATGGTAAAAATAAAGCAAAAAATCCAGTAGAAATTACCCAAAAAATATAGTAAAAGTTACACAGAAAATATGGCAAAATTTAAATAAAAAATGTAGTACAAATTACACAACAAATGTAGTAAGAAAACCACACAAAAATTTAGTAAAAATAGGGCAAAAAATTTAGTGAAAGTTACAGAAAAATTATGATAAAATTACACAAAAATGTGTAACAAGCTTCGCAAAAAATGTATTAAAAATTACATAAAAGATAGTAAAATTGACAAAAAAAAAATATAGTAAAAATTTTAGTCCCCCCTTCGTTTATTTTTGGCATATTTCAGTTTGAAATACTTTATTTTATTAGAATTTCTTTTATTTTCTTATATGAGGGCACTTCTCTATTTTTTGCTTCATTGAAAATACAAGAAATTGTTAGATTATTGTTGATCGTTTTTTCATGCGACATCAAGATACACCTTTGACAATATTCCAACAATTTCTTGTGTTTTCTATAAAAAAATAGAGAGAAGTGCCCTAAGAAAACAAAAGAAACTCTAATAATATAAAGTATGTAAATCAAGCTGAAATATGCCTAAAATAAACCAAATAAAACAATATGCATAAACATATGTATAAACTATTATTACTTATCTACCTTTAAACAATTCAAAAAAAGTTTCACCCTCCAACTGCAACAAAAGGTCCATCAACTCCGCGTCATTCATTTTATTGTTACTTTAACCACATTCCAATTAAAACTGCCAAATATTTCAATAAAGTAGAAAGGTAAAAACTGGCGCGCTGCAAACCAACGGGAGTTTGCGAACTTGCAACAGCACGCATATTATTTCTGCGCTGGCAGAGCGATCTTAGTAGGTACACCGCAACAAACACAAAAAAAAATTAAGTAACACATTTCCTTATCACTTTGTTCGGTTTAAGGACATATTTACTTAGTAGTAAAGCGGGAAGAGCGGGCAACAAACACAAAAAAAATTAAGTAACTCATTTCCTTATCACTTTGTTCGGTATAAGGACATATTTACTTAGTAGTAAAACGGGCAGAGCGTTTTTGGTCGGCGGCAGCGAAGATAAGTAACTATGCTCTTAAATTAAGTAAAACATTGCCTTGATATCGCTGCAAAAATGTCTTCAGCATAAGGAAATATTTACTTATTTTGACTTTAGGACAGTTTTATACTTAATAAACTCGTAAATTAATTGAAACTAGTACAAATGTCTTTAATACTGTATTGAATAATTGATTTACTTATGGCAAGTAGAAATGTTCTTTTAAACTAAGTAGATTTTTTAGGTTTTTTCCTTAAATATAGGAAAAATATTTTTTTTTTAGTCAAGTAGTATGTTTCCTTAAATTTAGGACAATTATTTTTATCAGTACACATGTAAAGAAATGAAAAAAATTGTCCTTATGAAATAATAGCAATATGAACCGAAAAAAAATTAAAATTTTATAACACGAGCACCCATAAGTGGGTCACTAAGATTTTTTAAAAATGAACACATATTTAACTATACATATGCATATAAATCTCTCTAAATAGACATACATAACTGAATGCAATTATATATGTATGCCTATTTAAAAAAAGGGAGACGTAGTATAAATATATCGCGCACCCTAATGCATGTGCATTGACAAAATTCGACCAAACAAATATTAAACATATGACCCACTTAAGTGTCACAACCCTCACAACGGGTGATCGACATTTGAGCTGACGCTGATTCACATATGCTGATTCGGCATATTAGATACACAGGAATAGTTTGTAAGAAAGTATGTATTATAGTTTACACTTATAAGTAGCTTGTAAGTACTAGTGTATGTAGAATAAGAATTTTTACTATAAAACAGGGCCGTGCGCAGGAATTGGCCTTGGGGGGGGTTTTAATTTAGATTTGCATTCACATACATTTTTCACTAAGATAAACATATTTGCTGAAACAGATACCTAGACCCATACATCATAAATTTAAATGTTCTTTAACTTTTCTGAAACTGCATACTCTGATACCTAAAACTATACCCAAGAAAATTTTTTTGGTTGTACACATTTTTCTGTATTTGATAGAGAATTGGTGATATGATGGCATATCCCAGCTAACTAAAAGTGCAAAAAGAGACTCCTTTCGGACCATAAAACGCTCATTTCTCAGAGCTTTACTCTCCAAAATGAGCTTCTTTCGGAGCCCAAATGGATGGAAAAATCGCTCTACGCGGGAACTCCAACGGAGTCATAAAAAAGAGTCCGAAATGAGTCCGATTTCGATGAATTTGAAGCGTTTTTTGACTATTTTTAAATGAACTGCGGAGCCTTTTATTGGTGCTTTTCTGAACCTTTTTCGGAGCCTTTTATTCCTCCATTCTGAGGGTTTTTGGACTCTTTTCGGAGCCTTTTTTTGGTGTTTTTCTGAAGCTTATTTGGGGTCGTTTTTTATTTATTTTGGGTCATAATTTCTTTGCGCAATTTTTCCCTTCTAACTATTCTGCCGTCACCAATTCTGACTTTCTAAATTATCCCTATGAGCTACATGGGAACAATTTAATTAATTGTCCAACTATATGCGCCAATGATGTTCTTATTTATTTGAAAACTTTGAAGGAATCTTTTAAATGCGGTCCTGATAGGATTCCTACATGCTTTTTGAAGAAGTGTGCTAACAATATTTACCAATTTGTTCAATCTGTCACTAAAGTGTGGTGTTTTTCCAAAAGCATGGAAGCGGAAGCAAGGCTTCTCGAATCCTATCTCTACCTTGATTTCCGACTGTCAACACGGGTTCTGTAAGGGAAAGTCCACCGTTACAAACTTACTTGAATTTACTTTGATTTCAGTAAAGCTTTCGATAAAGTGTGTCACTCTTTACTTATTCATAACCTGGATCAGTTGGGTTTCCAGCCGGGTCTCAATCGCTAGATCTCTTCTTGCCTCAGCGACAGAGCACAAAAAGTAGTGTTTAAAAATTGTGAATCCGATGTTATTTATGTCTCCTCAGGAGTTCCTCAAGGAAGCCATCTTGGCCCGATTCTGTTCTTGTTGTTTATAAATGATATTTCTTCCTATATAATTAACAGTGATAGTCTTGAGCAAATGTATGATTTTGTTGACCTTGGGGTTACTATGGACTAAAAACTCGGTTTTAACTGCCACATTAACTTAACAGTCAATAAAGCTAGAGGCGTTCTAGCATTTGTTAAACGATGGTCTAAAGAATTTATGTAACTAAAACTCTTTACTACATTAGTCAGACGGTTGTATAATTTGGAACCCACGTTACCAGGTCCTCGTGGATCACTTAGAATCAGTTCAAAAACAGTTTTTAATATTTGCCTTAAGAGATCTTCACTGGGATCCCTTGTATAATTTGCCATCGTATACGAGTCGCTTAAAACTAATTAATCTTCACAGCCTTTCTAGTCGGAGTGAACTGCTTGGAACTGTTTTCATGACTAAATTACTAAATGGTTCAATCGTAAGCCCGTTTCTTTTGAGCGAAGTGAACTTCAATGTACCTTCTCGTCCATCAAGACATTTTAAACCACTTATCTTGAAACAGTGTCGAACTAATTTTGAATTAAATGAGCCTTTTCGTTGTTTGTGTCAAGATTATAACTACGTTTGATATTTCAGACTCACTATGCAGCATAAAAAAGTCAATTCTTTCTATCCTAAATACATATCAACAATTTGCTTTCATATCCTTTGATTCTTATCTTTATTCTTTACAATAACTATTCGCTGTCAACTAATTATTTATTAATTGTGTCATCTATTTTTTATCTATGTACCTTACTTAGCTGATGAGGTTTTCTCTGTAGCTGAGCAGTTTTAGATCTCGACGATTAACAAACCAAAGCCAGACTATTGATAAACGTCCATGAAAAATGTGATCTTTACCTTCTGTTAGGTGAAATAAAAAAAAACCTCAGAAAATGTTTGAAAACATTCAAATATTTGAACGGTGTCGTTCATCTGCTCTCCAACGTTCATTTTCTGACAATTCTCTTTACGCCTACAACAAAAAGGGTCAGAAAACCCTCGAAATCTTTCATATAACTGAGCCTTGCAGTTCATTCGCTCTGTTAATTGAAACTGCTCACTGTTTTCATCAGTAAAATTTAAAAAAAAAAAATGCCCATACGCTACACAACTTTGTAATTTCGGAAAGCTCCAAGTGCAATTCAAAGTGCCGGACTTATCGTCGCTACCGACGAAGAAAGGCGCGTTCAACAAATTGTCAACGAAAAAAGGCGCATTAAAAATATTGCGGCAAATAAGGACGCATTAAAAAATATTTTGACGAAGAAAGGCGCCTTAAAAAATATTTCGAGGAAGAAAGGCGCAGTGTATACATTTACAGTAAACTTCACAAGGGATTTGGTGCTGGATTGAAAACAATTGGGCCAGCCCAAGTACCCATTATACGTATGTATTTTTATTTAGTATTTCGTTTTTTGAATAACTTATATTGCAGCTAGTTATCGAAGCGCGTCTTTCTTTCCTAAAAAAATATTTTAAAGCGCCTTTCTTTCTTAAAAATTATTTTAATGCGTCTTTCTTTCTCAAGATATTTATAATGCGTCTTTCTTCAAACAAAAAAAAGTTTGCGCCTTTCTTCATCGACAAACAGCTTTGCTCCCTTTTTCGTCGATAGGAACGTTATGTATTGGCCAACCTTATTCTTTGCAACTTTCACCAATTTCTTCTTCCGTAAAATTATTTTAACAAATTTTGTCAAAAATTATTAGTCAAGATTCAATATAAGATTTATAAACTGTATTTTGAAAACTTTTGCAAAATTATTGCAACTTAGATTTGGCCATGGGGGGGGGGGGGGGGTTTAACCCCCAAAACCCCCCCGTGCGCACGGGCCTGCTATAAAAGAAAGTAATCCTAAATAAAAATTCAATTGTTTTCAAACGCTAAACATCAGAGGTATAAGTTTGTTAATAAGTCATGTTTCTATTTTACATCGCAAACACAAACAACAAGTACAATGCAGGTTGTTAATCTAAACTACGAAAAATTGTTAAGCGAATTTAGAAATTTTTAACCACAAAAATAGTTAAACTAATCGTTATAATTGTACCACATAAATTCAACAACAATAGTATGGCCAGCCTGTAAAATTTTAAAGTTACTATTCTTAATCACTGAAATCATTCCCACGACAGCCGGTTCTACGTACCGGAATGACTCGGGGTTTCCCCGACCAAGGGCTGTTATTTCACTACCCCCCTGCCTAAACCGTCAGTTATCCTCCCCCCAATAATGTCATCCTCCGAGCAGCTCCTTGCAGCGGGACTGCTCAAGACTCTCCTGCTCCGGGCTGGTATTGAATCCAACCCCGGACCTAGAGAATGGATCTGCTGTGTATGCTGGAAGAAAATTTATGTGAAACGTTCACATTCGGTACAATGCTCTAACTGTAGCAGATGGTTGCATCTAACTAGTTGCTCCGGACTAAATCCCTCTACTCATAGACCCGCTAGTTTTTATAAAACTTTTGTGGCCCCTTGCTGTTCACGTCCTATGACGTCCAGTGGCCGTCGTCGATCAAGTATCGCTCCGCCACATATGTCTGACTCTGTCACATCAGTCTCCACGACTAGCACTAACAATGCACATCAGCAAGTAGACCTTTCGAGCGGCCGCTCACGCCCACAGGCGTCAACATCTCACACAGCAGCTCACAGCTACTCCCTACGTAGCACTTCCCAAGTGGATTTGAGCAATGCTGAGCGTCCGCTCTCTCCCACACCCTCGGTCAGCCCCTCTTCTTCCAGCATTAGCACGAGTATAAGCCACAACCATCAGCTCCTGGTCCCTTATACTACGTGCACTGTTTGTCGGTTAAGATTATATACGCCGTTGGCATCAGTCAAGTGCAATAACTGCTCTGGCCTCTGTCACCTGCTCATATGCTCTGGACTCGCGAACAGGAACCTATGGACTGATACGTACGTTGCGCCATGCTGTCGAGCTACGCAACCTTCAACGTCGTCCGACTCGCCTCTACCTTCTGGTAACGCGATTCCTTCGACTTCAAGATTGCGCCGTAGTGCGCGACCCAGCCTATTACCACCTAGGCATACGCACCAGTCCTTGACCCCCAGCATCAACTCTGCTCCCCCTACACACTTCGGTATCCTACAATTTAATTGCAACGGCCTAACTGGCAAAATTGTTGAAGTGACAAATTTAATGAAGCGACTGAACATCAAGATCGCGGCGATCCAGGAGACAAAGTTAGGTGGAAGGTCGTCTCTTGTGACCTGCAACGGGTACAATGTTCACCGTTGTGACCGTGCGAGAGGGCTTGGGGGTGGTCTGGCATTCATCACGCATCAATCTGTGCAGTATCGTCTATTTGAGCCTGACATCGACCCGAGGGACACCACCTTAGAACGTCAAGGTATGGTTGTCCGGTCAGGCGATGTCGACCTTGAAATCATAAACATTTACGTACCTCCTGTCACCTGTTGTCCCAGGGATTACCACCCTGACATTCGTGCGTTACTCAGGGGCGAGAACCGCGTCATCCTTGGTGACTTCAACGCACACCACGACCTGTGGCACTCCAGCCTGCAGGCCGATGGTAGGGGACAGGAGCTGGCTGACCAAATAGATGATTCGACGTTCTGCACGGTAAATGGGGATGCCCCCACTAGAGTGGCGGTAAACTGCTCTAGCTCGCCAGACATCACCATAGTCAGCGCTGGACTAATAAACTGCGTTGACTGGCGACCGATGCTGACGCTTGCTTCAGACCACCTACCCATAGTGCTCTCAATCGATCGCCCCACCGACTTTGTCACCGCTGAGAAACGCACTTACACTAACTTCAATAAAGCCGACTGGGAGGGTTTTCTCAACACCACAGAGAGCGCCTTCGCTGCTCTTCCTACCCCGTCTGACGTACGAGAAGGGGAAAAGGCGTTTCGTATGGCCCTAATTTCAGCCTCCCACCAACACATTCCGTCAGGTAGAATAAAGGAAGTGCGTCCATTCTTCCCCGCAGAGGCAGCGGCCCTGGCAAATTAACGTGACCATATTAGACGCCTTGACCCTACGGATCCTCAAATACGGGATCTTAATGCGGAAATCAGACGCTTAGTAGATCAACACAAACGCGCTAAGTGGCAGGAGCACCTAAGGTCTTGCAACCTCTCGGCTGGAGTTGGCAAATTATGGTCGACGGTGAAATCTTTGTCCAACCCGACTAAACCTAACGATAAAATATCCATCGCCTTCGGTGATAAGGTTCAGTCGAAGCCAAAAAGATGCGCGAGCGCCTTCTGCCGACAATTTGTAATGCATCCTACGTTGAACAAAGATATTCGCCGAGCCACCAGGGAAGCGCACAAACACAAAAACAGCGATGCGCCCATTGCCATCTCCACAACAGAAGTTCATGAGGCTATCCGGAGATCCAAGAACACCAAATATATCGGCCCCGATGGCATTTCCATGCTGATGCTGAAACACCTCGGCGACGAAGGCATAAGATACCTCACACAAATTTTCAACCTTTCCCTTTCCACCTTTGTTATTCCTGAAAGATGGAAACAAGCAAAGGTGGTCCCACTACTAAAGCCTGGCAAGCCAGCTGCCGTAGGGGAGTCATATCGCCCGATATCTCTCCTCTCGCCAGTAGTGAAAGTGTTGGAAGCCACCTTGTTGCCGTACTTCACCGCAAACCTGCGGCTCGCCGAACATCAGCATGGATTTCGCAAAAATCACAGCACCACCACCGCGCTGAACGCCATAACCACTCAGATAGGGGACGGACTAAACCAAAAGCGTCCAAACCACAGGACAGTGCTAGTTGCGCTTGACTTGGCCAAAGCTTTTGATACGGTCAACCATGCGCAACTAATGAAAGACCTTGAAGATTCGTCCCTTCCTCCCTGTCTTAAACGTTGGACTGCAAACTATATGAGTGGTCGTCAATCGTCGGTTGAGTTCAGAGGCGCAAGATCAAAACCCAGAATAGTTAAACAGGGGGTGCCACAGGGTGGTGTCCTATCCCCGTTCCTGTTCAACTATTATATATCGAGACTTCCCCCCCCACCAGAGGGTGTCTCGATCGTCTCTTACGCCGACGACTGTACGATTCTGGCAACAGGCCCCTCCGTAGAAGAACTCTGCTCTCGAATTAACTCATACCTCCCAGCCGTGTCCGAATTCTTCGCCGGGAGAAACCTGGCATTGTCACCGAATAAGTCCTCGGCCACCCTATTTACGACGTGGACAACGCAAGTGAACATGGAATTAGACGTCTACGTTGATAGTGTCAAGCTACCAACTGTCTCACACCCCAAAATCTTAGGGGTGACGTTTGATAACATGTTCAAATACGGCGCTCATGTAACCGCAATTGCCAATAAAGTCCAAAGCCGTAACAAAATCCTCAAGTCCCTAGCTGGCAGCACTTGGGGTAAAGACAAAGAAACGTTACTAGCTACATATAAAGCAATTGGCCAGCCGGTACTGAGCTACCCGACGCCTATATGGTCGCCGGGGCTAGCTGACACACACTGGACGAGACTACAGGTCTGCCAAAACACCGCCCTTCGTACCGCCACTGGGTGTCTTCTTATGTCTCCTGAGCATCACTTACATAATGAAGCGAAAATGCTCGCCGTTAAAGAGCATAGCGAGATGTTGACCAGGCAATTCCTGTTCAACTGTTGCAAACCGCAGCATCCGAACGGACGCCTGATCAACGAGGATCCGCCCCCCAGGAGCATAAGGAGCCATCTACGCAAACACTACGATGAGATCCGGCACCTGATTTCCACGCCGTTTGATCCTAAGGTGCACCGGCAGGCCCTCACCCTCATCCACACAAATTCGGTAAATTCCTATGTTGGCTCTCTCCCGGTGAACGCCGTTCTTCAGGCAGCAACACCACCCGTTGCCGAAGAGGAGCGCGAGCTGCCTAGGGGGACTAGGGTGATGCTGGCCCAACTCCGGTCTGGATACTGTAATAGGTTAAACTCTTACCTATCCAGACTGAACCCCGACTTGCCTAATGTCTGTCCGGCATGCGGCTTGTCCCACAATACTACTAACCATCTTTTTGTCTGCTCATCTGAGCCTACTCTTCTAACACCCATATCCCTCTGGTCCTCCCCTGTTGAAGCCGCTAGGTTTTTAGGACTTCCGTTAGAAGAGTTCGATGACAATATTGGGTAAGGTTGATACTGACTACCTAGGCAGGGCAAAGTAGTGTTAAAACAACAACAACAACAATCACTGAAATAGTAAAACTGACCGTATAAAATTCTCTTCTCTTTCGTCACTCTTCATAATGAGAATAACCACAAAAATGTTTAAAGAAATCGTTAGAATTGTACCACATAAATTTAACTAAGAAAAATGGTATGGCCAACCTGAAAAGTGGTAAAGTTACTATTCTTAACCACTTAAATTGTAAAACTGACCGAATAAAACTGTAACTCTACTATTTTCATTGTTTATCTAACCGAAAAGATCGTTTATACGATGAAAATAACGACAACTATTAATGCTTTGCTGGAAATTTGCCAACTTCGTCATATTCAATTGCAAACTTTTCGTGGACGTTGTTATTTGCATAGGCGCAGTGAAGTGAAATTAAATTAATTAATATATCGACAGCCACACTGCAAAACCCTGTATGTTCAAAACCAAAATGTTTTCAGGAGGGGGAAAAACTGTGATAATTATATTATATACATATGATCGACGGTTATTACATTTCACCGCTGAAAAAAAGGAAACTTGTAACTCGATTTTGACTGCATTTTAGTGCTCGAAATGCCACGATCTATGGGAAAGGCTCAGAACCTTATTTTTGGAAAAATAGTGACTTCGGGCTTTTGCAGTAGGGCTGTCGATATATTAAAGGTTAGTACCTATTAGTCTTTGCAATAGTGAATTGTTTTCGCTAAATATGTATATTAAGTGCTGTGGAGGCGGATGACATGGATAATCCTGACCCAGAAGACACAAAATTGTGTAAATTGATTTTGGAGTGGGGCTTTCACAAAAAATTGCCGAATTTAAAGGTGAGGTGCAGATATGTCATTGTTATAGTTTTTAGTTTATTTAGTGAAATTCCAGCGCAAGCAATAACGTTGAAAAATTTGTAATATCTGACGGAATCTGACCTTGCTGATTTATTCAAAAACGACCTTGCTGATTTGTTCAACTCATAAATAACTTGGAGGAAAGCAAACGTAGTATCGTGAATATCTCTGGGAACATTTCATCAACTTTTTGTCCCAAAACGTCTTTAGCAACGTCTTAGCAGCGTGTCGACGTGTGATACAGCATCAGCCAGTTCCGATTTTGTTGACTTGTGCAGCAGTGGCGACAGCGGATCAACAATGGGATCGAATCTCCTTCATGCTCACAGACATCCAGTTCATCTTCACATGACTTCCGAGAAAACATAAAATAAATTATAACTAATTGTAATTTTTAAGGATTTTCAGCCCAACCAACTGGCAAGTGTGTTCTGCGACTAGAAAAACTAGATGACGCTGGGAGGAAGATCTTAATTGATGCACCTGTGTCTTGGTTTATTAAAAGAAAAATCAAAATATGCCGAAGTACATTCCAATCTATTTTTCAAGATATTGCATACAATTTTAAAGACGACAAGGTAAATTATTTATTCATTACAAAATTATTTTCAAAATTTTTATCTATTTTCAGTCGATTCATAAGATAAGTATTGCAATACATTGAAGAGATTGAGAAAATCCGTTGAATTATTAGACCCAGAAAGTTCAACTCCTGAGGCATCACCGACAGAAGAATATACCTTCACTTTCGAGGATAAAAAATTAAACTAACGCCACCACAATAGCTTTGTTTATATTGATTCTATAGTTTTTTATGTAGCTTCATATGACGGGCTTAAACTTTTTGATTCGCCGTGGAGCACTGTTGAAGCGAATTAGAAAAAAAAACCTTCAAAGTCAGACGACAAGATTTTTCAACCGAACTAGTGAAGTCCAACCAAATTTAGTATAATAATGTCTGTGAAAACATTTAAATTTCACTTCAAAATTTAATAATGCTTTCATTTATTCCAGATTGATGTTGACTTCAATGCTCTTTATCAGAAATGCTCACAGCTAACAGAAAAGTGGCAAGGTTTTAAAACCAAAATTATACCAGTTTTGAACAAGAGGGTAAAGGACATTCAAAATTTGCACGTGGTACTACGACTGTCTTGAAGGAAATGGATTGACATTAGCTTTGGTAATACAATCAAACAAATTTATTTTGTACTAGCACTAGTTGTGGGTGATAATATCTGAGAATTCCATTTTAAATGATATTACTCCAGGGACCCCCAATAACGATTAATTTTGTATTTTTAATGTCAAAACTCAAAGGCTTCCTCCTATCGTAGAACAGTTTCAAGTACATGAATGAGCATGTCTCTTCATGCTCAACCGAAATCTACAATGATTGAAAAAAGTTTGAGTAAATCCTATATAAATTACAACTTAATCATTACTTTTGAGTTTAATTTTTTTGGTCAAACATAAAACTTATTCCCTGAGTTTTAATATTTTAAGAGGAAATAAAACTTACCCTTGAGTTTTATATTTTTGCTCGACAGTAAGCGTTATTCTTTGAGTGATATTTTATCGTTCAAGGATAAAAATTAAGTTCCGAGTTTTAAGTTTTTTTCGCGCTGCGCCTTTAAGAAAAGTTGTTGGTCAAAAATATTGGTTGGTATAATCTCGTCAACATATGTCCTCAATTATTTAAACATAGTTTTAGCCACATACATATACTTGCCATAAAGGCGAAGCGGCCTTTTGAGTTTTTTGATCTACGAAAAAACTTAAAACTCGGAACTTAATTTTTATCCTTGAACGATAAAATATCACTCAAGGAATAACGATTACTGTCGAGCAAAAATATAAAACTCAAGGGTAAGTTTTATTTCCTCTCAAAAAAATAAAACTCAGAAAGTGATCATTACGCTTAATCAAAAAAATAAAACTTAAGCGTAACGATTATTGTTGATTTTTATTGAAAAAAAAACAGAAAATAATGATCAAATGTCGAGTTCTATAATTAAACTTATAACAGTTACGGTCCCTGTATTACTCATTTCATGTTGTAAATAATCTTACCGGTGATATTATGCGCGATATTTTTGAGGGCGTTTGCTGATATGTTTCAAAAATATTAGGTACTTAATTTTATTGAATCGGACAAATTGTTTACAATTGAAATTTTAAATGATCGTAAAAATCACTTTCAACACGGTGAAATTGAGGTAAGATCTCCAGAAAATAAAATGTCAAAAACTGAAATGTCAGCAAGAGAAATGTGGACATTTTGCCATTTTCTTCCGCTAATAATTGGAGATTTAATACCACTACACAATAAATATTGGAGACTTTTTTGTACATTAATTGAAATTATAGACGGGATTTTAAAAACAGAATTCGACAATGCGTCCTTACATAAATTAAAGTTAAAAATTAAAACCATCACACGATTTACATAGAACTATTTGGCTCTCTTCAGCATGTATGGTGTTTTAGGTTCGAATCAGGTTCGAAAACAGTAACAAAGTAAATATAATTTCTTCTGAATGCGAAATATTAATGAATGAGAGTTACAATTTTCTAACAAATGTTGAAATAAAAGGTACTTAAACTTGGATATTTCCTGATGTCGAAATCTTTAAAATTATTTCAGATTATTATAGTTGAAGACAACAAAGTAATTTTCGTATGTGTTCAACACTCAATTGCAAAGTTTTCAGATCATTTGCAATCATTTCCACTTATAAAAAGTACAGACCATTTTCATCTTTTGGACCTTTCCGAATTATATTACTCACCTCTTAATACAACTCTTTCCCCTAATGGAACTACGTATATTCGTCCAAAATTTTTTTAAAACTATATGTATATTGATATCTTTGTCTTAATGTACAAGAGTAAAATCTGTACAAATATGTACAATGTACATATTAAATAAAAATATGTTTACTTAAAATCAATGTTTTTTTGATTATTTCTTTTTGTTTTAGCAAAGTAACCATAAAAATGGCACTTTTGTAGGTAGAAAAGAAATATTCTAAGCATTTAAATAGTGAACAAACTATTTTCCATGGTAAAACAACTATTTTCCATTTTAAACAACTATTTTTCATGGTACAGGAACTTATTTCTATGGTAAAAAAAACTATTTTTCATGGTACACGAACTATTTTCCATGGTAAGTTAACTATTAACTTAACTACTAACTTAGTGGTACTAGAACTATTTTTACGAACTTGCGCTTCGCGGGGAATAATACATAAATTATTTTTGAGTTCAGTTAACAGTTCTTTTTATTTGATACAAAAACAAATAGACATGCAAGACGGTATGGTTGTATGTACAATAATTTTACAAGCACGCAATCAGTTTCGGGTTCGTTCAAAGCAAGGCACTGTCAGAAGCAATACCGGACGAAACTACCTTGATTTTAATAATCAAAGTCAAAGATCATCTAAGTAAAATTAACGAGCGCAGCAGCGCTGCATTTTAAATATATACAAAAAGGGTTGCAATGCGAACATAAAGAATAGAATTACAAGTATGCTACTTAAAGTAGTTAGTCAAAATATAAAGGCTCATTTATGTAAAATCGCAGCTGGTACAGTCTCCCCCTAGGATGCTGAAATCGACCCGATGATGCATCCTACTAAGTGGGCTTTCGGGGACGTCCTCTGCGTCTGATTCTGTTGACAGGTTCTTCGACAGCATTGATAGTGCTTTGATACGAAGTTAACGATGAGGCATGATAGGTGCCTAATGGTTGTTGGATATTATCCTCATGTGCGATCACATAAGCAGTTGTTCCTTGTTTCGCGATGATAACATAAGGTCCATCTCGCTTTGGAACAAATTTGGATGTGACACCTTTGGCCGCATTGCTCAAAACATTCGTAGTAACTAAAACTTTGGAACCAATTTCGAAGTTTTCTTGGTTGCGTCGTCGTAGATTGGATACTCTTTTGTTAGATTCATGCTGTCTCTGTTCCTGCTCACGAGCGGATACAAACACATCAGCAAGCGTGGTTAAGTATGGCGTAACTTCTGCGACGAAGTTCTCAGAATGTATAACAGCTCTTTAATCATGCTGAACGTCATCTGTGGTTCTCAACTCGCGACCAAAAGTTAGGTAAGCCGCGGAGTAACCAGTACTATGGCAGCGAGTGGTGTTCATTGCGAAGCGTATGACAGGTAACTTCTCTGCCCAAATTCGATGCTGCTTTCCAACTTATATCGCTGGCTGTGTCTTTAAGTCGCGATTCTTTCTCTCCACCGGGTTTGCTTGTGGGTGGTAAACAGGTGTAAAGACTTGGTTTATATTGAGACAGAAGCATAACTTTTGCATCACTGCGGCCAAAAATTGCACTCCACTGTCGCTGATAATCTTTCTTGGGACTCCATAGCGTAGGATTATTTCGTCGATTAGCAATTTAGCACAGCTCTCGACAGTAGCTTCCGTTAGCGCGAATAGCTCCACCCAACGACTGGCAATGTCTTCTGCAATAAAAATCCACTGTAGCCCATTTTCATCTGGAGGCAATGGTCCGAACAAGTCAGTGGTAATCGCTTTGAACCTCTGTTTACTTGAAACCGTTTGGTATAAGCCCATTGGCTTTTAATTGGTTGCTTTGTAGCGCTGACAGTCGATACAGGTTTTGATGTGGTTTTCGATGTCCTTCCGGATACCAGGCCAGTAGTATCGTGAAGTGATCTTATAGGAAGTACGATCGATTCCATAATGGCCTGCGGTATCCTTATTGTGGTAATGGTCCAATATGGCTGGACGCTCACTTCTAAGGATAATCAATTGCGCATCTTCATTCTCTTCATCGTGATAACAGTAAAGCACACCATCATTCATAATATACCCTCTTTTAGCCCAGTGAACGGCGTCATCTGTTTTTCCTTCGAAACAATCGATTATAGCTTTCAGCTCTGGATCACCAAGCTGACCTTCTCGAATATCTTTAGATCCTCGCCGTGGGAGTTCAACATCAAACGAGCATAAATAACATAATTCGTCTGATTCATGATTTTTTTCACAGGGTGGGCTTGATAGCATGTCAGCCACAACGTTCGTTTTCCCAGGTTTGTAGTCGATGTTTATATTATACGGCTGTAAGATTAGTGCCCATCGGGCTAGGCGTCCAGTGGGTGACTTAAGTGTCATTAACCACTTCAATGGTCGGTGATCTGTAACAAGGGTTACCTCAGAGCTTTCGATATACCCACGATATTTCTGGACGGCCCAGACGATGGCTAACGCTTCTCTTTCGATCGTTGAGTAATTTTGTTCAGCCTTAGACAGTAATCTACTGGCGTATTCAATGGGGTGCTCATCTGGACCCTCCCCCTGGAGTAGAACTTCTCCAAGTGCATATCCACTAGCATCAGTTTTCAAAATAAAAGTTAAATTTTCATCAGCTTGTTTTAAAACGGGCGATGTCGTCAATAATCGAAACAGTAGCCGCTTCTTGCATATAAAGCTGTCGGTTGCTTTTGCTCAAAAATATCGAGATAAATTTTCCAATCAGGAATTGGAGGAGAGAAATTTGTTCGAATTAGCTCAATTGGATCGTTGAAGGTCACTACGGTGTCTTTTACGCCGATCCATCAATATTTGTGTAAACTGTTCCTCGGAAAATGTAGCCATTTTGTCTTTATGTTGTTGTTGTTGTTGTTGTGAACTGCTGGCCACTAATTTGGCCGCCAATGTATCGCTCTTGCTTGCGCTTCGCAGGGAATAATACATAAATTATTTGTGAGTTCAGTCAACAGTTCTATTTATTTGATACAAAAACAAATAGACATGCCAAACGGTATGGTTGTATGTACAATAATTTTACATGCACGCAATCAGTTTCGCGTTCGTTCAAAGCAAGGCACTGTCCGAAGCAATACCGGACGAGAGAACCTTACTTGTCGCTAGCTCGAAGCCGATTGATTTTAATAATCATAGTCAAAGATCATCTAAGCAAAATTAAAGAGCGCAGCAGCGCTGCATTTTAAATATATACAGAAAGAGTTGCAATGCAAACATAAATAATAGAATTACAAGTATGCTACTTAAAGTAGTTAGTCAAAATATAAAGGATCATTTATGTAAAACCGCAGCTGTTACAAACTATAATTATAACAATTTTTATTCGGTTAGATCTGAACTGCAATTTTAATCGTCTTCTTCGGTTAGATGTACCTGTCTTTTTCTTTGTGTGTAGCTGTAGCTGCTCTGGGTGTTGCTGCACTAGCTGTAGCGGCTTTTAGAGTTACTGCAGCAGGTGTTGGTGTTGCTGGTGGAGGTGTCAGCGAGATAATAATAGTCCCGTTGGGCGCGGACCAGGGGATTCCATCATCCGCCTCTACTACCAATTGGAATTCCTGGAAATATACGTTAATAAAACCATGAGGATTTAATAATGAATATGAAAAATTAACTATGTATAGCAGGTATCTGCACCCTCCACTCGCGTATCCATAAATAGTCGCTAATTGGTAAAATATATGTTAAAATCAAAAGTAATTGATTCGTGGAAAACAATAAACACAACAGTTATCGAGGGTCAGATTTGAGAGTTAGACCTATTCTGCATTTGTTCCGGTAATTGTTTCCTTTAGAAGGCAACTGCTAAACCACGTAAAAGATACCAGCAGCTACTAATCGTTATCGACCTGGGTAATTTTTTGGACAATAACTCTTCAGAAAGAAAAAATCCAAAATATTTTTCTGAAATAAATTAAATGCGGTTTTATGAAAAATTTAAAAATTCATTGAAAAAAATTGTATTTCATTGGCATACAATTTCGACTGCGGCGCTTTTCTAAAAATATAAACATGTAAAAAAACTTGTATTTCATTTGTTTTTACAAAGAAAATAAATGTCAATGACATTGATTCTTAAATGATTTGACATTAGTTCTCAATGGTGTTACATATTGACATAAACGATTTGTAAACTTATCCATGATTTAAAAAGGAGATGCTTTATACATAAGCGCTAAGGCGCCTCACGCTCCATACAAAAAAAAATGGGAATTATAAACTTCAATGTATTTTAAGACTTTTGTTCATCATCTCAGGTGCTTTTTATTGAAAAATATTTTTTCATACTCCTTTTATACATAAAAACGATATTTTTAGCGTTTTTTAACGCGGTTTAGCTCCGGTAAATCTCAATATTTTTTCGAAATATTTTGGGGCAGTCCTTAGAAAAGAGTGAATTTTGAAATTCCGGTGGAAACAGGGCAACTTTTTTTGGCGAGGCACCTTAATAAGCGCAACTTGCTAGAGTTGAAAATGGCCAGAAAATTAAACCGAATTTGAAAACAGCGAACCCAAACCAAAAAATTTAAAGAATAATAAAAAGACGTCACTTTAGTCCACTTTGTTTCCTTAGAATTATTGCTAAAAATTTACTTGTTTACTCTTTTCGGCATATATATGTATATTATAGTGAACTGTTTTCCGTTTCATTTAAATAACGATTTTTTGTTTTTAAAATCCAGAATATATATATATATGGCGCGATATACAACAGTTATATCATCAACCTCCTAGGAGATTTTTGCGCCGAGCTTCTCTTCCAATTTGTGGTGTGCCGCTTTGAAATTTTTCCTACAAATTCTCGGGACCTACGGTTTTTCGCCGACTCCGAACGGCATCTACAAACCAGATGAATTTTTGCTGAGAAGCCTTTCATGGCAGAAATACACTCGGAGAGTTTGCCAAACCACTGCAGAGGGGCGACCCCGTTTTGAAAAAACTTTTTCAAACCACTTTTTGATGTAACCTGTGCCAGGGCTCGAACCCGGACCTTTGCTGTGATAGGCCGACAACACTACCTCCACACCACGGTGGCCGCCGCGGAATCCAAAATATGCTTGCTTTATTTTGAAAAATAAAAACAACTAGTTTGTCCAAAATGTTTTGCAAACCAAAATTTCACTTTTTAGAATTTTTACATTACGTCAATGTACCTTAGAGAACTTCGGAATACAGAAGTCATTTAGTAGCACAGAATGATTTTTAGTTTTTAGGAATACAGAAGATACTCACGCTGCCCTTTTACACAGCTCGGTATTTAGTATTATGTTCCACCCGAACTTATACTTCCTTACTTGTTATATATACGGAAGATTTACTCATATAGGTAATTTGTCAAATGTGGTCGTTGAAAACTGAATACACAAGTTAACTTGGTAAAATTTATTTATTTATTTAACGTGCATATATATGTATATCTTTATATCTTTTACAGGCGTTTATGTTCGAGTCATCATTAAGCTTAGTGGTAACAAAATGGGCTGCAAAAACATGCCAAAAACTGGATGAACGGTATTTTGAATGTTGGAAAGGTCTAAAAAAAAACTTTGAATACATGTGTCCAAAACCTTAACAACTGTTTCGTGTCTCCATCGAAAATATAAAATATGTCCCATCAGGATTATCTAATAAAGGAAACCATAATTAAACTTTTCTTTTTTTTTCGTATGGATGTATAGAAACCGCAGAATTAGAAACTTACAATAACTTGCCTTTTGCGCATTTTTAAATTTTGTTGAAAATCGGCTTCATCCGCCAATCGAACATTTGTGACAAAACGCCCCCTACAGCTTTCACAATTTATAACGACCTCAAACCATATTTCTAAGGCAGTAATGTATCTCAATGTGTAAAAATTCCGGACTCATTTTGAGGCTACCCTAACAACCACTGATAGCCACATTTTCCAAAAATAAATAAACACATGCATACATATTTTCTGTTTAAAAACTTTCCCAAATATTGGAAATACGGCAGGTTTCATAAATTAGTTTTTATTTGTTAAATTTTGAACAAAAACGAAAAAGGTTAGATCAAAATTTTATTTTTATGCAACTTTGAATTTTGATATAAATTTGTTCTCTTTTCTCCAATACGATGGGATGGCCTGACCAAAAGTAGCTAAAAAACGTCCTTGCAACAGCTATTTAAAAATCATATGTATGCCTTCATCAAGGAAACACAAACCATGGTTGAATTATACAGGGTTCGGCAGACTTTGACAAAGCTAAGCTCCCCTATTAGTTGCATATGGCTCAATCCATTGGGGCGGGTGCGACATTTCAACTTTCATTTTTGCGTGTATCTTTTAAGCTGTAATTAAAAGTTCTTTAAAACGACTAATAAATGTCAGGTATATAGCGATAGAAGGAACAGCCGAAATAAAAATTTGAAAAAATATAAATCGAAATAAGTTATATCAACTTATGTCAGTATAACGGGTGACACACGCACGCAGTGAAAATCTGATACTCCCTTTATAAATACTCTTAACACTAATCGTGCTGTTTCTGACATGAATTTTCAATTATAAGTTATACACTCACTTTTAAATAGGTCGGGCGTGACAAGTTGAGCATGCAAAAGTAAATACACATTTTCATTCTCTTAATCCTGCGTTATTTGAAATATATTACGATTTTCACAATACACAAAAAATCCTTTTATCTAAGGACGGTACAATTATTGCTCGTACTCTTCATCTTCACTGTCTGAATAAACGCTGTTTTTAAAAAGTACGACTCTTTTTGTGAACGAACCGACCAAACCGTATGGGATACTGTTTATACCGTCACAATGAAAGTAATGATTGCTCTGTATCTGTGGTAGAACAACTATATATTCCCTTCGCTGGAGCAATATGTCTTTATCATTAGCTACCTTATCCATGGTTACAAAGAGATAGTTGATACATTTCATATTAGCAGACAGTCTCTTGCCGTGTTTATTAAAACCTGTCTACTTTTAATTGCTGTCCAAAGCTGGCGTTTTGCTACTGCTCCCAACCTATCTACGGCACCTTTGCCATGACCAGTGTTGCCATTTTGGTGCTTTTAGAGCTAGATCTAGCTCTTTTTTTTGGCGTTTAGCTCCAAAATTCTGTTTTAGCTCATAGCTCTTTTTCTAGTCCTTTTTTTAATTTTTAGCTCTTTTTTGGCTCCAAATTTATTTGTAAAATGGAGAAAGTTTTTATTTCTTTTATAATCGACGTCGATATTATTATATTAGTTTCATTGTGTACCATGTGGCAACTTAGTTTCCCTCACCGATAACAAATACCTAAATCGGTTAACTTATGATTAACCATATGTTTATTTTGCGAACAAGAATCGAAATGGAAAGGTAAGTAAATTGTGTGTAAAAAAAACTTTCCTAAGTTGCTAAAGATTCTGAACAACCTTACACCCTGATTCTGTCTTCATGATAAATAATCAGAAAAAATATTTCAAACGTTTTGAATTCTGAGTCAGAATTAAAATGACTTCATTTGGCTTTGACGCAAAAATAAAAATAATTTTTGAGTTTTACTAAAAATGAAATACATATTTTTTTCTTAACTATTTATCAAGCTTGATAATTTTTCAAGAACACACTTATTTTTTTTTTTTGTTGACTTAGTTATACTTTTTATACGTTTTAAACATTGTTTAAGTTAAATCTATACTATAATAAATCTCTAGAAAAGTCGTACATTAAACATTTCTTTGAAAAAATGACTGGTGATGACTTGGGGAATGCTATAGAGTTCATCTGATCCATTTCTAAAATTATTGTCTGTCTGTTTGAACTTAAGGATATTTTAAACTAAGGAATTTTGATGAGAGTTTCACTAATGAACTGCTTGAAGCTTAGAAAGGGACCTGCACTATCAAAATCGATCGACAAACAAAAAAGATATACTGATTTTTATGGAGGTACATATGTAACTATGAAATTTTTTTTCTTACATAAATTTATATGGAGAAAAATGCACTTAAATCAAAAATCAATTGCATATGTACACTAGAGTGGGTTGATTTGTAGGGGAGGGAAAAAAGTGAAAAATCGCCATAGCGGAAACTATTCTAGGGGTAATTTTAAGCAACTTTGCTAAAGAAACTTTAGGTCTAAAGTTGGCTTGAAACCCCCGGAAATCGCGTTGAAGTTCCATAGTTAGGGTAACGAAAATTTTTGAATGCGACCTATGAAACGAAAGGTGCTTACGAGTGATTTCATCATCAATGTGATAAATTTCAATATCTCAGCTTGTTTCGGAGATATCCCTAAAAACGTGAAACGGAAAAACGGAAGGGTGTAAGGCTCCCGTGGGTCTACTTTGGCACTTAATTTATATAAATAATATAAATTACTAGATAATTACTGTTATGCTCTCTATGCTTTACGATGATCGTAAATCAGTACGTGATCAGGCAATAAAAAAAATTTTGTACCACCATGACACTTGCGATACAACGAAACTTAGAGAGTACAAAAAATATATGATTAATTTTGACTGCTCCGAATATATTAATATGATTGATTTCAATGATGATAACATTTTAAAAGAACCACCGATTACTAGAAGCATTCCTTACAACCATTTGAAGGAATATTATAATTTGAAGACCCACCACTTGCTGACCCACAAGTCCCATGCCACATACAAGGAACTGAACGATATGTGCAATTGTTAACCAGTGTTTCTCGGCCTGTATCGGAGAAAACCCGTATAAGTGTCATGGCTGTGACTGATCTAAGTCGAAAGAAAATGCCACGCATGGACAGCAAGCAGGACTTACAAATTTAGTTCTTTATATATTTCCTAAAAAATGTAGTTAAACAAAATTATTTGTACAGACAATAAATGTTATTTTGTTCTCCTGAGATATGTCCGCTAGTTTTTGAATTATCGAGGAATTCGAAAAGGTGTATAAAAGGTAGTGCATTGAAATGCAAAAGGCATTCTAGTAATTTATGTTATTTATATAAATTAAGTGCCAAAGTAGACCCACGGGAGCCTTACACCCTTCCGTTTTTCCGTTTCACATTTTTAGGGACATCTCCGAAACAAGCTGAGATATTGAAATTTATCACATTGATGATGAAATCACTAGTAAGCACCTTTCGTTTCATACCCATATTGTACTTACACATTTTTGGTTTAAAGTTTCAGATATATCCTTGAAACAATTAAAAAGGGGGTTTTGCCCCCTATTTTCAGATGTTGACCATGTATTTGAAATTCTCGCTGTGTAGTTTTTGTGTGCTTGACTAGAACTACAACTTAAGGTATGTCCCGTAAAAAGTTAATGCTCGCTGTCACACGCATGCAAAAAATTTTCATTACCTATCTATGAAACTTCAACGCGATTTCCGGGGGTTTCAAGCCAATTTTAGACCTAAAGTTTCTTCAGCAAAGTTGCTTAAAATGACCCCTAGAATAGTTTCCGCTATGGCGATTTTTCACTTTTTAAATCAACCCACTCTAATGTACACTGCCGTCCTATGCGAGTGTCAGCATATCTTTAATAAAACTCTAGATAGGTTGCTTCTGTATATTTGAAATTTCTTTGAAAAATGACTGGGGATGACTTGGGGAATGTTCAGGCAAAGCTAAAGAGTCAAATAGAGGGGAGATGACAAAATGTCGAAGTTAGGCCCGGTTTTTCAGTCATTGGTTAAGCTCAGTTTAAACTAAGTTTGCCTAATCTCGGCATAAATTTAAACTCCAGTTAAACTGCAAAGCGGTTTTTCAGTGAGAGTTTAAGGCCGCTTTTTTGATCTGCTTTTTATACGGCAACATTGGTTTTTTTTATCTAGATCGGCAACAGATATTATTCGTTTACATATTTAACGCAATTGCTAAATGAAAAATCGGTGTGAACAAAGATAAAGATACGCCGTGTTCAAGTTAAATAAAATATATAAATATAAATAAATTTCAAATGTCCAGAAGCAAGAATTTCTCACCAAATACTTCACAATTAAAACAATCAACTATGCAAACAGCTGACAGGTTAACTAGAGTTTAACCCTGCCAGATTGGCCGCTTAAACTCCGTTTAAACTTCGTTCAAAGTTGACCGAAAAACTGCATAACAAGTTTAAGCTTAGTTTAACTGACAAATTGAGTTAAACTTGCACTGAAAAACCGGGCCTAAGACTGTTAAAAAACGCCTTTACTTTTGTTGGTTGCTGTAGACATACATAAAGGAGATATAATGTGGGAAAATAAATATTGTTCTGAACCTTCTCAGCCTGTAAATTGTTTTCGCAATTGAAGGTAGAAGGAATTTATTAACTACTTAGTTACATACCGAACAAATTTGGGTACCCTGCTAGTATGAAATAAATGTAAAAACTTACATACAATACTTAAGTGCCTTTTAGCTCATTTTTTACTTGTTTTGGATTTTCTTGAATAAATCTAGCTCTTTTCTAACTCTTTTTTTTTCTCAAAACCAGGTCCAAAATAAATTGTATCCTGGCAACACTGGCCATGACAGGTAGCAAAAAATGCCCAGCCTTTTTTAATTCCACAATCATCCATACTTAAATTAATACTTGAAAGTGTGTAACGGTTCTTGAACTGGGAGGCGCATCCAGACTTAGACTTTAACTTACAATAATGTTTCTTAAAAAAAGCCATACTGAAAGTTTGTCGTGGTTGATTTTATTACTCATGATTACATAACTTGTTACATCTTAAGCGTTATTGAACCAGGCGCAGCATGTGAAAAGGGTGACCTGTGGATGACGTCAGTTAGCACTTCGGATTTCATCTTAAGCGATTATAGTAAAATTATCAGCGAAATCAATTTGAATGACGCCATCTGTGTCTGTTGATTCCTGTTTTTTTGTCTCGAAAAACAATAGTTGTTGCTTTGTAACAAAGAAGTGAAATTTGAACTTATCCCTTTGTGAATCAATTTCACGAACGAGGCTTCTTTTGTTACACTTGATATCTTCAATTTGTAGCCAACCATCTGCTGACTTTTCCACTGTGTTTCAACATTTAAGTCAGCAGTTACTTTTACGATATCAGACACTTTGAAGTACGAATAACAGTCTGCAGTCATACATTTAACACTATTTTCATCACAACTTATTTCTTTCAACAGATCATGTGTGGAATTGACAGACGGCGCCAAAGTATCTTTCGCATCGACCAGAAAACCAAAGTTGGCATGATATAGGCAAACGAATACATTATGTGGCATTTCCGTCATAGTTATCTCAGAAAGGGTCTATGTTCAAAAAATGTGCTCCTATGGAATCTTACCTAAGGATGTTTTTCTTTGAAGAGCTCAAATAATTCAGAGACAGTCATGACCAAATGTATTTTAGCAACAGTAGTTAAGACATACGAACAACGTCTTTTCGGTTGGGTGTTTGTCGGCTAACTTCATCAGAATCATAAAAGGATTTCATCAATTTAACATCTTTTTCGGGCAGATAGTCGGCTCTCCTGCTTAGAATCGGTTGAGACTTATTATTGGTGAGTACCGACGGCAAATTCTCCTTGGCCAACTCCAAAGCAACAGCTTGCCGTTTCCTAGGGCTTGGTGGTAAGGCGGTTCTGGTCTCGTCCACTGCTTTTCCAAAAGTTTGCTTACACTGGTATGTGCCAAGAACGGAGATATTTTTTAAATAGCTTCGCGTTTTTTCGCTTCCCTTCTCCTGCGTTGTCTGATCCTTTTATCCTCTAACTTGTCTGCGTTTTTATACCCAGCGTACTAGTACTAGTACAAGGGTATATTAATTTTGTCCACATAACGGTACTATGTAACGGCGCAAAATAATCGAGTTAGATATAGGGTTCCATATATGAAAGTTCTTAGGTTGAAAAGAGGAATTGATTAAGGCATGTCCGTCCGTCCGTCTGTCCGTCCGTGTACACGATAACTTGAGTAAAAATTGAGATATTTGTATGAAATTTTGAATACAGGTTACTTTCTGGCCAAGGTAGGTTGCTATTGAAAATGGGCGAAATCGGATTATAACCACGCCCCCTTTTTCGATATCGAAAATTTCGAAAAACGTATAAAACGAGTTAATTCAATATCAGAAGCAGCTTCTTCTTCTTCTTCTTTAAATGGCCATCTAACCGCCTGAGCGATTTTGACCGTCCAACATAGCTCGCCAGTCATTTCTTCTTTGCGCCAACTGGCGCCAATTGGAGACCCCACGAGATCGCAGGTCGGTCTCCACTTGGTCCTTCCATCGGAGTGGTGGTCTTCCTCTTCCTCTGCTTCCACCGGCGGGTGCCGATAAGTATACCTTCTGGGCTGGAGCGTCTTCGTTCATTCGCACGACGTGGCCTAGCCAGCGAAGCCGCTGTGTTTTAATGCGCTGTACTATGTCGACGTCTGCGTAAAGCTCATACAACTCATCATTAAATCTTCTTCGGTACTCGCCGTCGCCAACGCGTAGAGGCCCATAAATCTTTCGCAGAACTTTTCTCTCGAATACTCCCAATGCAGCCTCGTCAGATGTTGTTAGTGTCCACGCCTCTGCACCATATAGCAGGACGGGAGCGATGAGTGACTTGTAGAGTGTGATTTTCGTGCGTCGAGAGAGGACTTTACTTTTCAATTGCCTACTCAGTCCAAAGTAGCATTTATTTGCAAGGGCAATTCTTCGTTGGATTTCTAGGCTGGCATTATTGTTGGAGTTTATGCTAGATCCAAGGTAAACGAAGTCCTTCACTATTTCGAACTTTTTGGTGCCAGCAGTGGCGTGGGTGCCAAGGCGCGAATGCGCTGACTCTTTGCTTGATGACAGCATGTACTTCGTTTTGCCTTCGTTCACCACCAAACCCATTTTTTCCGCTTCTTTTTCTAGTTTGGAGTACGCAGAGGTTACGGCACGGTTGTTAAGGCCGATAATGTCAATGTCGTCAGCATATGCTAACAGTTGCACGCTTTTATAGAATATTGTTCCAGCGCGGTTGAGTTCTGCAGATTGTATTATTTTCTCCAACATCAAATTAAAGAAATCGCACGATAGGGGGTCACCTTGTCTGAAACCTCGTTTAGTTTCAAACGGCTCGGAGAGGTCCTTCCCAATTCTGACTGAGCTGGTGGTGTTGCTCAATGTCATTTTGCAAAGCCGTATAAGTTTTGCGGGGAAACCAAATTCAGACATAGCGGCATATAGGCAGCTCCTTTTCGTGCTATCGAAAGCGGCTTTAAAATCAACAAAGAGGTGGTGTGTGTCGATTCTTTTCTCACGGGTTTTCTCCAGGATTTGACGTATTGTATCAGAAGCAGCTACAATGACAAAATTTGCAATATGTATTGATTGAGATGTTCTAAGGCCGATTTTATCAAATTTTTTGAAAAGGGGCGTGGCACCGCCCACCTATATTTGAAGAAATTTTCAAATTTTGACTCTCAATAACTTCAGAACAGTTTGTGCTAGTATTACGAAATTTTGTAGATGGCATACTATTGTTGTGTTAAATTCAGCTATAGAAAATAAACGAAATCGCTTGGCGACCACGCCTACTTTTTTATAAAAGCTATATTGAAAGGAGGTGGAGATATTGAAAAGTCCATATCTAATTAACTGATACCGCTATAATAATATAATTTGGTACATACATCAATTTTCATATTCTTTACATTATTTTTGCAAAATTTTGGAAAGTGGGCGTGGCACCGCCAGGCATGTTATGTTTATGTAGAGTAAAGTTCTCTAAACAAGAGTTAGGAAACCGGAATATGCAATATCTGTTTAACTGATAAATATATAATGCTAAAATTTAGTACACTCATTCACCTGATGATGTTATTAGTGATGTTTAAAGGTTTTTTGGTAATACTTTGGAAAATGGGCGTGGCACCGCCCACAAGTGAATAAACAAAATATCAACATTTCACTATTAACAAGCCACTGTGAAAGTATCATAAAGATCTGCAATGAAAACTGAACTTCAAATAGGGACAAACAACATAATAAAATCCGTGGGCGTGCCACCACCCACTTTTTTAAAATTATGTAAATATTGATTAATGGACACATATATCCGTATAACAAAAAAATTTCACAAAATACGTTAAAAATTGTGGGCGTGGCACGCCTTCTTTTCCAAAGTTATATATAGGACATGGTATAACCCTTGAAAAGATCGATTGAGTACTTTTGGCTCATGTAAGCGGTTAGTTTTATAAGCAAGGGGCGTGGCCGCGTCCACCAAATTCGCTACTGTTTAGGCTCGGAATAGATTGGTTTTTAAAATGGGCGAAATCGGATGAAAACCACGCCCCCTTTTTCTGAAAACTAACGCTGGGTATTTAATGTTCGGTTCACGATAACTTAGACTTCCTTACTTGTTAAATATGATTTCCCTTCTTTTCTGCCTTCGTGCTTTGTCCCTCTTCATTTCTTTTTCCAAAAGTGCTTGATATTTGTCGGGCTCGGTCCGTAGTTGCTCAATCCTCTTCTTCATTAGTTCAGCAACATTAATTTTGGATACATAAATTTAAAAACGTTGAATTTCACGCAGTTTGAAATAAAAACTAAACAAATTTAAAATAAAACGTGCGTGAAAATTAACGGGCGTGACAAAGATATATGTATGATTATGTTTTTTAAAAACGGTGTATTCAGACTAACAAGTAGTTTGTACATTAAGCTGTTCGTTATTTAAATTTTTTTTTGCAAATTGTAAGTTCGCCGGGCGGAATATGATGCGTTATACTGTAAAAATAAGCTGTGCAAAATTTCACTCGAATTGGATAACCCTTAGAACTGGCGCGTTGCATTTGAAAATGTTAAAAACCATATGCACTCAGGTTGCAGCAGATCATATAAAAAACTTGATAGACGTAAACTTGGTTCACATCTATCACGTGAAAAAACTTGCAGATTGCGATTCTAAAGACAAAAATTAAAAAAAAAGCCATAGGTTTTGAGATTTCGTGAAGTTATCGTTTCTTACAAAGTGAGAAAACGCCATTTTCGTATTGTTCAAAAAATCTCCAGTTCTACATATCCGATGAAAAAACTTTTTTCATCTTATTTAAGATCTTTCATTGCCGTAACAGCCGGTGCAGTGAAATAACTCCCAAATGAAATAACTCCCATGAAATAACTCCCAATGAAATAAGTCCCAATAAAAATGAAATAATTCCCAACTTTAATAAATGAAATAACTCCCAAAGAAGAAAATGAAATAACTCCCAATATTTGGCAGTTATTTCACAATGAAACCACAAGTCCCCAAAAAAATGAAATAACTCCCAAACGAAAAAAGTCCCAAAAAAATGATATAACTCCCAAATGAAATAAGTCCCAAAAAAATGAAATAAATCCCTAATCAAAATTTGAAATGGTATATTTTTACAATATAATCAGTTACAATGAAATTTGAAAAATACAGGAAATTAATATGTACATAGATATGTGAATGTAACAATTACATGAAAACCTGAATAGTGTTGTCGACCTTTTGACGGCAAATCGGACAGTTAAAGTTTTCTAGTCCTTCAGAAATACTCTTAGCTTGCAGCATTAGAACACAAGCGTTGCATATTTTTAAATGTTTGCACGGCATCAATAGTACATTGGCTCAACCTCCAAACAAATTACGCACCCAAAAAGCGAATTAATGTCAGTGACATTAGGACGCATGACCAAAAACGAATTAAAGTCAGTTCCGTTAATTCGTATAATATTTTGACTTTAGTTCGCTTTGGACATGCGAATTAATGTCATTTAGGCATTTGGGTTTGAGATTCGACGAAGTAGCGCCGCAGGCGAAAGTTTGACTTAGGTCAGATCCTCAATTCGGGGCGTGATCCATGGTATTTATGTGCAGAACTCCTTTCCGCATTGGCGGCCTTCGGCCGCGCTTCAAAAAATTACCCTGGGCTACACCATTCCAACTCCGGGTGTGTGCCATAGCCGTGGCTACCGCCACAGTGATGTCTTTCCGCGTGCCACGTTTCCCACTTTTTCACTTTTTTGGCTCAGCCTTATGTGCCATTACAACAACCACATGAAAATGACAGAAAATTGTGAACTTTAACTGCAAATAACTTTTGAACGGTTGAAAAAAATCTCATTTTAGATTCTAAATCTAGACGTGGGTAATCGTTTACGTGGGGTACCGAGCGCTAATACACAACCAAAAATGTTGAGATATGTATCAGGAGCATGAATATAACTCCGCTGAACCAATATTTTTAGTAGTTTACGAGATATTTGCAGTTAAAGTCATTTTCATGTAGTTGTTGTAATCACATTACCCTGTGAGAAAAGAGTGGCACGCGGAAGGACATCACCGTGGCGGTAGCCACGGCTATGGCAACCACCCGGAGTTGGAATGGCGTAGCCCAGGGTTATTTTTTGAAGCGCGGCCGAAGGCCGCCAACGCGGAAAGGAGTTCTGCACATAAATACCATTGATCACGCCCCGAATTGGGGATCTGACCTAAGTCAATCCCAGATTCATTTTGTAAATCCCAGATTCATGATATAATGATCATAAGTCGAAGGTGATAATGAAAAATGAAAATTTGGAATATAAAAAAAATGTACTGACTTTAGTTCGCTTTCTTAATGGGAATTAAAGTCAATGACGTTAGTTCGCTAAATGAAATAACTCCCATTAAAAATGATATAACTCCCAATGCCTGGATTACAAACTATGAAGTAAGCCCCAAAAAATGAAATAACTCCCAATTTCCAAAAATTATGAAATAACTCCCAAAGATATTTTATTGGGGACTATTTCATTTGGGAGTTATTTCATTATGAAATAATTCCCAGTTAAAACTATGAAATAAGTCCCAATGAATTGGGAGCTATTTCATAATGTAATAAGTCCCAACTTGCACGGAAAATATTTGGGAGTTATTTCATTTTTTTGTTGGGAGTTACTTCATTTGGGAGTTATTTCACTGCACCGTAACAGCGTACCATATAAATCTTTCCAATTAGATTATGAGTTTAAGAGACACATTTTCCATCAGATTCGTCATTAACATTAAATAACACTTAGAAGCACTAACCTTTTTGCATTTATTTTGATGTAGTATTGGAGATGGATCTATTGCAAATAATATATGTTCAAACCATTTCCAAACCGGTTAACAAGTATAAAAGTTATAGCAAGTTTGTCAAGTGTTATTTTTTCATTCGGTATATCGATACTGTATTTTCAAAAATAACACAGGCCGACAAGAAATTTGACCATAAACCAGACCATACTTTCCTAAAGGTTTTCGATGCGCTGGATTCAAATCTGGACGCAGAATTGCTCACCTAAAAGTGAAAAAACACCGGTTTTGCCTATTTTTGAGGATATATACACACGACAGATTTTTTTTAAAGCAAACATTGCATCTTAAAGAAGAAGTCTTCCTCTTACGAATGGCGTTGAGTTTGCTCAAATATCTTTTTTTTTCGCTAAGATAGAGCAATTTAAAGTTTATAAATTTTATTTATTTTCTACTTTGTATCAACATATAACATTTACTCAGTTGTCATTTGAATTAAAATTTTGTAAAATATTTTTTGTCTGTTCCTAAAATATACGTGAATTTAATATTAACCCTCTATAACTCATAACCTTCAATTGAATTAAAAAAATACCTTTATTTTTTTTTTTTTTTTATTATTTATTCTGTAGGCATATTTTTACAAAAAGGGGAGTGTGGCTCACAGGCAACAATGAGTAACAGTGGTAAAGAAAATTCAAGAAAATATAAGAAAATAGATAGAAGATAAATATAATAATATATTGACGATTAGGCGAGGTGGAAATTTTTGAAACAATTTTTGTTTTTGGTATAACACAAAGCAACGCCACATTTCTCACACACCGTGTGTGTGAATCCTGTACACTTTTTTTCCGCCCATGTTGGCCAGTGACCGATTTCATCTTGCCTGACTGCTTTTGGAGGCACATGTTGAGCAGGTCCTCTGTGTTTCTTTGCTTCGATCTCTCCCTCTATGGGTCGTCTTGTTATCAAACCTGTTTTTGTCCCCATCTTGCATAGTGTTTCGGCAATTTCAAGACGAAAATCTGCAGACGAAATGATGGTCTTATCAGGAAGATTTTTGTTTTTGCAAACCCTCTTATACAGTAGCCATGAGTTGGCCATAGTAAGGTCCAAGTAGTGGTAAAATAGACGCATTTGCCAACGTTTGCTCCTCAGTTTTATCTTGTAAAGACCCATAATACTATCGATAAGATCTACGCCGCCCATATGTCGGTTATATTCGGCCACAATGTTGGGTCTTGGGATGTTTATATACCGCGCATTCTTTTTATCATATCTACGGACCTCAGACATTGGAATTTGACCAGTAAATGTTGATGCCAATGTAACGAGTTTATTGTCTTTCCATACAACCGTTGACACGTCGACGCCATTGACACTTGACACATATTCCTCTGAATAGCCTCGGTCTTTCTTCATTACCACCTTCTTACTCAAATGCTTGCAATCAGGAATTCTATTTTTTCTTATGGTACCTAACCCAAAGATACCTTTCTTTGCTAAATATTCCAACAGCGGCAGGGAAGTAAAATAGTTGTCGAAATAGATCCTGTAGTTTTGGTGTCTCGGGATTATACGCGATAACCTTACTACAACATTGGAAGAGGCCCCTAGATCTGACTCGTCTGCTCTTACAACATTTTCCTTACCAGAATATGCGAAACCAGAAACTCCACTCAAAACGAATAATTTGTAGCCCCATTTATGAGGTTTCTTTGGGTTATATCTCTTTAAGACATTTCTAGCTTTTGTGGAGCAAACTTGCTCATCTACGCAAAGCTGTCTTTCTAATGGAACTTTGGCGAATGCTTCGTTTAAAGAGTCTGCTACTGGACGAATTTTGAAAAGTCTGTCAGAGTCAGGGTGGTTCCTAGGAAGCAATTTAGTGTTGTCATTGAAATGAAGGTGTTGCCGTATCTTTTCAAACTTATTAGAAGGCATTGTCTGCTGAATTAGAGATGTGCCCAGTATGGAACTCCAATGGTTCGTAACCCTGGGTAGCTGGACAAGTGACATGAGATATACGATACCTATAAACTGTCGGATTTCTTCCTCAGATACTCGAAAAGTGTTGTTTGGATCTTTCTGTACCAAATAGATGTTTGTCTCTTCCGAAATTCTTTTTATAAGTTCTGGTCGAAATAAATACAGAAAGAACTGAATGGGGTTTTCGAGTTCCAAGATATCAGATGGCAATGAATCGTTTCCATGAAAAGCCAGCTGCTCTAAATTCAGTTCTAAGTTCTTTTTCTTCCAAAGCAATGCAAGCTTGTTAGGCTTTTGTCGTTTTGATGGAAGATCGGAAGTACTTGGAATCTCCTCTTCCCCAGGAATGATGTTACTGCCGTCATCGTTCACGTACTCCACGAACTCATCCAGATCGGATTCCCCAGCAAGAGTTTCTTCATTCAGTTCTCCAAAATCCGACAGCAAATCTGGGTCGAAGTCAGGATCAGCCAAGCTTTTGCCATCAAAGTCTAAACCATCCTCACTTGCGGAATCATCTTGCAGAGCATATGCGATCTCGTTGTCGGTAAGAGATCGTAGTCGATGAGTCATACTGGAACAAAATAATAACGAATGTATTCACCTTTTCATATAAGATATTTTCTCTTTCTGCATAATGTAGCTTACAAGACACAAACACTAAACACTGCCCAATGCAAAAATACCGAGGATTTTAAAGCAAAAAATAGCACCCCCGTAATCTTTGAACACTTACCTTATATATTTTCACAAAAAATAACCACAAAAACGTTAAAAACTATTTTTATTAATTTTTTCAATATTAAGCACATGCGCAGTATGCGAAATTTTTCACTTCACTGACGAAATCAATTACTTTGCAAAATGTAACGGTATTTCATTTGTTTGTTTGTTTTTGGCTGCAAGAACGGAATGTAGACTACAGTTATCAATGCTTTGAAAAACAAAAAAGTAAAAGCAGCTTGAATTAAAGGAGGTGAATTGGTATGTTGCCTGTGGTCTACAAAACGTTACAGAGGGTTAACCCTTTAATAAAAATGTTAAGTAAAATGCAAATAGACAAAACTCCCTGTGGAAAAAAGAGAGACCAATTTTGCATTGTTTGTGGAGACTTTCAACCACAGGAATTTCGTAGATCAATAAATGACTCGATAAAAGAATCATATCTTAAATGTTATAATAAACCAATGAGAAACTTAGATAAATCATGGGTACCCCAATCTATTTGTAATGCTTGTAGAACAAATATGGGGAGATGGGACGAAGTTAAAACAGATGTCGTCATTCAACCAGCTATTTGGCGCGAGCCTGTAGATCACGATAGGGTAAAACCGGGATAGATGCCCCACTTTTTAGAAAAGCTGCCTAAATTTGAAAATATTAGTTTTATTTGAATAATTTTTTTTAATATAGCTAGTTCAATATTTTAACTTTAATTATTTAAATTTTGGTTTACCTATCGTACACGGTTTTTCCAGAAATTACTTTTTCCTGAAACCTTCTTTTTGAGGGATAGATGCCTACCTTGGGGATAGTTGCCCCACCATGAAAATAATGCGAAGGATAGATGCCCTTTATGGCATGTAAGCGAAAAACACAAATCGAACGCAACGTATGTAGTTCTACCCTACTCAAAACCATAATAAATTAAACATGTTGGGTTTTTAATCTTTTAATTACTATCATTAGAAGATACCTAAATCTAGTATTAGGTACATCAATGGCCATACCTACCTTATTAAATTGAAGCGTTTGCTTTCAAGAATTGGCATGCATTTTTATACATATATGTTTATTAAATTCAATTTTATAGGTACGTGTTTATTTAGAAAAAAATAAAAATTATATTTTTATAAAAATACATTTTACATACAATCTTACACTAAAATAAAAGCTACTTAGTAAATCTATAGGAAACTAGAGGCAGCCAATAGTTAGATAAACGTTTATTATATCCCTTTTTTGTTTTCTAAGCAGCATATCGTCGAATTAATGTCCTCGATGGAATCCCATATTTTTAAGATAATTCGTTTATCCCCATCGTATTTTTGTTCATTTCGTCGAACGCGGCCTGCAGGCTTTCTGTAGTCCCTTCCTTTTGTACTTTCGCGGCATAATTTTGCTGAAAACAGTTAAAAGTCCATAAAGTAGTACATAAAACATATATCAGACTCCAAAAGTATGTAAAAAATATATACTTACTCCTTTGCCCCTAAGGGCATCTATCCCTCGAAAAATCAGGGCAACTATCCTTTTTGTTAGGGATAGATGCCTACGAATTTTTTGAATAAATTATAAACAAAAAAACATCTATTTTTAGTTAGATGCAGTCTCAATGAATCAGTTTATTAAGGTACTAAAAAATATAATGGAATTTATTACTACTTATAAAGTTATACAAAGCACAATACTTACCTTTAAAACTTTTACGGGTATTTCAATTTCGTCGCAAACAAAATGTTTTATACTAACAAAACGCGTGTTCACTGCTCGAAGCCCTTAGATAACTAAAATGCGCTGTGGCTGCGGCTGCTAATTATTAAATTAATTGTTAGTCACGAGCTCGGGAAGTTAGATTTTTTGAATATGGGGCATCTATCCCGTTGGGGCATCTATCCCGGTTTTACCCTAATGACTGTTATTTTTGCTTAAGCATTGTAAGTGGCTTTAACAAATGGAACAAAAGAAAAATGAAATATCCTAATGTAGAGAGTGTAACACCTGCTAAGAAAGGAAAAATAGAAAGATTTCAAGAAAATAATGTAGTTTCAATTGAAAGTATAGATGAGGCTGAGAAAGAAACAACGAGTTTTTCTGAAGATTCATCAAGCGAGGGCGATCCAAACCTTTTCGACCAAGAAGGTTTGGATGACCTTATTCGTGATCTTGATCTTCCAAAAGATCGATCTGAACTATTGGCTTCAAGGCTTAAAGAAAGAAATATGTTGTTACCTGGGACAAAGATAACGACGTATAGAAAAAGAGATGAGAAGTTTGTAAAATTTTTTTCAAAAGAAAATTTTCTTGTTTACTGTAATGATATCAAAGGCGTTTGTTTATAGATTTGTCTAAGGAAAGTTTAAAAGCAGTGTTACTCCATAACGGCAATGATTTTGCAGCGATCCCAATTGCTCACTCAGTTATAATGAAGGAATCTTATGAAAGTTTTAAATTTCTTTTAGAAAAAATTGATTACAACTCTCACAAATGGCTCATTTGTGGTGATTTTAAAATGATCCAAATGGTTCTCGGTTTACAACAAGGATTTACAAAATATCCATGTTTTCTTTGCCTTTGGCATAGTCGTTCGCGAACAAAGCATTATACGCAAAAGAATTGGCCAGAAAGAAAAAAATTGGACATTGGTGAAGAAAACGTCATCCATGAGAGTCTTGTAGACAGTCAAAATATTTTGTTACCACCTCTCCACATTAAGCTCGGTTTGATGAAGCAATTTGTTAAAGCACTAGATAAAAATGGTAATTGTTTTCAGTATCTTCATTCAAAATTTCCTACATTAAGTGACGCAAAAATTAAAGAAGGCTTTTTTACAGGACCCGACATAAGAACCCTCATGAAAGACAAAGATTTTGTTACATCTATGAAATCTGAGGAGAAAAATGCTTGGATAAGTTTTAAAGAAGTTGAACAACTTTTTCTTGGAAATAATCGGGCTCCAAAATACAAAACTATTGTTTGTACTATGTTGACTAATTTTGAAAAGTTAGGTTGTTTGATGAGTTCAAAATTACATTATCGTTTTTCACACTTGGACAGGTTTCCAGAAAACAATGGGGCTAAGAGTGAAGAAATGGGAGAAAGATTTCATCAAGACATCAAACAAAAAGAGCGGCATTATCAGGGAAGATGGGACGAAAGGATGATGGCCGACTACTGTAGGTCCTTGAAAAGACATGATACATTTGCTGAACATCGTCGTCAGTCGCATAACCGATCATTTGAAGTGAAGCGACAACGTTTCATAAAAAAAATGAGATAAAGAATCTAAAATCATCAATAAACCACAAAAAGTTCAAATACAAAAAAAAATATAAAAGACAAAAAAAAAATATAAAAAACAAAAAAAAAACAAAAACAAAAACAAGTAAGGAAGTCTAAGTTCGGGTGAACCGAACATTAAATACCCAGCGGTAGTTTTCAGAAGGAGATACAAATACCATGACTTGGCAATGATATATGTAGGCCCTAGAATCTTATTTGAAATTTTCTATATCAAAAAAGGGGTGTGGTTAGCATCAGATTTCGCCCATTTTAAACACCAACCTGCTTTGGCCAGAAAGTAACCTGTGTACCAAATTTCATGCGAATATCTCAAGTTTTACTCAACTTATGTTAATTTATGTGATTTTCGATATCGAAAAAGTGGACGTGGTTATTATGCGATTTCGACAATTTTCACAGCAGCTCATCAGAAAGTAGCCTGCGTAACAAATTCCATGCAAAGATCTACATTTTTACTCAAGTTATGTTAGTTTATGTGATTTTCAAAATTTTCGATACCGAAAATGGCGTGGTTATCATCCGATTTCGTCCATTTTCAATGGCAACCTACTTTGGCCAAAAAGTAACCCGCATAACAAATTTCATGCAAAGATCCACATTTTTACTCAAGTTATGTTAGTTTATGTGATTTTCAAAATTTTCGATATCGAAAATGGGGGCGTGGTTATAATTCGATTTCGTCCATTTTCAATAGCAGCCTACCTTGGCCAAAAAGTAACCTGTATGCAAAATTTCATTCAAATATCACAATTTTTACTCAAGTTACCGTGTACACGGACGGACAGACGGACGGACATGCCTTAATCAATTCCTCTTTTCAACTTAAGAACTTTCATATATGGAACTCTATATCTAACTCGATTATTTTGCGCCGTTACATAGTACCGTCATGTGGGCAAAATTATAATACCCTTGTACTAGTACTAGTACGCTGGGTATAAAAAGAAACAAAAAAACAAGTAAGGAAGTCTAAGTGCGGGTGAACCGAACATTAAATACCCAGCGTTAGTTTTCAGAAAAAGGGGGCGTGGTTTTCATCCGATTTCGCCCATTTTAAAAAACAATAGCGAATTTGGTGGACGCGGCCACGCCCCTTGCTTATAAAACTAACCGCTTACATGAGCCAAAAGTACTCAATCGATCTTTTCAAGGGTTATACCATGTCCTATATATAACTTTGGAAAAGAGGGCGGTGCCACGCCCATTTTCCAAAGTATTACCAAAAAACCTTTAAACATCACTAATAACATCATCAGGTGAATGAGTGTACTAAATTTTAGCATTATATATTTATCAGTTAAACAGATATTGCATATTCCGGTTTCCTAACTCTTGTTTAGAGAACTTTAGTCCAAAAAGGGGCGTGGTCGTTCACCAATTTTTCTTATTTTCTGTGGTAGTACTCTACATAAACATAACATGCCTGGTACCTAGTTACGTAAACCTATCTCACACCGTTCTGAAGTTATAAGCAGTCGAATTTGAAAATTGCTTGACTCATAAGTGGGCGGTGCCACGCCCACTTTCCAAAATTTTGCAAAAATAATGTAAAGAATATGAAAATTGATGTATGTACCAAATTATATTATTATAGCGGTATCAGTTAATTAGATATTGACTTTTCAATATCTCCACCTCCTTTCAATATAACTTTTATAAAAAAGTAGGCGGGGTCGCCAAGCGATTTCGTTTATTTTCTATAGCTGAATTTAACACAACAATAGTATGCCCTCTTAATTTTCTTAAAATTTCGTAATACTAGCACAAACTGTTCTGAACTTATTGAGAGTCAAAATTTGAAAATTTCTTCAAATATATATGGGCGGTGCCACGCCCCTTTTCAAAAAATTTGATAAAATCGGCATTAGAACATCTCAATCAAAAACATATTGCAAATTTTGTCATTGTAGCTGCTTCTGATATTGAATTAACTGGTTTTATACGTTTTTCGAAATTTTCGATATCGAAAAAGGGGGCGTGGTTGTAATCCGATTTCTCCCATTTTCAATAGCAACCTACCTTGGCCAGAAAGTAACCTGTATTTAAAATTTCATACAAATATCTCAATTTTTACTCAAGTTATCGTGTACACGGACGGACAGACTGACAGACGGACATGCCTTAATCAATTCCTCTTTTCAACCTAAGAACTTTCATATATGGTACTCTATATCTAACTCGATGATTTTGCGCCGTTACATAGTACCGTTATGTGGACAAAATTATAATACCCTTGTACTAGTACTAGTACGCTGGGTATAAAAATAAGTACCCCGAGATCTCGGAAAATTATACCCATATGCGCATATTATTTTATCATCTCGGAATTGTTTCGGGACTATTTCGGGATCATTTCGGGACTGTTTCGGTACCTTTTTCGGGATCATTTCGAGACTTTTTCGGGATCATTTCGGGATTCGGCCACGCCCCTTGCTTATAAAACTAACCGCTTACATGAGCCAAAAGTACTCAATCGATCTTTTCAAGGGCTATACCATGTCCTATATATAACTTTGGAAAAGAAGGCGTGCCACGCCCACAATTTTTAACGTATTTTGTGAAATTTTTTGATATACGGATATATGTGTCCATTAATCAATATTTACATAATTTTAAAAAAGTGGGTGGTGGCACGCCCGCGGATTTTATTATGTTGTTTGTCCCTATTTGAAGTTCAGTTTTCATTGCAGATCTTTATGATACTTTCACAGTGGCTTGTTAATAGTGAAATGTTGATATTTTGTTTATTCACTTGTGGGCGGTGTCACGCCCATTTTCCAAAGTATTACCAAAAAACCTTTAAACATCACTAATAACATCATCAGGTGAATGAGTGTACTAAATTTTAGCATTATATATTTATCAGTTAAACAGATATTGCATATTCCGGTTTCCTAACTCTTGTTTAGAGAACTTTAGTCCAAAAAGGGGCGTGGTCGTTCACCGATTTTTCTTATTTTCTGTGGTAGTACTATACATAAACATAACATGCCTGGTACCTAGTTACGTAAACCTATCTCACACCGTTCTGAAGTTATTAGCAGTCGAATTTGAAAATTGCTTGACTCATAAGTGGGCGGTGCCACGCCCACTTTCCAAAATTTTGCAAAAATAATGTAAAGAATATGAAAATTGATGTACATATGTACCAAATTATATTATTATAGCGGTATCAGTTAATTAGATATGGACTATTCAATATCTCCACCTCCTTTCAATATAACTTTTATAAAAAAGTAGGCGTGGTCGCCAAGCGATTTCGTTTATTTTCATAGCTGAATTTAACACAACAATAGTATGCCCTCTACAAAATTTCGTAATACTAGCACAAACTGTTCTGAAGTTATTGAGAGTCAAAATTTGAAAATTTCTTCAAATATATGTGGGCGGTGCCACGCCCCTTTTCAAAAAATTTGATAAAATCGGCCTTAGAACATCTCAATCAAAAACATATTGCAAATTTTGTCATTGTAGCTGCTTCTGATATTGAATTAACTGGTTTTATACGTTTTTCGAAATTTTCGATATCGAAAAAGGGGGCGTGGTTATAATCCGATTTCGCCCATTTTCAATAGCAACCTACCTTTTCCAGAAAGTAACCTGTATTTAAAATTTCATGCAAATATCTCAATTTTTACTCAAATTATCGTGTGCACGGACGGACAGACTGACAGACGGACAGACGGACGGACGGACATGCCTTAATCAATTCCTCTTTTCAACCTAAGAACTTTCATATATGGAACCCTATATCTAACTCGATTATTTTGCGCCGTTACATAGTACCGTTATGTGGACAAAATTAATATACCCTTGTACTAGTACTAGTACGCTGGGTATAACAAACAAAAACATGGAGTCTTCACCGCCACGTCCACGTTTCGTGACTCTGGGTTCGGCTGAGAGCGGTAAAAATTCTTCGAGGTTTGTTAACTTGGGGTGAAGGCTTGGCTTTGTGGGCTACGGGTATATAAGCTTGGGGTTTCGGGTATTACGGTTTTTGGGCTTGGGGTCTTGGCATTAGGGTTTGCGGGCTTGGGGTTTATGTGTTTATGGCGTCTGTGAGCTTGGGGTTTGTGGGATTTATTTGGACTTAAGATGTGTAAGCTTGAAATTTGTAGACTTATCGTATGTGTTCTACTGCATAATACCTACGTTAACTCGGTGGTTTTTCAGGTATAGGAAAATTAGCAAATTTATAAACTTTAAATTGCTCTATCTTAGCGAAAACAAAGATATTTAGCAAACTCAACGCCATTCGTAAGAGGAAGACTTCTTCTTTAGGATGCAATGTTTGCTTTAAAAAAAAAAAAATCTGTCGTATATATATAACCTCAAAAATAGGCAAAAACGGTGTTTTTTGCACTTTTAGGTTAGGATATCTCAAAATCCTGACGTGATAGAGCAATTCTGCGTCCAGATTTGAATTCAGCACATCGAAAACCTTCAGGAAAGTATGGTCTGGTTTATGTACAAAAATTTTGGTCTCATTTTGTCGGCCTATGTAATCGAAAAACCTGTTTGAATTCTTCAACAGAATTTTAACTAATCTTTCAAATAAATTTTTCGATTGGATCTGAAAATACAGTATCGATATACCGAATGAAAAAATAAGACTTGATAAACTTGCTATAACTTTTATATTTGTTAACTGATTTGGAAATGGTTTGAACATACATATATTATTTGCAATAGATCCATCTATGTATGTATGTATGTATTTATTTATTACAGCTCTATTGAGCCTAGATCATTATGTACATTTTTACAGCTTAATCTAAAACTTAAGCCTATAGTAACTCTAGCGTTTAACGTTTTATTAATTCATTTATTGAAAATTAAAAATATAAATAAAAACAAAAACGAATAAAAATTATAATAAGAAAAAAGAAGAACAGAGGACACTCATTTTCTATATATTTACATATGTATATGCAGTTCTATATTGATTCCCAATTATAAGAGCTAACTGACCTGAGTCTTTCCGAACATACCAACACAGTGATTGTGCAGAGTACAGGCCGTCTACGCATGTGAAGCGCGAAGACAACATCTGGATAGCGATGCACTGTTATTTGTGAGTGATGCTTTCCAGTATGCGTTTCGGCAACTTACTGTACGTGACTTGAGGCGCTGTATCGTACTTTGCATGGTTCATGTGCACTGTGGATGGTGTTCTGAATACTGCAGGATTTAGCATCAGTGGGTAGCATGGTGTAATAATCAAAGGTGACATCTGTTTTGACACACGTCAAAGCGAACGCCCTTAGGAGTTTGGAAGGCCATGTTGTATTTTGGAAGCACACGAGAAAGGGGGCATAAAAAAAGGCCTATGGTAAAATAGTATTGAATTTTATACTTTTTTTATTAAGTGGTAGCTCATAGTTAATAGTCTGGAAAAACGATTTTAAAAAAAAATTTTAAGAAATTTTCCAATTCTTATTTGGTTTTTGCAAGTGTCACGGTCTCTACAGACAGTCTACTTACATATGTGTACATATACAGTGTATCCCAAAAGTGAGTATGCAGCCCTTTTTCGCTGCTCTCACCATTTTTGGCTTCAATAAATTTATTTTAACAAATTTTTTTTAATGCGAAACCACTTATTTTGTACGCTCTGAAGTCGTTGTATATGGTATGCATGGTAAGGCCTCCAAATGAAGGCACCATATTCAAGTTTGGATCGTACTAAAGTAGTATAAAGTAATTTTAGTGTATACGAATCATAGAAATTTTCACCTTTTTTTGAGTATGCAGATTTGTAGGCCATTCAATTTCAGTATAATAAGGTGTAAGTCTTAAGTCCGTGAGAACTTCCCCTGATTTTTAGGAATTTTTTTTCTCGAGACTTTAGGATTTTCCTCCATATACATTTATGAACGTAATTTTTTTTATATGGAAAAAGACAATGAAGCTCTTCAGAAGTATAGAACCAAACGCTAGCAAATAGGTGCATACATATATGTACATATATCGTCGATGACACTGCAAAACCCCGTAAGTGACATTTGAGTTAAAAGCTTTTATAGGCTTCTGCTATCGAGATCTATTGATTTTGTCTCAAGAAAACTCCACGTTGGTTTGGAAAATAGTTAGAAGAATCGATGTTGATTTGAAATATTTCCATAAAGTCGATATTCGTCTTAGAAATAAGCAATTTGTAGTGCCAAAACAGCCATACTGGGATATCATTTACTCGATTTTGAAGTTTTGTCGACGATATGAAGAGAGATTAAGAACCAATACCACTTCAAGGCTATGGCAAGCCTAAAAAGAAACGGCGATGCGGATGCGTTCGGAAGAATGAACACAGCTTTTAATAGTTCTCTCACAAAAAAATTAGTTTCCTTGGTAGACGATTTACAAATTGGCTAAGACATTCCAGTGCTTCACTGATAGGACTATATTCTGGTGGTGGCATCATAGGGAGTGACAATAGTAGAACAGAAAGAGGGCTACGAAAACTATCAAGAAACTAATGGATATGTCTGGCGGGACTTGACACCTTAATACCTTTTGCATGAAGCACATTGAATAGAATGAGAACGTTTAAGGTTGGGAAAGAAAGCAATTCAATTCGACTACCGAGGGTAGGCGTTTGGTAGATCCTAAGCTTTCCCTGCTCGAGCTAATACAGCCACGAATTCTCGCTGTTTACCTGCCGGAATTATGATAGCCATTTGAAGAGCATTGACCTGGAAGAATGTATGTTCTCAAGCCTCGATGTTTGTCAATAAAATCCGGCCGGCTACTGAAGGAACATCGCTTTGTTCTCAACAATCTACGATGGAAAGCAATGTTAAAGGCTTCATCCGAGGGACACAACAAATATGCCCATTTATTTATGGCTGTCTGACTTGAAAATGCGAATAAATCCATTATCTTTCTATTTCCCGTCTGTAAAAACATATTTAAAACATTTATTATCTTCTTTAGTAAATATCACAACAAACCTTACCATCATTCTCTGCGAAAAATCAGTTTCTTGTGCAATTCTAACAAATAAACAAAATCATTATATGAGAACTGTCACAGAATTGTTTAATAGAAAAGTCAACATAAAGCAGATTTAGAGAAAAAAGTGATGCCGTTGCATTTTTTTTCAGAAAAAATGGTTTTATAAGTTTTATAATACTTTTTCTAATGGAATATATGCTGAATAAAAAAGTACTTTTATAAAGAGACAACATTGTAATTGCTAAGGGCGTTCAAGATGGCGCCGTTAGAGCGAGAAGTTGCGAACCAAGAACACCTTTAATTATTACACCATGAGTGGGTAGTTCATTAAAGCATTTTAAGCCTTTGTAATATAAGTTACATTTATCAGATTCTGTTCTGTACGCGGGCAGAGTGAAATCATTTCTATTTCTCGTGTTTACAGAATGCACATTTCTTACATATTTAATGTTATTTTTCAAATAATACGGCAGGTAATTCTTAATAAACTTCATCGTGTAAACAATAGCTGTTGTTTAACACTTAACCAATTTAATTTGGATAGCATTTCTCTGATGGGTGTGTCGTATCGCTTACGGAGGATAAATCTCATGGCCCGGTTCTGTTGCTTTTGCAGCTTGTAGATTTGGCTGTCTCTCATTATAAAGAATATCGTAGGACAATAGATAAAGTGGGGCTCGATTATAGATCTGTAAACCATCGTTTTATATATTTTCTTTAGATATTTACATGTTCTTTGCATAATATATATTTTCTTAGCTATTTTTCCCACCGTGTAATCAATGTGCTCATTAAAGCCCAGTTTGTTGTCTATTTTTAAGCCCAGATATTTAAAAGTGCTTACTATTTCAATTGCGTCGTTGTTTATTCTTAGAGGTTGCAACTCATTGTTTCTAAAGTTCCGTCTTGAAATAACCATACATTTTGTTTTATTGACATTTAATTTTAATTTGTTAGAGCATAGCCAACCGTTGACTCTATTTAGGTCATCTTGGAGTTTCGCATGAATGTCAGTGATGTTATCCCCACTAATCATCAGAAGTGTGTCATCAGCAAAAAGTTTGATGTCACAATACTGTATACTTTTAACAATATCTTTTATATATATATTAAACAATATAGGGGCTAATACGGAGCCTTGTGGGAGTCCGACAGGTACATGTATCTCTTCGGATAATGAAAATCCAATTACCATTCTTTGATACCTATTTATAATAAAATTTTCGAACCACATAAGTTCTGTACCAGAAAAACCTATCTTGTTTAACTTTTTTAACAACAATTGTTGGTCAATTGTCTCAAAAGCTCGCTTTAAATCCAAAAATACGGCTATTATATGTTTTCTTCTGCTTAAGTCTTCCTTCCAGTTAGCAATTACTAAGTTCAGGGCACTTTCGCAGGAATGCTTTTTTCGGAATCCAGATTGCTGGGGTATAATAATTTTATTGTGTTCTAAGAATTGTAGAAGCTGGTTTTTAACCACTGTTTCAAGAATTTTTTCGTCACATGGTAGCGTGTTTATCGGCCTAATTTCATCAGCTCTAATGGCGTTTTTGACTTTCTCAATAGGTACTACTACTGATGTCTTCCAAAGGTCTGAGACTATGCCTGTTTCAAGGCTCTCATTAACCACTTGAGAGTAAAAAAACCCGGTGTAAGTTATAGAGTCTTTAACGACTCCCTCAGATAGAATTTTCTTCCCTCCTATTTTATTTTTGAATTTACCAACAATATCTAGTATATCAGTAGCGCGATTCACTAACTTTTAACAATTTCGCAATAGAGATATTTATCATTAACGTATACTGCTTAATTTAACAATTGTGCGATTCACTAACTCGGATTTAACAATAACGTGCAGCTAATTGTTTAAAATGATGACATGTGGCATCTCAGTCGAAATTGACTAGAACGTTGCTTAAATGTTAAGTGCAGCATTTGCCAGCGCCGCCGTTGGTGTCGCAGTAGCGCAGCTGACAAGCGTCTGGATAATAAAATAGACGTCGCAAGTTCGATACCAATAACTAGGAGACATTTTTTCTATAACATTTTTTTTTTTTAAATAAATACTTTTTTTTAAATATGGAAATACTTCTTGCTCAAAAAATTTGTTTTTAATTTATTTTTATTTTAACCAATATTTCAACGACACCAACGGATAACGTGATAAAATATCAATTTACAAATCGACAACGATAAATTAACGATTGAAGAGTTGACAAAAAGTTAGTGAATAGCATAGATAGTTAAAATTACTGTTACGTTAGTTTATAGTGGACAAATTGTGTTAAAACAGTTAGTGAATCACAAAATTGTTTAAATTATTGTTAAGTTAATTTATCGCTGACAAATTACGTTAAAAAGTTAGTGAATCACGCTACAGTTGTTGATACTTTGCGGAACTTGAAATTCAGAGTACTATCTACAACGACTTCGCTGTCATCTCTGTTACCTGTAATACTAAGGCTGATTTCAATGATACTATCAAGAAAGTAGTTATTTAGTGCCTGTGCTATTTCGCTTTCATTCGTGAAAAGACAATCATTTATTAATATTTGGCCAATGGTATTGCTTTCTTTTGACATAGATATGCAGTTTTTGAGGTGCTTCCACATAGCTTTGCTGTCACCTAAGTTGTTCGTTATTTTGTGCTCCATATACTTGGCCTTTTTAATCTTAATTAAATGTTTGTACTCACGCCTGGTCGTATTGTAATCTTCCCACTCACCAGTTTCAATGGCGATCTTGTATTGATTTAACTTATGTGTGTTAAGAGCTGCCAGCTCTGTATCATACCACTTGTTCATGAGCTTCACACTGACTTCTTTCGAATATGTCAGGCAGCTCATAGCATTTGATATATTAGTATTCAATAATGTAATCTTGTTCGCTATGTTCAGGTTATCAAAGCCCTGATAGTTGGACTGTCACAAAAGGCTAGCGAGATTATCACTACTATAGCCTTCCCACGAAGTTATATCTAGAACATTTTGAGGACAAATTTAAAACAGGAAGCACTTCTTTAGGCGTGTAAAAGGTTTGCCATGTAATGTAACAAAATGCGGTATGACTGGCAAACCAGTAACAGTTTTAGTAGATACAGGAGCCACAAACAATTATATTAGTTTCAATTGCGATATAGGGAAATCTGTCCAAATCAAGCCAACACACACAAGAACCTTGTATGGAAACTCGGTAATAAAGTCAAAAAAAGTTATTGCACTATTTGGACACCACTTATCTTTCTATGAAATTGATGAACTAAATGACTACGATATGATTTTAGGTGAACAGGGATTACGTGTAATAAAAGCAGAAGTAAATTTGTTTGATTATAGCCTGAAATATAAAAAGAGGGTTGAAGAACAAAAAATTAATTACACCCTAGATGATGAGAGATATAATAAGGAAATTTGTCAAATTATGCAAAGAAACGATTATATAAGCGAATCTTTACCATTCACAACAACAATTCAAGCTTCAATTAGAACTCAATCGGACGACCCCATCTGGACTAAGCAATACCCTTATCCTATGGCAGACCATGAGTGAAATAAATAAATTACTTAAAGAAGGAATTATTCCGAGCAAAAGCCCGTATAATTCTCCTATATGAACCGTTCCTAAAAAGGGCACCGATGACCAAGGCAGACCCAAGAGACGGATGGTTGTTGATTTCCAAAAAATAAATTCTCATACAATTACAGATAGGTACCCGATGCAAACATGACTATACAAAGTCTAGGGAAAGCAAAAATATTCTCAACAATAGACTTAGAATCAGGATTCCACCAAATCCTCATTAAAGAGAAAGATAGAGAAAAGACAGCATTTTCAGTAAATGGTGCAAAATATGAATTTGTTAGGATGCCTTTTGGGTTAAAAAATGCACCGGCAATATTTCAACGATGTGTTGACGATATTTTACGTGAATATGTTGGAAAATTTGCATATGTTTATATTGATGACGTACTAATATATTCTTCTTCAACCGAAGAACATATTGAACACATCCAAACTTTAATCAATGCACTCCATAATGCCAAAATGAAAATCTCGAACGAAAAATCGCATTTTTTCAAAGATTCCGTTGAATACTTAGGACACATCATCAAACACAATAGAGTGACTGTAGACCAAAAACTTAAAACGAATTGAGGTCATTTTTAGGACTAGCTAGTTACTATAGAAAATTTATTAAAAACTTCGCAAAAATAACAAAACCCTTGACAATACATCTCAGAGGAGAACAAGGTATGATAAAAAGAAAAAAAGGGCAAAAATAGAAATAAAGTTGGACGAAGCTGCAATACAGGCCTTTGAAAAAATTAAAATAGAATTACAGGCACAGGTAGAACTATATCAACCAGATTTTTCAAAACCTTTTGAGCTCACGACTGACGCAAGTAATTTCCCTATAGGAGCTGTACTTGCCCAAAATAGAAAACCTATCGCCTTTATTTCCAGAATCCTTAACGATACCGAACAAAGTTATAGTACCAATGAAAAAGAACTTTTAGCTATAGTATGGGCACTACAAAAATAGCCGATTTGACAATTTATATAGACCACCAATCATTAATTTATTCTATATCGGAAAAAAATCCAAATACCAAACTAAAAAGATGGAAAAATTTGATAGAGGAATACGGAGCAAAATTAGTTTACAAGCCTGGTCATCAAAATGTTGTAGCCGATGCGCTTTCTCGACAACAAATAAACACATCTACGGATTGCTCAGCCCATTCCGCACAAAGCTCACCAACAGAAATAATAAAAAATGTGAAACAGCCACTCAACTCGTTTAAAAACCAAATAATTATTATAAAAACTGATGAAGAGAAAGAAACCGTATCTCAGACAATATTTGCCGACCATTTTCGACACACTATATATTACAACGATCTATAAACTTTATGCAACAAGTTGAAAGAGGTCGTCAGACTTAACGTTACAAACGCCTTGAGAGTAGAAAATGAAGAAATATTTCACTCTGGAAAAGATATTATTCGTGCATTTCCAAATTGTACTTTTGTACAAGCACAAACACTCCTTACTGATATTACCAATATCGATAGACAAAGAGATTATTATTCAAACTCACAGAAGAGCTCATAGAAATTACAAAAACAACGCTCAAGAGATACTTTTAAACCACTAGTGGCCAAACCTAAAAAAAATGTGCAGTACAGAGACAAATACATACATGCGAAATATGCCTTGTACATAAATACGAACGTCAACCGAACAGACAACCTATAGGAAAAACACCAATGCCAACAAAGGTAGGGGAATACATACAAATGGACATATTTCATATGAACAACAATATTTATCTCAGTTCAATAGATAGATACTCGAAATACTGTTTTCTTCGCAAACTAGAAAATAAATTACATTGCCACGAGTATATTGAGGAAGTGCTCATAAAAGTCTACCCCAACGCACGTTATCTTATGACTGATAACGAGAGCATATTCATTGGAAATATGGCAAAATCAGTATACAGTCGACTACATATAACGCACTCCATCACTCCAGTGATGCATCAAACGCTCAAATTGAACGGGTACGTAGCACTCTTATCGAACTCTGTCAAACTTTAGCAGCAGAGAATAAGACAGCTCCTGCCGACGAATTATACAACGCTGTTCGCCAGTACAACAGAACTATTCACTCAAGTACAGCACATAAACCTGAGGACGTATTTTTTAATCGCGAAAAATATCCTGTTATTCGTGAAACACTTGAGCAGAAGCAGCACCAGCTTTTAAGGTACCATAATAAAAATCGAAAGATTATCACCTACAAAGAAGGCGATACGATTTACAGCAAGACAGATCGAAGAAATAAAACCTCGGCAAAATACAATAAACATCAAGTCAAAGAGGATCTAGGTGATAAGATATTGACAGTAAAAGGGAAAACTATTCACAAAGACAGCATCAGGAAGGTATCAACATGAAGGCTATTGGAATAATATTATTAATTATTCTTTCATCTTGTTCTTCTGACAAAATAACGGACTTAAAAGGAAAAAATTTGTGCTTGTAGAATCTGACACGATGTATATGTTTGACAATACAGCTTACCTGTATCACATAGCGAACTTATCTAATATATTACCCCATACGAAAACATTATGTCGTTACACTATAAAATGCAGGAATCACAACAAGAGGAAATACTCATAAACAGAAGAGAAACTTTAAAAACACAGTTAATACCACCAGAATATCGTTCCAAAAGAGCTCTTAATTTTTTGGGGTCAATACTTAAATTTTATACGGGGACACCAGATCACGATGACTTAATTGAAATTAAATCAGGATTAAACCAATTGATAGAAAACAATAATGAACAGCGTAAAATAAATTCCCGATTCGAAAAGATCCTTCAAACTCTTGATCCGACATATATTACAGAGGAACTAATTATGAGAGAAGTCCTGAAAGAATTAGAAAGTATTACAAATACAATAAATTTTGCTAAAGTAGGAAACTTTTATTCAGGATCGTTAAATTTAAAAGAGATAAATGAAGTAATTTACAAATATCCTGTAATCTTATAAATAAAAATGAATGTGTGTCTGTGTGTCCTTTATGGGCGTCCAAAGTACTCAACCGATTTTTATGAAATTTTCACAGTATATTCTTGAGATCATGGGTTAAACCATAGGCTATACTTATTTTTGGAAAAGTGGGCGGTGCCACGCCCCCAGGCTATATAAAACTACAATTCTTCATAACTCTGAACATATTTGGTCTAAATTAAAGATTTTTGGATATGTGTGTCCTTTAGTCAAGATGTATATAATTTTGGAAAAGTGGGCGGTGCCACGCCCACATTTTTTGTGTTTTGTTTGTACTTCAATAATGTCCAAAGTTTATGGTCGATCTCTTTTAAACTGTCAAGATTGGTTCAGAAGATTGTTGTGTACGATTTAGGCTATATCAATTTTTGGAAAAGTAGGCGGTGCCACGCCCCCAGGCTATATAAAATTTAAATTCTTCATAGCTGTGAACATGTTTGGTCTAAATTAATGATTTCTGGATATGTGTGTCCTTTGGTCAAGATTTATGTAATTTTGGGAAAGTGGGCGGTGCCACGCCCCTTTTTTGTGTTTTATTTGTACTTCAATAATGTCCAAAGTTTATGGTCGATCTCTTTTAAACTTTCAAGATTGGTTAAGAAAATTGTTGTGTACGATTCAGGCTATATGAATTTTTGGAAAAGTAGCCAGTGCCACGCCCCCAGGCTATATAAAATTTAAATTCTTCATAACTCTGAACATATTACGTCTAAATTAAAGATTTTTGGATATGTGTGTCCTTTAGTCAAGATGGATATAATTTGGGAAAAGTGGGCGGTCCCACGCCCACATTTTTTGTGTTTTGTTTGTACTTCAATAAGTTCAAAGTTTATGGTTGATCTGTTTTAAACTTTTCCAATACTTTAAAATCTTCGTTGGGTACGACATACATAGGCTACATTTGTAAATTCTTTGGAAAAGTGGACAGTTCCAGGACCACAAGCTAAGTAATATTTCAATTCGTTATATCTCTGAATGTATTTGCTTTAGTGACATTTTAACGTTCTTAAATCTTAATCAAAGCACTTAATTTTTTTTTTTTTGTTATTGCCGTTCATACATATCCAGAGTATTATAGGTAGATATAGGATATAATTAAATAAGTACTAACTATACATCTGCTCAGCAGCGCATAATGGTTTTTGTCATACCCATTGAGTTCAAAAGATCCGTTTTTTGAGTTGGACATCCAAAAAATTTATTTGTTTATATCGTACCAAAGACTTTAAAGCCAGAAACATTGTATATCCTAAAGCACTGCAATAAATGGAATGTTAAAAGTTAAAGAAAAATATTTGAAAATGTATTTCTAGGGAAGTCACTGGTCAGGCAGAACAACGTCTGCCGGGTCTGCTAGTTTCAAATAAATGTCAACTGTATCAAGTTATTCCTTTAGCATTTAAACAAGGAAAATATGAATTAAAACAAAAGGTTTCAAAATGTAATAACGAATTTATTAATGTATCAAAATGTAAAAATTACTTAGGCACTAGTATTTGTAAACAAGAATTAAAGGATAACTGCACAATTCCACTGTTATCAAATCAACAAGCTCAATGTAACATAATACAAGAAAATAATATTCCAATACAAATTTTGGACCACGGCAATTCTGTAATAACTAATGAACATACTTGGAATGGTTTAAAAATAAACGGACCACATTTAGTACAGTTTAAGATTTCTACAAATATAGATAATAAAACATATGTGAACCACCAAGAAGAAATTAAAAATGTTATTCAGTCACATAATAACGAACAAGTAGATGTATTGAACATACTAGCATCAAACTCAAATTATAAATTTATTAATATTCAACAATTATATAAATATATTATACCTATAGAAGAGCATCCCTTAAAATTAACACTGTATATTATATTTTTCATAATAACTTTTACCGTAACAATTTACTTATATATAAAATTAAGCCAATGCTAACGAAACCGACGAGAGGAAAAGAGACGCTTAATATTCCAAAGAGCATATGAAGCCGAACTCCTCCGACTACAGCAGATCTGAAATGGGGACATTTCATTTTAAACACCGGGGAGAGTTAACGACGTCCACACATACACTACACAGATACATATATATATACCACACGCTACTATTTGTTTTTCAAATAAAAATATCTTTAGGGTATAACATACCCTTTGTCCCTTCAAATGATAATATATAACAAACACAGAAACATATTCTTTGTTTCCCTCATAAGTAACAATATCCATAAGATAACACTACACTAAACATGTAAACATCTTTCCAATATCATAAACAAGTATATTCGCCGATAAGTAACAAAACATTATGATAGCATAATGCTCATAATGTAAACATCTTTTTATCACCGCCGATTTTGCCTGCATCATGGAGCGTGTGCGTAAAAGAAATTCATAACGCAGCCTTGGGTTGATTTGTAAGTCCAGGGCTAACGTGTGGCCTCGACCCACGACCTAATGCCGGGCTTCAAGTTCGCTTCTTCCCTAATTTTTCGATAGAACATATAAACACTTAACACTTAACATTTATAAAGACACATAAATTAACTAAATTATCAAAACTAAATCTACTATCACTGGGTTTAAGCAAAAAAACTAACCTAAGGTATCACAGATGAGCCTCTTAATCCTATAAATACGGGTTAAACTAAATCTATATCACAGATAAAAACTTGTCAAGTTGAAGATGTACAAATAGAAATGTATAATCAAGTCAGAAATGTCTAGTCAACAAAAAAAATAGATAGAATGTATAATTAAATAAAAAGGTCAAATCGGAAGTGTATAATTACAATTGTAGGTCAATAAAACCTAAAGTAAATGAATAAATAATTACAAGAGATTCGAAAAGCAAATCTGTGTCAATTTCCTAGCGGTCAAGTCTTTCAGGTACAAAGGTGAGTAATAAATAACATGCAACATTGAACATTTAATAACTTCATGCCACAAATATGTCTTTAGTATGGTATACCCCGATTCTATTTCCGCTAACATCGCCAAGTTCATACACCGAGTTACCGATTATCTTTAAAAATACGCATTTTTCTTGTTTTGGGGCAAGTTTAGGGTTACAATTGTCTATTTGGGAACTCTGTTTGAAATTTCGGCGGTATACCATTTGTCCAACTTTTAACGATACCTACATCCCTACTTCTAGTGTTATAAAATTTCTTACTACCCTCGTGAGCCAACCTCAGCTCTTGCATAATCTTATTCCTAATAGCTTGAAGTTTATCTGCAGATGTTTCCACCTCACAATCTGCGTCCTTGACTGTCCCTAATTTTCTGTACAACTCGTATGATGACCCATGTTGCACCATTGGCATACCAAACAAGGCAAAATATGGCGAGGTGTTGATTGCTGAATGGATGGCGCTTCGCAATGCAAAGGCCGCATCACTGATGTGCCTGTCCCAATTTTTCTGATTCTCGCCAACATATGACCGTACTATTGGTAAAATTGATCGATTGACCCTTTCGGCCGCATTGCCTTGTGAACAGTTCTGACACGAAACGGCTTGCCATTGTCAGAGTGCACGTACTCCGGTACTCCAAAAACATGGAAAACATCTTTTTCAAGTAACTTTACTACTTCCGCTGAGGTTGCCTTACGCATTGGTTTTAAAAACACAAACTTAGAAAAATGGTCTAAACACACAAACACATAAACATTACCATCACACGTACGTGGGTATGGACCCATAAAATCTATAAATGAACGTTGAAAAGGGCGTTCTGTCACATGTTGTTTCCCCATCATTGGTTTATGAAAGGCATTTTGTGTTTTGTTGCCTTTACAAACATCGCAACTTTTAACATATTTTTGCACGTCGGACACTAATCCCGGCCAATAATATTTTTCACGCACACGTGCCAGGGTCTTGTGAATACCCCCATGACTTGCAGAAGGCGAGCAGTGCCATGCCTTCACCAACCCAGAACGAAGTTCAGTCGGTACCCAGATCTGCTACGCACAGTTCAGGTAGTTTATCCTCGTTTGCTGTCACTGTGTTAATAAGCTCGACGTATTCCGCCGCTTTAAAGAAGGGTGAGCTGAGATCAATATCCAGCATTCGGTCACTTATAAGCAGTTCATTCATGTCGGCCCTGCATAAAGCGTCCGGCACTACATTTTGGGTACCCCTACGGTGTTGGATATCGAAATTGTACGCTTGCAGCTTCAAACTCTACCTTGCCAGCCGACGAGATAAATCCTTCTGACCCATCAACCACTTCAAGCTGGCATGGTCAGTTATCACTGTAAAGGGTAATCCCTCGATATAGGGCCGGAACCTCTTTATGCTCAGGACCGCTGCATAACACTCTAACTCCGTAATGCTATAATTCCTATGTGCTTTATTTAATTTCGCGGATACGTAGGCAATCGGTCGTTCGTTTCCGTCCTCGTCTAGTGGGAAGAGTACACCTCCAACTCCGTCCGTTGATGCATCACATTGCACATAAAAGTGCTTCTCGAAATCCGGATGGATTAACACCGGTGCAGATATCAATCTTTGTTTTAAGCAATCGAATACTTGCATAGCTTCGTCCGTCATTTTAAAAGATTTTATTTTGTCTTTAGTGAGGCAGTCGTGCAGTGGTGCTGCAATTGTAGGGTAGGTCTGTATGAATCTACGGTACCATCCTCACATCCCTAGGAACCGTCTAAGTGCTTCGGGGTTCGGGGAAGTCTCGCATTGCTGCCACCTTATTCAAATCCGTCCGGATACATCCATCTCCTCCTCTTTAAAGCAGAACTTGCTCTTTTCCACATTTATTGTAAATTTTGCATCACGAAAACATTTTGGACTTTCGCTCTAATGGTATCTGCCAAAACGCGTCTTTTAAATCAATGGCAGATATGTATCTGGTATTCTGAAGCCGACTTAGAATACCATCGATGTGTGGGAGTGGGTAGGCGTCTTTGATGGTGCGTTCATTCAATTTCCGGGCGTCCAAACATAATCGATTTTTAGTGCCTTTTATAACCAGTGATACGGGCGAGTTCCAGCAGCTATTACTCTCTTCGATGACACCCATTTCCAACATCCTATCCAGCTCTGCGAAGATTAATTTTTGTATCGCCGGGGAAATAGGGTAGTGGCGCTGCTTCACTGGAAGGTGTTCATCCGTCACTTCGATAATGTGCTCCTCTACGTCTGTTTTGCCCAACCCGAGTACCGAGAACGAAGGATACTGCGCTTTCTTCAGGATTTAACTCATGCTGCACTTCATCGAACGATAAGTCACCCTCGGCAGGCGTAAGCTCTGACACGACAGAAACCTTTGACTACATTAAGCTGGAAGGCTTTCCACAAATCGATTCCCAGATATACCTCCTGTTGCAACCCCGGCACTATCAGGAATTCCAGCTCCCGAGTGGTATTGTCCCACATCATTGGAGGATACACTACTCCAACAACCGCGGTTTCACCCCCATTTGCAGTCCTCACATTTTGCCCCTGGATCGGCAGAATCAGACTTTCTTTCCCTTTGAGTAATGGGCATTTTTCCCCAAGCAGCTGGCCCCGGCCCCGGAATCTAAGAGCGCGAGCACCTCTCGTCCACCGATCTCCGTTTTAGCGAAATCCTGTTATCACCCTGCACCGTGACTATCGTCGAAACTATCTTCTTCTTTATTCTCCTCAAAATCTTTTGTTTCTCCCTCATTTTCTCTATCTTCGTAAAATTTCGCTTCTCCTTCTTGGCGTTCAGCTCCTCGCAAAATATCCTTCTCCTTACCTCCGCGTACTTCAATTTTCTAATATGTAAACTATCCCTAACTTTCTCTAATTTATTTTCTACTACTTTCTCTTTCATCTCTCTCTCTGTCCCTCCTCAAAATCTCTATCTTTCTCCCCTCTACAAATTCTCCGGGCGATCCTGGTTTATGGCAGAGGTCCCGGACATCTCTGCCAAAGCCCGGTTTCCCGCCACTGGCTTAAACGCACAAAAAGACGAGTTACCACCACACGCAAAACATTTCATAAAATGGAAATTGGACTTACACTTTGTGTCTTTTGCTGCTTCTGCCGGATTCTTAATATAATAATCCACCGGAATGCCACAAGCAAAGCACAACATAAGGTGAAACGGGGACGGACAAAACATTTGATTTTGGACAGGACTAACATTTTGACTATGGACATTGGACGACGACACATGACTAGGGAAATTGGTTGGGATAGTGGGTTTAGAAGGATTTTGATGGACAGGGGCACGAGACATATTCTTACTAACATTAGAACTCCTATCGCCTTTGTTGAACGCTTCCACATTAAAATTACCCTCGTGACCATCTGCCCACACCTCGCTATCCATCACCACTTCGCTAACAGGCTTCGCCCTAGACCGGTTTTCCTTGATTAGTTTTTCCGCCCTTTTACACTCTAACTTTAGCTCTGCCAACGTCCCTGTTTTAGTTGCGAAAGTTAAGTTGGCCAGATAAGGTTTAAGGTTGCCCTTAATTATCTTTACCAACTAAACTTCCGGGATTCTCTGTCTAAGGCGGAACGTGAGATCGTGGACATCGGCGTAAAACTCGTCGAAACTCTCTTGAGGCTGCTGCTTCCTCTCCATAATCTCACGGATCACTTCGTAATCCGATTCTGCCGCCTTGAACTGCAGCAAAATCTCATTTTTCCACCCGAAGTAGTCAAATGACTCATCGTCGACGTAATCCTCCCGTACCTGCCAATACCACTTGAGAGCTGGCCTTGTCACTAGGCAATGGAAGTCGGAGAAGAGTTGCTGGTAAGACAGTTGATACTGCACCCTCATCTGTTCTAGCCTAAAAACGAAACTTTCGACCGTCATCGCTTTCGTTGATCCATCAAACTTGAGGTGCCATTTATCCAAGTCCACCTTCTTCCTACCCGAATAGCTGGAGTGGCCGTTGCCTGCCCCTGTGTGGTTCGCGGTGCTGCGCTGGTTCGTGGTGGCATTCTATCTTGCCCTGGTGTGGACGTATTTGGTGGAGGAGCTGATGCAACAGGAGCGCGCATTGATGTCTCCACATGAGCGACGCGATTTGCTAAGGGTGGATATATCCGCCCTTACTTTTCGGACTTCGCCCATGTGGTCGTTCATCTCGGCGTTGTGCTGCATCATCACCTCCATCATACGCGCGAGGTGGTCAATCCGCTCGTCCACAGTTGCCAGACGCCTGTCTGTGCTCTCCGCTGCAGCTCCTGTCCCTTTGCCTCCAACTGCCTCTTCCTCCAAATCAGGCATGGCTAGTAGCCGATCTAACATGGGCAACCCTATCCGTCGCTGAAGCTTCTGTTTGCCCAAATACCGTAGAGGTGCAAAGGTTCAAGAGGTCTATCGGGACACAATCGACTGGTAGTTCGATGCCTGTATCGATTTGGTTGTATAAAGATCCTACCACCTCGGTCTCTAAACCCCTCGTGACACTACGCGTTATTCGCCTGTCGCCTCTTAGCAATCCTAGAATCCTCTTTGGAATAGCCCCCTGGTACTCGGGCCTATCCATCCACTAAGAAACCCGCAACGTTACAACCAGACTCAGAACCGGGAATTGTCGAACGACGACCTAAGAACCAAAACCGAATCAAACTTTAAGTTCGAAATTCCGCAATAGAAAATTAGCAAGCAAAAAAAACTACCGCAATACCAACGCAAGGAAATTAAACTCCAACTAGTATCTTTGTCTACGGGTTTAGTGCTAATTCTGATAATTCAATTTTTCAAAATTCCAAATTAAAAAAAAACAATGCAAATATAAAACGGTATAAAACAAAATATATGTATGTATACGTAAATTCAATATTCATATATATGAAAAATCAATTGATATCCATACTGAAAATACAATTTTTCAAAATTCCAAATTCAAAAAAAACAATGCAAATATAAAGCGGTATAAAACAAAATATATGTATGTATACGTAAATTCAATATTCATATATATGAAAAATCAATTGATATACATAAATAAACGTGTAATTCAAAAATATATAAGTGTGCGTTTGTGTATGGCGTGTAGAAATTTATAAACAAATTGCGATCAAAATCCATGTTTGGATAAACACCCAAATGTGAATATCCATATGTATGGAAAGAGTAGGACAAGAATTCAAAAATTAAAAGGTTTTCAAAAAGGTTGAATTCCAAAAACCTTGTATAAATCCAAACTAAAAAAAATCGTTTGAGGAAAAACAAAATCTTCAAAAACTCGAAAAATTATAACAGCATAAACAGCAAATAAAAAAATTGAAATGTTAAAAAATATTATATATTTAGTTATTGTTGGTGCATTCTGGTGTTTTCCTCGCCCGATGACTTCTGTGGGCAGTCGAGTGAGGTTATGAAGTTTTCTGTCCAAGGTCAAAGTCATCTAATCCCCTCTTAATTTGAAAATGTGGCACTACAGCGTCTTAAGGCTGTGCTCAAGACATGGCTGCCACAATTTCCCCTTACCCTGTCGATTTATCTACACCCTGCAAGAACAAAAACCTCACATGCGTACGGTACTGGACCATACACATGGTAGCTAATGTTGCTTGCAACAAAACAAAACAAATAGTCAATGTCTTAAAGTACTGCCGATGACTTCTGATACCACTTTTCAAAAACGTTGAAGTTCTTGAAAGGAACTCAGAAATCACCGCCAGCACTCCCCCCACTGTTCTGTCACTTAGGCACATATTGCTCGCTGCTGACAACAAGCAATGTTGCCCTCGTGGCCCTACATCTGTCCGAGAGAAGGAAAGTTGATGAAGTAGACCGAATAGTAAAAGCTGAATCTAGATAATAGGAAAGAGAGTTAAAGAGCAAGGAAATGAAAATTTAGATGGAAAAGAAATATGAGAAAAAATTAAAAACTTTAGTGGGATATATCGTTGGGAGCCATTGTTACGTAACTGCCTGGTGCGGGAGAGGAGGAGTGGCGGGGTGGCATGGTAGTAGCCCGGCTGATTCTCGTCGGCTTTGAGGCGCTGTTCTTGCCACTTCTCCTTTCCCAACAGTTGCATAAGCAAGATAGGGGTTCATGCCTGTGTGCGAGAATAAACTAATGGAGTTAAAGAAATATACAGTAAAGCGGGAGAAACCTGTCTGTATGTTGATGTTGCTGATGAGTGGGTGGTTGCGCCACAAAATGTAAAGACTATGATACTGAAGTTGGTGTGATAATGTTGCCGGTGTTAAGTGTTTGATGTGTGCGTTGAAAAATTATGTTTTCTACCCCTGTTTGCCTGTCTGATGAAAAGATGTATGATCTGTGCTCGTATTTATGTTGTGTCGAACTCTTTTGTGAAAATGTGTGGGTGTTTGTGTTTGTTGTTGTTTTGCGTGTTTCTTCGACTTGGTATATTTCCAAATGTTTTTTTTTTGATGTGTGCAAAATTTTGCTCTTGCAAAAAAATGTCGCGGCCCTCGGCGGGTTTCGTGAGCTATAAATAAGAAAATGTACATATATGCAACTGGTTTGATATGTTTATTTATTTCGTTTTCAGGATTCTTAATAATTTTTTTTCTTGTGCATTTCAACGTGGAATTTCCATAAATATTCTAACTCTTACATTTTAGCAAGAATAATAAATATTCTCTTTTTTTGAATTTGGACCGAAAATAAAAATAAAAAAAATGGCTTCTTCTTCTTCTTCTAACCCTTTTTTTGTTGTTTGCATTCGTGCTCGTGTACATATCTACATACGTCTGTACATGTAAGTGCACTCATGCATATTTTAATATTTTCGAATTTTTAGATTGACATTTAATTTTATATGAATTAAAAATTCAAGTAAAATCCAAAAGGTAGAAAGGGAGTTTTGGGTCAACACTATAATTAGTGATTTAAAATTTTATGATTTTGATGAAAGTGTAACAAAATTATTTACCACAACAATCTACTCTTGTTTGCCTTCATGCTCGTGTACATATTTACATACATATGTACACATGAGTGCATTGATGCCGCTTATTAATTTTCTTATGCCTTTTTAGAATTAAAATTTCAAAAATAAAATTCAACTAAAATCTTAAAAATCAAGAAACGGTTTGGTGGTTCAAAAAAAAAATATAATTCAATATTTTAGGGATATTTTCGTGGACAGTGACACTTGCTAATGCAATTAAATAAACAGTCCTTTCCAGGGCTACATCTTTGTTTAAACAAAGAGATCCGAAATATCAAGGAAATTCATCAAACCTCTAACTTTAAAAAATTATATTTTAATGTTTAAAAAAAAAGGTTTTTCAATAGTTTACAAGTCTCACAAAGTGACTGCTGGATAATGGCGATTTCCTTCGCGCCGGGTGTTGGCGAAGCTCCTGACGCTGGCTAGGTTCCTCGAAAGATTCACCTTTTTGGTGTTCGTTCGCGTTTACTTTGACGTGAAACGGCACTTTATAAATACTCAAACTTTTTCACACGCGCACCCACACTTTAAGGTGATTACAACGCACTTTAGAAACAAACTTTGATATTTCACTTTTGGCACTGGTTAAGACCGCGACTTTCGATTTTTGAATGCTGTCGATCAGCGGGATCCCCTTTTTATACCCCAATAATCCTTCCGACATCGTAAGGTTCGAATCGCCTGCCTGCCTTGGTCAAACCAATCCGCGTTCGACCCTTAGCGGCACTTATATGTGCACATGTGTAAGCAACAATTTAACCCACTCACACTAATAAACATCCGCTTTCCTAATATCGTAAATGCGGCCAGAGGGATTCGGCTGGCGGTTGCCTGCACATCTGTTCATATACCCGCTTGCGCGTAGTCAGACAAATCTTCAAAGGCTGCCGTTACAATAATTATAGCAAGTATTCGTTACATATATAAATTAATTAATATATCTATTTATTTATTTTATTAAAAATTAGAAACAAGATGTTTACAGACTATTAAGCTATTTAAGGTAACTCTAGAAGGTATGGAACGAATCTTGGCAATAACAAATAAAAACAAGTAAGGAAGTGAACCGAACATTAAATACCCAGCGTTAGTTTTCAGAACGAGATACAAATACCATGACTTGGCAATGATATAGTCCCTAGAATCTCATTTTAAATTTTCTACATCAAAAAAGGGGGCGTGGTTTTCATCCGATTTCGCCCATTTTAAACACCAACATGCCTCGGCCAGAAAGTAACCTGTGTACCAAATTTCATGCGAATATCTCAGTTTTTACGCAAGTTATGTCAATTTATGTGATTTTCGAAATTTTCGATATCGAAAAAGGGGACGTGGTTATCATCCGATTTCGTCCATTTTCAATAGCAACCTACCTTGGCCAGAAAGTAACCTGTGTGCAAAATTTCATGCAAATATCTCAATTTTTACTCAAGTTATCGTGTACACGGACGGACAGACGGACAGACGGACGGACATGCCTTAATCAATTCCTCTTTTCAACCTAAGAACTTTCATATATGGAACCCCATATCTAACTCGATTATTTTGCGCCGTTACATTGTACCGTTATGTGGACAAAATTAATATACCCTTGTACTAGTACTAGTACGCTGGGTATAATTAAGAAGAGGTCACTCCCGGAAAAAACAAAACCGAGACACAACGCATATTTACTCAATCAAAACAAATCGACAATTAGTTGCAAGTATTCATTACATATATAAATTAATTAATATATCTATTTATTTATTTATTTATTTTATTTATTTTATTCAAAAATCAACAAACAAGATCTTTACAGACTATTAAAAAATTACAAATAAGCTTACACAATCTTAACTTTAATCAGTAGGCTTTTAAAAGTAAACTTAGAATAACAAAAATCAAATCCCACGGTAAGAGGAAAATCATTCAATTCACAAAGCGGAAGACAGCGATATATTAAAAATATGCAATAAAGGCGCAATCAGCGCCAAACAATTTTATAATAAAACAGCTGAAAAACCATCAGCGTCAGTTGTAGACATCTTGCGATGTCCTATTCTGTTAAGATAAACGTGCCAAAATTGATTTAGGTATCAAGGCTTGAGAGAAAATTCTCGGAAATTAAATCATTAGCAAATAAATTAGCTGCTTCCGTGTCGGAACTCCCCTAAGCTGGACCGAAATAGGTATATCTGAAAATTTTTTCTTCGACTTAATGTAATTCTTAAAGAATTTTGGGTTGCATTTAATATTACTTTCGACGTTGTGAATATAACGGCGATATAACAATCTATTGAGTTTGTTAAACTCACCACTATAATATAGGTATAGCCTACGAATGTTTTCATTACTAGAACGTTTATGCCTTTTAAAAAACTTATTCTTTAAATTCCTCAGCCGCTTGAGTTCTTTCGAAAACCACGTCCGCTTAGCGGTTTTCTTACTAAACCTTGGGATGTGACTTAAGCAGATATCATACATTATTCCCTTAAAGATATCATAGCAGCTAATTACATCCGCGCTCTCGAAAATCTGAGGCCAATCCAAATCAAGAAAAGTGTCTAAATCAAGAAAGTTGAAACGCGAATAGTTGAACGGCACAGATTGTATACTAGTTGGTATTTCAAAATATTGAAAAAACTCAAACTCCAAAACCAGTGGATTATGATGCTGGTTTGGAGGCGAGATGAAACTTGCTGCATGTGAGAGATTACAATTTGTGTTATGGGTTACAAAAATTAAGTGTAACAGTCTGTCTAATGCATTAAAAAAACTATTGACCTGTAGAAGCTCAACACATTGCAAATTATCAATTAAATAGCATTCAGAAAAACTAGTAACATTGGATGGAGTTAGAAAACCATCAGTACCTAAACGCCTCCAGGAGATATATCTTAAATTAAAATCACCAAAGACACAGATTTCATCATTGCTAATAGTATGTGCCCTTAAGCGCCAAAATGTTGCCAACATGTGCCATGTATAAATCATCGGAGCTATCAGGCGGTATGTACGACAAACAAAAAGTAATATGCCCACAAGCGCCATGCAACTTTATGCAATCAAATTAAGAATCAGGATTTTGCAGTTGAAGCATGAAGAAATTTGCGTATGGCGATAAGTACGTCGCCATCCCTGCTTAGGCCAGTTTTAGCATAATCCCTGTCCTTTCGAAATACATCAAAAAGTTTTGGATTAAAAAACTCCGCATTAAAAAAATGTTCATTAAGCCAAGTCTCAGTTATGACGAAGCAGTCATAATCAAGTATTGATCTGAAAGTGTAGACAGACTCAGTTTTGGTTCTAAGTCCAGACGAATTTTCGTAATAAATTTTTATTTTGCAGCCACCAGTTAAAAGTGGGGCTGTTATTTCTTGAGTTGAGGCTTGACATTGGTGCCGATTATAGGACGCTTCCGGTTGTTAACATTTTTACGCCACTTATTGGCAAGTGGGTTACTACTGTGGCTATTCACCTTGCGCAATATCAGCTGAATTTTTCCACCATCGTTGTCAACATTATCATTACGAACTCCCGCAGAACGGGTTGTGTGTTGGGTTTGGGATCCACCACATAAAACAACGTACCAATGAAATGCAACAAAGAATCGGATATGCGAATCCCCTTTTTAGATGACGACACCCGCAAAAGAAATAAGAATTGTGATATAACGGCATGCACCTGATAGGAGCCGCTGCCCGGTTAGTTGATGCCCTAAGGAAGGCAAAAGCTGACATCGTCGCTATAAAGGAGATGCGATTAACGGGGCGAGGAAATATGAACAAACAACCTTGTAACATTTACCGGAGTTTATATGTCGCCAAGCGCAGATTTGGCGTGGTATTTGTGGTGGGAGACAGACTCCGTCGTCGAGTACTGTCCTTTGCACCCGTGAATGAGGGTCTCGTAGCAATTCGCATAAGTTATTTAAAATTTCGTTTATCTGCGAGCATGCACCGACCAAAAAGAAAGACGACGTGGAAAGGATGATATCTACGGGTGCTTGGATTAAATATATGAGCGCTGCCCCCGTCATGACATCCAAGTCGTGCCCGGCGACTTTAATGCCAGGGTGGTCAAAGAGGGTGTATTTGGACTCACAGTCGGGAAGTTCAGTCTGCACGATCAGACTTCGCCCAAGTTTCATGCAGAAGAAGATCCATCAGGCCACATGGCTGTCTCACCTAAAAACGCGTAACTAAATCGACCACGTTGTGATGGACGGACGGCATGCTTCTAGCGTTTTAGATGTTGGCACAATAAGAGGACTAAACATCGATCGATGCTACATAGGTAGCAGCAGCTAAGATTCGTACCCGCCTCTGTACGACAAAACATGTGCAACAGAAATTTCAAGGAAAGCTGGACGTCGATTTTTTATTCCAAAATTTCGCTTAGGGTGCTCTTCAAAATAATTTAAAAAATCACATCGTATAATGAATTGAAAAATTAGAATTAAAAATCGCCAAATTTTCGCCGGCGGAGCATCAAATTATAGAGTGAAAATTAGGAATTTAAAATTGCATGATTTTTTATTCCCAATTTTCACCTAGGGTGCTTTTTAAAATTATTTTATTGAATGAATATTTGGAAAAAATATTGCGTTAATTTTTGTGGACATGCTGTAGACTCTTTCCATATTTCAATTTCAATTTATTCAAAAACTAGCAGACCCGGCAGACGTTGTTCTGCCTGACCAGTGACTTCCCTAGAAATACATTTTCAAATATTTTTCTTTAACTTTTAACATTCCATTTATTGCAGTCCTTTAGAATATACAATGTTTCTGGCTTTAAAGTCTTTGGTATAAACAAATAAATTTTTTGGATGTCCAACTCAAAAAACGGATCTTTTGAACTCAATGGGTATGACAAAAACCATTATGCGCTGCTGAGCAGATGTATAGTTAGTACTTATTTAATTATATCATATATCTACCTATAATACTCTGGATATGTATGAACGGCAATAACAAAAAAAAAAAAATTAAGTGCTTTGATTAAGATTTAAGAACGTTAAAATGTCACTAAAGCAAATACATTCAGGGATATAACGAATTGAAATATTACTTAGCTTGTGGTCCTGGAACTGCCCACTTTTCCAAAGAATTTACAAATGTAGCCTATGTATGTCGTACCCAACGAAGATTTTAAAGTATTGGAAAAGTTTAAAACAGATCAACCATAAACTTTGGACATTATTGAAGTACAAACAAAGCACTGAATACAAAAAATGTGGGCGTGGCACGGCCCACATTTCCCAAATTATATAATTCTTGACCAAGGGACACACATATCCAAAACTCATTAGTTTAGACCAAAAATATTCAAAGTTATGATGATTTAAATTTTATATACAGAGAAACCTCCCTTGGGCGGACACTCACCGTCGGCCAACTTTTGTCCGCCCAAGGGAGGTGTCCGCTCAAAGGAGTGGATGGCTATTTTAGAAATTTTTCCATTTTCAACGGAATAAATACCACATTTTGAATCAAATAAAATATTGATATTACATTGCGAAAAATATATATATGTATATTGCTTGAAAATCATTCACATACTTTCAGATAAAGTAATAACATAAATAAAAATAAATATAAATTATACTTCAGATAATAAGTAATATAAATCCATAAATATCGGACTCATTATTTAAAAAATCGCTGTAAGTCTTGCATATTAACAGCAGCACTTTCACCACAAATGTATCTAAAATTTATATTATGACGAGCTCGCCATTTTTGAAGCCAACGGTTAGAACTCACAAAGCCACTGCCCCCCAGTTTTTGGGCAACTTCTTTTGCCTTTTCTTAAATAATTGACCCAGAATGCGAATGTTCTGGATTCTTTCCCTACTAACAGTTAAAACACATTTCTATCGGTTTTCATAAAAGACCTTCTGGATTCAACATTGCTGCCAGACAGCCATTTTACTCGAATTTCTTCTTTCTTTTTTATTTTGACGCAGCCTGCGTTTTTTCAATTTTGAATTTGATCAAAAAATCAATAACATTTGAAACAATGGGCAGACCATAAATAAAAATAGGTTTTGTAGGATTTTATTATTTAAACTAATGCACGAACAGACCAATTATTTTGGTCACTAGCGTTAATTATTTTAATTTTTTTGGTTTAGGCTCAGGATTGACCTCACTATCTCATAACACATCAAATGTTTACGATATGACTGAACATAATTAAATCACTATCACTGCGTTATGTAATTAAACCTACAATGTGAAGCTTTTTAAATTTGAGTGTTTATCTAACGTCCATTAGGTTTTATTCGGGGAATCCCCAGTTTTCATTTGGTAAATACATATGTACAAAAATATGTTTATATGTATATGTTTTGTCCGCTTAAGAGGGGTTCGCGTCCGCTCGAGAGAGGTTTATGATTGATTTGTTATGAAAACTGATCTCAGTGTCCGTTGATAAGAGGTTCGTGTCCGTTCAGTAGAGGTTTTTTGTCCAATTTTAAGTCAAATAACTGTCCGCGTCCGGCCAAGAGAGTGTCCGCCTAAGGGAGGGTAATTTGTTCTAAAAAATGTACTTACAACTTGGTGCATGAAAAACTGTCCGGCCAAAGGAGGTGTCCGTTAGGAGAGGTTTCTCTGTAGCCTGGGGGCGTGGCACAACAATCTTCTGAACCAATCTGGAAATTTAGAGAAGATCGACCATAAACTTTGGACATTATTGAAGTACAAACAAAACACAAAAAATGTGGGCGTGGCACCGCCCACTTTTCCAAAATTACATAAATCGTGACTAAAGGACACACATATCCAGAAATCATTAATTTAGACCAAATATGTTCAGAGCTATGAAGAATTTAATTTTTATATAGCCTGGGGGCGTGGCACCGCCTACTTTTCCAAAAATTGATATAGCCGAAATCGTACACAACAATCTTCTGAACCAATCTTGAAAGTTTAAAAGAGATCGACCATAAACTTTGGACATTATTGAAGTACAAACAAAACACAAAAAATGTGCGCGTGGCACCGCCCACTTTTCCAAAATTACATAAATCTTGACCAAGGACACACATATCCAAAAATCATTAATTTAGACCAAATATGTTCAGAGTTATGAAGAATTGTAGTTTTATATAGCCTGGGGGCGTGGCACCGCCCACTTTTCCAAAAATTAGTATAGCCTATGCTTTAACCCATGATCTCAAGAATATACTGTGAAAATTTCATAAAAATCGGTTGAGTACTTTGGACGCCCATAAAGGACACACAGACACACAGACACACATTCATTTTTATTTATAAGATAAGATCGGACTGTACATGTAAGACTTCTAGGTCTTTTATAGTACACCAGTAGGTGGGTACTTACAGCGGTTTCTTTATACTTATTATAAAATAAATAAGGTACAATCAAGCATAACACTCAGTGACAGTATATAACTTTAAAATAATTTAAAATTAATGCTTAAACGAGAACTTTAAACTTACTGAAAGCAAGAAAAAGAAAAATGCAGATATAGTGGAAAAAGAGAAGAAAAGTTGTATATTTGCATTCAACCAAGAGAATTAAAGTAGGTATGTATCACCACTCCATAATTTGTCCCATTCATCGCCGCCTTGATAGACTCAGGAATAGAGTTCCAAAACCTCACAGCATTGACGAAAAACAGTCGAGATGAGGACAAGTAGGAATATTTAAGGGCAACCAGGCTACGTAGTCTACTAGACTTAGTTAACTGCAGTTTCTCGTAGAGGTAGTGCGGACTTTTTAGTTCAACAAGCTATATATATATATACAATTTCTAGCCGCAAGATAACTGAAAATGTTACACCCAAGTAGTTTGTCCTTCCAGATAGTAATGTGGTCATATCTTTTGAGCTCATAGACATAACGGGTGACATTGTTAAATGCCACATCTAGTTTGTGGGATGAGCTTGAATCGAGCTTGCTATAAACGAGTTCAGAATAAGTTATTTGAGGTACAATCAGTTGGATGGCAAGTTTCTTCGCGTTTCAACAGATGTGAATGGAGCAGATAAATTTAATCTACGTAAAATGGCATAAATACTACAAACAATTTTGTTAACATGGTCCGAACAACTTAACGAAGAGTTAACAATAAAGCCAAGATTTTTTACTTTATTCACAAACTTAAGGGCACTGTCATCAATAAGGAGCTCAGGAATATTTTCTACATGTATGACACTATTGCCAATAGGTAACACAAAAGATTTGGCCACATTAAGACAGAGACAGTTTTTATGAGCCCTATGAGATATTGCTGCCAGATCTTTATTGATTTTATAACATAAATCCTCATCGAGCCCAACACGACTGGACAGATACAGCTGAATATCATCAGCATAGGCATGCACACTAACATACTGACATACAGAGAATACATCATTAACAAATAGACTAAACAAGAGAGACCAAGGATTGAGCCTTGGGGAACACCGGACGTAATAGTACACGGAACGGAAGACGTGCTTTTACTCTTAACCTTTTGGGTTCTGCCTGAAAGGTAACTGGCCATGAGCTTAACAGAGCTGTCAGAAAACCAAATAAATGCTTTAACTTTATGCAGAGTATACTATGATTTACCATATCAAAGGTTTCGAGAAGTCTAAAAGGCAGAGAAGAGTCAAGTTACCTCTGCCGAATTGTATTCTTATGTCATCAATTATCTTCAGCATGGCCGTAGAGCAGCTATGCATGGGTCTGAAGCCAGACTGAAAAGGTGATAGCAACTTGTTACTGTGAATGAAAAGTCAAATTTGCGTTGCCATTAAGGACTCGCACACTTTGGAAAAAGCAGGTAAAATGCTAATCGGCCTATAATCATTAGGTTTGGTTGGCATATTAATCTTGGGGATGGGAATAATTACAGCTTTTTTCCACTCTGTGGGAAAACACGAGGTTGTCAGGCAATGATTTACAATGTGTGTAAGAGTGCCTAAAATAAAAGGCAAAACAAGTTTCACAAATTTCAATGAAATACCATCTTCACCAATGGCATTTGACTTAATGCCCATAACACTCTTTGCAACTTCTGACTCAGTTACTCCGCTAAAGTCAAAGCTTATATTTGTATCCAGATAAGCTGGAAAGTTTTGATCTGGGAGACTACTGCCATTTTGGCTGGCACTTATGAAGTAATCATTCAAGATATTTGGATCGATTTCACACTCCGGCTTAGATTTTCCATGTACACTTAACTTTTTTAGGTTACGCCACAAGGCTTTGGATTCTAGAGTAGGATCTAACATAGACTTGAAATAAAGGCGTTTTGTATGTCTTGTAATTGAGCATGCTTTATTGCGGGCAATCGTGTATTCGGTCCAAGCTGATCTAGTATTAATTCTTCTATGTACACTTGGCATGTAATCTATTGCGGACTCTGATTGCAGAGCGGACTTCACTACTATACCAGGGACATGAGCTATTTAAGGAACGCACCGTACGAAGAGGGACATGATCATTTAACATTTTGTTTAAAGTTTTGTTTAGGAAATTTAGTTTTTCATCTACACTCTCAACGTACCAACAATCACTCCAGCTAACATTAAACAGGTCAGTAAACAAATTGTTAATATTTATCGACTTAAAATCACGGTACGTAAATGTAACAGTGTCAACAGGACGATTTAAAACAACATCTAAGGTACAGAAAATGAGATCATGGTCAGAGATAAAATTAATTTGTTCAAATTTGAGAATATGGTCTAAACTAGATGCAATAAATAAGTCTAAGAGGCTGGGGTTGGAGTTGTTGGCGAATCTCGTAGGGAAGGAGTTGTTCACAATAGCGAGCCCTGCGGTAGAAACTTGGTCGAACAGCCTAGCGGCACAAGAGTCCTTCAACAAAATATTAGCATTAAAATCACCACAAATAATATAACGCTCATAATTAATTACAAACATAGACAACTCGGAGAAAAACGAATCCAAAACAAAACATCTGTGGGGGTTGTACAAACAGGATACAAGAACTTTGGTGACACTATCAGAGACTTCAGCAATAACAAACTCAGTATCAGTGTTAGCTGAAACTGCTAGATTTTTTCTGCAATAAATTGCTACACCGCCACCTTTTTTATTTCTACGGTCATGTCTTAAAATATTATAATAAGGAGTGCCATAGTACTGATCAGGGATATCGAGAGAGAACCAAGTCTCTGAGACACAAATGACATCGACACCTGATTCCCCAAAAATATCCCTAACATAGTCCATCTTGTCACTGCTGAGGCTACGTGCATTGAAATGCACCACTTTAAGACCATTTTGTGCTTTGCAAAAAATATCTAGCAAAATTTTATGGATTTCACCTTTGCTGGAGGAAAATTTCCTGCAGGGGTTTGGATCAAACATAATGAGCTAGAAAGGTGACAATTACAAAATGCATTGACACACAGACAACTTTAAAGTACAATTGAATGCACGTTACTAAGGTAAAAGTAGAACAATATAGAAGAGAAGGCGTGAAGTAAGAAGAGAAAAGAAAAACAAAATATGAAACAATAAACATAACAAAGCAGGAATATAGTTATGATAAGAGATAATGTGATGTAGTATGAGAGGAAATATTTTAGAGATACTAGAAATGGGAAAAGAGAAAAATGTTTATAGCCCAAGAGGCAGCGGCTTTTTTTTCAAACAATTTTATAAAGGCTGAGTTTAAAACTATGTGTTGTAGTCACGTTCCCAATAACGAAACCGACCGTCAGTCACAATACCATCGGTGGGTGCGCGGGTGGGAGGCTGCGGAAGTCGTGAAAAAAAGCACTTTCTGAACCAATTTTATAAAGGCTGAGCTTTTGTATACATAAAATATATATTATTAAGAAACTAAAACCAACCGTCAGTCATTCCGCGGGCGGTGGATTATGCGTCAGTCAGGCACCTGAACTTGACAAAAAAGTGCAAATTTCAACCAATTTTATAAAGGCTGAGCTTTTGTATATATAAAATATATGTTATTAAGAAACTAAAACCAACCGTCAGTCATTCCGCGGGCGGTGGATTATGCGTCAGTCACGCACCTGAACTTGACAAAAACGTATGAGCGCACTCATGTAATTGATGACTTTTCTCCAATAGAACTCAGTTGGTGGTTGTTATCATATCTGTATTAGTTCAAACTATATTACAGGTTTCAAATGAGCTTCTTATGTTTAAGCCAAATTAGGTACATATGTACATATGTATATGTATAAAATGTTGCATGCGATATGCTTGAAATTTGGTACATAGGTAGCCCTTTGCTTTTGTTAATATTTAGTATTCTCGTTTTATGAACAGTGGACCTTTTCGAGCAAAATGTTTTTAATGGTTCGATTTGCTCTAAATTGTCACATATGTACATTAGCACGTCTTTTATTTTGCAATGCTTTAGTGCACATCAAAACATGGGCGTAACGGCATGGTTATTATCTTTATGCCCAAGGTCACATAGATCGCGTCTCTTTAATCGCTGGAAAATCCCAATGATTCTTTTCATGGGAAAAAGGAAGTACCTACTGCCCACTTCAAAATTTGCGGTCTTATACCATCGCGATTTTTGCGAAAGCGTGTCCTTGTTTAGCGAGTGCCTGTGTGTCAATGTGTAGGTATGCGTTGGCGGTCATACAGTAACCGCTATGGAAACTACAAAGAATGCACGCCCTTTAAGTAGTTAAGTAGTAATTATCACTTTATGCAAGCGCCACACATTGTTTGCACACATGTAACCGCAAGCATTTAGGTAGATTGATAAGCGTGAATAGTAAAATATTGAATATATTGAAAAACACAAAATTGACCTGTCGCAAAATTTACAGAAGAACGGCGATATATAAAAGAGTTTTCTCGTTTACCATAGTCAGTTAAAAAGCGATATCGTAACATAGTGAACGTAAGCAATATTTTAAAAATATCATGGCGCCAGTGAAAACAATTTGTGTTTTTGCAAAGTAAAAAATCTAAATTTGAACATGTTTACTGCTGATACATTGCAGAAATGTAAAAATACTTTAAAAATTCGGCAAGACTACAATCTTACAATGAGAGATATAAAAATGCCGCCTGAACCGAATAACATTGAACATACCAAATGTTATCGCGTATTTACTGCCCTATTAAAGAGGTATCGGAAACTTATGGAATCTACATCCCTTCCGAAGATAGCTGAGTAAGTATAACTTTAAAACCTTTCTAGCTTGTATAATTATGTATATATTTTTATTTATTCATGTTATCACATTTATTTATTTTGTGATATTATTATTACTTATTTCCGTATAACTGAAGAGGCTGGACTAAGCGGATGTACGGAAGCACTTCCACAAGCAACAGGCGAACCTGCAAGTGAAATAAATGAGGAGGGACCAAGCGGATGTAGGCAAGCAACAGGCGAACACGAAAGTGATATAAATGCTACAACAAGTACACCTGAAGAACAGACAGAGGTGTGTGAGCCATCACAGGAAAACGACTCGGATTCTGCTGAAGAATCGAGTAGTTATATCTGCATTTTATGTAAAAAAAGACGTAAGAAATACAATGGCGAAGAGCAGCCGTTGCATACCACAGCTAGCATACAAAGTTTTATTTCAATTGCTAATGAAGCAGGTGATGAGCAACTGATCAATAGAATCGCGGAATTGAGCGGAAGAAACGAAGGGATAATATATCATCGAATATGTAAAGTGAATTTAAGCAATGCAAACACTGTACAAAAATCATCAAAATCTGAGAAGACCGAATGGCATCAGAATAGAGAAACTCATAAACTAGCGTTTGAAGAAGTATGCAGCTTCGTTTCTTATCATATTATTGAAAAAAGAAATTCATACTTTTTGAGCTACTTACAAGCGTTATTTGCTGAATTCATTGCTAACAGTGAACCCAGCCTAAATACGCAAGCAGAGCCGTACCATTTTGAAGATAGACTATTAAAAAGATTCCCAAAAATGATTGCCGTGGTTACAATTAATGAAAAAAACTGGTCAAACCTTATCTCGGAGTGATAATCAAAAATGATTTTAACTCATTGGAAGAGGATGACATTTTGGATCGAGCCGTGTTAATTTTGAGAAAATGTATTCGTAATATCAAGCCTAAACGATTGCCCGAGGATTTGACAACTGATTTATTGATAAATGGAGAATGTGATGTCCCAGAGAAACTTACCAACTTTTATAGTCAAATTATATCCACCAAATATCCTTTAAAGCAGAGTAAAAATGTTTCAAGAATTGCTGCATCGTTTTCCCAAGATCTCATATATGCTGTCAGTAAGGGTAACATAAAAACATCAAAACACATTAATCTCGGGATGACTATAAAAAGCCTGACAAATAGCAGAAAAATAATCAATATTTTAAATAAGTACGGCCACTGCTGTAGCTACACTGTTTTGGAAGAATTGGAAACGGAAGCAACATTCGCTGCTACTAGTCGGTCGATGCTTTGTCCAGAAGATATATTGCCCCATCGCAATTTGTGCACCGCTTTGGCGTTTAATAATTTTGATCGGTTCGTGGACAGTGCAACAGGAAAGGATACTTTACATGACACCGTAGGAATTATGTACCAAAATATTGTTGATCGTACAGCGAGTGTTCCAAGAGCCATATCAGAGAATCCAGATGATAATTAACCATCAACAAGTGCAAAAAGGAAACGTCGAACTTTTGATGAGGTAACATTTGAGCTGCAGTCGTATAATAAAAAACCAAAGATGCGTGAAGCTTTGACACTACTCGACAGTTCATTAAACTCGTGTGATATTAAACAATTTCAATACATTGATCTCGCTTGGGCGTTGTCCCATTATTTAAAACTGTCCAATGTGCCGGCTTGGGTTGGATATAACAGTAAAATTCATGAAGACAACAGTCCGAAACAAAAAATATCTTATCTCACCACCATTAATGCGTCTCCTACAAATATATCTGTTATTTTGGAAACGATGCGACAAGCTCAACAAATAGCTGAGGAATGTGATGAAGACTATATGGAAGTTACTTACGATTTAGCCATAGCGAAAGTTGCTCTACAACTCCAAAGCACTGAGAAGCCAAAATTTGACAATATTTTCGTTCATCTTGGAGCTTTTCACATTATGATGGCCTATTTCAAAGCAGTGGGGAAATTCATTGAAAATTGTGGACTGTCTAACATAATGGAAAATGCGCATATTTTGGCAAGTGGTTCGGTACATGGTTTCATAAATGGCAAACATTTCAACAGATGCAAACGTCTCCATCCTCTTTTGTGTTTAGCCCTGGAAAATTTACATCTTGAGAGTTTTATTGAACACTGTAGCATCGAAATACCTGATGATATTAAAGCTTATTTAGAAAAATTCAATGATGATAAAGCTACAAATCCAACAATAGCAGAAGAAAATTTGGTATCCTTCTTTGAAAAATACGCAGAATATAGGAAGGACACATTAGTTGGTCAACATGGAAAAACAGCACAGTTTTATGGGATGTACATAAATTTAATTAATCATTATTTCATGCTATCTCGTAGTATACGTACTGGAAATATCGACCTCTTCAAATTTATATTACCTGAAATTGCAAATTTATTTTTCGCAATGAACCATCCAAATTATGCACCTTATATAGTAATATATAGTGACAAATTAAATAAAGTGCATGAAACACATCCAGGATTACAGCTGCAGTTACAAATTGGATCAATAGGAATTAAACGTACTGATAAGCCGTTCTCTCGACAGCCCATAGACTTGACGTTGGAACAAACAATTAATGCAGATGCTGCGAATAAATTAACGGGAATCAGTTACACAACCAATTCGATAAAGGCTCGTCAGCGATGGTGTAAAAGCCACAGCATACGTTCGAAAATTATTGCACATGTTATGGAGGAAACCGACTTGCGACCTGATCAAGACATCACAGGTGATCTTCATCAGAGCAAAATAAACAAATTTTCATTGCAGCTGGAGAACTGTATTAATCACATCAAACAAAACTTGAATCCGTTTTCAAAAGACATAGATACAAATTTATTAATAAACATTTCAACTGGCCAAGCAGTTACACCGGACATCGAACATTTTTTACTCAATGTAGAAAAAATCGGGAATGAACAACGAAAGCAGTTTATATTGGAATGTTCTGAAGATCAAGAAAGATTTGAGAAAGTCATCAAACGAAATAAGATTCTGAATTTCGCAACAGCTGTGCCGAAGTAGAAAATGTCGATTGCCGGAAGGTCGGTCGCAATTCAAATGCAGCGTGATTTATTTGGGCAATTATTTTCACTTTCATTAGAAGAAACTCTTGACATCGACAAAGTTTTGGCATATCCCTTAACACCAGTCCCACTGGCTTTGTGTCACATAGATGGAACGATTTGCAAAACTGATAAATCGGCACTGTTAAAGATTCTTCAGAAGCAGACCGATTGTAACCCACCAAGTAATTGCGATGTAATTATTTATGACGGCTTTTTCATCATGCATTCCATCAAAGACGTACCATTATCATTCAGTAAAATTTCTCAAAAGCTAATGCAAGTCTTTACCACAAATACTGCCAAAACTGTGATAATTACATTCGACCGCTACATATTTCCGTCTATAAAAGACAATGAACATTCATTAAGAAATAGGATCAGAGGACAGCGTTTCCAAATAAATGGCCCTGACCAAATACGTCCGTCAAATTTTTCAGAGGCATTAAAAAACGTATATTTCAAAGAAGCGCTTATTGAGTTTCTTATTGAAGATTGGGCAAATGATTGCATGGCACCGTGGATCGGAGAAAAAACAATTATTGTCAATTATATGGAATGCTATAAATATGAGGCTAATCAAAATAAAGTACAACGAGCACTAAAGCCATTGTTGACATGTACAGGTCACGAAGAAGCGGATACTAAAATAATTTTCCATGTCTGTCACTTGAATTCTGATACTCAAGTTACAATACGCTGCTCTGATACAGATATTTTAATCATTATGCTGGGAAATATGAATTTCATCGAGAAGAATGTACAAATATCGATGCATGTTGGAACCGGAAATAATCAAAAATTCATCGATGTCACCAACTTGTACGAATCACTGGGTCCTAATTTAAGTTCTGCATTACCAGCATTCCATGCCTTTACGGGATGCGATTTTAATTCGGAATTTTACCGTAAGGGGAAAAGAAAGCCGTTCGAAATTCTCCGGAAGTCTTCAACGTACATACAAGCATTCAGCAACATTTCACAAATTCCAAATTGTAACCTCGATGAATTGCTTACAACATTGGAAAGCTTTGTTTGCAAATTATATACATTCACAGGAATGGATGATATTAACATGTCCCGTGTTGTTTCATTCACTAAAACATATGGCAATGACGATGGCTGCAATCCACTTAACTTGGAAAAAAAAAATGGATGGCTCTTTATTTCCGCCTTGTAGAGCCGAGCTGCGACAACATTTTTTACGTACGGCATACATCGCTCATCTTTGGAGTCATGCTCATCTACCCGAGCCTACCACGTTATTGCCCTCTGAGTATGGATGGGAGGAAAAAGATGGCAAATATTTGTTTAAATGGTTTGTGGGTGATCAATTGCCGCCATCCATCACCAGCATTGTCAACCTTGACATTAATCCTGAAGGTATGAACAACTTTCCTAATTTGGAAAAATGTATATTATCAGTATATTTTTCTTTTTACTTTTACAGACGACGATGAGACCGAAGCAGATGGAGTGTGCAATATAACAATTGACAGCTCAGATGATAGCACTAGTTCCGATGAAGATGATAGTTTATGAATTTATCCATTTAAATGTACCTGTAGTTTATGCTGTATATAAACAATAAATTAATAAAAATATATATGAAGTAATATTACTACCTGGCTGTCATGAATCTTTAGTAAGTCTTAAAAACCTTTGTGGGAATTAATAAATATTTTAGTTTCAACTAATAGAAGTGTGATAACAATCATCAACTGATTGTCTGTTAAATAGAAAATCCAACGCATCGTATAATTACATACATAAGTGCGCTCATACGTTTTTGTCAAGTTCAGGTGCCTGACTGACGCATAATCCACCGCCCGCGGAATGACTGACGGTTGGTTTTGGTTTCTTAATAACATATATTTTATATATACAAAAGCTCAGCCTTTATAAAATTGGTTGAAATTTGCACTTTTTTGTCAAGTTCAGGTGCCTAACTGACGCATAATCCACCGCCCGCGGAATGACTGACGGTTGGTTTTAGTTTCTTAATAACATATATTTTATGTATACAAAAGCTCAGCCTTTATAAAATTGGTTCAGAAAGTGCTTTTTTTCACGACTTCCGCAGCCTCCCACCCCCGCACCCACCGCTACCAGACTGACTGACGGTCGGTTTCGTTATTGGGAACGTGACTACAACACATAGTTTTAAACTCAGCCTTTATAAAATTGGTTGAAAAAAAAGCAGCTGCCTCTTGGGCTATTACTTAGCTTAGGTTTTAAAATAGCATCTATGCTTATAAAACATAAGTACACAGCGAAAGTTTTACATACATACATTTCGTAAATTTTAAATAGTAATAGTTTGTTATTGCGTTGTTGTGCTAATAAGAGTATTGATCTCCGAAGTGGTGAATGAGCAAATAAAGTCAATCACTATACATCCTAATTTTTGTTGACGTATTTCTCTTTTGAAAAGAGAAACAGTGCCAATTGACGCTATTTCCATTGGCCTTGTTGCCTGTCACTGGAAAGTGTACCATCGCCCAGATTTTAACAACCCGAGAGAAAACCCGTGAGAAAAGAATCGAAACTCATCACCTTTTTATCGATTGTAAAGCAGATTTCGAAAGTGAGCTGCCTATAAAACGCTATGTTTCCCTTATACGGCTATTTGGGAGAATTCGGGAGGCCCTCGGGAGCCGTTTCAGACAACCCTATCAGGGGATTTCTTTAATTTAATGTTGGAGAAAATAATACAATCTGCAGAACTTAACCGCGCGGGGACAATATTCTATAAAAGCGTGCAACTGTTAGCATATGCTGACGACATTGACATTATCGGCCTTAAAAACCGCGCCGTAAACTCAGCCTACTCTAAACTAGAAAAACAAGCGGAAAAATGGGTTTGGTGGTGAACGAGAGCAAAACCAATTCAGCCTCCTTTCTGTATTGGCTATATTGACACCACAGAGCTGAAAACTGAGGAAAAGCCAGTGCAAAAGCATATTGGATATTTTTCAAGAACACATGCATACTCAATTAAAGCGGAAGTGGTTTGCGATCACTCTCCTCGAGTTCGTGTGGTAGTGGTTTGCCATTTTGGTAGCCCTCACGATGCAAAAATATTTCGTTCTTCCGCAATTTACAACGAAAAGGACAGATTTTTTTCTTCACAATAATGGTTAGCAGGTGACTCCGCATGTCCACTTTCGGAGACCATCATTACTCCTTACCGAAATAATTCGCAACCATTAGACAGAAATAAACTTCAACTTAAGGCATAGTAAATATCGCGTTCGAATTGAACCTGCTTTGGAAGTGTCAAAGAAAAATTTGGAAGTCTTATGTAACGAAGCTGAGTGGAAGAGTTTTGAAAATTTAAAAATCATTTTTGCTAGTGACTAGAGAGCCGGTCGGGACCCATTGACTATGGCTAGGCTTCAGTGGTTTGGGGGGGGGGGGGGAATCTTTGCTCAACTAGAAACTATCCTCTCTTGCACATTTTATTATAGAGTCCCTGGAAGTTCGGAAAAAAAAATTATACTAAAATAAACCAAATACACATGTCCATCTGACTAAGACCCGTAAAGAAACAAAAAAAAAAATACTACACCAATAAACAAAATACAATTAAACAGGGCTCCATTGTTGTTGTTCTTACCAGCACCCGGATGCGACGAAAATCAAAAATGGTTACTGGTCTATTCCATACTAGTATTCAACTACAATTTTCATGTTCAAATTGTTCTAGTTTGAAAAAGTTCAAATTGTAATTTCCTTATATGCATTCTTTTAACTATGAAGTTATTAAAACAAAGTGTGCTTTTAGTTTTTATTTATTTTTTTTAGCTGTTATATGCATTTTTCAGTTGCATTGACCTTTTTCAATCAAAATTTTAAAATATCCTTCCAATTCTGCTTTAAACTCGTAACGACACTGTATAAGAATATTAATTCTAATGTGAAAATGCATCGGGAATCATGAATTGGGAATCAGTATGCAAAACTGAACTATTTAAGTGGTTTTTTTAAGATACAAGGTTACAGCAGAAATGTATGCAACGTTTAAAGAAAATACTGAAATAACAATACCATATTTTTACAATGTAATGATGAGTTTATTTTCGTAGTTTTATTATATCTACAGGTTTCGGTCCCTTTTTGGATTAGAAAGGTTCAATCTTTTTCGAACTAGTTTGATACTAGTCCCACTGGGATGAAATTTTCATTTCATTCCATTTTGAACCACTATGAAACTGGTATATTTCAACTATATGCAAACTAGTATGTATATACTAGCAGATGACTGGTATGTTCTGGTCGAAATCTGACAATTGAAATGTCGTAGGACATCAACATTGTAAAAATACCAGTTGTTTATATGAAAATATGACAGTTGGCTGACTAGTTGGGCTTAGTGCACATACTGTTTAGTTGTAAAGTAGTTTTCAACTAGTTGGTTTGATTGCAGGGTTATCGCAGGCAACAAAAATTTCATTTGTATTTGTATTGGTAGATGTTCATGACAATATTCTTAAACTAGTTGTATACATTTCTTAAACGAAAATCTATTAGGATATTATATTTTTTTTTTTTAAGGAATTTAGTGCAAAAAAAAATTGTAGGAAAAGTTTATACGTTTCGTACAACAAAAACAAAGTACATTATGGTTATTCACATAACTTTGTTATGGATTTCTGCCATAAAATCAAGGCAATTTTTCCGTTTTGTTCCTAGCAATTACCAATACATTTCAACTCAATACCAAATCACTGTTATTGTATTATTTACAACCGCTAAATTATCAAAACTAAAAGTGTTGGTTGTAAATTTAAAGTTTAAATTTGTTGTAGAAGAAAAGAACCTGTTTTTTTTTTTTTTTTGCTATCAAAGAAACAAAACTATGCAATAGGAATTCAAAAGCTTTCTGGACCCTATTTCTAAAAATCCATAACAAACCAAAGGGTAAACCATTTGTTTCAATTTCAATGGTATCAAAACAATCATAAAAAAAATAGTAATATAGGAACATGACAACAAAAGAGATATTATAAATGCATACATAAAAATGACATTGTGTTCCGATCTTAAGAATTCTCAAATCAAAACCCAAGAGAGTACAGTTTTGGGTTATTGATACAAAGTCAATTTTATGTAAAGCGAAAGAGATAAATTGGTATGTAATGGAAATGAATCAAAAACACTTACCGATTAGCAGCAACGATGAAAGGCCTTTCGTAGTTGTTGTTAGTTGAGCATAAATGAGATGGGATGAGAGTGTTATACTAAGATCGTTATGTTGTTGTCATTCTCCTGTTCGGGATTATACATACATAACAGCTAACGGCTAGTTTGTTATGATAGTTATGTATGCTTGTTTAGTAACTAATCAAAATTACCGACACTGTACTTTTGTTTGCTTTTAATATTTTTTTGTTTTGTTTCGTTGTTCACTAGCTAGCCGATTTTATGTTACCAACTATGGCATATATTTATGCGATCATGCATATTAGGCAGTATCAAAAAAAATATTTATTTTTTTTTGCACCAAATTAACTTTTTTTTCACATCTATGTGATTTTTTTTCCGAATTTCCATTACAATTATTTGCGTTTAAATATTTATTATTTTGGTTTATTCAAGCAAAAAAACTTATTTATTTTTTCTTTTCTGTTAAATTTTTTAATTTTTTTTTTTTTTTTTTTTTTTTGTTATTGGATTCATTCACAGGACCCGAGGCTTACGTTCTTGGGCCTTTGCCTACTCAACGAGGACTCCTTTTATCTAACAAAATTTTCACGGTTTGCGTTTTTTGTTTTTTTTTTTCTAGTAAATTTTTAGTTTTTGTACTTGTTTCCACTATCCTATGGAGGATTTTTCACCACCGTTTAACCGCCGTCGCTTAGCCGCGCAAATGACTACTGATCTGCCTTAGCTCCACAAAGTTTTTGCATATAAGGAATCGATAGAGAGGGTAGCTGAGTTATGCTAATCTATGGGGAACATACGAATAAAAGAACACAAATACCTATGGGTATTGGTAAATGAGCTTAGAAAACTCTGAGAAATTTAATTACCTTGAATGGAAAATAAGTAAAAACACTGAAGTTGAAATCCAGACTTCCTATGCAAAATTTTGATGATTGAATCTTAATTAAAAAACAACAAAAACCAATTAGAAGAAATTCTACGGGTATTGCGGGTTGTATTTAGTTACTAGCACTATACTTACACGTTAGATTTTTAGAAATTCACGTCTGTATAGCTCCGTGTCTGGATAAGAAAGGAAGTTCGTAACTTCCGATAAGAAGATCGAGACCGTCATCTCGTAAATTTTGACAGCAATTTTGTAAAGTTGGTAAGGGTGTTGACAGACGGAAGAGTATTTGGGCACACCAAAAGTAGCATGGGAGAAAATAAATTGTGGGTTTGCGCACTCGCTAATAACTAAGGGGAATTGGCACAACATGTTCAGTTGGGTGAAATTTAACTGTGGAAAAGGGTATTAACGGAAAAGTTTCTGGACTATTTTGCAATAATGATTAGGTTCCTATAGGCGATGCTACACTTAAGCAACTTCGAAGGCGACTACATAACAAAGGAAGTAAGCAACTAGCATGTGAATGATTTGTTGTGTGCTGCATCTTGCACAATGTTTTATTAACACCACCAAATGCAGAAGAATACGTGACTGATCAATTATTTACAGCAAGTCGATTATACTGACAATGGCTACTGCACACCAAGCCAGGATGCCGAACTTAAACGAAATGGAATTTATTCCTTAACTTTTTTTTTCACATCTATGTGATTTTTTTTCCGAATTTCCATTACAATTATTTGCGTTTAAATATTTATTATTTTGGTTTATTCAAGCAAAAAAACTTATTTATTTTTTCTTTTCTGTTAAATTTTTAAATTTTTCTTTTTTTTTTTTTTTTGTTATTGGATTCATTCACAGGACCCGAGGCTTACGTTCTTGGGCCTTTGCCTACTCAACGAGGACTCCTTTTATCTAACAAAATTTTCACGTTTTGCGTTTTTTGTTTTTTTTTTTCTAGTAAAATTTTAGTTTTTGTACTTGTTTCCACTATCCTATGGAGGATTTTTCACCACCGTTTAACCGCCGTCGCTTAGCCGCGCAAATGACTACTGATCTGCCTTAGCTCCACAAAGTTTTTGCATATAAGGAATCGATAGAGAGGGTAGCTGAGTTATGCTAATCTATGGGGAACATACGAATAAAAGAACACAAATATGGGTATTGGTAAATGAGCTTAGAAAACTCTGAGAAATTTAATTACCTTGAATGGAAAATAAGTAAAAACACTGAAGTTGAAATCCAGACTTCCTGTGCAAAATTTTGATGATTGAATCTTAATTAAAAAACAACAAAAACCAATTAGAAGAAATTCTACGGGTATTGCGGGTTGTATTTAGTTACTAGCACTATACTTACACGTTAGATTTTTAGAAATTCACGTCTGTATAGCTCCGTGTCTGGATAAGAAAGGAAGTTCGTAACTTCCGATAAGAAGATCGAGACCGTCATCTCGTAAATTTTGACAGCAATTTTGTAAAGTTGGTAAGGGTGTTGACAGACGGAAGTTTATTTGGGCACACCAAAAGTAGCATGGGAGAAAATAAATTGTGGGTTTGCGCACTCGCTAATAACTAAGGGGAATTGGCACAACATGTTCAGTTGGGTGAAATTTAACTGTGGAAAAGGGTATTAACGGAAAAGTTTCTGGACTATTTTGCAATAATGATTAGGTTCCTATAGGCGATGCTACACTTAAGCAACTTCGAATGCGACTACATAATAAAGGAAGTAAGCAACTAGCATGTGAATGATTTGTTGTGTGCTGCATCTTGAACAATGTTTTATTAACACCACCAAATGCAGAAGAATACGTGACTGATCAATTATTTACAGCAAGTCGATTATACTGACAATGGCTACTGCACACCAAGCCAGGATGCCGAACTTAAACGAAATGCAATTTATTCCTTAATGTTTGATTGAAAACAGATATCTACAATATTTTTACTAAAGTAAATCAACTTTGTTAAAGCGTATAGGTAAGGTTTGGTTGAAGTGGCGGCCCTAAAGACTCACTTAGGCCATTTATAGTAGGCCCGTTGTGATACCACACAAAGACACCGTTACTCCTCATCCTCGAACCACTGTTGACTTGATGAAAACCGTCAAGTCCCTGACGTCCAGCACCGCTACTTGGCGAAAGTTGACCAGATAGGAGGCTCCCAGATAGCGGCGTCCGGCCTCAGTTATGGCGGGGCAGGCGCAGATTAGATGTTCGACTGTTTCCTCCTCTTCATGCTCTTTGGTTGGCAAAAATCCTCAGACTGAACCCTCCAAGAGGGTGCCGACTGGTAATGGATACCACAGCTGTCTGTAGTTGGTACTTTAGCTCCTTTCTATTGGACGGTATCCAGCTAAGGTCAGGAATCACAGCTATACGTGCTGGCGCTTCAATAGCCCGGACGTATTAACGGGATTCTTGACTATGGTCTTGAGGTAACGTTGACGGACTGGGACTTTCTTGGACAACGTTTAGGAGTAGGTTGCAATGGGCTGGTAGGCCCGGTATTCTGCCACCTCAGTAGGTTGGGGTGAAACCCAACCGAAATAGCTGGTAGGCTAATGTCGCAGGTGCCCACGTCCCGTTAAAACCTTGGCAGGCCTCAGGGTACGTTCCAGGCCCGTCGCCATTTAGTTGGTGGTATAGGTACGGTTGAGGATCTTCCCGTTTTTGCGCTCGGTCTGGCTCTGAACGCATGTGTCATAAGGCCATGCGTCAACCCTCGCGTGGACTCCCTGCTTGCAAAGATAACCACGAGACCATTTTAGAGCGACTCCACAGCCGGGTCTGGATAGCGGCCCTGAGTGGGGACGTAATTTAGCATGGACAACATTAACAACAACAACAACAAGGAAGTAAAGGAGGGGGAGAGGGACGAGGGGAAGACGGACAGGGACGTTAGAGACAGGGTACCGAATAGCAACGGGGATCTCCATAGCGTGTCGCTTGGGGATTGCTCGACCTACTTACGCATACGGGACTGAATCGCAAACCTGACAGGGTAATCTTGTCTCCGAATAGGAGACAGAGAGCTCACCTGGAAGCGATGTGACCGGACATGACTGGAGGCCTGAAATCAGGCCGCAGACAAGCCCAAATACGACGGAACAACAGAGCGAAAGGGACGGATAAGCTTCGCAACCTGGGAGCAACCTCCCCGGCAGGTTGCAGCAGGACTGGCGCTCCTTTGAGTGCGGGCTCTGCTGCCAACGAAGGAGCGTCGAAGTCGACATCCGCCGGACAGAGTTCTGGCGTACAACCGGATGCTCAGCCACAGAGGGCTCATCTGATGAGCAATCTGGATAGCGTAGCGAGCACAAGTAGTGGACGGTATCCTGGAACGCTACGGCGGTCTGGATGGTTCTCAGATTTCCGAGAAGCATTTCCGTACGCTAGAGTGGGCCAGGAACGTTTTGAGCAGCGTTGATCAGCCTCCAGGGCCTAGTGCAGGGGGTAAGCCGGCCACATTCGGGGTCGACGCCCTGTCGAATGGGTAGAACAATGCGGCACATGGAAGGAAGGCCCGGGGTGGTGTAGCTGCGCAACGCTTGTTTAGCGAAGTCGCTAGACGTGCCGGCTCCATCACCCTGGGGGTAGTCGACAGAAGCAGAGAAGACGGGGCCATCTCCAGGGAAGAGCTGAGCTGGGTGGCCAAAGCCATCTCTGAGGCCTATATGACTGCCGTGGATAGGTATCCTGGGTCACCGCCATCCATTGAATATATGGGATGGTACCATGGATTTAGACTGATAGAGTGCGCTGACGAGCTGTCGGCGTTGTTTTTCAGGCATCTTATCTCTCTGGTGGCGGGACTGGAGGGACCTCCCTCTTCGACCAAGGGCTCGGGTGTGGCTACCTGCCGAACCCTCCCAGCCTGATAGAATTCTGAGGCAGTTGAAATACTGCAATCAGAGCCTTCCGACCCATAACTGGAAGGTTCTCAGGGTTGAGGAACCCGAGGGGTCCCGCCGTCAAGTGCTATTGCTTCTTAACGCGGAGTCCACGGGACCTCTCTCTGATTCAAGGGGTGTCATCTGTTATGGCATCGAGCGAGTGGTTCTTAGAATCTACAACGCTGATGCCAGGAGGGATGAGGCCCCACCTCCAGGTGTGGGACGGAAGGAGGATGCGCCTGTGGGAGAGTCCGAGGCCGTAAGTACGGTGCTCAAACCGGCAGTGTTGGACAGCACCAGCTCTGTTGGCATCCCGTCTGTGGCGGGTTCGGTCTGCAGCGTTGGAGGGCTGTGGGAGGCTGCTGAGGTGCAGGAGATGGATTTGTCTGATGATTATGATCCGGAAAATAAATCTCCAGCACTCTAAGGCAGCCTCCGCGAACTTCCTGCTCTGCCTGGAGCAAGGCGGGGTGGACGTTGTCCTAATCCAGGAGCCGTGGCTGAGCAGCAGTGGCAACAAATCTGGAATGGAAGTAGGCCAAGATCTTGTGTACTGGTTAGGAAAGATATTAAAGCCTTTCTTCTTCCCAATTTCAGTGACGGTGACGTAACGGCTGTGTGCTTGGAGAACGGCAATAAGGGATCGTGGCTGGTCTCGGCCTACATGGCCCATGTTGATACTAATGGGCCTCCTCCTGAAACCCTATGGAATGTTACCGCTGAGGCAAAGCGAAGAGGAGTAGGGCTTATTGTCGGGACGGATGCGAACTTGCATAACTCCCTGTGGGGAAGTACGGATACTAATGCCAGAGGTGAGTCACTATTTGCTTTTGTTCTTAATGAAGGACTATGTATTTGTAATAGGGTAATGACCTCACCTTTGTAACATCAGCTAGGGAGGAGGTCTTGGGCCTCACTCTTGCTTCAGGAGACCTGTTTCCCCTTATATCCGACTGTCGTGTTCTTCCGGAACTCTCTCTGATCATAGGTATATTCAGTTCTCTCTTAGTAAACCTAAGCCCAGTAAAACCAGGAAGCCAGGAAGATCAAATTACCTTCCGACTGGGAGCTCTACAAAGGTGGGTTGGGTATTTACAAATCCGCAATTAGGAAAGCCGAACGGGATTCCTGGAAGGCTTTCTGCGAAAGCGTGGAGGGTTGCAACGAGGCTGCTAGATTCCGGAAGATTCTTTCCGGGAATCCTGCTCCCTTGGGGTACTTGAGGAATGTAGATGGCAGCTATGCTATGAGTAGCGAGGAATCTCTCCAGCTTCTTATGGACGCTCACTTCCCTGACGTCCTAGTTTCACAGGACCGCGATGCCTCATCGCCCTCGACTGTGGGCGGGGGGTGTGGGCCAGCCATCACCCTGGATGAAAACCAGCTTGTATGGGCCGTCAATTATTTTAAGCCCTACAAGTTACCGGGGCCTGATGGCATAATTCCTGTGCAACTACACCACTACCGCCACCCTCTACTCCAATTGCTTGAGGCGGCGCTACATCCCCGCTTCATGGAATATGGTCAAGGTTACCTTTATTCCAAAGGCGGGGAGGTGCTCTCATGTATCTCCCAAGGATTTCAGGCCGATCAGTCTCTCCTCGTTTCTTCTGAAAAAGCTGGAGCGCCTGATCGACCTGTATATACGCAGCAGGATTCCTACGGAGAGTTTTTCGGCTGCCCAGCATGCTTACTTCAAAGGCAGATCAAGGTCCTGAGAGGTCCTTCCAGCACAAAGAGTTCGTGCTGGGGTTCTTTCTAGACATTGAAGGAGCGTTTAACAATGTATTGCCTTCTGCCATCATACGGGGCTTATCAAGTCTGGGAGTTGAGTCAAGTTTGATAGAATTTATCAACAGTTTACTTTGTGGCAGGATTGTTTTGGCGGAGTGGGGAGGTGGTGGGGCTCAGAGAAGGGTGAGAAGGGGCACGCCTCAAGGAGGTGTTCTTTCTCCCCTTCTCTGGGTTGCAGTAGTTAACGGCTTGCGCCATGTGATAGCCTATGCTGATGACCTAGCAATCATTGCCTGGGGAAAGTTTCTTAGTACCGTTAGTGATGTTCTGCAAGGGTTTCTGGGTATCGTGACAGAGTGGTCCGAATCCTGTGGACTGGCTGTCAACCCATGTAAAACGGCACTAGTCCTCTTTACGAGAAGGTATAAGATTGACGATTTTGTATTGCCCTATATTGGGGGAGTACCGTTGGTGCTTTCTGAAAAGGTTAAGTACCTGGGGGTTATCCTGGACAGGAAGCTGTCCTGGAAGCTGAATGCAGAGGACAGGGCCAAGAAGGCATCAGTTGTTGTTGTTGTTGTTAGCAGTGCTTCGCCCTGCCCAAAGGGCCAGAACACTCCTAGTTGTCATCGGGCTCTTCTAACGGAAGTCCAAGGAAACGCGCTGTTTCAACAGGGTTGGACCAAAGTGATAAGGGAGTTAGAAGAGTATGTTCCGAAGAACACGAAAAGAGATGTTGCGTGTCGTGGGGGGCCATACCGCATGCAGGGCATGTGTTTGGTATGGTAGGGTTCAGTCTGGACAAATAGGAGTTCAGCCTATTGCAATATCCAGACCGAAGTTGAGCCAGCATGACTCTAGTCTCCCTCGGAAGGACACGTTCTTCCTCAGCAAGAACGGGTGGTTGGGCACCAATAACGGGGTTCACAGGCCGGGATCTGAGGGATCAGTCCACCGACTCAGGGTGGAGGTCCTTTAGGGCCCGCCTATGGTCCCGCAGATCAAACGGCAACGAGATGTGATGCCGGATCTCATCATAATGCTTCCGGAGATGCTTCCTTATGTCTCTAGGGGGCGGAGTTTCATCCAATAGCTGTCGATTTGGATGACTGGGACGGTGGCAGTTCAGAAGGAACTGCCTACTTAAAAGTTCCGCATGCTCTCGAACGTTGAGCAATTGAGCCTCCTGGTGGAGATGAGACTCAGGAGACATAAGCAAACAACCCGTCGCAGTTCTGATGGCGGTGTTTTGGCAGACCTGCAATTTCCTCCAGTTGGTGTCGTGAAGGTTAGGCGACCATATGGGCGCAGCATAATCAATAACCGGTCGGCCAATAGCCTTATAGGTGACCAGCAACGTTTCTTTGTCTTTGCCCCAAGTACTGCCGGCCAGTGACTTGAGGATCTTGTTGCGGCGTTGTACCTTTGAAGCTATTGCGGTGGCATGATTAGCGAAGGTGAGGCTATTGTCGAATGTAACCCCTAGAATTTTGGGGTGGTTGACAGTAGGTAGTGGAACACCATCTACGTGGACATTCAACTCCTGCCCCATCTGCGCAGTCCACGTGGTGAACAACGTCGCCGTAGATTTAGTCGGGGAAAGAGTCAGGTTGCGCTCTGTGAAGAAGCAGGAAAGGTCGCGCAGGTAGTCGTTCAGTCTAGTACAAAGTTCGTCTGTCGAAGGTCCTTTGCCCGTTACCATCACAGTGCAGTCGTCAGCGTACGAAACGATGGAGACCCCCTCTGGTGGGGGAGGGAGGCTCGAGATGTAGAAGTTAAACAGAAGGGGTGAAAGAACACCACCCTGCGGAACCCCTTGTCTAATTCTTCTAGGTCTACATCTCTCGTTTCGAAACTGCACTGACGCCAGCCGACCGTTCAAGTAGTTGGCGGTCCACCTTTGGTGTCTCCTCCAGGTCTTCAAGGAGTGTGGCGTGGTTGACTGTGTCGAAGGCTTTCGACAGGTCAAGTGCCACGAGAACCGTCCTGTGGTTTGGTTGGTGTTGGTTCAAACCGAAGTTAATCTGCGTCGTGATGGCGTTCAAAGCTGATGTTGTGCTATGGTTTTTACGGAAGCCATGTTGATGATTGGCCAGCTGCAGGTTTGCAGTATAATATGGGAGCAGAATAGCCTCTAACAACTTCACTACCGGCGAAAGGAGAGATATCGGACGATAAGAGTCTCCTTGATTTGCCGGCTTCCCAGGTTTTAGGAGGGGGACCACAGTCGCATGTTTCCAGATATCTGGTATAACGAAGGTGGACAGTGAGAGGTTGAATAGAGCCGCCAAGTACTTGTGCCCCTCGTGGCCTAGGTGTTTCAGCATCTTCATGGCAATTCCGTCGGGTCCGAGTGATCTTGAAGGTTTGGCCTTCCTTATAGCTTCCTTGACCTCTGCAGCGGAGACTACAATGGGCGCGGCTGTGTGTTTGTGTTTGTGCGCGCGTCGGATGGCTTTTCTCTTAGCCCTATCCGCAGGAGAATGCAGTATAAATTGCCGGCAGAATGCGCTCGCGCACTTCCTGGGGTCCGACTTGACTTTATCGCCAAAAGCAATGGCGACCTTGTCATTGTATTTGGTCGGGTTGGATAGGGCCTTGACTGTCGACCATAATTTGCCGACCCCGCCGGAGAGGTTGCATGACTCTAGGTGTTCTTTCCACTTCTTCAATTTATGATCATTGACAGTCCGACGGATTTCTGCGTTGAGATCCTTTATTCTTGGATCTGCGGGGTTCAAGAGTCTCACTTGGTCACGTTCTCTTGCCATTGCCGCTGCTTCCGCAGGGAAATTCGGCCGAATTTCCGGGATTCTGCCAGCAGGGATGAAGCGGCCAGAGGCTGAATCGATGACTTTGCGAAACTCTTTCTCACCTTTGCATACGTCCGTCGGTGTGGGTAGGTCAGCGAAGGAGTGCTCTGTAACGTCCGTGAAGCGGTCCCAGTCCGCTTTACTAAAGTTGATGTACTTTCGTTTTTCTGTCGTGGCGTGGTTGATAAGGCCCGCACTTGAAATGGAGATGTCTGGCGAACTGTGGCAGTTACCTGCCACCCTAGTGGGGGCATCTCCATTCAATGTACAGAATGCCGAATTATCTATTTGCTCTGCGAGTGCGTGCCCTCTGCTATCTGCTGGCAAGTTGGAGTGCCAGAGATCGTGATGTGCGTTGAAATCACCTAAGATGAGGCAGTTATCGCCCCTTAGCAACGCACTAATATCAGGGCGATAATCACGGGGACAGCACGTAACAGGGGGAATGTAAATATTTAACACTCGCAGGTCGACGTCGCCTGTCCGGACTGCTATGCCCTGGCATTCAAGGGTAGAGTCCCTGGGGTCAACGTCAGGGGCAAACAGATTATATTGTACAGTATGGTGTGTAATGAATGCGAGGCCGCCCCCATGAGGTTGCAGGTCGTGAAGACCGGGCCACTGTCGTGGCCATTTGATGACGGTAGGTGCGGTGTGTGTGCGCCGGAGCGACGAGAACCGCGGGACGCGCGTGTGCGCGAACAACATGGTGCCTCAAAAGTACTGAAAAAGTACGGGCTCTGGGGATGGCAGGGTTAAGCCCTGAGCATCCAGATCTATGCAACCATCTCTTGCATTTACTGCATTGAACGGAATGTGAACGTTTAACATATATTTTCTTCCAGCAGACGCAGCAAATCCAGTCTCTCGGTCTGGGGTTGGATTCGATACCAGCCCGTAGCAAGAGACATTGGAGCAACCCTGCTGCAAGGGATTGCTCCGAGGATGACAATTTAGGAGTGGGATTGGACAAAATGGACAGGGTTACACTTAAATAACAGCCCTTGGCCGGGTAAAACCCGGGTCATTCCGGTACGTAGAACCGGCTGTTGTGGGAATGAGAAGGCATCAGTCGCTCTGTACTGTTGCAGGGGGGCTATTGGCAAACGTTGAGGCCTCTCTCCGAGGATGGTTTACTGGCTGTATGAGATGGTGGTAAAACCCATTCTATTTTATGGGGTAGTGGTCTGGTGGAGCGCGCTAGACACGGCTGCCACCATGAAAAAGATGGTCACGGTGCAGGGAATGGCCATGGTGGGGGTTAGTGGGGCCATGCGGACCACTCCTACCCTGGCATTGAATGTCATGCTCAATCTGCACCCTGTTGACCTGGTAGGAAAAATGGGCGCAGCTCGGGCTGCAATTAGGCTCCGAGATGCTGGATATAAGCTTTTTCATTATGGCCATTCCAATATACAATCGAGCTTTGACTTCATCCCTAACAGAACGGATTACTGTGCGCCCATCTTTGCCCCACGAGGGGTTTTTCGACTCACATACCCGCAAGGGACGAGTGGACATTCGAAGAACCTATCTGGGGAAGGGATTGGTGAATCTGTTTACGGATGGGTCAAAGCTTGATGGTTGTGTGGGGGGTGGCGTTTACTGTCAGGAACTTGGGATCAGCATTAAATTTCGGTTACCTGATCATTGTAGCGTTTTTCAAGCGGAGGTGGCCGCCATCAAGGATCCAGTGGATTGGATGATGTACAGCGCTTTCGCTGTAAAGGAGTTTAAAATCTACTCCGACAGTCAGGCTAGCAACGTTCGATCGAGGACAGTGAGCGACTGTCTGGAATCGCTCACGGTTGCAGCCGACTATTTCAAAATAAAAATTATATGGATGCCACTGTGACATTCCCGGCAAATGCCAGGCGGATCTCTTGGCCAGGGCTTGTACTCTTGAAACTGATGTGGCCGCCTCCAGAGTACTGGGTATTCCCCTTACCACCTGTGGTCTGCTTCTGGGCAGATGGGCTTCGAAACAGCTAAGCAAGCGCTGGGCTGAAACCTCCTTATGTCAAGTGTCGAAGTCGTTCTCGCCGGTGGTTGCCTCCGGGCGATCACCGGAATTACTAGGGCTCTCCAAGGCACATCTTTCCTTGATAATTGGGGCATTGACGGTGCACCTAACCTAACATAACCTATCATCTTTACAGCTTCTGCAACACCGACGATAGGGCACACCCAGCCTCTCTGCGTATTTGCCTATGAAGCAATGTCCGATTATTACCCCTATTAGTTTGGATATTTCATTCCTTTTTAGTGTGTAGATTCGACGAGATTTCTTCGAATCCCATTTTGGCCAGGTCTGCTTAGATATCTGGCAACCTGGGGTTCCGTTGACTTGGTCGTAGATGTGCTCTCTCAGCATTAGCTTGCATGTAGCGAAGGGCATCTCTAAGCGTTCTTTATCTGGAAGAAAATGCTCGGTCGTGCCCTGCCTGACAAGTTTGTCTGCCTTGCAGTTTCCCTCGATGTCCCTGTGCCCCGGGACCCAGATGAGGTTCACACAGTTCTGTTGGGTCATTTCCTGCAGTGACAAGCGACAGTTTAGCGTAGGTTCAGAATTGAACGTGTCGGAGCCAAGAGATTTGATGGCCGCTTTGCTATCACTAAAAATAAAAATTTCATTGCCGATAGTGTCTTTCCCTATCTTTATGGCGGCTTCCCATATTGCTGAGACTTGAGCCTGGAAGACACTGCAGTGATCCGGTAGTCTGAAAGATAACTCGAGGTGTTGGTCCTTAGAGTAGACCCCTCCTCCCACTCTACCGTTTAATTTAGAGGCGTCGGTGTATATGGACACACCATCTTTCGCAGCGAAGCAATTATTAGGCTCCTCCCAATCTTCGCTACTGGGAATGCGTATTTTGAAGTAGCTGTCATCAGCTATTGGTTAAGTATGCTGGAATACCCCGTGGTTTTTATGCTCCAGCAAGACATTTCCCTCAAACGCAGAGCTAATGCTATCGCCGCTTAGTATCCTGCAAGGTCTACAGGCAGTACGTCATGGATGACCTGAAGAGCTTCACTCGGTGCAGTCCTCAGAGCCCCACTGATACTGATCATACTGGACCTGTGAACGTTGCCTAGTAAATTTCGGAATGACGCCTTGCCCAGGGCAGGCCACCATACAACGACTCCGTAGAGAAGTATTGGTCGTATAATCGAAGAGTAAATCAATTGCAAATTTTGGGACCGAGTCCCCATTTCTTCCCAATTGCTCTTTTACAAGTGTATAGTGCTATGTAAGCTTTATTTTGACGCTGAACGCCATTCTCTTTCCAGTTCAGCTGTTTGTCTAGAATCACACCTAGGAATTTCTCTTTATCAGCTAGGTTAAGGCGTACCTCGTTTAGTTCTGGTGAACCTAAAGGTGGTATTTTGTAGCGTTCGGTGTATAAAACAAGTTCCACCTTCTCTGAGTTGACGCTGAGCCCTCAGCGAGAGGAGTTTGTGGGAACTTGCCCCTGTATGCAATAGCAACGAGTTCACTGTGAGGTTCCATAGGAGCGGCGAGAGGACACCGCCTTGCGGTGGGCCCCTTGTGCCGTGGCGTTTCATCTCAAGATGATAGCATTTGCCTCCCTCTTAGAAGTTGATCTATAAATCCCACCAGGGATATATTTACGCCCAAGTTTGCAAGGGCATTGTTAACGGCTTCCGTTGTTGAAGTGTAGCATTACATAAACACATGGCCCTTTTACTTAAATTGTCATAGGCACACAAATAATGTATAAACAAATATGAATGTACACAAACAACATTCCACCCAAATTAGTTACATTGAACTCAGCGGGAGTTTATACAAAGACTGCAAACGCCGCACATAACGAGGATCTTGTTACACTTGTGCGGACGGTCAAAGAGACCTCCAAAGACAGTCGCAATGCCCAACTGTCAGTTTGTCAATGCGACTGACATATTTAGATATTTATTGCAACCATATGTTGACTTAGCATATTTTAGAATTATAAATTTTAGTTCGTATGTATTAGTAATATATACATAGGTATATATTTTAGTTCGTAAATAACTTGTAAGTATTAGTGTAGGAATTTAGTATAAAAGAAAGTGATTTCCAATAAACGAAACCAATTAGTTCTACACACTAGACAAGGCTCTTTCAATTAGCCAAGAACATTTTACATCGCGATCCTGCCAGTGTCAAAAATAAGCGAAAAATTGCATTAACGAAAAAAGCTTATAAAGGCACATTTAACATTTACAAAGGGCCAGTCCTTGGCTCTCAAAGTATTTACAAGGACTATAATACACTAAACTGGATAGGACATTTGAGACGGATGAGAGGACACCACATCTCTCCATGAGGATACATACCTGCATATGCATAAACAGAGTGGAATAGTAAATAAAAAACGTCCCGACCGGCAGCATGATATAAAAAGCATAAACAGAGTGGAATACCTCATAGTTTGAAGTGGTGACTGGCAGCAAAACTAAGCGTACTTCATGGCAAAAGCATAACAAGAGTGGAATACCTCATAATTTTACTTAGCATATTTTAGAATTATACATTTTAGTTCGTATGTATTAGTAATATATACATAGGTATATATTTTAGTTCGTAAATAACTTGTAAGTATTAGTGTAGGAATTTAGTATAAAAGAAAGTGATTTCCAATAAACGAAACCAATTAGTTCTACACACTAGACAAGGCTCTTTCAATTAGCCAAGAACCTTTTACATCGCGATCCTGCCAGTGTCAAAAATAAGCGAAAAATTGCATTAACGAAGAAAAGCTTAAAAAGGCACATTTAACATTTACAAAGGGCCAGTCCTTGGCTCTCAAAGTATTTACAAGGACTATAATACACTAAACTGGATAGGACATTTGAGACGGATGAGAGGACACCACATCTCTCCATGAGGATACATACCTGCATAGGCATAAACAGAGTGGAATAGTAAATAAAAAACGTCCCGACCGGCAGCATGATATAAAAAGCATAAACAGAGTGGAATATCTCATACTTTGAAGTGGTGACTGGCAGCAAAACTAAGCGTACTTCATGGCAAAAGCATAAAAAGAGTGGAATACCTCATAATTTGAAGGCAATAAAACAGTGGTGACTAAGCGTAAATTTAAGAATGGCAGCGTAAGGTAGAGTTAAGTAAAAATTTTTAGAAAACTTCGGCACGCCTTATGGTCGCCATCCAAATAGCAGTAATTTGCTTAGGGGAAAAATTTAAAAATTGAAAAAAAAAAATATTTTTTTAAATTCGCAAAATATAAGTTAGAAAAATTTTTTTTGAGTAAGTTTAAACGCCTATGTTAAAATTATTTACATTTAATAACATTTTGTTACGGATAGTGCTTTACCTGATGATCTTGACTACGAAGCAATAAGACAATTAAATTAAAAATACAAATTTATAAATAAAAATTTAAATTCAAAAGTTTTACTATTAAATTTTTAAAATCTCATGGTGGAAGACCGCACTAAACGGTATTTTAGTAGCCATAGCAGGATATGAGGTAGGGAAAGAAACCTCTGAAGATAAAAATAATGAAAACAAGATAGCCAAATTTGAAGCACACCCAATTCCAGAAGATAAAGTTGAGATCTGGGATAAATGGTTAGTAATTTTCATATACGTAAGTACATTTTTAATTGTTGCAATTACCATTTTAATAAAAAATTATGTAAAGAATAAATTGAGACAGTTAAACAATGTTCATACAAAAATATGAACACACAACTCGGCCTTCCAACCGCCTAGTTTAACAAACCTATACCAGAGGTGCAGATTGGAGATTCAGCCTCTCCACTGCAGTGACCTGCAAACAAAATTGTAGAGTGCGTAAGTATCTCAAACGTAGGTGGAAACACGGCCTTTCAACCGCCTCGTTTAACAAACCTATACCAGCGGTGCAGATTGCAGATTTGGAGATTCAGGCCCTTATTATGAGCATTTTTCGGTGTTCGATCTTCGCTGGCTATCGAAGATCGAAAATCGAATTTCAAATTCGTATTATGAGTAGCTCATAGCTGTCGAAATTTTCGTTGTGTATCTATTATTTGATCGAATATAATTTTGCTGTCGATCCTGTATCGAATTTTTATACTATACACTTCGGGACACTTCACTGCACTCACCTTTGCACTCACTATCGAACTTTCAATAAAAAATGGAAAGATTTAGGCGTTTTTAAAAAAATTGATAAATATATTTCTGCTCAGGCGCTAAATGACCGTCTTGCTCGAGATTTACGAAATTGTAATAATTGTTTACAATATGTGTGTGTGTTTTGTGTTGACAAATTATATGTGCGTGACTGTGTAAGTGTGTGTGTGGTGTGGTGAATGTTGGCGGCAGGGTTGTACCCGCCAGTGTTGTGGCTAATCTAGCCATCCCGGCCCCCCTAGGCGAGTGATCAGCCTAGCAGTCTTTGCAGCTGCTGCAGGGTCTCCACCACGTTACTAAGCCCGGTTGGGCGACGTCGGCCTCGACTTGCTGGCTGTCGCTGGTGCGTGGATGCTGCTGGATGTCGATAACGGGCCGCGGGATGAGTCCATGTACGCGGACGCTGTTGTTGTGACCAGGTAGCCCGATGTGGGTGTGTTACGCGAGGGCGTGGTGCGGAAGGTGGCTGGGGCCTTGAGCGCGTCTGTTGACGCCCAGCTTGGTTACGGTGCAGGAGCGTATGGTGAGGCCTGTCGCACAGGTGGCACATGACCGTCGAGGTGCACTCTGCCGTGGCATGCCACAGTGCCAAGCAGTTTAGGCAGTACCCGTGGGCCTGCGCTACTTGTTGACGTTGCTGCGGCAGCATGCCTTTAAAAATGGCGCATAGGCGTAGCGCATGTGGACGACAGCAAAGCGGGCAACGCACGCCATGAGCTACCACGGGGTCCCTTCGGGTGGTTTCCGGCCATGCATCGGCCCTATTGACTTGTGGTCGTTCCGGTGGTACGGTGGGCGCTGTTGCGGCCCTTGGAGTGAGAGTGCGCGGTGTTGCAGTGGGCACTGCTCGTGCTCGTGGCACGGTAACCGCAGAACGGATTGTTGGTGTCGGGGCGACTTCTTCGATTTCCATATTCATGATTATCTGTATGGATAGAAATTATGGACTTTAGTGTCTTATTAAGTATAGGGGTGCTTGATTTTAGCCCTTGATCAACATATAGTCTGAAATGTGATATGATTATTGTATCTTTTATACGGGTTTTTAGTTGCGGTATAATTTCACGTTTAGTTCGAGGAAACGAGAGTCCTTCGAGCTACCTCTTTAGGAGTGAGGTATTTATTTCGGATAGCAACATCGCTTCGTTGGATTAATTGCTCCGTATTTGATTTTATATTGATTATAAGTTATTTTGCGCGATCGGTATTAGCGGTATTAGACTCGGTTGGTAGAAAACAAAGTTTTACGAGCGGTCGAGTTAGTTTGCCGTTTTGCGTACGTAGGTCAACTACTCGGATGTGACCGTCGGAACCGTAATGTACCTTTTCGATGCGGGCTAGCCGCCATTCGGTAGGAGGTAGACACTCGTCATGAATTAAGACGCATGCTCCAATTTTAGGTGCTTCTTGAGTATTTTTCCACCGATATCGTTTGTGAAGGTCTTTAAGGTATTCTTCCTTCCATCGGCGACTAAACTCATGATGGAGGATTTTGATCCGTTCCCATCGATTTATGAGGGAGAGTGAGTCCACGTTTTGTTCTGGTATGGCCAGAAGTGGCGCTCCTCTAAGAAAATGCCCAGGGGTGAGGGCTGTAAAGTCGGAGGGATCTTGCGAGAGTGATGATAGTGGCCGTGAGTTTAAAACGGCTTCAACTCGAATGAGTAACGTAGTGAACTCTTCAAATGTAAATTTATGATTGCCAGCGGTCTTTTTGAAATGCGATTTAAAGCTTTTAACCGCTGATTCCCATAGTCCACCCATATGTGGGGCGCTCGGGGGAATGAATTGCCAATTAATGCCTTGAGGTGCGTATTTTGAAATGATGTGCGGCGAGACTTCTTTGGCGAACTGTATGAACTCTTTTTCGGTTGCGCGTTGGGCGCCGATAAAGGTTTTGCCATTGTCGCTCATGATTTTCGAGGGAAATCCTCGCCGTCCGACAAAGCGTGCAAATGCCGCGAGAAAAGCTGCCGTTGTCAGATCTGAACATAATTCTAGGTGCACGGCTTTTGTCGTAAAGCATACAAAAACAGCCACGTAACCTTTCATTGTGGTAGAAGACCTTAACATCGAGGCCTTTAGCTGGAAAGGCCCGGCAAAATCTACACCAGTGATGGTGAAAGGCATAGAATAATTGCAGCGTTCGGGTGGTAGAGCTGCCATGATCTGCGTGCGCATCTTTTGTTTGTGTAGCGTACAGACTTTACACATAAAGATGGATTTTTTGATCAGAGGCTTTAGTCGAGGAATATAAAACTCTTGTCGGATCATTTGTTGCATTAGCCTGTGCTCGGCGTGTAGCATTAAGAGGTGAAGATAATTTACAAAGATTGTGGCAAATACGGATTTTTCCGGTATTATGATTGGATGTCGCTCATTGTAGCTCAGACTGGAGTTCGCTAGCCTGCCATTGGCACGAAGCAGTCCCTTAGAGTCTACAAAGGGGTTAAGTACTAAGAGTGTGCTCTTTTTGTCAATGGGCTTTGATGCCATTAACAGTGATCGTTCACTACTGTAATAGCGAGTTTGTGTGCACTCGATTAGGGCTATTTTTGCCCGTTGCAAGTCTTGATGCGTTAGTGCATAGCTTGCGGTATTGGCTATCCCTTTCACCTTATTCTTTAAGCGATTTACAAATTGAAACATATACGCTATTACTCTTAAGGCTCGGGGGAACGACGAAAATCGCTCTAGGATGTCTGTATCCTCCAACGTTGTATGAAAGCCTTCTATTCTTCTACTTTCTGGGGCTATTATATTGCGCGCAGGCGACTTTGGCCATGCGTCAGGTGATTCGACCATCCAGTTGGGGCCATTCCACCATAGTGTGGTGGTTGTAAGGTGCAGGGGTTTGCAGCCTCTTGTTCCAAGATCCGCAGGGTTATCAGCACTGGCTACGTGTCGCCAAGTTGCTGGCCCAACCAAGTCAATGATTTGAGCTGTGCGGTTAGAAACGTATGTTTTCCACGTATGTGGTGGCTTTTCTAGCCATGCTAGGACGATTTCTGAATCTGTCCATAAATATAATTTCCTATCGCTCAGGTTTAAATGTGATTGCACGGTCGAGGCTAGTTTTGCGAGCAGGAGTGCGCCGCATAGCTCGAGCCGTGGGAGGCTTACGGTCTTAAGAGGTGCGACCTTGGCCTTTGCCACTAATAAGTGACTTGTTGTTTTGCCATCGTGCTGGGTTCGCACATAAATAGCAGCGCAATATGCTTTCTCAGAAGCATCGCAAAAGCCGTGGATTTCGACTTCATGATCGGGTGAGAAATTCACCCACCGAGGTATTTGTATCTCGGAGATAGTGTGCAAGTTACTTGCAAATTGGGACCATTTTATTAAGCGGAGTGGTTTCACCACTTCGTCCCAATCGGTTCCATCTAGCCATAATTCTTGTATTAAGATCTTCGCTTGTATCATAATTGGCGCAAGCCATCCTGCCGGGTCGAAAAGTTTCGCCACCGAGGATAAAATTTGCCTTTTAGTTTTTGCGGATTTTGCAGATACCGACTCAAGAGTGTAAGAAAATTGGTCTGATATTGCATTCCATTGTATGCCCAGAGTTTTAGTGGTGCTCTCTTTTTCGAACTTTAGAAAATTAGTATCTAGCAAGTTTTCTTTATTTATTTTTGCCAGTATTTCTGGATGGTTGGAAGTTATCTTTTTCAATGGGAACCCTGCTGAATCGAGGGCTTCGATAACTTGCGCTAGTGACTCGCACGCTAGAGGAAGGCTGTGGCTTCCCGACAGTATGTCGTCTACGTACGTTTGAGAGTTTAGCACCGGGGCGGCTAGTGGTAATTTGGCTTTTGTATCTTTTGCCAGTTCGTGTAATGTACGAATGGCTAGGAAAGGGGCGCAGTTGACGCCAAATGTCACCGTTTTTAGCTTGTAGTCGCGGATTGGACTGCTAGGTGAATTGCGGAATATAATGCGCTGGTAGTCTTGGTCGTCGTCATGTACTAGGATTTGTCTGTACATTTTTTCGACGTCACCATTGAATACGTATTTATACATCCGCCACTGTAAGATAAGTAGCATTAAGTCGGGTTGTAATGTTGGACCCGTGTATAAAACATCATTTAGTGAATTGCCTGAGCTTGTGCATTTAGATGCATTGAACACCACTCTTACTTTTGTTGTAAGTTTTTCTGGTTTGATAACCGCGTGGTGTGGGAGATAAAATGAGGCGAGTTTGCCTTTTGTAATTTTTTCATAGGAATTTACTGATTCCATATGATCTAGTGTTAGATATTCCTCAAGAACGTTGTCATATGAGGTTTTTAGCTCGCCTTTTTTAAGTAGGTTTCTTTCCATACTTAAAAACTGCTGTAGCGCAGAGGTTCGTGAGTGACCTAAGGCGAGTGTATCAGGAAATTGTGGTTTGAATGGTAGTCGTACGACGTACCGCCCGTTCTCTGATCTTGTAGTTGTGGACTCGTAGAAGTCTTCACAATACTTGTCGTCAGCTGTAGTAACGGGTATTGGCGGGAGTTCTTCGACTTCCCAGAATTTTTTCAGTTCTGAATTGAGATAGTCATTCGAAATATCTTCCACTTGCGTTGTGAAGCTGGAAATTTTCTCTTTGACTTGACCGCTTAAAATCCATCCAAAGATGGTATTTTGGGCTAGTAGGTTGTTGGAGATTTTCTCAACACCTTGAAGTATTATTTGGGGGATTAGATCGCTTCCCAATAATATGTCGATTTGATCGGGTGTATGGCAGTTGGGATCGGCTAGTTTCAGATGTGAAAACTTTTGCCAGTGCTCGCTATTTATGTTATAGCTTGGGAGCATATTTGTCAGTCGCGGTAGAACTATAGCTTGTGCTTTTATTCGTTGATCCGCATTTGAAGACATCAAGGTAATGAGGCAGATTTTATTTGAGTTTTGAACTACTCTTCCACCCATTCCCGATATTTCAAAATTGGCTGATTTTGTTGGTAAATTTAAACTTTTTTGGACCTTAGATGCTATAAAGGATCGCTGTGACCCTTGATCTATTAAGGCCCTTAGCTTGAATATTTCTCCTCGGTGTTCGATGGAGACTATTGCTGTCGGTAACAGTGTTTTGCTTTCATTTTCTGAATGAAGCGTTTGTACTCTGGCTGCATTTGAGCAGCATGGTTGTTCTTGACAACTTTCGGGATTGTCTCTTTCGGGATTTTCCGATCTAGCAGTTGCAGCTAGTCCCGTGGTTCTTTTGGCATTTGAATTATTTTGGGCATTGTTATAATTATTATTATGGAGCATCGAATGATGCCTCCTACGGCAATATGAGCAAGTGTATTGACTCGCACATGTCTGTGCAGTATGAGTAGGCGAAAGGCAATTGTTGCAAAGTTTCTTAGTTCTGACTAAGTTATTTCTTTCGTTTATTGATAAATTTCTAAATTTCTCGCAAGATCTTAGTTGATGCCCTCCGCTGCACAGTTCGCATGACCTATTTCTATATTGTTCAGATGTGAACGATTGAGATCTATTGAAACTTTTATTGTGCGAATTATGACTACTGGCTTGGGGTTTAAAGAAGCTTCTATTTTGGTCATTCGAGTTTTTCGGCTTTGTTTCTTTTGTGCCTACCCGTTCTGCAATTTCGAACTGGGTGGTGAGGAAATCTTTCATTTGTTGCCACGTTGGGCATTTTTTTCGAGATGAGAGCGATTGCTCCCATAAGATTAAAGATTTTTCTGGTAATGTTGCAGCGCAAATATTGACCAGAATTGGGTCCCAGTTTTCAGTGGGAATTTTTTGGGTTTCTAGAACCGATAAACAGTTTGTTACTGTGGACTGTAACTTCAGAAATTCCTCACTTGTTTCTTTTTGAATTTTTGGTAAATTCATTAAGGTCGTTATTTGTTTATCGACCAAGACTCTTTCATTTTCGTATCTAGCTTTTAACGCTTCCCAAGCCAGATTAAAATTGTCATCATTGAGTGCGAACTGTTTTACTATTGTTCCTGCTTGACCTTTTGTTTTATTTCGCAAATGGTATAATTTTTGCGCTTGTGATAGCTTTGGGTGGTTTATGTAAACGGCTGAGAACATGTCTCGGAACGACGGCCATTGCTCATAACCCCCATGAAATACTTCAGTATCACAGGCTGGCACTTTAAGATATATGCCGGAACTTGAATCGTTCATTTGTTTTTGGGGCAGCTCTACTCGCTGGGGTGGAGCAGGTGCAGTAATAGGCTTAAGAAGTTTGAGTTGATCGGAGATCAAAGCCTTTGTTTCTTCATATTGGTCTAAGCAGTGTTCATATTTTAAATATGCCGAGTTTTTGAAATTTTCGGGCAATTCTGAATCATCTGTTTCGATGATTGCGTCATATGCCGCTTGGAGCCGTGTCCAAAATCTATCAAGTGATTTTTCTTTCACTTCAAGAACCGATTCTGTATTTTCCTCTATAGCAATTGAGGAAAACCTTGTGCAGTATCTTATGATACTGTCACTTTCTGCAATGAATTTTGCAGCTGAAAAATCTTTGCCCTTTTTTTGCTTTGCACCCTGTTTTGAACGGGTGCTTTCAGCTGGGCTGCCTTGAGGCTTTTCTTCTTCACCCATTTTGGGTATATCTAATAATAGATGAGGCGATTTAGGGTCCGTTGACATTTTGAGTCGAAGCTGAACCTCTTTTACAATAGAATTACTGATAAGTTTCTATTTATGTTTTGTATTTAATTAATGTACCGAACTTTTTTGTTTATCGGTGCTTATTTTTTGCGCGCGACTGTAGTTTTTCAGTCGTTACTGATTTGATTTTTTATAATCAATATAATACTGTATGTTTATTTATGTATATATAATAATTTTTAGTTTACCGCGATTTTATAGGTATCACTGCTTTTATTTTACTCGCGACTGTAATTTCCAAGTCGGGTTTGATTATACTTATTACGTTTAATATAAATATATACGTTTGTATATTTGTAATTTACTTTATGCTTTCGTGCACAAAAAGTTTGTTGGGTTACTCGCTTGAGTAAGGTCAGTTATTAAATTCTTTATGTATATATATGTACGTTTGTATGTACTGTATTTTTAGTGAGGGTGGCTGAACACAAGTTTGTGTGTTTGTCTATATGTTTAGCAGTGACAATAGCCGCGGTGGACAAAAGCAAAGCAGGTAACCAATATAATAAATGTGTTCTGCTTTACTTATGCTAATGCAATTCTAAGTTCAATGCAATTTAGTGCAAGGAACTTTGTTGTTTGTTTACCCTTTTTTTTTGGTATACTTCTTCGCTTAACACACGTTTGTGTGATTGTCTGTATTTTTCCCGTGAAGCTTTAGAGAAGGCGAGTTGTTTTTTGAGTGATTATTATTTTTTTATTTTATTTTATTATTTTTGTTTCCTTTTTCTTTCTAGTTTCTGCTTATTTCGGGTACACAATCCTGCCTTTGCTTGGCTTATGTATGTAAGGGAATGCAAGCAAAGGGGGTATTGCGGGATAAATTTGCAAGTGAAAACTTGAATATATGTATGTATTTTGTTTTTGTTAATTTTTGTTTGTGCTTGATGACACGAAAAATAAGCAGAAAGCCGCGATTTGAAATTTAGTTAAGTATATTGTTTCTATACTTTTGTGCGGTACTTAATGTGGAAAAATATTTATGTAAATATGTTTTAATTTATGTATGTATGTAAGTGGGGATCGGAACTTTGATAAAATCGGGAAGACTGTATACATGTATATAATTTTTTGCGGCTCTTTTACCGACTACAGTTTATTGTAAAATATTCCGTTTCCGATGGAAAAAAAATTTTTCCTTTTTAAATTTTACCAAAAATGTGTACTTCGTTAGCAAGTACAAAGGGCAGGTTTGGCTTTTTGTTAATATTGTTTTTGTAACCCGAAATTTTTGCGCTAAATATTTTATGTGTATTATATGGAAACTTTTTCAACTCACCGCTCTTTTTTCAGGGGAAAGGGGGGTTGTACTTATCCTTTTATTGTGTTTATGCAGTTTTGTTTAATTAGTTTTTCGCGCCCGAATTTGAAAGTTAGTGGACTGTATTTTGTTGTTTTTTTTTTTTTTTGATATTTAAGTGCCGTATTGTAACCGGCGCGCCCGAATTTTAATTTTTAGTTTTATATATGTATTTTTTTTTTTTTTTTTTTTTTTTGTCACCCTAGTGTATGTGCTTGTTTTTTGCACTTTATATTTTAGGGCACTGCACTTAAAATTTTCTTTTTATTTTCTGTTTGGGTCGGGACCTCTTTTAAAATTCGTGCTTTTATTATTTGTCACTGTCCATAGGTGCCTGTCTTTTAGGCGATGTAGGACCATATACACTTCGGGACACTTCACTGCACTCACCTTTGCACTCACTATCGAACTTTCAATAAAAAATGGAAAGATTTAGGCGTTTTTAAAAAAATTGATAAATATATTTCTGCTCAGGCGCTAAATGACCGTCTTGCTCGAGATTTACGAAATTGTAATAATTGTTTACAATATGTGTGTGTGTTTTGTGTTGACAAATTATATGTGCGTGACTGTGTAAGTGTGTGTGTGGTGTGGTGAATGTTGGCGGCAGGGTTGTACCCGCCAGTGTTGTGGCTAATCTAGCCATATACAATTGCTAAGAAATGTAAGTTTTTGTATTTATCCTTTACTTTTTGATTTATAATGCAAATATTTATCTATTTGCATTTATTGTATATAGGTCAAAGGTCGTAAGTACAAAGCAACAGCTGGAAACGTTGGTTTCAATAATGGAACAAAGTCCGAACCTGTCGAAAGGTGTATACACAAAACCTCAGGCTGCAAAAAGGCGGGAAGAAGTCACTATGCAGCTAAATAGCTTAGGCCCTCCAATCTAAACTTATTTGTAAATCTATAAAAAAAATTATTATTTTTACAAACTGATCCACTTTTTTAAAGATTGTTGTTGTTGTTGTTGTTTTAACAACAAAATCACTCCCCGAAGGTTTTGGGGAGTGTTGTCGAAATAACAGTCCTTGGCCGGATATGAATCCGGTACGCTCCGGTACTCCCTTGCGGTACTGCCCGACTGTCGTGGGAGCGATTTGGTATGACCAGTGCAACCTTCTAGGTCATGTCATAACTCCTTCCGAAAGGAAGGAGAAGATGGGTAATGAGAGGTGGGAGGCATCATATCCGTAGATCAACCATCCAGTTGCACATCATTACCTTTGTGCATATTGGTCGCCTCTTACGACCGGTATGCCTACCGCGGGCATATTCTAAGCCCCAACCCGCAGGGGTTTTTTAAAGATATACGTAAGCAGCTGTATTCATTTCAAAAGGATTGGAGGCATCCCTCAAACGTTTTCAACTTCTGGCTAGTTCCAGTAAGCTCTGCTCTTGGTCTAATAAACTATCTAACCACATTTCCGTCGTAGTCATATTTTGTATTTAAATATATAAAACTTTTTGGTTTGTCTTCATAAAAATAGATAAATAATACCGCACTTGATTTGTTTTGCTCTGTTTATTTTCTTTTACTTAATAACAGCTACCAGAAATGTGTTATTGTGAACAGATAAAAACATCGAAATTCACAATGACGCCAGTTCTTGTCGAATGGTTGTGGTAATACCAAATGAAAATTCGTTCGATCAACTCTTTCGATCACAGTCGAAGATCGAATTTTTGTAATAATAGGCGCCTCAGCCTCTCCACTGTATTGACCTGCAAACAAAATTTGATGAGTACGTAAGTATCTCTGATGCGGGTGGAAACACGGTCTTTCAACCGCCCGGTCCACGTGACACAAACCAAAAGGAGCAGATTGGGGACGCGGCTTCCCCACTGTATTACCTTGTAACTGAATATGTTGTGAGTATAATTGATTACCTATAAACGTACTGAATTATTATAGATGCGGGCCGGAAACACGGCCACACCAACCGGCTAGATGCAGAAGAGCTAGTGAGACAGAATGAATAAGAGACGATGATGAAGTGTAAGTACATGCCTATATAGCCATATCTATATACATATCTTTGGTAGTTGGACAAGAACGACTTTCTTTGATCAATATGATCAATACTTCAGACTAGATGAATGAAAAATCTAACAAAAGATCCCCAGCTAAGAACTGAAAAAGTACAGTAACGCTGACCAACTGACGTTGAGACTTGTGCTCAAACCACCTCCCGACGGAATACTTAACGGTAGTACCGGGGGGATCGGTACATGACTGTAAGGCATTCGATGCTTCCTCCTCTGAAAAAAAAAAAAAAAAAAAAACAGTCCACTAGAAGGAAAGATAAGTATAAGCAACCATACAAAACATATGGTTAGTTATCTTGTCCTAATATTTAAGCAATGCCCTTGAAACAGTCTAGACAATCGATCGTTAAACCCAGACGATCGGTGATTAAGACACAGCAAAACAATAGATAAAAAGTACTTAGGGTAATATTAAAATCAGTCCCTTTTTCATAAACACATTCACATGTATAGTTAGATTAAGGAACATAACTTTAAGACTTGGTATATAAGCATTTGTAAAATAGTTTAAGAGGCAGAACTATAATAACTTCTCAACCAGCAACACCATCAAGCTGTTCCTTTTATTGAAGATTTTAGTTTCCCCCCACCAGAGGTAAGGGACTTTAATTCTCAACATTTGGTCAATCGAGCCTAAAGAAAGAGCTCAAGCGCAATTACTGTAAGTCTCAAAGAAAAAAGAGCGTTACTTAGCAGTATCAAAACCTATTTATGTGAGCCGGAGCAGCAAAGACTGGCCGCATTAAATAAAAAAGGTTTATTTTGTAAGCCGGACTATCAAAGACTGTCCGCATTAAAAAATTAAAAAGCGTTCTCGTGGCTAAACAGCGGGAAGTGCGTGTGTGTTTTTTAAAAAAATATATATAGATATTTCAAATGTGCAAGCGTTTCTCGTGGCTACAACAGCGAGAAGTGGTAAAAACGTGCGTTTAAAGAAAAACGGAAGAAAACTCTAAGTGTACAAGCGTTTCACGCGGCTAGAACAGCGTGAAGTGTGTAAAAAAAAGAAAACTCTAAGTAAATAAGCGTTTCTCGTGGCTGGAACAGCAAGAAGTGTTAAAAAAAAAGACTGAAAAGAAAAGTCGGTTTTTAATCAAACATCATGGAAACTCTGCTACAAAGACAGCGCCAGTTGGGCGCACTTGCTGAAGACGAGCAGCAAAAAATAGAAAGCGGAAAAATAAGAAAAGCCGCATGTCCTGAACATATTAAACACATCCACACAATTATAACGGAATTGAATGCTAACCATACCAAAATTGTGGCCAAAAATAGTGGCCAAAGTGTCAGTAAATAAGAATTACCTGTAAATACACACATACTTATATTTTTACATATTACATATTTATACCTTTATTTATTTGAAAATTTGAGCCTAAATTTTAAACCATTCAATGGTTTACACAATTTTTAAAACTTTTTGGAAATAAATTCCAAACCTTTCAATCACCATCACAAATTTTTAATTTTTTGGCGTTTAGATTTAAAACTTAACTGGGATAAACAAAAATACAAAAAAGTGGTATACGCAACGAATATGTGTAGTTTTCGCACACAGTTGAGTGCGCCGTAGCTCAGTAGGTAGAGCATTGCGCACTGATTTGGGGCACGTCGGTTCGAGTCCTAACATATTTTAAAAAAATTTCTAACTTTGTAGTAAAATTCTAGATTTTGTTCGCGTATGCAGGTTTGTAGCTCGTTCAATTGAAGTGAACAAAGATACCAATCTTAAGCTGCTAGAAGAATTACTACATTTTTGCAAATTTTTTTTCTAGCCCATCAAGAGAATTTTGTTCAATATAAAAATATTACGCTTATAAATTTGAATGGAAGATAATGCACTTGGTCGGGTAGAAAAAAACTGCCAAAAATCGAGTAACTATTATAGCGGCTTAAGATTGGTATCTTTGTTCACTTCAATTGAAATTATGAATTTTCATGAATTTTCCACAAAGTTCGTAACTTTGAGTTGCAGTATTTTTATTGTGTTTTTACTCATACTCTCATACAAAAATATTGACATTAGTCAAAGGAAGTTAATCTTACTGGAAATTCCAAACAACACTTTCCACGCAGACATACTGGTCTAGGTGTATATGTAGCCCCAAAAGGTTTTAAATCTACGCTAAAACTTTTAGCCGTGTACAAAACAATATTTATTTTTCTTGTTTGTTTTGAAATTTTGTTTAGGATTTCTTCAGGAGTTAATTTAAAAGTAGAGTGGATGTTAAGTAGAGCCAGCCTCTCCTGCCCTATTGTACTTCTTAGATAAGTTTTTAGCCTTCGAAGGGAAGAGAAAGACCGTTCGCTAGGAGCAACGGAAACTGGAAGCGTTGCAGCAATTTTTATATATCGATGTACCATAGGGAAAAAAGACACGGAACAATTATTTAATGCATCAATGAACATGCTTGGCCGCTCCTCCTTTGGGATTGGAAAATATGTTTCTTTTTCAGGGCTTTAGGCTGTTCAAAAGAAATCCAAAAACTCTATATAAAATGACACTTATGAAACGCTTACGAAAAATTTGTTGTGTCAGAATCTCTTCTACTTTTCTACTGCTAATTTTTTGAAAAATTTAACAAAAAAGCGACCTGCCCAACTCTGGCAAGAAATAAATAGTTGTCGCTTTATTTCTTGAAGAAAAACTGAAGTTTCGGAAAAATATAAACAAAGAATATAATAAAATAACATTGAAATTCATATAAAAAGCGGCAAATTGTTGATTGCATCAAGATACTCTATGTAACTCCTGAAAAAATTTCATGTTCTCCACAATTTCAGGATATGCTGGATGATTTATACGCAGGCAATTATATTAGTCGTTTTATTATTGATGGAGCACATTGTGTGTCGCAATGGGGGCATGATTTTCGTCCAGACTATTCTTAATAGACGCAACGATACACCTACACGAGATATGCTTGCAGCCCTAAACTGGTTAAGCATTAAACAACAGCTATTTTACTATACCATGAAATTCATTAAGAATATAATAGAAGGCAACTTGCCTGATTATTTGAAAAGTAACATTAAATATGTCAGAAATATGCATTCCGTAAACACTCGAAATAGAAATGATTTCAATTTACCTACTTATAGAACAGATTCCGATAAATGTAACTTATATTATAAAGGCTTAAAATGTTACAACGAACTACCTAATGATGTAAAATTGTGTAATATGAATCAATTCAAACAAAAGCTGTACGATTACTGTAAAACACTACCATTTTAGTGCAGAGTGGGCAGCCATTCAGAATAAATACCTTTCAAAGTGCGTGCGAATCAAGTACAGATACATACCCACATGCTCACGTACAGAGAGTTGCCGAAACTTATACTGAAACGCATCACTATTCCATCAGTGCTTCGCCGTTCAGATATTGTCTTCGCGCTTGACTTACGTAGACGGCCTATTATCTGTAGCCAACTGGTTCTACCCTTATATTGGTATGGTCTGAAAGACTGTCCATGCTTAGCACTACAAATTGGCAACTTAACTGTTTCTATAATGTTTTCCATATATAATCTAAGTTAGGTTATAAATGATACTATAAATAGGTATAAGCTAGGCTAAGTTTAAGCTGTAAGAAATAAATAATTAAACGTTGTTGTTGTTGTTGTAACACTACTTTGCCCTGCCTAGGTAGTCAGTATCAACCTTACCCAATATTGTCATCGAACTCTTCTAACGGAAGTCCTAGAAACCTAGCGGCTTCAACAGGGGAGGACCAGAGGGATATGGGTGTTAGAAGAGTAGGCTCGGATGAGCAGACAAAAAGATGGTTAGTAGTATGGGGGGACAAGCCGCATGCCGGACAAACATTAGGCAAGTCGGGGTTCAGTCTGGATAGGTTAACCTATTACAATATCCAGACCAGAGTTGGGCCAGCATCACCCTAGTCTCCATAGGCAGCTCGCGCTCCTCTTCGGCAACGGGTGGTGTTGTTGCCTGAAGAACGGCGTTCACCGGGAGAGAGCCAACATAGGAATTTACCGAATTCGTGTGGATGAGGGTGAGGGCCTGCCGGTGCACCTTAGGATCAAACGGCGTGGAAATCAGGTGCCGGATCTCATCGTAGTGTTTGCGTAGATGGCTCCTTATGCTCCTGGGGGGCGGATCCTCGTTGATCAGGCGTCCGTTCGGATGCTGCGGTTTGCAACAGTTGAACAGGAATTGCCTGGTCAACATCTCGCTATGCTCTTTAACGGCGAGCATTTTCGCTTCATTATGTAAGTGATGCTCAGGAGACATAAGAAGACACCCAGTGGCGGTACGAAGGGCGGTGTTTTGGCAGACCTGTAGCCTCGTCCAGTGTGTGTCAGCTAGCAACGGCGACCATATAGGCGTCGCGTAGCTCAGTACCGGCTGGCCAATTGCTTTATATGTAGCTAGTAACGTTTCTTTGTCCTTACCCCAAGTGCTAGCAGCTAGGGACTTGAGGATTTTGTTACGGCTTTGGACTTTATTGGCAACCCTAAGATTTTGGGGTGTGAGACAGTTGGTAGCTTGACACTATCAACGTAGACGTCTAATTCCATGTTCACTTGCGTTGTCCACGTCGTAAATAGGGTGGCCGAGGGCTTATTCGGTGACAATGTCAGGTTTCTCCCGGCGAAGAATTCGGACACGGCTGGGAGGTATGCGTTAATTCGAGAGCAGAGTTCTTCTACGGAGGGGCCTGTTGCCAGAATCGTACAATCGTCGGCGTAAGAGACGATCGAGACACCCTCTGGTGGGGGGGGGGAAGTTTCGATATATAATAGTTAAACAGGAACGGGGATAGGACACCACCCTGTGGCACCCCTTGTTTAACTATTCTGGGTTTTGATCTTGCGCCTCTGAACTCAACCGACGATTGACGACCACTCAAATAGTTGGCAGTCCAACGTTTAAGACAGGGAGGAAGGGACGAATCTTCAAGATCTTTCATTAGTTGCGCATGGTTGACCGTGTCAAAAGCTTTGGCCAAGTCAAGCGCAACTAGCACTGTCCTGTGGTGCCGCAGGTTTGCGGTGAAGTACGGCAACAAGGGGGATTCCAACACTTTCACTACTGGCGAGAGGAGAGATATCGGGCGATATGACTCCCCTACGGCAGCTGGCTTACCAGGCTTTAGTAGTGGGACCACCTTTGCTTGTTTCCATCTTTCAGGAATAAAAAAGGTGGAAAGGGAAAGGTTAAAAATTTGTGTAAGGTATCTTATGCCTTCGTCGCCGAGGTGTTTCAGCATCAGCATGGAAATGCCATCGGGGCCGATATATTTGGTGTTCTTGGATCTCCGAATAGCCTCATGAACTTCTGATGTGGAGATGGCAATGGGCGCATAGCTGTTTTTGTGTTTGTGCGCTTCCCTGGTGGCTCGGCGAATATCTTTGTATCACTATAGGTAGGTGGTCTGAAGCAAGCGTCAGCATCGGTCGCCAATCAACGCAGTTTATTAGGCCAGCGCTGACTATGGTGATGTCTGGCGAGCTAGAGCAGTTTACCGCCACTCTAGTGGGGGCATCCCCATTTACCGTGCAGAACGTCGAATCATCTATTTGGTCAGCCAGCTCCTGTCACCTACCATCGGCCTGCAGGCTGGAGTGCCACAGGTCGTGGTGTGCGTTGAGGTCACCAAGGATGACGCGGTTCTCGCCCCTGAGTAACGCACGAATGTCAGGGTGGTAATCCCTGGGACAACAGGTGACAGGAGGTACGTAAATGTTTATGATTTCAAGGTCGACATCGCCTGACCGGACAACCATACCTTGACGTTCTAAGGTGGTGTCCCTCGGGTCGATGTCAGGCTCAAATAGACGATACTGCACAGATTGATGCGTGATGAATGCCAGACCACCCCCAAGCCCTCTCGCACGGTCACAACGGTGTACATTGTACCCGTTGCAGGTCAAAAGAGACGACCTTCCACCTAACTTTGTCTCCTGAATCGCCGCGATCTTGATGTTCAGTCGCTTCATTAAATTTGTCACTTCAACAATTTTGCCGGTTAGGCCGTTGCAATTAAATTGCAGGATACCGAAATGTGTAGGGGGAGCAGATTTTATGCTGGGGGTCAAGGACTGGTGCGTATGCCTAGGTGGTAATAGGCTGGGTCGCGCACTACGGCGCAATCTTGAAGTCGAAGGAATCGCGTTACCAGAAGGTAGAGGCGAGTGGGACGACGTCGAAGGTTGCGTAGCTCGACAGAATGGCGCAACGTACGTATCAGTCCATAGGTTCCTGTTCGCGAGTCCAGAGCATATGAGCAGGTGACACAGGCCAAGGCAGTTATTGCACTTGACTGATGCCAACGGCGTATATAATCTTAACCGACAAACAGTGCACGTAGTATAAGGAACCAGGAGCTGATGGTTGTGACTTATACTCGTGCTAATGCTGGAAGAAGAGGGGCTGACCGAGGGGGTGGGAGAGAGCGGACGCTCAGCATTGCTCAAATCCACTTGGGAAGTGCTACGTAGGGAGTAGCTGTGAGCTGCTGTGTGAGATGTTGACGCCTGTGGGCGTGAGCGGCCGCTCGGAAGGTCTACTTGCTGATGTGCATTGTTAGTGCTGGTCGTGGAGACTGATGTGACAGAGTCAGACATATGTGGCGGAGCGATACTTGATCGACGACGGCCACTGGACGTCATAGGACGTGAACAGCAAGGGGCCACAAAAGTTTTATAAGAACTAGCGGGTCTATGAGTAGAGGGATTTAGTCCGGAACAACTAGTTAGATGCAACCATCTGCTACAATTAGAGCATTGTACAGAATGTGAACGTTTCACATAAATTTTCTTCCAGCATACACAGCAGATCCATTCTCTAGGTCCGGGGTTGGATTCAATACCAGCCTGGAGCAGGAGAGTCTTGAGCAGTCCCGCTGCAAGGAGCTGCTCGGAGGATGACATTATTGGGGGGAGGATAACTGACGGTTTAGGCAGGGGGGTAGTGAAATAACAGCCCTTGGTCGGGGAAACCCCGAGTCATTCCGGTACGTAGAACCGGCTGTCGTGGGAATGACTATAAACGTCTTGGCATATTACGTAAATGTTTACCTAAAGTGCCAACATTGGCTTTGACCGCTACAGCTACGTCACGCGTGCGCACTGATATATTACGGCAGTTATATTTGGCACATCCCAAATGGTTCTTATCTAGCTTTAATGGTAGCAATTTAAAATATTCCGTACTGCCTAAACTCTACTCTACTACAATTATTCGGATATGATGCTTATGAAAAAACTGTTGGACTGTAAGCTATATTAAAAATTAGACTTCCTAAACCCGTGTTAACATTTTCTTCCTTTTTTAGTAGACAATACGGTAGCATTGGAAGTGAAGGAAATACGTTTAGAAACCTTGAATCGAATCGTGGGATACTGTGAAAATGTTACAGTAATGGACTCAGTAATGGTGCTGCTTCGCCAAAAGATCCAGCAACAGCTGGTGCAGCACAATTACGTACCATTTAGGAGCGTTGCTATTCGGATCTATTAGATTTGTGACCAAAGCGAATTTCGATAAGTATGGTAGTAAAATGTTGTAATAATGTGTAATTACGCAGCGGAGAAATTGTGCTTGTTAATGGATTTGGAAGATGCTCATCAGCAGAAAGCAATCGCACCAACAACTGCAAAAGCACGAGCACCACTAGCAGCAAAAACAGTAAACTACGATTCGGATGATGATGAATGTAATTGGTCAGCTGTGGCAGCTTCTCAGCGGCATGCGGAAGAGGGACTAGTGATGGAGAGGTAGAGGAGGAGGTGGTGGTGGCAATTCGTGGTTGTGTAAGAAATGAAACTCTAGTGGTGAATTAATGCCAATGCCAAAACCGAAATAGTATAATGTAGTAGCCAGTGGACAGCGAACAACACTACTTTTAAATACTATAATATATACTCATTTGTTTACATTACCTAAAAATAATATTTCCGTTTTGATAGAAAAAGTATTTTTGTATTAAATAATTAACATTAAACAAAACATGTTTTTAAAATAGTTATGTATCTGACTATGTACTTTTATTGTAAATCACTTGAGCTAGAATTAGAGCTGTCTGTTGACATAACTTCGACATCATCTTGAGAGGCTTCCTTGTGTGCGCGTGTCTCCAACGCTACTGAATTTCCTGTAGATCCCATTGACATATATGTATACATATACATATATAGTAGATTTATTTGCAGATACACTTTCAAAATGTTTAGCCGTACAAGCTATTGCCGCATATGCTGTACTATATACTTATGTATTTGTTTTTTAATTTATGTTGTTAATGAAATTAATGCATTGTAAGATATTTAAACTATATATAATAATGATAATTATTATTAATGAAATTAATTGCACAGAGTGCGCCAACTTATCCGACAATTGCTACATATGTACGTATATATATTAATGTATTATAGTTATAGTTTTATAATTTTTATAATAATAAAATTGAAATATATTTTTGAATAAATATGAATGCATTTTTATCTATACAGTCGTGATAGGTTTCTGATTCAGCGGTTTATTTACTCAATCTTGACAAAGACAAGGACAGCCTTATGCCGTATTCCATTGGTAAGAGTTAAACGCAAATCGTACACGTATACGAATTGTTTATACAGTTTTATCATGTTGCTCTCACGAAACTGAAGGAAACTTTGCTCTACACGTAAAATTCAATCACCCATTCCTGTCAATTGATTCCTCAAATGACGGATACCTGTCTAGCAGGGAAGTTTATATGCAGCTGTAGTCTGCCGGACCATCTATTATGGAATATGCACAGAATCGTATACCAGGCAGAATTATTACCTGATTCTGTGTTCTTCAGAAGTTGTCAATATAAGTAAATATTAACAGTTGCGACAAAAGCAAGAAAAATAATTTTTAATAGAATAATCAAGAACAAAAGTACAATCAAGAACACAGAATCGGAAAGTAAGTCTGCATGTCATTTATAAACCTTGTACTTACTTGCATAGCTTTCCTCCACAATGCTGGACAAGTTGTGGTTGGTTAATCCAGCAATTATCCTGTGGACTTCAACACACAGGTGCCAGGAGGGCGGGGATGCACCGGTCGTGCCCATTAACTTTCCTATGAAAAACACATATAATTCAAATTATTTCACGTTTAAATAGAATAGTTAAATGTCTTACCTATACTTCGCTGTTAGGTTATCCAGCTTCACCTGATAAATGTGGCTGTTTTTTCGCGGTCCTCTGAGCTGGTGCAAATTTTGCTCCCACAACATTTTTAAGAACCTCCTCTGCGTCTGGAGAACAAAGAAAAAAATATACTTTTCCAGGAACGAGAAGAGAACGAAGAAAAGAAATATTTTCATTCAGACTGGTTTTGCAATTCGCTTTCAAGTGCTTGTTATGCGTATATAAATTCGATGGTTCCAGTAATAAGAATCCGGCCCCGGAAAACCAATTGAATTGTTTTGAAAATATTTGCAAATAATCAAAAGGATTACCTAGGTCTGATCCCGCGTTCGGCAGTGTTGGTGCAAAAAACACTTTTCGGCACAATATTACTGTGTCTACAACAACCACATGGGAATGACCGACAATTGTGCAAACTTTTTTATTTCCGGAGCTGGATCCTTATTCCAGGGTATGTTAGCACTCGGTGGAGGTCGTAAACAATTACCTTGCAAACTACTATGTAGAAATCTCCGGATGTGAACACGACAATTTAATTTTTAATTTATTACTCGGTCGTGCGCTTGTAAACAGTGAATGCGATAATTGTTTAAAGCTTGCACAGTTCATGGTCCTATCTCACCGTAGAAGCGAACTAAAGCAACCGATACAGTCCACAACAACAACAACAAACACAATCGAAGATTTCAACATCTCAGCGCAAATATTTGATTTTACTAACATTCATCGTTGGATAAATCCACTGAGCCACACACAGCCATATAACACTGCCGCAAAGAAGCTGCCACAACAACATAGAACATATACATACAACATACTCTGCCGATCACCACATCAAAGCACGTAAGTTGTATATTTCTTGCCACTTGTTTTTGTGTTGCGAACTATTTTTTTTAAAAGTGCCACAGTTTTGTATTTTAAGGTATCCGCGAGTGAAATCAAAATATAAGTGCGATAAGTGCATAAATTGAATTTGTCCTTTTCTAGTTAACTTCACATACATAGAAATTTTTAAACACAAGAGGTAACATAACCTCATTTTCATTGTAAAGTCACTGAGCCTTCGAACAATTGTTTTTGTTTTTGCTTTTCACTTTTTTTTGTAATAAATATTACATTGGTTTATCTTAGGCGAGTTTTTCTTTTCAACCCAAATTGACTGGGTTTTGTTTAATTCACAACACAAGTTTAATTATTTGCACAATTTTTCTTTTGTCACTAAATATTCACTTCATCGCCCATTTTGATTCACCGCGCACTTTATTTGTGGTTCTTTTGTTTACATTCCTTTGCGGCAATACCAACACATATATATGTATATATAAATATATCCCCGGTAGCGTGTGAGTGTCAACAAATCTAATATAAACTTTCGGCGATTAGAGCTTATTCAGACAATACGGCCAAGTCTGGAATAAGAATTAATTTATTAACTGCCAATAAATTTACAAAGTTGTCTTATAAGACAGAAATAAATATTTGCATATAAATAAATTTTTGCGTATAAAATTTTAAAATTTTATTGAGTTATTTCGGTGATTCCTGGGGTAAATACTGCCATCATTCGCATTCCCTTGGACTCTATTATATTGAACGGTTGAGCATTTCCCGTACCTTTGTTCTACTTTTCTGCCTTTAATTATACATATCCCGTAAAAACCCAAAATATGGAAAGTTTCATTAGGTTGGCTGACACGATCAGCGAATTCGAAGCCGACTATAATGAAATAGAGGATTCCGCCCACACCAAGTTTACTCTTGGCCTTCAACAAGAGGAATTGAAGTCAATGTGGAGGAAAACGAGAACGGCCCAAGATGAGTTGTTAAACTCAAATAAGTTAGAAGCTTCTGACATAGTAGCAGTGAAATTAAAATACAAAAAGGCATACGCCATCTATTTACGCTGCATGTCAGACATGGCTACACGCCAAGCGGCGTTAACAAAAGCTGATACCAAAACAGAAGAAAAGCCCGAATTTGAGCACAGTATCCGCCTGCCTCCTTGCGATACTGAAGTTTTCAAGGGCGATTACTTGTCATGGCCAACATTTCGTGACATGTTCACTGCCATTTATATATTGAATAAGCGCCTAACACCTGTTGAGAAACTTTTCCACCTCAACAACAAGACACAAGGTGAGGCAAAAGATATAGTGAAAAAATGTCCGCTTACAAATGAGGGATTCGATATCGCGTGGAGAAACTTATGCGAGAGATACGAAAATAAACGTATACTAGTGAACTCGCAACTCCAAATTTTGTTTAACTTAAAAAAGGTAGAGAGTGAGTGTGGTAGCGCAATTAAAACATTGCAGCGCGAAATAAATAATTGCCTTTCGTCCTTGCGAAGTCATAAAATTGACACTTCCAACTGGGACGCAATTATTACATACCTGTGTTCGACTAAATTACCGGAAAGTACGCTTGGTCTATGGGAACAAAGCATAGACCATAAAGTGGAAATATCCAAGTGGGAGGATATGGACAAATTTTTGTGCAACCGCTTCCAGACACTTGAAACAGTGTCTGGGTTCATAGGGGCTTCTGCCAAAGCACAGAAACCGCAATCTACGCGACCTGCCAGCGAAACCCCTACAAAAAGACTTGGTGCATACCAAGCAAATGTAACAAAGGCACTATGCACAAAGTGCAAGTCAAATTCCCATAGATTGAGAAATTGTCTCCGTTTCCTGAAATTAACGCCGGTGGAGAGAATCAATTTTGTTAAATCCACCAAGGGCTGCCTAAACTGCCTATCCCCAGGACATACAGTGTCGAAGTGCAGCAGTTCGTACGACTGCAACAAATGCCACTCTCGACACCATACGCTCCTGCATGCGGAGTCTCTACAGACGCAGGCAACTAGCAGTCCGAATCAGTACAATGCTGATAATGCTGCCTCTACTTCCCAACAGGCACAACAGAGACGGGAAGTTTCAAAATCAAACTCGGATTCTAACCGAAATGTAAAATCCTGCCATGTACATTCAAGTGCAGGTGTGCTGCTAGGGACAGCTCGAGTCACCATTCATCACCAGTGGACCCTTGCTTTAGCCTAACAACTTCTGTGCTAATTCTAGCCAAACTAACTGGGAATCTGCCATCCTGCCATATCGACGCAACGACTATGCAGGCATTCCCAGACTTAGTCTTGGCAGATAAGAGATTCTACGTTAATGAAGAAGTAGATCTCATACTTGGCGGAGATATATATCCGCAAATAATAATGAGCGGACTGAAAAAGAATGTACTAAGTACACTTCTGGCTCAAGAAACGGTGTTCGGTTGGATACTAACCGGGCGTGTAGACGCACCCAATCCAACCAGAAATATAGTGTCGTTTTACAGCGAAATTTCTTTGGACAAACAGCTTACAGCATTCTGGGAGTTAGAAAATCTGCCCAGGACTAAAAGTCCAAACGCAGATGACAAATACTGCGAAGATTTATATAGGACAACTACGAGTCGTAGAGAAGATGGGAGATATGTCGTCTCACTTCCGTTCAGACAGGAATACCCGGATAAAATAAACATAGGGGGATCTCTTAGGAGGGCCTGCTCGCAATTCTTCCGAAATGAAACGCGGCTAGCGAAAAACCCAGATTTAGCGAAAGAATACACAAGGATCCTGTCTGAGTATGAGACATTAGGGCATATGCAAAAAATTAAGGAGATGGTTCAAGCCGATTCGGCAAATAACTATTTTTTGCCCCATCACGCCGTAGTTAAGGCGGAGAGTACCACCACTAAGGCACGAGTCGTTTTCAACGCCTCAAGCCAAACAGCGAATGGCACAAGTTTGAACGACATTCTCCTGCCTGGCCCAGTACTGCAATCAGATCTTCCAGTACTTATACTTCGCTGGATACTATATCGGTTCGTTTTCAATAGTGACATCGAAAAGATGTATAGGCAAATATGGATGAGCGACGATCACACAAAATTCCAACGGATTGTTTACCGAACATCGTCACAAGAACCAATAAGCCTGTACGAGTTAAAAACGGTCACTTTAGGGGTCAATTGCGCGCCTTATTTAGCAATACGAACCCTTTTGCAACTTGCAGATGATGTAGAAAGTTCATATCCTACAGCATCTAGCATACTAAGGGAAGGCATGTACGTTGACGACGTACTAGCGGGGGGACATACGCTCGCATCGGCCGTTAATGCGAGAAATGAAATTCGAGAAGTCTTACACTCCGCTGGCTTCCCACTACGGAAATGGACTTCGAATTCTGAAGAAATTCTCAACGACATCCCTAAATCGGATCGGCTGACCGAGGACTTTCTGGCGTTTGAAGATACCAGCACCGTTAAGGCATTGGGCATAAGATGGAATGCCCATTCCGACTTATTCTACTTTCAAGCAGGGTCACTGGAAGAAAGTGAAAAGCTGACAAAAAGAGCGATTTTGTCCGCCATTGCCAAACTGTTCGACCCCTTAGGATGGCTTGCACCAATGGTCATTGTGGCCAAAATTTTGATGCAGAACATCTGGTTAGAGGGAACCGATTGGGACGAACCAGTTTCGGCAAACACATGGGATCGGTGGAACAACTTCAGACATCAATACCACGAAATCGACAAGATTCGAATACCAAGATGGGTAAACTTTTCACCAGAAGATGAGGTCGAAATACACGGATTCTGTGATGCATCGGAAAAGGCATACGCTGCAGCTGTCTACATGCGCGTTAAAAGGAATGATGAAATCTCCGTATCACTACTCCTGGCCAAAACCAGAGTAGCACCCGTGAAAACCATTTCACTTCCGCGTTTGGAACTTTGCGGAGCAGTACTTCTGGCAGAGATGATGGAATCAATATTCAGAAATATCAAGCTTGGACCAGTCAAACAGCATTTATGGACGGATTCCACAATCGTTTTAGCATGGATAAGGAAACCACCATGTTCCTGGTCAACTTTCGTGGCACACAGGATAACCAAAATCATCGACCTGGTCGGAAGCAAGGACTGGCTTCATGTCAACTCGGAATCGAATCCAGCCGACTTAGGAAGCAGGGGACTACCAGCATCGGATTTGGTCGACAATTCTTTGTGGTGGCAGGGACATTCTTGGTTACAAGAAGACAACTCACAATGGCCTTCACAAGAAATAGAATATCACACTTCCGTGGAGGAAAAGAGAGCGCAGGCCTACGCAATATCAACGCAACAAGAAATCGATATTCTTGACCGGTTTTCGGATTTACCGAGGGCTTTGAGGGTACTATCATATATTATGAGATTCTTTCGAAGAACTCATCCCAAAACAAAAGCTTCATTTCAAGAAAGGTCATGTTTAATCTCATTCGCTGAGACTAAGACAACGACTCAAATCTTGATAAAACTCTATCAGAAGCAAATCTATAATGAGGATTATGTGAATTTGAAGAAGGGAAAGTCTATTGAGAAGAAGAGCGAGATATTGCCACTCAACCCATTCATCGATAATGATGATATTATTAGGGCCGGTGGACGTCTGGAGCATCTCAAGACCTCGCTTATAACGAGCGCCACCCAATCATACTGCCATATAATTGTAGGTTGACGCGTTTGATTGTACAAATGGTACATAAAGTCTCCCTCCACGGGGAAAACCAGCTAATGCTCCGTCTCATTCGCACCCAATACTGGATTCCGAATGTCAAGAACATGATTCGGGCCACCATTCATAATTGTAAGGTCTGCACCATTTATCGAAAACGAGCGCAAACCCAACTTATGGGTACCCTGCCTTGCGAGCGCACTACCTTCACCCGCGCGTTTACTAATACCGGGTGGACTTTGCCGGGCCTTTCGATATTAAAAGTTACCGCGGTCGGGGATGTCGACTATCAAAGGGCTACGTTTGCCTCTTTGTTTGTTTCACCACCAAAGCGATCCATCTGGAAGCGACCAGTGATCTTAGTACCCCATCCTTTCTAGCAGCCTTTTCGCGTTTTATCGCTAGAAGAGGATGTCCAAGCAACATATACTCCGACAACGGTACCAACTTTGTCGGAGCGTCAAGATCTCTACGATCTGAATTTAAGACATTTATCGCTGAACCCCGAGATAAAGCTATTTCAACATATAACCATCAAGCCATGACATGGCATTTTATTCCAGCCGGGGCTCCACATATGGGGGGACTCTGGGAGGCGGGCGTGAAGAGCTTCAAAAGCCACTTCAAGAAGTTAGCCTCGCCTCATAAGTTCACTCATGAAGAGTTGCATACCTTATTGTGCCGGATTGAGGCATGCCTCAATTCGCGACCACTAAGTCCCGCCTCCAATGAACCCACCGACCTGGAACCCTTAACCCCTGGGCACTTCCTTACGGAAAGTCACCTTCTGGCTCCGCCAGAACCAGAGGTGAATGAGAGCCCGGCCTCCATTATTAATAGGTGGCAGAAGCTCAAGGCTCTTCATCAAACCTTCTGCAGGCGATGGAAGGTGGAATACTTATGGAGTGAAGTGGAAGCATCCAAAACAAAACATTAAAGTGGGAGATCTTGTTGTCATCAAAGAAGACAACTTAACTCCGAATGAATGGAGGCTCGGCCGAGTTACCTACGTACACCCCGGCGAAGATAACCGAGTGCGTGTAGTGGATCTCGTCACCGAAAAGGGTCAGATTAGAAGACCGTTAGTCAAACTGATTCTGCTCCCTATGGAAGGAATGGATGGCGAGAGGCCCGCTACCTCATCCTAATCATCCACTCCACCTCCAACCAAGACCCCACCCTCCACTCGCTACCCTTAACGAGGACACAAGAAAGCCTAACGCAGAAGGTCGAACCATTCTGCAACAGAAAACTTAATTGCACTCGCGAACGAGGCCAGAGAGAACCTAATGCAGAAAGGCGAACCTTTCTGCCACTGAAAATTAATCCACCTGCCACGACAAGTTGGCAAATAATATAATATAAATAAACATATATATATAAATTACCAGTGTCACTCGCCCTGGAGGACACCTACACCGCCATACCGCCATTTAATAATACCTGAAGATATGAAAAATTAGTATCGTTCTACAAGAATTAAAAAGGATAAAATATATCTATTCTAACTGCGGTAGGCAAACAATCGAGCGATGGCAAACTTTAATTGGAAACATCTCTTGACGGAAGCAGAATATCCAACTTCCACCCTTAAAACAGGGTTACCTAGGCCCAGACGCGTCGTTTGACACCTTTCCCGACATTTTAGAAAGTGATTTAGCCGTTGGCAGTGGATGTATACACTTACCATCCAGTACCTAATTGTGTGCACTATCATGGATATGAAAGGGCATGCGGACGGACTGGCGGACGGTCGGGTAAAACACTATGCCTGAACTGGGTTGGAAATCGCGTTACAAGGTAAAATGAAAATATATATTACTACCTCTATTACTCCCCACCGCTATCGTCACGAAGAAATCTCCATTGAAAAGGTCCAGGTAAAACGAAGGACTAAAAGTTGTGAACCCATCTCTCTTGGATGTCGAGTGAGTGCTAGATATCGTGAAGGCAATTACTATTGTAAACGTACATATGCATCCCATAGAGATTGTTTGTTAAAACCGCAAAGCAAAGTGCAACATGAACTGTGCTACAACCCCTAGTCCAATCGGAAAATAGAAAAGTAGCTATACTTGGCATGGGTGCGGGTATTGCTAGCAATTCCCCTGCACACACTGCAAATCCGAAGTCTAATTCACCCTCTGCGGGGAGATGCTCCATTAGTCCCTTAGCAACAGTTATCAGCAATAACAATTATAAATCAGAAAGAAAACCTTCACAATATTTCATATGCAGGTGGTAATGGTGTCATCGCAACGATCAACACCCATTCCCATGTTGGGAAGGCAAGCGATGGTGATACTATAATTCACGGTAATATGCCATACGTGCCTAATAACATGCTCAAACCATTCACGAGCAAACATTCAACTTTAATCCAGCAAGTTCAACAACTACCAAGTTTAAGGCAACATCAATATCAGCCAACGCAACAAGCGGCTGAACCGCTTATGGTTTTTCCTGAGAATTTCCTTTGTTTCGTCAACAGCATTTAAGTGATCATGCTTCCGACGGGAAAGATCACTGGAGTCACTTATCAGATGATAATGTTTTACAGATACTTAAATGGTTACCTAAGAAGGCGCTAATAAGTTGCAGTCCGGTTTCTAGACGCTTGAACAGATTTGCTAAGGATGAATCGTTGTGGACGCGCCCAGTCTAGGTGGTCGACATTCACGTGCTGGTGCACTAGGAAAAAATATTAACACGCCGTGTGGTCATTCTACGTTTGGCGCAAGTATAGTTAACTCATCCCGTATTCAAAACTAATGATTTCCTGCAGGGCTAGCCAAAATTCGAATCAATCGAAGTTATAATATTTAGACTTAAGCAGGTTACAAAGCCTTCACTAGGTTACAGGATGCGTGGTCGGCAATTGAAAAGCTAATCGTGGAGCATGTTCTCGTCAACGATGAAATGTGCAATGAAATAACAAAAAAATCGAAATCTAGAAGCACTACATTGGCCTATGTGCATCGGATTGGAGGCCTGGAGTGTACAAAAATTATGGAAGCATTAAACAACTTACATAGCTTGAATACATCATGGACAAATTTATCCGTGGATGCCATCATTGCGGTAGTGACAAAGGCAACACCAAATCTTGTGTGCTTGAATATCCCCTATCCCCTATCTAGACAAGTTTGGCATGCTCTCATATACTTAATTCAACAATTAATGACCAACAATTAATGAGGGTCAGAATCAACATAAAACCCATGAAAACCTGCAAAGAGAAGAAAAACCAAATAGTAAGGTTTGTACCGCAAATATATGTATGTATGTCCATACAAATGTGTCTCAAAAGCATGTGCCGGCCGCCACAGCATTTGAGGCACACTTTTTCAAGTAAATTGCGCTGCTACCGAAATCGATACAGTATTTCGGGCAGCGCGAATAAAACTTACCCCAATAAGCAGAGAAAAAATGAACAATGAATTTGCCTTTTTTTTGCACGTCTTCTTTACCTACCATTGTAAGTAAACGTAAATAGGTATGTACGACATATTTTTTCGGTCGCGAGCTCTGCTGACCACTCACTAGCAAAGCGTGAGTAAACATATGTATGTATGTGTGGTTCAATTGAACCGTCGCTCAATGCGAGCGCCATACATATATGTAAATATGTTTGCCAATGATCACGCCAGCGCGCTAGTGATGCTACGGTTTGGCGACGGGTACCAAAAAACCCGACATGCCGAAAAATCGGGACCGCTTACTGTGGGCGAAGGGGGGACGAAATCTACGTTCGTCCCACTCCTAGGCGACCGTGCCGAGGCCAAAAAAAATTCAAAAAGTCCAAGAAATAAAAAGTTTTTTTTCACTTCGAAAATTTTTTTTTCGGGTTGCTGAATTTTTTTATGATTTGGGTTTGGTTTTTCGGAAGGGGCAGGACTGTTTTGCCCACAAAACAACCATAACAAACCCGAAAACCGCCCTCCACTCACACTCTCTACCCGGATCGGTACCGAATTTCAGTACCGACCAATGCGGAAATGTCGCTGTGTGCGCAGCCCTAATGGGCACCAATGAACCATAGCAGAATAAATACATATATGTACACAAAAAAATAGCAAAACGCACTACAGGGTGACTCTCGACTTACAATAAAATTCTCTTTGGAGGCGTTCCGGTGGGACGGTGCCGTACGGCAATCGTTTACAAAATGATATCTGCCAATCCTTTAGTTGCCTTAGCCGCAGAAGAAAAATAGAAAAAATAAAAAAAAATATGCATATGAACCCACAATTATCATCGCGCTCGCCACCCTACGCGTACGGGCGCCCACATCAATATTTAACCGAATTCCTTCGTTTTTGTTCTTTCTTCTCTCTTTCTCGGTATCTGCAGCATGACTCGCTACGCCTCCCTCCGCAAACGGGCCGAACGCCTAGCCGCCCGTTACCCAAAGCCATGCCCGTCGTGCGGCGAAAGCCATCCACTACGGGCATGCGCCTGATACCAGGGGATGGCCCCCCTGCAGCGACTTGAGGAGGTAATCCGGGCGGGCCTTTGCGGCAACTGCCTGTCAATGGTCCACTGCGCTAGGGAGTGCACCAGCGATGCCAGGTGCCTACGATGTGGTGGAAAACACCACACCACCCTCCATCTGGAGATGGACGATCCGCCACGCGCCATCGGCGCCGACTCACACTACGCGCCGACAACCGAGCCTCACGCCGCCCCGACGGGTTACAAAAGCTGGGCACAACAAATGGAAGAGGCCGAACGAGAAGAGGCCATCGAAGAAGAGGCGGTCTCGCTGCACGCGTCCGAGGCAGCTTGGTCGCCCGAAGATGGCTAAATCATCGCGCCGGTACCGGAGCCTCGGCCGTTCCGACCGGCGGAAGGGGTAACGGACTCACTGCCGTTCCGGCCCCTTCTCGCCCACGAGCGGCGAAACCGCGAACGACTGAGCGCGCGGATGTCCGCACCTACCGCTACGCCGACTCAACCACGTCACCGCGCACACCGCAACAGCCGTAAGCGTAGACTGGCCACCCAGCCGCGCCAGCTACGCACAACCGACGTCAGTCAACGACAGCGCACATATGCACACTCAGCGGAGACTGGCCTCACAGCCACGCCAACTCCGCACCACGACCAACTTCGAAGGTAGATTGGCCCTCCTGCCGCGCCAACTACCACCCACTTCCGGTTTCTGCGACGGGCTCAATCGCGCCCTCTCCCGGGTGGGCCCTCCGTTGCGCCCCATGACCACTCTTGCGCCCACGGCGGTCGTGAAGCTGGAAGCCGGGGGCGGACTGCTACGCATCCGTGCCCTTATTGATGCGTGCTCCCCCCGCTCAGTCATCGACCACACCGTAGCGGAAGAGTTGGGGCTGCGTACGACCCGCTCGGGCGGGGAGTGCGGTTGCTTCCTCCGCATCCGCGGAAAACATGGAAACAACCAGACCATAACGGCACACGCGCTGTGTGTCCGGAACTTTCAGCGGGTCAGCCCAGCCCAGACTGTCGACGCGCGCATAGCTCGTCATTCGGGTCGCTGCTCGCCCAGAGCACCATATTTGGGTGGGTGCTTTCCGGCGCGACTAATATGTAGTTTTAGTTTAGATTTAAAGAAAAAATATAATAATAAAAAAAAAATAATAATAATAAAAATAAATTTTGCGTTGTGAATGGAAACTATTTATCATGGCAAGAAATATGCAACATATCCTTATTTTCCAAGTTTCTACCTCTCTTAGCTCTAGGCACAACAACTGAAGGCGGCAGGGCGCAAGCGCACGGCGGGACTAACCAGTCTAGCTTTAAGTCCGTAGGTTAAGAGAGGCATGGGAGGAAGTCCTGGGGGGGATCAAGATGTTGCGTATCGCAAGGGGGCTGGCATGTTCAGGCCCGATGCCTTAATTCCGAAAAAATGGGCCACCCTAATGTCACTTTTCCGCATCCTTCCAACCACACATACCAATCCACCCACATGTATGTGCATGCCTGCATATTCATGTTTTGTCAGCAACATATACATGCATGTGGGTGTGCATGTGTAGGTTCACCTCCCCTTAAAACCGGAGGCTAAAATTTCGCGTTCAACGGTTGTCCTCGACTGGACAACCTTCTATTTTTTCAGCGATCGTCAGCGTAAGCACACGTCCCGACCACCCCAGGAATTTCACCGTCAGCCAATATTCAAAAGGTAATATTTCAAGTGTACAATTAATATAATTTAATTCAATAAACGGCCCACATTTATAACGAGAATTCTCGTTCTTTTTACTCTCTTTTAAAATACCAATTCGACCGCGGTGCTTTCGAGCCACGGCCGCTCCAGCTAAGCACCACAGCCGACTTGTTCAGCTAATAGGAAAAAATTTGGAAGAATATGTCAAAAATACCACCAGTATTACCATTCTTATTAATTAAAGTCTAGATTTTTTTTCGAATATTACAGTGTTGATTTCCGCATTTATAATGCTATTGCAGAAAAAAGTTGCTTTTAGTTGCATTTAGGTGTCAAAATTTGTATGGCAAATGCGAAAATAAATGCTGCATTTTGGGCTCAATGGTAAAATGCGAAGAAAATGCAAAATGCTGGCTCAGAATAAACAGCCTATAACGCTTGTTTACTTAAATATTAAAGAGTTTTCACTCAAAAAGTGGAATAAAGATGGCATTTGATTTCGTTCCATATAATTTGTCCCAAAATACAGCTGCGCATTGCATAAAAGTAGATCGGAGTTTGCTCAGGGATGGACAATCTCTTTGGGCTTGCGCCATGTGAGTTCCAGAAGTTGTACCGGGTTAGTCCCGCAATAACGACAGGCGTTACAGAACGCCTAGATGATTGCATAAGAGGTCAAAGGATTACAGAAATTTCGTCAGAAAGACAGGTGTACAACAAGATGAAACCAACAAAATCTGAAGCTCTATCCATCTCGTATCAAAACCTCATACCACGTTTTTGGCCTGGTTTTTTCTATTTTACTTTAAAGCTTTTAATTCTATGTATAGGGTTAATTTGTTACACAGTTTTAAAAATTGTACCACTGTCGTAAGTTTTATTTAAAAATAAAGATCAAAAATTAATTCCTTGCCCCAAAAAACATTAATTTAGCTAGTATTTTGTAACCAATTGCTTCATTTTATCAAGTTTACGTCACTTAACCCCTATACATAGGGTTAAAAACTTTAAAGTCAGAAAAAAAACCAGGTCTATAGGCCAAAGACCTGGTATGACTTTTTGATACGAGAGGGATAGAGCTTCCAATTTGGTGGGTTTCATCAATTACTAAGAGATGAACCCTCATTTTGTTGTACAGTGTAATTGTTTACAGAAGTTATGCGTTTTCTTCAAATATTTTTCCCTTAAAGGTGCTGTGTACACTTCGGTTCTATGCCATAGGATGCTACCAAAGGCCTGTAGGGGAACATTCCATGAGCCAATCCTCTATAAGCCGCTGCATCCATCGAGTAACTGATGCCATAAATAGCCGAATGTTTTTGAGGAAATTAAATTCAGGTTGAATGTCAAGCTGCACCATTTGTGGGGGCACGAAGGGGCGATTGATTGCACCCATATATCCATTTTGGCTCCGAAAGCGCACGAGAAAGCTTATGTAAATCATCATGGATATCATTAAATAAATGTTTAAATGGTAACTTTACCACAAAAAAAGCTAGTATGTATATTATATTATCTGTAGACTTATTTGCAGATATGTGACCCAAGTCTAAAAATATTAAATACTAACGCAAAGTTTCCAGGAGCCCGTCATGATGCCTACATACATATGGAGCTCCTGTGCAGTGCGGCGAGTCATGCAGAGAGCCCATGCAAATGGATGCAGGAATATATTTCTGGTAGTTACATATTTCTTTTGATAGTTTTGATAGTTCTCTAACTTTGGTTGGGTTTGGTTTGATTTAACCAACTTTCCAACTGCGGTAGTGGTAACATTTATCAAAAAATAATCCTCCACAATTTGTTACCGAGGTGATTCTCCATCAAAAGTGTGTTTACAGTTTTTCTTGCAAATGCTATGGCCCTTATTATGAGCATTTTTCGATGTTCGAGCTTCGCTGGGTAAGAAGAAATGTAAGTTTTTGTATTTATCTTTTACTTTTTTTATTTATAATGCAAATATTTATCTATTTGCATTTATTGTATATAGGTCAAAGGTCGTAAGTACAAAGCAACAGCTGGAAACGTTGGTTTCAATAATGGAACAAAATCTGAACCTGGCGAAAGGTGCAATTTAAAATTATTTGTAAATCTATAAAAAAAATTTATTATTTTTACAAACTAATTAACTTTTTTAAAGCTATACGTACGCAGCTGTATTCATTTCCAAAGCATTGGACTCATCCCTCCAACGTTTTCTACTCTCCAGTTCCAGTAAGCTCTCCTCTTGGTCTGATGAACTATCGAACCACATTTCCGTCGTAGTCATATGTTGTATTTAAATATATACAACTTTTTGTTTCTTTTTCATAAAAATAGATAAGTTATACCGCACTTTATTTGTTTTGCTCTGTTTATTTTCAAATTTGTAAGTTTTGCAAGCTCGAGACCAGTTAACAATAATTCTAAATGAATTAATATTGTCAGGTTTTGGGAAAAATTTATAATTGGAGAAAAATTACACGGTTAATCACAGCGATGGATAGGATTACATGTTTCAGAGTTTCCAGGCTCATCATCAGATCCCTTTTCGGATACTGGGATATGAACCAGTGTCTGCATCAAAGCCGCTGTTTGAAAATTCTAACCAAGCTATGATGCCCTGTGACGTTGTTGTTTATTCTTGCCAACAGTATACACAAATTTCTTAAGACAAGCTGTCTATATGTTATTATGTGTGTTGGTCTTGTTGTTTGTACATATTTTTAGCGCAGTTAGCCAAAAAAAAAGTTGCCGCACGTAATTGCGATCACTCGCATCTACGTATGAGCGATTATTGTAACCCGCAGTGGCAACGTATAAATCAACAGTTTTCATTTATTTACATTTGTTTACTTTTTGTAGAATGTTGGCATCGATCAGTTTTCATGCAAGTATCCACTTATCAATTTACAGTTTTTCACTTTTTAAAAGGTCGCAAATAATATTAAATATGTATGGCTAGTTAATTTTTTCATTATTTACCACTTTTAGTATTAATTCCGCGTTATTTTGATAATATTAGAAAAATGTTTTAGGAATTTTTTGTAAAAACTGCAAACGGGCTATACTCAGCATACAAACATATTAATAGGCAACTCTGTTGCTTGAGAGAGCAATCAGCTGACACGGTTTTACGTAAAAAATCAAGTCAAATCAGATTTTTACGTACGGTATTGCGTCAGCCACGGGTTTCGGTAATCGCTTACATTGATTCTCATAAGATAGGTTGGATCAGCTGACACGGTAACTCGTCGTTCGCTAACTGCACTATTATTTATATTTTGTTGTTGGTTTTTACGGTCTTTTCTTTGTTTACATATTTGTAAGTTTTGCAAGCTCGAGACCAGTTAATAATAATTCTAAGTGAATTAATATTGTTAGTTTTTGGGAAAAATTGATAATTTGAGAAAAATGACATGGTTAATCACAGCGATGGATAGGATTACATGTTTAAGAGTTTCCAGGCTCATCATCAGATCCCTTTCCGGACACTGGGATATGAACCAGTGTCTGCATCAAAGCCGCTGTTAGAAAATTCTAACCAAGCTATGATGATTTGTTGTTTATTTATTTTCTTTTACTTAATAACAGCTGACATAAATGTCAAAGTCGAAGGTCAAATTTTTATCTAATAGGCGCCTATAGTTTTCAAGCTATAATCACTTTTTCCCAGTGTCCACTAGTAGGAAAGTTAGATAAACCAAAAAAACAGCGTAATTTCTGTATTCAGTCTATTTTCTGCCTTCGCTTGGACTATAAAGTTACTTTAAAATGTATTTTATTTTTTTATTTATTTTTTTATTTATTTTATTTTAAGTCGACACTAACATAAAGCGGTCGACTGATGGCGAATGTATAACATTCTATTATAAAATACAAAGTGTTACAAAAGAAAACTTAACATAGCAAAATAATCTTAAGTCTAACATATTCCACAAATGGATGGTTGGAGAGGCCGAGTCTCCGTTCCCCCCGCCATTCGGTCCATGTGATCATTCAAATATATGCTCAGGAATCCTATAGTATAGTTAACAATATTAGCTCAGTAGGGAGCAGATGCGTAGTGCCCAGAAGGGGGCGCATGAGCCTGGAAGGACTCTGTAGGATAAGTTTTGATATGTAGTGCCCAGATTATAATCTGCCACTAGCATGACAGGACATGTTCCAATCGCCGTATTATTAGCTCAGTAGGGAGCAGATGCGTAGTGCCCAGAAGGGGGCGCATAAGCCAGGAAGGGCTCTGTAGAATAAGCTCTGATATGTAGTGCCTAGATTATAATCTGCCCATAGTATGGCAGGACGTGTTCCAATCGAAGTATAGATGAATATTTCTGGTTATGTATTTAAGGCTTATTGCCATTTTTTAATCAGGACTGGATGGTTCGAGATGCGAGTCTTAGGAGGAGTGAAAAGGACGTGTTTCCAATCTACTTTTAAAGTCTGGTTAGATATGCAAGTATATCGTTACGTAAAGTGGCAATTGTGCGTTCAAATCTTAAACAGCAAGACAAGTCATTGTAGTACGAGCACCAGATAAGCAGGGGACTATTCTTGACGAAGTTTGAATGACAAAGGTAAATGAAACGGGACGTAGTGTCTGGCCCTTCTAGCAGGTACAGCAAAATTTAGTTTGCCTACTAGTTCAGAAGAGTCAATTTCACCAATAATCAGCTTATGGAGAAACATTACTCCTAGTAAAATCCTTTGATGTTCCAGAGTGGGTAAATTAATTAGAAGAAGCCAGTTTCTGTAAGGGGGTAGATTAATATTAGGGTTCCAATTGAGTCCGCGTAAGGCAAAAATTAGGAATTGCTTTTGTATAGACTCAATTCGTTGTATATGGTTTTGATATACGGGACACCAAACACAAAAGCAGTACTCGAGTATAGGGCGGACTAACGATGTGTAGAGCGTCTTAGTGAGAAACGGATCATCGAACTCTTTAGCCCACCTCTTCACAAACTCTAACATACTCTTGGCTTTGTTAGTAATCGAAGAAATATGCATATTAAAACACAGTTTAGCATCAAAAAGGACACCTAGGTCGTCAACAAATGATATGCGTTCTAAGTCGGTATCATTTAATAAATAGGATGTCAGAACTGCCTTCGTTCTATGGAATGTCATTTGTTTACATTTGCAGCAATTTAACGCAAGTAAATTTACCGTGCACCAGCCATGGACTGAGACCAAATCTGCCTGGAGAAGAGCACCTGCCGACTTGTCAGAGGGACAATACGTGTAGCAAAGTTTAACATCATCCGCATACATTAAGGTTTTGGAATATGAGATAACCTGCGGTAAACCGTTTATGAACAGGGTAAACAGCAATGGGCCCAAATGGCTCCCCTGAGGCACACCTGAAGTTACGTCAATGGATTTGGAAGTTGAGTGATTGAACATAACTCTTTGAGTCTTGTTTGTAAGGTAACTTGTAAGCCATGCTAAAATATGAACCGGAAAACCGAGTAAATCCAGTTTATGAATTAAAAGCTCATGATTCACGGAATCGAAAGATTTGCTAAAGTCAGTGTAGATTACATCCGTTTGATTTCTTCTCGAAAACCCGTCGATTACTAAGGATGTGAACTCAATCAAGTTGGTAGTGGCTGACCTGCGAGGAATAATACCATGTTGACAAGGGGATAATAAAGACGTACACTGATACTGAAGCTGTTTGGTAATGATCTGTTCAAAAGTCTTAGGAATAGCTGAAAGCTTAGCAATGCCTCTGTAGTTCTCAATATTTGATCTGCTATGCAAGGGAATAATAAAAGATTCTTTCCAGCGAGATGGGAATGATGCGGAATCAAGAGACAGATTGAATAGCATTAAGATCGGCCGAGATAAGTACTGCGCACAGTACCTAAGCACACAGCTAGGGACCCCATCAGGACCCGGGGAGAATATGGGCTGCAGTGATTCAAGACTCTGAACAACAATGTCAATATCAATAACAGGGTTCCTGACGTTATTGGAACTAGCCAAGTAATATAGATACTCCTTAACTTGGGAACTGCTGGAGGAGTAGGTCGATTTATAGAATTCAGAAAATAATTCTGCAATATTGTCATCGGTATCAGCACTCTAACACCCAAACGTCAGCGACGATGGAAATCCAGAGACCTTGCGTTTAGAGTTAACAAAGCTATAAAATTTTTTAGGGTTGTTGAAAAATTGAATTTTGCAACAAGTTAAGTAATCCTTATAACATAACTGATTCCGACGCTGAAAGTTAGAACGAGCAACTAAATACTACGAGCAGTCAGCAGATGTGCCAGATCCTTTGAATCGCTTGGAAAGTCTAGATTAAATATTATTAAGTCTAACAAGTTGACTTGAGAACCATGGTGCCTTCCTCGACTTAGCCTTGACGTAGCGAGATGGAACACAGCTTTCAAAGAAGCCATAAAGGGAAGTGTAAAATAAGGAAGTTGCTGATTCGATATCTGTACAGGCATAAAGTTCAGACCAGTCATGGTCAGCAATCAATTCGTTTAGCATACCGAAATCCGCTTTGTAAAAGCATCTGACACGAGAATGAGAGTTCACTTTAGGTCTACTGGGCACGATTTGTCGGTTAGTATCTACAGCTAACTCCAGCGAAGGGTGTAATGGATCTTCCGGAAGGGACAATGGAGATATTCGAGTGAGCACATTGCCCTGCGAACTATCCACAAATACTAAGTCCAGCATCTTGTGTTTACTATTCAGTACATCATTTACCTGTAGGAGAGATAACTCCAACATGGCATTGAGGAAATCGTGTTGGGTTGCTGGTACCATACAGTTTGAGTTACTACTACTAACCCAGTTAACCGATGGTAAATTAAAGTCCCCAAGAACAACAAAAATATCTTTCTCTCGCAAGTTTGACTGTAAACTATGAATAGCTGAGCTGTGGCTCATATAAACGCAAAGATTCGAACGAGGCGGAATGTACGAACAGCAAACGAGTATACTAAAGGAAGGGAAAGCAAGTCTTACTGCTAGAAACTCAATATCGGGGTCGATGTCCAATAAAACAAGCTCGGATAAAAAGCTTTATAAGACAAAACTTCCCAGGAGATACTGGAAACCCTTTAGAGCGTTATGCAAAGCGGGGAATCCTATAGAAAGATTATTTGAGGTCCTGGAAGGAACTTCTCGCTGTTTGTCACAACGAAGGGTTCCTCCAGTTTCTCTAAAATGTTATTCAAGCGCACAGGATCTGTTAATAAAGTAGAAAATATGAAATAAATGTTTAGTTGGTTTTGAATTATTTGTTTACCCTCATGGTTTCTCCTTGCTTTTCAGCAATGTCAAAAAACCTTTGCCGGCCATCGTCGCAACATCCGGTTTCACACCCCCCTTTCGTGCCCGTGCGAGGTATTGCTGTTCCTGCCATAGATGTAGCGGTCGGTGTTGCTGGTGGAGGTGTCAGTGGGATAACAATAGTCCCGTTGGACTCGGACCAGGGGTTTTCTTCATCCTCCTCCACTACCGAATGGAATTCCTAGAAAGAGATGTTAATAATACCATGAGGATGAAATAATGAATATGACAAATTAACTATAATAATTTCACCGTACCTCTTCCCATGGGATACTATCGTCGCAAGTATCTGCACCCTCCACGTAGGTAACGCCAATTAAGCCCACTATTCGCAGCTCCATATCTGTCAAGGGCGGCAAAGATATGGGCCTATTCCCAGTTAGGGCCCTCCCGTTGTTCAGGCAGCGAACATGGTTGCTGGTCCGCCGTTTCAAATCTCGCCTTACGTATTGGGGAATTGGTAAAATATGTATATATTAAATATATATATTAAAATCAAAGGTAATTGTTTCGGGAAAACAATAACAACAAGAGTTATCGAGGGTCAGGCAACAACACTACCCGTTGCCGAAGAGGAGCGCGAACTACCTAGGGAGGCAAGGGTGATGCTGGCCCAACTCCGGTCTGGATACTGTAATAGATTAAACTCTTACTTATCCAGACTGAACCCCGACTTGCCTAATGTTTGTCCCCCCATAATACTAACCACCTTTTTGTCTGCTCAACCGAGCCTACTCTTTAACACCCATATCCCTCTGGTCCACCCCTGTCGAAGCCGCTAGGTTTATAGGACTTCCGTTAGAAGAGTTTGGTACTCTGATACTACTGGCTACGATACTGACTACCTAGGTAGGGCTAAGTATCGCTACAACAACAACAACAGGGTCAGAGTTGAGCTGTTGAAGCTGTTCGGCATTTGTTCCGGTAATTGTTTCCTTTAGAAGGCGACTGCTAAAACAAGCAAAAAATATCCGCAGCTCTCAATCATTATCGGCTTAGGTAATTTTTTGGCCAATAACTTTTCACAGAAAGAAAAAATTCAAAATCCGCTTTCGGATCATTGATACCTAGGTCAAAACGCGTCTTTTGATACCACCCCCAATATTTTTGGATGTATTTTGGCAGTTGCTCCTGAACGGAATAGTTACCAAATCAAACTGCGTTTTTTATTTAATAACTACTTACCGTATTCCATTGCCCCACGGTCTTCGATGCGCTCCCAACTGTGTTCAGCTTCTCCGCCATTTCCCTTCACTTTTTTGATACTCTAACTTTCCATGAAGGCCTTGGAATCTCTCAGAAGCTAGGACCTCAGTTTCAGAGAGTATGTCTACCATCACCCTGAGCTGCTCGGCTGATGTCCGACTCCTTTTTCCCAACGTTTTGGTATTAGAGGCCATTTAATAATTTAATAATAGATACATAAGTTGCAAATATCTCACTTCTAATGTAGAACGATTTGTTATATTTTTGTTTTTGTTCAATTCCTCTTTGTGCTTTTCGCATATTTTGACATTTCAGTACAAGAGATGCCATATTTTCTTACTATGGATAAATGCTAACTAACATGTTTAAAACGAAGTTAGTGAATCGTGACAATGCAAACCATTTGTGATAAGGCTATAATTGTCGTTTGGGGAAGTGGTATAGTAGTCGGTGACAGGTAATAGTGTCACTAGTAATAGTGTTAATTGACACTATTGAGCTTCTGGAAATGGAAATAGTCACCCCTATTCTGCATTACAATTACGTTCCCGCTCTACGCTCCGCTTGGATCGTAAATATGCATTCTGAGTTACGCTTGGATCGAAAGAAAAAGAGGAAGAGCTATACGTTTTTCGAAGTCAGCTGTTTGCCTTGGAATGTGTGAAATTGAAACATAACAAAGCAATTTAAATTACACAAATTATTACTTTTGAAATAAAAGTAAAGCTTTTTTATGATTAATAAACTTAATTGTATATGTTTGAGCATTATTAAATAAATTGAGTGAAATTGTATAGATCAATTGACTGATTGTAGCAGACAACGAAGGACCAACAAAAAGCAAGAGGACACTGTTGGTGGATGTTACCACATCGTCAGTAGGTAGCTGGTATTTTCCATAGAGCTAGTGCTAGAAGAGTGGGCTTGGTCGACCAGGTACACAGATGGTTGGCATCGCATCGTGGGGCCACACCATACGCCGAGCAAACATTAGACATGTCAGGGTTAAGTCTGACCGCAGGTGGTACTTTTCGCTGTAGGAAGACATTGGCCGCCCCGGAACTGACAAAGAAGTTTACAGAGTATGAGTGGGTGCTGTGGAGTGGCCGCCGGTACACGTTTCGATATAATGGCAAAGTTAAAGCCATTACCTTAGTTTTAATTTCGTTAGTAATATTGTTTGGTGTTCTGAATGCTAGTCCAATTTGTAATTGTTTACAACCGGTGCCGATGCTAATGCGCGTCCAAAAATATTAGATCTCCGTAGGCGGATTCACATTCCTGGCATCGAAACGCGTCTTTTGATTTCCCTCCCTATATTTTTGGACAAATATTAGCACTCAGCACCGGTCGAAAACAATTACCCTGCAAACATATCAAAAAACATCATTAGAGCACAAAAACAAAATATAGCGAGCGTTTTACAACTTTTACATACGCGTTTTACTTAAACTTTAAGAATACCAACACAAAATCGTGGGAATTAATCGTAAATTGTTTGCAAAATAAAAAACAAGCATTTATCCGCCAACAAAATTCCAACGTAGAAACACGGAGCTACGATCGAAGTGCAGAATTAGCAGAATTGGAAGCTTCGAAGTTGAACGTAGCGGAATGAAACGCAGAATACCAAAGTTGCCAAGCGGAGAAATTTTCGATCCAAGTCGAAATGCAGAATAGGGGTGAGTGTCAATTGACACTATTGCTATTTTAGGCAGCGGTTGTCTGCGCAGCTCAGTGTTGTAAGAGATGGATTTTTATTATATGATCATTTACAAAATTATGGTTTCTCCTTTTACGAAATGTGCACTATTATTGATTTTCTATAGTAAAACAATTTTGTTTACTTAGTTTTCGCAACAGCATTGACCAACGGTTATTGCAACGGACCTACAAAGTAAATCGGGACAAATTTCAATGAATGGGCATGTTTTTAGCGGGAGTGCCACAAAATCCCCGAAAAAAAAATCCCCAAACACAAAATCGCCAAATAAGTAATCCCCAAAATCAGAATCCTCAAAGTAAAATTCGGCTCAGAAACAAAAAAGTGAAAGAACGTCTAACTTTAAAAATGAAGGAAAGCCTAATTTTAAAAATAAAAGAAAGTCTTAATTGTTAGGGTTTCTTTCATTATGAAATAAAGCTTAATGATAGAAGGCCGAACAACCCGAATTAAAATTCTTAGAAGAAAATGATACAATTTCCATTATTTGGGACTTATTTCACAATAAAACTATAACTTCCGATCCATGTTTTTTCTGTGCAGAACACCTTTTCGCATTGGCGGCCTTCGGCCAACATGCCACCGTTCCTACTCTATGGGCGGGATCCATGGTATTTTTTTAATTTTTATTATCACCTGAAACTAATGATGTTGCCACCGTTCAGGGCAACCACCCGAAGTTGGAATGGCGTAGCCCAGGGTTATTTATAATAAGCGCGGCCGAAGGCCGCCTACGCAGAATGGTGTACTACGCAGAAGGACTTGGAATAATGTAGCCCAGGGTTGTTTTTTAAATTAAATTTAAAATTTTGCACATACGCGGTTTTGCGCCCACAACAGTGGTACCTCAAATGAAAGGTAGCATAATTACCTATCCAATACATAATTTGAATTTATTTCACACATAAAATGGGGATTTCGTGTTGGGGATTCTGATTTTAGGGATTTTTTCTTTGGGGATTTTGATTTTGGGGATAATGTGGTAGACCCGTTTTTAGCACTTTTGACACTATTTCCATTTCAGTTTGGAAATAGTGTCAATGACTTATTTTCCATTTTCTTGTTGACACTAATTCCATTTCGAAAGCGCAATAGTGTCAATTGACACTATTTCCATGGTAATATACTGTCACCATAGTAGTCGTCTCCTTTCAACCAATCAATATTAAAATCTCCCCCAACAATACAATCTTTCCTCCTGCTATCTAACAGCTCTTCCAAGCTGAAAGAAAACTGATCAATAAATTCGCCTTTACTATAACTAGGAGATCTATAAACAACAGCAAATGTACCTTTGTCATCGGCCTTAAGAAAAATTTTAATGGCAAATATCCACCATTCCTTTAGTTTCCCTACAAGAACAGTGACTGTCATTTGACACAGCATGTGATACTTATTACTGGCGGTCTAATTGTCAGCACTCCATACAAACTTTTGATCACACACTTATGGAGGTTTGCGCAATGCTGACTAAACAACTGTGTACGTGTGAGTTTTTGTTTCTTTCTTACACAGCAAAAACGCGTATCGCGCTGTACTACTCACCCCCACACGATTTATTTGATCATTACTGCTCATAATATGGTCACCACTGACCTTTATCATTTACTGTCAAAAATGATACGCTAATGTTTGTACCAGCGCTGACCATAATAATGTCACAGCTGACCACTTTAAATATCTGCTAAAAATAACACATTTATTATATAATAGACACATTGATTCAATAAACAACTTAAAACTACTTGCACATTTTTTTAAATAACATTTGTATAACTAAAACAAGGGCGGCTAAATACCTGAATAATTAAAACATAAGCAAAATTGCAATTGATACAAAAGATATGGGAAAAAAGCGTACATTTCAAACTCACAGTTGGAGAGTCCAGTCCCTGGTTTCTGTAATTTTTAACGAAGCTCGTTGTTGTTGTTAGCAGCGATTTTGGCAAATTTTGTATAGAAAATCATGTCAAAAAACGATTTTTATGAAACGAATTTCGTTAAAAAAAAGACACCTGGTGCAGGTCTTGTAGGAACTAAATTATTGACTTCGGTGTCAAAAGAAAAAAATAAACATTAAAAATAACTTAATTTAATGACATAACTTAATCATATGACAATGCATCATAAAAAATAACAGAAACCTGGTGCAGGTCTTGTAAGAAATAAATTACTGACTTCCTTGTCAAAAGAAAAAAACTTATAATCTATTTAATTTGCACTATTTTTTTTTTGTCCTTTTCAAAGTAATACGAACTTTGCTCAAACACACCTAGAAAATAATATGTTTTACAAATTTGTTTACTAGCCACTTACATTTTAAGTACCTCGCAACACTGGTTCAACCAGAGTCAGACTCCCAAGCGCTCTTTTGTCTCCTCTCCCATCCCAATTGAAGGAAATCAACAAGGAGTCAGTAAAAACGTGCCTCAGTACGCTATCCACGTCTGTCGACGCCCCTTTCAGCTGGTGTATATACGTAGTCTGGAAAATAAGAAAAAGTAACAATACTTAATTAACTGTAAACAACGTTTAGAGTCAAGTATTTCTTACCATCGCTTGATTGAATTCGGGAATGGCTAAGTTGTTTTCGATCTCTATTACCGATTCAACGGAATTCAGAGGTAGGAGACTTGCGATTTCGTCCAGCGTGCTGTCCCTTATCTCCCCAGTCATAAGACATACCGATCGCTCGACGTGCTGGATTGCAGCTTTGCACTCACGAAGTAGTGAACTCTGGGCCATCATTTCCGATTTTTGGACTGACTATTAAAAAATCTCTAATTACAAAATGGTTCCATAATTTGATTATGTTAATACTTACATTTTGATCGTGGGCCTCCAAGTTATTGACAATAAGGTTTTGATTTGTTGTCACCGCGCCAATGGCATTCCTGATTAGTGATAGTTTTTGAAGCAACGAAGTTTGCTGCAATAAAAAATCATAAATCAAAAAATCAGTTTATATGGTCACTCGTCTAGCCCAGTGTTAAAAACCATGAACATCATTACCGATCAAATCTTATGCGCACCAACAATGAAATGCGTTGGGATCGGATCAGGGAAATTTTTCGGTTTTTTTTTTTTTGACAAAAACTTTTCTGGGACCGTAACCCGCCTTTTGGTACCTCTCCCTTAGTTTTTCGACGTCTTTTTTTGGTTGACGTAGGTTCTATACAATTACCCAAATGATTTGCCACTGATCGAACAGCTCCATGTATGTTTGGTGTGCATGAGAAATTTCCTGTTGGTACGCATACGCGTCATAATAATCGAAAGAGGAAATAGCAAACAATTTATATTCGTTCAATATGTACATACTATATGTACCAAGGTAAATTTAAATTGAATTCAACAAAAATGTACGGATTGCTTATTCGATTTAAACACTATCAGCTGGAAACTCCAACAAAGGGGCTATCTTATGATGATGAACGCATGTTTTAATGTATAGAATTCATGTTCCTAACCCTTAAAAGGTCGATTACTTTACAACGTACGAAAACGATATGATATGCAGATCAATAGTGGTGCATTTATGGTGTTTATGTTCCCAGCATTTTAAGCATTTCAATATTTGTCAAATACATTTTACTTTCGCAAACTTACTGTGTTCTCTACGGCGCTCAGCGCTCAATCGTTTTGTGAGCTCTGCTTGAGTATCCAAAATTTCCCTCAGCATACGTAATACTTCTGAAATAAAATAAAGGATATATTTTAATTGTCACTATATAAAAAAAAAAATTACCGTCATTGTATTGTGGTTGTTGGTGCATCGGCACTAATAGATTTGGTTGTTGGTTTTGATGATAATCACCGCCTTGCTTCGGTGCGAATTGTTGTGCCTGCTGCTGTTGTTCCATCGGAATATGCTGCTGTTGTTGTTGCATCGGTATCGAATAGTGTGGTTCTTTTGCCATAACAATATATTGCTCCGTTATCGTTGCCTGATAATCGTTGCTTTGGCAATTGGATGCCTTAAATCTGCGTTTCTTAATGTAAAGAGGGTCTAGAAAAGGGAAATGTTAAGATTAACATTACAATGCATTATATTAACTTTTAAGTTGTTTAATTGCGGAGTTGCGTGCAAAAATGGCACTTCTCTGAAAATTATGTTATGAAATATTCGTGTTTAAACTTTTGAAGCCTTGTAACTTTTTTGTTGTTGTAGTATGTAGGAAACGGTTTTTTTTACTCAGCCAGCTCAAAAGATATCAAAGCCATATTTGGAAGGGGCATAAAACATAGATCCTTCTTTCTAATTAGCCGTTTTACACAAAAAGGGCATATCTCACTTAGTGCTCTTTTCAACGCAACTCCTCAATTGAAAAGAAAGTACACTTACCATTTTCCGGCTGACTGTCCTCCACAATGAAGTCATCAAAATTTATAGATCCATCGAGGCTCATGTAAAAAAAAAGTAATTATATTATATTATTTATATATTATATTATTTAGGCAGAATGTGTGGGTTGATGACCAAAATCATGAAATAAATGATGTAATAGTGGAATAAGTAGGAAATTTTAGTCAAAGGGGATACAGAAGTATTTATAATCAATATCTTCAATAGTAATTTCAATATTATCATTACTCAAATTACTAGCAACAACTATTCCCAGGAAATGCGCAGACTCAAGTGGTTCAGTGAAGTAGTTTTCTGTTCTTTGAAACACATAACAAATAATTTTTTCGGAATTTGAAGATTTTAACACATCCACAACTTTTAAGGGCCCCTTTTTTCGACTAAAAAAAAAAACAATCCTTTATCTTGCGGTGATTTATGATAAAGGATCCCATTTTTGAAGAGTTTGCATACGTTGCATTATATCCCTGCCTTTCATCCAGCCTTAGGAATAGCTGCTGAAGAATGCAGTTCCCTTTGTTAAGAAGTTTCTTAAGGTATTGCATAAAATTTTCGAACTTGTATGCAGAGAACGATTCGAGCGGGCCAAACTGCTTAATACAATCCGACAAATGAAGCAGGCCATGGACATTGAAGCTTATTAGCTCATTCCCATATATACTCCCAAAATAGTTGACAAAATCGCATACAAGTTCTTGGGCAACATCGGATTGTACTACAAATGAATTTTCACTCGAAAGCAATCTTATAGCACAATGCAATAGGAGGGAATGGTAGTATAAATCGCTTTCTAAACAATCTTTCTGAAGAAAAATCCCTGTGTATAACAAAAATTGCCTGAACTCAGTCGATTTCCAATGGTTAATATCGCTCAAGTTTCTGGATACACGTCCAAACTCAGAAGGAATGAACTGAGGCACATAATCTATTTTATCGTTCACGCATTCGACGTTCATTTTTTTCAAAAGAAGTTTCAGCAACTTCTTAGTAACACCCAAGTCTACTAGATGCATACAGTCAAGGGGGAATTGCGAGACCATACCAAATCCTGTTTCTTCCAAAACACTCTTTTTATCCTTAAACTCGGGAATATGGTGGGAGACATCATATCTTAAGTCAAAAGTTATGTCTGATCTAGGAGGCCCAACTTCTTTTGAATAGCATACTCTGTGTTTATCGTACAGCCCGTTTTCGCTACATTTTGAACAACCAAATTTGCTAGTGTGTCCCATAACACCCGTAACGAGCGCTCTCGCAGGGGAGTCGCAAGAAAACAACCGCACGTCGAACTTTTTTCTGATTTGATTTGGGCCAACTTTAATGCCCTGTTCTCTTAACATTTTAACTTCCAAACAGAAATCTTCCATAAAGGCGTAAGGTTTTCAGGTTTTTTGTGACCAGAAAAACAGGCAATGAGAAACGGACGAACATTGGGAAAATGTGAGAGTGCGCCAAGAATGGGCCATAAAACTTGGGTGGAGCTGTTTAAGGGACTTAAACCATAAATTCCTATATCAACTAGGACTTCATCGAGTAGTTCAAGATTTGTAAAGGGGTAATTAAGAAAATATCTTTGTATCCCGATGTACAAAAATTCACCATTGGGAATATGCTTAATAGCTACCGCTCCCCTTCTGGTGTGCATCAAAGTTTTGACCGAAAGGGGTAAACCTTTTACTTTCATTCGGTTTAATGTTTTTAGTAGATCTTCAACCGAACCTTGGGTCTCATTATTCCAAATGGCCCATCCCCTAATTTCGTCGGAATTATTTACACCACTTGTGGTATGGAAGCTTCCCCAGAGCGGAAGAGTAGCTTCAGCTTCTTCGCTAAATGCGGCAACACTTTCAGGAGGACCTTCCCCGATCGGAAACACATTTCCAGCATTTGCGTCGCAAACTAAAACGCATGTAGAAGCACCTTTTTCTATCGGAAACACATTTTCATCAAAACCTAAAGCTGGAGCACACTTCCAGATTCAACTGCACTATTATGAGAGACACTTCCAGGAGGGAATTCCTCGAAGATCGAAAAGCCACTTTCCGGTTGCAGAAATAATTTCCCCGACTGGAAATGCAACTGAATCCACACATAAAACTTTTAAAACATTTGCCGGGTCAATTTTTTGGGTGCGCCCCACACTTTTTCCTAACTTTCTGTATTTTTCCACTCTGGACTCGAAAATAGCCTTTTCATTTTTAATATAGTTTTGGCGGCGTTTTAAAGTTTCGCGGAATTTGGAAAATGCACCACTGCTTATCACCTTTTGACTGTCAAATGACAGTCAGTGGTGTCAGGCGTCTACCAGCTATCAGTATTTTGTTCACGGTTGATGATAACCCTGAGATCTAAGGTGTGAGTGTGTTAGTGAAAAAAATCAGCGTTTCTGGTAGGGTTGCTTTGGTTTTTTAATACTTCATATGAAAATTCTTGATTGACATATATCACTATTCCTCCGGTATGTACAGAATCTGAATTATATCTAATACTAGAATATCCCTTAATGTCTACTAAATGAATAATTAATAAAAATTTACTTTTAATTTTTTCTTCACTCATCACTCAAATTTTCTAATATTGCCCATCCCTGTGATAGACATACAAGACGTATTTAGCTGGTAATGCAGACACTCGAATTGAGGTGGAGCGAACATATGGGAAGAATCTCTCATCATGGTATAGTCCTTCCCGTTTAGCACATCACAAGTCGTGTGTCTAATACGCTGATGGCTTACAGACTTGAAATTGCTCTTTGTCGTGGTGGCAAATATCTACCTGTAGCGCGATTCACTAACTGTTTTAACACAATTTGTCAACGATAAATTAACGTAACAATAATTTTAACAATTTTGTGATTCACTAACTGCTTTAACAAAATTTGTCCACGATAAATTAACGTAACAATAATTTTAACAATCTATGCTATTTGTTGAAGACATGGAAGAAAACCTAATCCAATTTGATTAGCATACTTACCCTTTTTGAATTACATATGTACATATATACCTAAATACTTACCCTTTTTGAATTACATACATATATACCTAAATACTTACCCTTTTTGAATTGCATACATATCGACACATATATATGTATATTGAATTCAATACTTACCTTATCTGAGCTATACTTACCATTTATAAAAATACTTACCATAAATTTCATTCATCTTACCACCCTAATGTAAAACTGAAAACATAAATTGGAAAACTACCGCTTCTCTATGTACTTACCTTTATGTATGCACACACATATGTATGCTCACCGGACAGCTTAGAGAGCGGTCATCGACGGCCGCTAAGTTAGTTGTCATTGAGCGCGCGGTTATTAAATACTTATTTATCCTAAAAATTAAAGATGTAATATAAAATAAAGGTGTGAACAAAAGTAAAATAAGAAATTAAATATTGTATAAAGAACAGAAAATTACTTAAAAATATTAAATTAAAGTGCGAATTATTAACATTTAAGTGCAACCAAAAGTGTTTTTATTTCCAAAGGAAATATTCGTGCAGACGGTGAGTGCCCCTACCCCCCCTAAGTCAGTGAAGTCTGAACACTATTCAATAACTTTTTGGCAACTCTTGAATCGTTAATTTATCGTAGTCGATTTGTAAATTGATATTTTATCACGTTATCCGTCGGAGTCGTTGAAATATTGGTTAAAATAAAAACAGACTTTTTGATTTCTATATTTAAAAAAAAAAACATTTATTTAAAAAAAAAATATATTATAAAAAAATGTCTCCTAGATATTTGTATCGAGCGACATCTACTTTGATATCCAGACGCTTGTCAGCTGCGCTACTGCGACACCAACGGCGGCGCCGGCAAATGCTGCACTTAAGATTTAAGAACGTTCTAGTCAATTTCGACTGAGCTGCCACGTGTCATCATTTTAAACAATTAGCTGCACGTCATTGTTAAGTCCGCGTTAGTGAATCGCACAATTGTTAAATTAAGCAGTATACGTTAATGTTAAATATCTCTATTGCGGAATTGTTAAAAGCACTGGATCACAAATTCCAACTTTTTTTCTGCACCAGAGACGCCATAGTGAAATTCCTATGTAAAATCACCTCCTAATTCCGAAAATCAAGGGAATTTTAACGAATGGTGCCGTTTTTGAGATATTTACGATTTACCGTTATTTCAAAAAACAAAAAAGATGGCTCCACTTAATCGTGTATATCTCAAGAACAAACTGAGCTCTTCCAAAACGGTTTGAAAATTTTGAAAGCTTATAAAATTTACTATAATCAGTGCATACAACACTTTTTGCTAGGTCCTGCAGATTCAAACATATTGAATCATCACGGATTTTTTAAATTTTTTTTGTAAAAATATAAAAAAATTTGTACTTTGCGAGGAAGCATCTCGAAAACTTTTTGTTTGTTTGCAGATATTTTTTCCCCCCTCTAAGCTCTGTTTTATTACAAAAAAAATAAGCTATCAGTGAACAAAATCGATGAACTAATACAAAAGTTATAAGCATTCAAGTAAATATATCCATTTAATACTTAAGTACCCTACAAATAATAGCATATGTACATATGGTTCTGTCTTAACTCTATGATCTTATTTTATAATTGAAAAAGTTATGTGTCTTGTTTTGACGCTTATTTAGATTAGGATCGATTTCTCTTATGAGTAGTCGCCCATCATAGCGACATCCCAGAATCCTTGATACCGACTTTCAATCACTTTCATTTGCTGGTGAAACCTTTCGCCATGCTCGTCACTTTCGTCGCCAAGATTTTGCGGCAAAAAATTTAAGTGGGAGTGTAAGAAATGAATTTTTAAAGACATATTTACTCCTGAAAGAAAATAAAAAAGTAAATTAGATAAATACATAAGTGACACATTAGTATATAATTTTCTTAGGCTGGATTTATCTTTCAATTCAGAACAAATTTTTTGTTTATATTTTTCCCGTTCTTGTTTGTTCGGAACTGGACGATGAATTCAGATTTATGGCTATATATTCTCATGTAAATTTATGTAATATATAATTTATTATAATATGTTTTTTTATTTACCCATTTCCGCATAGTTTTTGATTAAGACGTTCACTATCATCTCGTAGTTAGGACTTTTGTGTTTGCCTAAAAAAGAAGTAACGACCTTTTCAAAAGAATCCCACGCTGCTGCCTCCACTGGTGACAATAGTTCTTTGAAATAGTTATTGGTCATCATTTTCCTTATTTGCGGTCCCACAAAAATGCCTTCCTTTATTTTTGCTTCTGAAATCTCTGGGAAGATTGTCTTCAAATGATGAAAAGCTTCGCCTTCTTTGTCCAAAGCCTTCACAAAGTTTTGATAAGGCCGAGCTTGATGTGGAGCGGAGGTAGAATTATTTTTTCCTTCTTTATAAGTGGGGAGTATTTTATGTTATCTACCCCAACTTGAAACTCGATTCGTTCTGGCCAATCCTTTATGATGTAGTGGTCTTGACGAGCTCGGCTATCCCATTTGCATAGAAAGCAACAGTATTTTGTGTATTCACTTTGTAGACCACATAGCATTCCAACGACTGTCTTTGCAGTAACAAACACTGTCCTCCTTCGTATAGTACTTGGAAAATTCTTCGTGACGAGTTCTATAATATGTTACCTTAACATCGGATGAAACAAATTTAAATGGTTGCATTCGAGAGGCGTGTAGTTCGGCCTTTTCCTTTGACAATTCCAAATCCCTTATCCAATCATTGAGTTGTGCTTGTGACAAAGAATTTCTTTCGTTTTCCGTTTGAAATTCAGCACAACATGATGCCGCGTAATCAGATACTACTGACAATGAAACTGTAGCCGGAACTAAAGTTAAATTTGATTCTGGCAATGTCGCTAATGTTGAAATTAGTTCTGGTAATGACACTGTAGATACGCTCGCATAGGTTACTTTTCTGGACTTTCCAAACCCAAGTACTTTTGTAGTACAAATATAGCAGTCCTTTGAATGGCAAGTTGGTTCCCTCCACTTCATTGGTGTAATAAATTACACACGTCGCCTAAATAGATAGTTTCAGAAATTAGTCAGCTATGCATTAAAAGGGAACAAATTCCTAATTTTTACAACGTACCTTTTTGTTCCGGTTTCCGAAGAAATCAATTCGACTCGGCATGTGGTGCACGCAGTGTTCGGTGTCCATGGTTTTTCATTGTCTTTAGACTCAATTCCAAAACACTTAGGCCCAGTTTCACCAACCGGTCTCAACTTAGTTAAGCCGATTTTTTTACTTTTCCAGTTTCATCATCCAACTAAGCTAAGTCGCAAATTAGTCTACCTGTCAGTTGACTAATTTGCGACTAAAATCCAGTCTTGCTGTCGTTCCACACTTAAATGTCAAAAATGATACTAATTTGTGTGTGCGACTACAGCAACACTGCTACAAAAATGGCATTTGTCAAAAAAGAAAGTGAAAAAATTAAGTTCCTCAATTTATGATTTATTTTCTAAATAAACGTATAAATCAAAGTGAAAAATGGATCTATTTAGTTCGGACGAGAGTGATTGCGATTTCGACATGCTTCAAGCAATCGTTCTTCGCCGGAAAAAAACAATTAGAGAGCGTCCAAATTGTTTTCATGTTTTCGACGATGCAGATTTCCGCGATCGTTTCCGTTTGTGTAAGGATGCTGCCTGGCTGGTGTTTTCGCTAATTAAAGAAAGAATTTATGTTGGAACACGGTAACGTAACGTATATATAAAATGCAAATATGTACGTTTTCCTTAAATAATTTTTCATTTTCAGCAATAATGCAATGCAGCCACATGTGATGTTTTTCATAGCACTCCGGTTCTATGCATCGGGATCGTTCCAGCAAACAGTGGCAGACCTTTGCGGCGTATCCAAAGCAAGTGCTTCCCGGGCTATAACAATGGTGTCAAAAACGTTAGCATCCTTGCGACCGGATTTCATAAAATTTCCTGACACAACACAGGAGCGCTTGGATTCACAGGCTGTATTCAAAAATAAGGCAAATTTTCCGCGCATAATTGGTGCAATGGACTGCACCCACCTTAAAATCATGTAGCCAGGTTAGTAGAAATGCAGATGTGCTATTAAATAAACAACGAAAAATTATATTTCTATACAGGAGGTGACGATGGCGAAGTGTTCCGTAACCGGAAAGGGTTTTTTTCGTTTAACGTGCAAACCATTTCTGATGCTAATTTAAAAATGTTGGATATTGTTGCGCGATGGCCAGGATCTGTCCATGACTCACGAATTTTCCGCAATTCGCGTATTTGTTATCGTTTGGGAGCGGGAGAGTTTCAAAATGCCATCATTCTTGCTGACAGTGGCTATGAAAACACAAACGTGGTGTTGACCCCGCTTTCAAACTGCAGAAATAGAGCAGAAAGTCTCTATAATGAGTCACACATAAGAACACGTAATTGCGTGGAGCGTCATTATGGTGTTTGGAAGCGCAGATTTCCCGTGCTATCGATGGGAATTCGAATGCAAGTTAATAAAGTTCCTTACGTTATAGTTGCCACAGCAGTTTTGAACAATGTGTGCATTTACTATAATGACACATCTGCACCACAACTAGCGCCCGATGTTAACGATGCTGTAAATAATGTTTTAGCTGTCCCACCAAACCGCTCTAACGAAGGACGCTCTAGAAATGAACACACCAGAAGGACAATAATAGGCACATATTTTGCCCAAATGTACTTTTTTTAAACGTCTGTAAATTATTCAATGTTATTTACTTAAATCCTTTTTTTTAGGAATTAGAATCATCCATTAATACGTCAATTGCACTCTAATATATTTTCAAAAACAATAATAATATAAATACAATATTCCCACGCATTAAACAGCAGCAACAACGTGAACATACCATATAGCAGACATGGGCGATTTGACTCAAACGAGCAGTTACTCTCAGCACACGTATTCTTACGCTCTTATTTCAGTCGCTATTGAGAGCGAAAAAACCAGTTTGGCACTGTGGGATAAGGAATTGATTTTCCTGCCAGTCGCGCTGCAGACAGCAACGAGGTAACATAGGTAGTCGGTATGTTGATGTTTTTTTATGTCCTAGTATATTTTTGCCCCATTTCCACAATCGTCCCTTTTTCCTCCGTATTTCGTATTATAGTTCTTTTTCAAAAAAAGCTGCTAATGGGCTGCTGAGTATTTGTAAAACTTTTACAACCACTTCTTTTATAAATGTACCGTCTGAAAAAGGTCTTCCATGCATAGCAATGCTTGAACTAATTATGCTCGAGATATCTTTTTTTAGTGTGGTTTCCGTAGCTGTATAATTTTTTTGACCATCGTTTTCAACTTGGAAAACCCAATCCTCATACTTCTGCAAAAGGGTATTTTTTTTTCGAAAAACATATCGCACCCTAAATCAAAAACAGTCACAACTCAAAATTTTTTTAGGTCGCTTTCTTGGCATAGATTGCCTAATAAAAAGTAGTGCAGCCAATACATACAATATTTTTCTTTCTGACTATTATCGTTACTCTTTAAAGAGCACAGTGATGTCAAGTTTTTAAAAATCAAATCACTTTTGTGCGATCCAGAAGCAATTAACTGAAAGTTACTCGGATTTTGAGTTGTGACTCTTTTTGATTTACTGTGCGATATTATCTCTCTCAATACCCTTATATTTCTCAAAGTCTTTATGGACGGTATTATAGTGCCTCCTAAACACATATTACACAATAGACATTGCATATTACCAAAGGCATCGGAAATCATAAAGCAATATTTGTCATTCATTTTGAACAAACACATACATAGGTACGCGCTTAAATAGTATCATAAAACAATCAAGCGGCGCACGATGATGCTGCGATGTTGTTTGTAAATCAACTGACTGCAAATGTTCTTTGTCCCATGGTAGCCACTTTACGCTCGCTGCATGCTTACATTTCATTTGCCTACCTATGCCATATAGCCATATACGGCCACACCTAGCGACAACAAGTAGCCATACCAGTAGGTACTTCAGACGCAACGACACAATTGTGTTCATTTTGGTTTTGTTGGGTGGCAGCACAAGCAAAATTGTCACTTTCTGTCAATTAAATCTGTTTACATGAAATATCAGCAAAATCAATTGAAGCTAATCTTAAAATATTTTGAAAATGATAGACGATTTGTATCAATTATATGAAATGCACCACGATGAGGTGCAACAAGTTGCGGAGAATGTCGAAGTATATCTACGAAAAAGTAAGAAAGTATTTGAGAAGATTTGTAAAAATGAGCAGGCACTACAAAACCGTAGTACTATAGCCTTGGTGGCCTACGACAAATATTTCACAGCTGTGACCAACATGCTTGATGTGGCGCATAAGTTCAATTTTCATTTATTCATTAATGATTTGGATAAAAAACCTATGCGAAGTTTGGTCGAAGCATTGGATGCTAGTGAATGGCATGGTAAAATAGCGGTGCCGGCTGGTAAGCAAAATGATGAAACAAACATAGACACTGGAAAACAAATTCCACATCACGAACAGGCTCAAACCAATAGGAAACAACATAGAGATGATCAATACAAATATGTTCATTAACGATACGCCATTTGCCTCAGACGACAGTGAGGAAGCTATACCACTTCATGCTTTACCAGCTAACAATCTATTTGATGACGATGACAAGAAACTTCCTAATGGACTAACACAAGAAGAAATGGACATGTTAGCTGAAGAGCCATTAAGTACATCGAATGCTATGACTGCTGTTATGGGCTATAATCCTAAGGATGACCTACGTTTATGTCGTTTTTATGATCCTAAAACCGGTGGTTGCTTTAAAGGCACCAACTGCAATTATTGATAGTTATCACCCAATGACGCGTTATAAAAACATTACACACACACATGTTGGACAAATTGAATATTTATATACTCAAATAAATGATCCGGACAATCCAATGGAGCCACTCATATGGAGTGATGAGGATATACCATTGCACATGCGTTTAACTCAACCACCCATGCTATATGATTTAGTTCGGGCTCAATATGAAGATAACCTTTGGTATAGAGCAAAAATAGTAGATTTTGATGATTCTGGCAGAGTTTTTAAAGTTTTTTATGTCGATTATGGAAATTCTAAAAATGTATTGTTGAAAAATTTGGCCCTTTGTGATCGTTCCACAGAGCGTTTGCCTTTTCAAGCCGTATTGTGTCGGTTAGCTGACATAATTCAAAATTCTGAAGCTACATCTGAACAACAAGCAAATGGAATACGTACCCTGAATGCACTAATCTTGAATCATTCAATTGATGTTAAGGTTGTAAATCATCATGAAGATTTGATTGGTCGTTTCATGGGATCACAATATTCTCAAATTCCGAAGAGACTAATTGCGATGGGATGTGCAAAGCAATTTCATTCAAAGTTTGGAAAAAGTTCAACTGAAAGTATTTCTTAGTTTACCGAAAAGTGTTCTTAATAAATTCTAAATGGTTCCTTCACGTATGTATGTATGTAGGTATTCCATAAGAAAACTCTTATGTACATGTGTATGTATGAAATAATAGCAATATTAAATGAAAAAAAGTATGAAAAAATTACTGGATCTCATTTCTTTAATAAAATTATAGAAAAACATGTCTGTTGCATTAATTAATTCTAGTAGTAGCAATGCCATGTTTCGACATGGAATGACCAAGAAAGGGCATTCTTCTCTGCTCGAAGCAAAAATTAATACCACCAGGAGATAATCCTATAGTTTATAGGAAAGGTCCTACATTTTAGGGTTCTGCTTCAATGACTTCGGGTGTCGATTAACGGACGGGGATTTTTATTCCTTTTATCATTTCATTTTATTTTTATTAAATTCATTTTTCAAATTTTTTGTTTAAATTCATTTTAATTAAATTTTTTTTATATAAATTACATCAACAAATTTTATATAAATTACATATCAAATTATGCCACAAAATTCATAGTGGTTTACGGGACAGTCTGTTTAGCTCCAGCTTTTGCTTTTCGAGTCGAATGGTTAATATTTCCTTTTCGATGGCATGGCGTTCCCTACTCTGCAGCAATTCCTCCTCCTGCTTTTCCCTCATATGCTTCATTTGCAGCCTCCAACTTCGCCTGCGTCCATTTGGCTTTTGTAGAAGCCAAAACCTCCCAGGAAGTAGCTTTTGAAGTGGAACTTCTACCCTGCGTGAATAGTGGAGTGCTAATTTTTTTCCTCAGCAAAGAAGGTCCGGATGCAGGGGTTTCAGAGCTTCGTTGTTGTGGTTGTTATTGCTGTTGCTCAAAGCTTTGATCTGGATCAGCTTCTAAATGTGTAAAATATAATTACTTGGGAAATATACATATGAGGCGGTTAGAAGCAAAGGGGTGTAAGTCCCTATCAAGTCCTTCGTAAGATAACTTTGAAAAATTGAAGTTATTTTTTTTCGTTTTTGCTATGATGTAGGGACTTACACCCCTTTGCTTCTAACCGCCTCATATAAAAATTTTGAGACAATTTACCATTTTCATCCTCCAAATTGCATCCAAATTTCGAGGCAACTTGCCAGGTTCATCCTTCAATACTGCATCCGAATCAGCATTGTTGGGAACGCCATCCATTTCCCTCTCATTTAAAATAGCAAGCATTCTCTCCTCCACGCTATTGAAAGATACAGCAGCTGCAGGACCACCGCCAGTGCCATAAACCCCTCTTCGCTCCTCAGCTGCCTTGGACTTCGTGGAGTATTTAAGGTTTTTGTATTTTTTTTTGAGTTCCTTTGCCTCCCTATAAACTTCGTTGGTCCCGTTAAACTCATGGGCAATCTTCTCCCACACGTCCTCTTTTTCCTTGGCGCTGATGCAGTCGGATTTTTTGCACTCAACCACGCCTTTGTACTTGCTGCATATCTCGAGCAACTTGTTGGTCTCGGCAGCATTAAACGTTGATTTTCGCGACATTTTTTATTTAATTTCTTTTAAACGTTTATTTTATTTTCACAAGTTGAATTTAAATTTGCAACTGTCAAACAAACTGGGCTGCGCAAAGTCAAAAGGTAGGAAACAGAACTACTAAAATACTACTATGTATAAAACAGCTGATCGGGTTGTTGTGTGCAAAATTATTCAAGTCGCTCATTTGGTGAAACCCAAAAGTAAGTTAGCCCCAAATCTGGGCTAACTTGAGCCAAAACTTAGTTTTAGCTTTAGTCGCGTTGGTGAAACTGGGCCTTATAGTATGTAACTTTCAAAGGATTTGAAAACACACGTTTCATACTTTTAACAATAAATTGACCGCAGATGAAACAGAACATATCTGGATCCTTTGTACACTCAAACTCTCGCGCCCTTTTATTAATTTTTTATTTTTAAGTAAATGACGGGTTATAAACTGCAATTATAAACTGAACAGTATCCGGCGAGCCTTGCAGATATTATGAAGGAACAAGGCGCATGTACTCTTATTTATACTTAGATCCAGTAAAAATTCAAGCCTACCTAAACAAAAAGGTTCCCTAGTTCTACAAAGAAAACACTACCTGCCTCAAAAATATGCTCTTGTTTAAAATGTACCTAGGTTTGAGAAAACGACACTAACAGCTTTTTGTATCTAATAACTTTTCGAAAATCTACCTGCTAACTAACTGATATACGAATACTAACACATATGTACCAGTAGGGTACTTAAGCATTAAATGGATATATTTACTTGAATGCTTATAACTTTTGTATTAGTTCATCGATTTTGTTCACTGATAGCTTTTTTTTTTTGTAATAAAACAGAGCTTAGAGGGGGGAAAAAATATCTGCAAAAAAATAAAAGGTTTTCGAGATGCTTCCTCGCAAAGTAGAAATTTTTTTATATTTTCACAAAAAAAATTTAAAAAATCCGTAATGATTGTTCAATATGTTTGAATCTGCAGGACCTAGCAAAAAGTGTTGTATGCACTGATTATAGTAAATTTTATAAGCTTTCAAATTTTTCAAACCGTTTTGGAAGAGCTCAGTTTGTTCTTGAGATATACACGATTAAGTGGAGCCATCTTTTTTGTTTTTTGAAATAACGGTAAATCGTAAATATCTCAAAAACGGTACCATTCAAGTTAAAATAACCTTGATTTTCGGAATTAGGAGGTGATTTTACATAGGAATTTCACTATGGCGTCTCTGGTGCATTTTGGCTGTAAGCTAGTGAAGTTAGTGAATCGCGCTACTGGCCAAGTTTCATTCACTTTCAATGATTACATTTCCATCTCCATAGCTCTAATTCATTGAGCGCTGTCCCGACTTGACAAAGCTCTCCTTATATAGATTGGGTTACTTATAGAGAAGGTTGAAGATTTCACAATCGCCGGTAGGGGCCATAATGATCCTACACCGGCAAGTTGTGATCCAAATGACGAAACTTACTTCTAACTCAAACCGCAGGCGAAACTGCCAGTTCCGAAGGTCCAACACTAAGTTATGCTAATCTTCTTGGCTGATATTTATATCGTAGTTGTTCCTTAAATTCACTTCATTGGAAGTGTCAAAGACACGATAGTACAAGTGGTCCGAATTAATTGTTCTGCAATCAGTTACCTCTGATTCCACGAATAAATACTACGTCGCTGCTAATTACATTCTGGTTCAAGTAGTCGAAAAGTTTTGCTATTGCCTGCAATCCAACCATAATGTATTCTTTCGATTTAGGTTGTAGTTTTTCGATATGCATTAATGCTTTGGACCCAAAACCTCGAGGATTACTCACGTCTGGTTTTCTCCCTTATCAGAGTTCCATAGGAGTCTTTTATATAAAACTAGGAGAATGATTACTAACATAAACAGCAGCGCACTCTGTTTCTGCCAAAACCTATTGTCTAATTTACCATGAAGCAAAAGGGGAATATTTTGGAGGATGCACCGAGAATAGGAAAAAATCGTGTTTAAATTTTGCAAAATTGTATGTAAGGAAGCTTCAAAATTTACCCGACTTGCTTATAATTATTCACTTTAAAGAATTAAAAACACTTCGCACAGAACGATATGTCTCACCACACTGCATATTTTTAATATTTTAGCCTTCTAAAACACCAAAAAAACATTCAAATAAACTGCTTTCTGGTAAGACTTTGGCAGAATCTCTTATGAACAAAAATGGCGGTTTAGTACTAGTTGAATCGTCAGCGAGTAATAGGAGGTGCCAGACCTTTGTGAATGAATATACAGATTTTTCAAAAACTGAAGTTGAGGACTGAGAAAATTTTTTAACAGGAAAACATGACATGACAGGTATTTTCAGTGTAATAACGCCTCAAGTGAACATTTGGGATGAATAACTTTGGATAATACTGTACATCCATACCTTATATCTATGTCTACCATGAGCACATGCAAATTACAGAAAGTTGTTAACGTTAATTGCAAATATATCTTGACCGAAATAAAATTTCAGATTTCCCCCTTTGGACTGTTGTTGCAAAACGCGTCTTTCGATTCCCGTCCCGAAATCTTTGAAAGAGTTTTAGCATTTGACGTTGAATGTATAGTTTTATCTAATTTTGATAATAATTCGACTTCTGAGTAGGAGTTTTGTAACCTGTTGGACATTTATTGTAAAAAGCCCCTCCGTAACAATAATCGGAATTGGGAAAAGCAATATTTTGTTTCAGTGCAAAGTTATTAGTAAAAAACAGAAAATTTACAGAGGTCAGATCCCCAATTCGCTGCGTGATCCATGGTATTTATGTGCCCCTCCAGATTATTGTTACGAAGGTCATGACGCGTCTTTTGATACCTCTCTCGAGATGTTTGGATGCGTATTAACACTTGACGTTAGATGGAAAGTTTTACCGTAATAAAAAGTACCGTAAGTTTGATTCATGTAGTGACACCAACTTAACCCATTCCCGCCGGCTGTACTTTATACGGTACAGCAAATTGGGCTTTTTTCCTAAATTTTTTGAGAACACCCTTTAATCGTTTTCGACCAAGTTGGCAATCCTGTTGACAGTTCAAGCCATGCCGTTAATTTTTTTTACCGTTATTGGGCTGACATTGCGTCATTTGTGATGTGTCAAAGTCACTCAGTTACAACAAGTTTTGAGGTGTGTGTCAGTGATGTGAGAAATAAGTACACTGTGACTATTTAAATATATTTATTTATTAAGACCGTGTATAGAACAGCATTAGGAAGAATACTACAAACAAGATTTTTGCGATAAGTTCAATTTTATTTATTTTTCTACCCTCCAAAGTTTGGTGTACTTTAAAAAGTACAGCCGGCGTATATGGTATACATTTTTTGTTTTTTCCCCACCGAATTTAGAAATGACTTTCCGTGGCAAAAATAGCTTTCGAGATCTTCAGGAAGCAGTTAATGCTCTTTTATGTGATGATGATGAAGATAATGATGATATCATTCCGGATTTGGTCATCATTCCTCCGGAGCTAGACCAACTAACTAACACGGAAGAGTTTAATGAAGATAATTTAGACGACAATATGATGCCGACAGATGTGCCCGGTGTTGTGTTACTTACCGCGGAATTTTGCCAATTACCGCGTGAGGGTTCGCAGTACGCTCAATAAATGTGGTCCGCTGTAAGTTTGGGGCTGCTGTTGTTAATTTCAGAACTAGTGGGACTTACTCCGAATTATATTAAACGAAACTCCGAATAAAAATTTGGTTGTAGATCGGTAAAATTATTTACCACTTTATTTTACAATTTATCATTGTAAAATTCTACAAGTAAGTTATCTTTGTTCCGTTCTCTTTCTAACACACAGGCTTTTGACACTGAGAAAAACGTCAAATCAGCGGTTGACACTGAGAAAAATGTCAAAAAAAAAGCTAGTACAGCAACCCCTATCGTAGCAGGGATGTAATTTTCATTCAAAAATGGATCGAAATTCCAGTGTAGGGTTGCTGTGTAGGTTAACTTTTGAAGCATGTTTAGTATGGAAATATGAGCCGAAATGTGTCAAAGGACAAGTTCTAACTATACATTGCAGAAAATAATACTATATGGCATTTATAATGAAATAAAATGTTGCTTTAAGTACTGAAAAAGTTATGGAGAAGCTAATCCCCTTAATGAAGAAAAACATATCGACGACAAGACCACTTTTTCGCAATTAACGTTTGGTTTTCTTTGTTTCTAGTAGAATGTTGAAGCTAAAATAAATAGTCGCGTAAAAAATTTTCCGGCAGTTTTTATAGGCATTTCCAGACTAAATTTGTTTGAAAGTGAAGTGGATAGTTCACTTCGTTCAGTCCTTCAGCCGTCCAATACTAAGTTTTCTTTCCAATATGGACAAAAACTCGGGAGGAGTTAACCTTTCGGTAGGAGTTCACCGTTTGGTAGGAGTTAACCGAAGTGTAAGCAGCTGTTAATATGAATTTTCCACGTAATATGTACATGTATGCTACAACTAATTAAAACAGGAAAATTGGTTCCATACCTGATCTGAAGACAAATACAACAAATATTATATAGTTACTGCTTTTACTGGTATAATTGATTAAATACATGATTGAGCTTAACACTGCTAAAAACAGATAGCAATGAATGAGTTTTCTGGCTTTTGACATTATGCAAACATTTAAAGTGCGTTGTAGTAAAGCGACGCCTACGAAACTTGCGTGTACTATGTGAATGCACCTTTAGTTGAACATTTTTGCGCATACATGCAAAAAGATATTTGAGCGTGCGTTTTGTTTGTAAACACTTTAAAATGGTGGGGAACTTCATTTAGATACGAAATAAATAAGAGAAGTTACTATTTAGTTCAAGTATTTACTGAAATTTACCAAATTAGCACGTGGTATTTTAGTGTAAACAAGGAAGAACAAGAGAATTCCCATGGCAACAGGTTGCTTCTGCGAGTACCACAGGAAGATATCATAAAATGGTCTTTTAACAGAGAAAACTTTTGTACAAACTACTCTAAATTAAATTACCTGCAAAAATAAATAGTTTTCAACAACTAATTTCTCATATTTACATAGTTATCATACATTTTTCAATAGGTAGTCGTACTTTTTTTTCAGTCCGGATGAATGAGGCCCTGCGTATTTCGCCTCTGAATTCGGAGCTCCCAGTCAGGTGAGCACAGCTGTTAGTCGAACAGCTGATTGATAACTTACTTGTAGAGCTTTACAATGCAATTTATACGCACTAGCTTTTTAAACGCGACTGGCTGCAACTCGGGTTGAATAATTAATGATGGCTGGCAGAAACGCGAGATTGTACAAACTCGATGTTTCGTGACCATGTCATTCCTGTCAGTCATCATTTGTCTCTTTTCTAGGCATTCTTCAGGTGCATGCCATCTGTCGTGTGATACCCCTCTGGCAAAGTCTACAATCTTTTTGCCAGTACAGGGTGCACTACGTGATCACACAACAGGTGGCATACCCCTGTAAGAACCCAGTGACCAGTGATCACTCATTACATCACCCTTTTTGGGGAAAAGTAGAATTTAGCAAGGTGATCAATCTTGGTAGGTTCTTCTTGCCCATATACTTAATTATATTGTTTCGAATGAACGAATGCGGCACATTAGGGTATTCCTCCCCTTTTTATTAGTTCGTTCATTCGAACCAATTTTTCTAAAATACTTAAAATATAAAAACACTTAATTAGTATTTACATTACAGTTTATTAACATTGGAAAAGTAAAAGTAATATTTATAAAGTACGATTTTTTGTTTTTTTTTTGTACAATATATCGTTTTGTTGTGTTTCTTTTAGTACATGTTTTTGTGCTTTTAATTTTTGATTTTTTTTTTTTCTTTTGCCTTCTTGGCTATATAATGAAAACTATTAAACAATTATAAATTTGGATAGGGAAATAGTTTAATTTTAGCTTAAATTTTAATACTTTAAATAGAGAATTTTAATTCACTTTACATAAGCGATTTTTGTGTATGTAATGAAAACTATTAAACAATTATAAATTTGGAGAGAGAAATAGTTTAATTTTACCTTAAATTTTAATACTTTAAATGGAGAATTTTAATTCACTTTACATAAGCGATTTTTATGTACAATTTTTTCTTTCTTATTTAATTCATCAAATAAAGTAACATTAGCTTCATCGATTTTCTTAATAACAAAGGGACTTTGATATATATTTTCATGTTTGTGTCTTGGTTCCTTTTGTAAAATGACTTTATCGCCAATAGAAATTTTTAGTTTGTAATTTGTGTTTATTTGTTAGATTTTGTGCCATTTTATGAGTATTTTGCATTCGAAATTTAATTTCCTTAGCATAGTTTTCGACGTTATAAATTGGATCAATTTTATCTTTTGTTAATTCGTTTGGCAAAGTTGCCTTTTTTGCAAATACTAATTCAAAAGGTGAGAATTTATTGTCGAAAACTGTGCTTGTTGTAGTACTGTGTAAAAATGTGAAATATTTGGCGTATTCCAGTTAAACACAAACCCAGACCTGTATAAAATTTTGCATGTAAATGCAACAACAACGCTGTGATCTTGATATTTTTCTGGGTCAATTTCGGATCCGTAGTAGTAGATTGTTTTGTAGTAGATTTTTTTGACAGCCAACCCTTATTTGCTTAGCAGCACAAACATGCATATGTATACACACTTATTTACACAAACAACTCTCATGCAGCTGACCCGCATCGTTCCTGTTAAATTATGACCGTGACCCGACCCAGGTCAGCAAACTGGAACGCAACTATTTTAGGTAGGTATCCCAATCTGAATGTGTCTTTCAAATATGCACGGAAGTATTCATTAAAAACTCTGTGATTACGTTCAATTGTACCAACAGTTTCGTGATGGTATGCAGTTGAAAAATCATGTTTTACGTTCAACAATTGGGTTGTTTCAGCAAATAATTCGTTTTTGAACTCTGTGCCCAAATCTGATTTTATGGAATTCATTACCCCGTAAGTTAAAATGAAACCTTCAAAAATTGCAGATGCAATTGTTTTTGCAGCTTTGTCTGGTGCAGGTATTGTTACTAAATATTTGGTCATGTCACAAATCATGGTTTGGACTCAGGTAGGGGTCCTATAGTATCAATAACTAATACATCGAATGGTTTGCAAGGTGTTGGAGTTATAACAAGATTTTCTTTTGTTTTTGATTTCACCTTGTTTAAAAGACATTTATTACAATTTTTTACGTATCTTGCTATATCGCGAGTCATGTTCTTCCAATAAAATGTTGTTCTTAGTTTTGCGTAAAGTTTTTTGGTACCACAATGTCCCCCAGAAATAGGGTCGTCGTGGTAAATTGTCATCAACTTAAGTTTTTTGTCATCGTCCGTCCCAGTTTCAACTAGATCTGTTAAAATTATTTCTAAGAATTTTAGTATTTTATTTCCGCGATCTTTTAAATTTATAATAGTATAATGATTGAAAAATATATCGTTTTTATGCCATTCTATTTGCTTAATTTTGCGTTTGCTGGCTTCTGAATCAAGCCTCGAAAGTAATTTCTCTAAAGACATTATTTCGTTAGCAACCTCAAAACTAAGTAACTCGAGTTTTTTATGTTTAATATGCGGGTTTTTCATATTGAACAGGTAAACTAGCGGTCTATGATCAGATTTTACAATGAAGTTAGTACCATAAACGTATGGTCGAAATTGCTTGATTGCGAAATAAATGGCTAAAAGTTCCAATTCTATGATTGGTTTTTTCTGTTCGGCATTATTAAATGCTTTAGAAGCAAAACAAATTGGTAAATCACTGCCTTCATGATCCTGACTTAAAATAGCACCGCATCCAGTTATTGAAGCGTCTACTGTGATAATAAATTGTTTAGTAAAATCGGGGTATTGTCAGCGTTGCCATAAGTGAAGATTTATCTTCAAAATGAAGATTTCCTTGGATCTTTTTTGTTATAAATCTTCGAATGAAGATTTTTCAGAAATCCAAAATTTGCACTGAAAAAATCTTCAAAATGAAGATTTTTATATTGGCAAAAAGATTTTTCTTTTATGTCGACTACATACTACGTTTTCGAAAAAGTACTATACAACTCTAAAATTTTTGTCAGTGTACTCTAAATGAAGTGTACGGCTACCGTCGAGAGAATATTTTCCCAAGTCAATTTAAACAAAACATCGATTAGAAACAAACTAGATGTGGGAACATTAAACGGAATTTTATATACAAAAGATTATTTAAAAAGAAACTAGATCAATTGCCACAATATGCCATTTGATATTAATTTGCTTTCATATATTAAAAACGACATATACTCTAATTGATAGATTAAGTCATTTTCTACGTGAATATGTATACATAAATCGGTCGTTTTCTTTTTTTTTAATATATTGTTTATTTTTACAGTATGGAAACTAATTTAAACACGTAACAATCTAGCTAGTTTAGCTCTTTTATTTTTATATATGCATACATTAGTACTTATGAAATCCATACATACGTTTATACATTTGTATCTGATAAGTATACGATTTAAATTATAAAAACTTGAAAATATACCAATATCATTTCATTTTCATGGGTTCATGGGAAGTGAAGATTTTTGGCTGTGAAGAAGATTTTGTTTTCTTTAAAATCTTCAAATGAAGATTTTTTTTGACAAAAATGAAGATTTTTCGACCACTTCCTCTGGCAACACTGGGTATTGTAGCAATTTTGGTTGAAGCAAAGCTGCTTTCATTGATAAAAATGATCTTTCGCACTCAACATCCCAAACAAATTCAACTCTTTTTCTTATTAACCGATTTAAAGGCGCTGCCTGTGACGCAAAATTAGGTATAAAACGCCTATAATAGTTAGCAAATGAGACGAAACGTCGAACCGCATCCTTATCGGTCGGTTTTGTGTATTTTTTTATAGCGTTAATTTTTGAGTCATCTGGCATCAGACCGTTTGATGTGCATTTGTGCCCTAGAAAAGTTACTTCTGCGCGTAAGAAATTGCATTTTTTGGGGTTAAGTTTGAGATTGAAAGACCTACAAGTTTCGAAAATCTTGAACGATTTTTAATATGGTGTGCTTCACTACAACCAATGACGATAATATCGTCGACATATAAAAATGCAACATTGGGTGGTATACCCGAAAAAGCTATTGTCATCATTCGCGAGAATGAATTTGGTGCTACATTTAACCCGAATGGAAGAACTTTCCACCTAAATGCACCTCGGTCAGTGCTGAAAGGCGTAATGTCGCGTGAGTCAGGATGCAAGGGAATTTGGTGGAATCCCGAAAAAAGGTCCAATGTCGAAAAATACTTAGCTCTACCGAGATTATCTAAAATATCGTCAACTCTAGCAAGAAGGAATTTGTCCGCAAATAGTTTTTTGTTAACTCCGAGAAAATTTAGGCACATGCGATAAGCTTTTTGACCATTAGTATCTTTTTTGGGGACCACAATCAAAGGACTATTGTAATTGGAATAGCTAGGCTCAATCAAATCATTATCTAACAACTTATTTACTTGGCGATTTATTTCCTCACGTTGGGAATATGGGAATTGATAGTTTTTAACATATACCAGGTCGTTGTCTGTCGCTCTTAATGTTTGCTCATAAAAATTGTTTAAAGTCATTTTGTCCGTGTCGAGAGCGAAAATGTCAGCATAATTTATGCAAAGGTCGATTAATTTATTGTGAGCATGCTGTGGTATTTGGTTTTTAAAATTTAAATAAGTTTTTGTGTACGTTTATCTTCAGTTTCTGTTTTGTTAATTGAATAAACGTTGTAATTTGAAAGTTTTTCTGTCCGAATACTATTTCGTTTAACATACTTTACTTCATCCGTTGTGTTTATAACCTTAATTATTGGGTTATTGAAATTAACAATGCATCTCGCTGTAAAAACACCTTTTTCAATTTCCTGCTAATCCACGAATAGTGGATCGGGTGTTTTTCCTAAATCAAAAAGTCTAAATACCTCACATCTGGGCGGTATTACACAACTGTCCCTTTCTGTTCCATGTAGGATTGGTATCGCGACTTTTTCATCACCTACCCAAAAGGAAATATTATTGTTTTCGTAACTACATAATGGTGCATTTGATAACTTTCAGAAAATCTTTACCCAGTATACCATCGGATGGTATATTAAAGTCTTCATTTACAATGTGCAAAGCATGTTTAATAGAAAATTTGGAAAAATTTAAATTTGTGGTAATTTTACCTAAAGTTGAGACAGTATTGGAAGTGACACCGGTAATGTTAATAATATCTCTTGTATTAAAAGGAATATTTCTGTCTATGCTTGAGGTTTTTACCAAATAAATGTCTGCTTGTGTTTCTACTAAGAAAGAACAAAATTTTTGTGACTCGTTAAGTTGCAATTCAATGAAATCTGAGTAATTTAAATTAAAACAATAAATGGATTTTGGTGAAGTAAAATTGCTTAATTGCTGTATTCGTCCTCCCCCAGTGTTCGCTCCTGAGGGGCATTGGCGTTTAAAGCGCGAACATTAGCATTTCTTCCTCTACCATTTGATGTTCTAGGATTGTTACTTCTATTGTTACTATGGTTGTTACCGATATTACTATTGTTGTTGTTAGAAATGTTACTTCTATTATTATTATTATTGCCATATCTAAAATTTTTATCCCCGTTATTGTTGTATCTACTGGTATTGCAGCTAAAACGATTAAAATTATTATTGTACCGATTATTGAAATTGTTACCTCTAAATCCTCCACGAAAACTACTTGATCTATTTGACCGCGAGTAAAACGCTAGCACTTGACTCTCTTTAACTTCATTATTACGTTCGACGATCATTTTTGCAACTACGTCCTTTGAATCACTGAAGGTAGTTGACGCTAAAATCGATTTGACTAATTCTGAACGAGTGTTCAGCCTACAAACGTTTACTGTTTGTTCTACGGTAATTTCGTGAGCTTTTGTTTGTGTCATACCTTCAATGATCAAAGAACGTTCCAATGAGTCTGATAATTCCTCAACACGCTTGGAAAATTCCGCATAGTTATTGTTTACCACATGTAAAGACGCGATCTTCCCCGAGACAACTTTCGAGTTGTTGGGTTTAATTCTACTTCGTAACGCGGATTTAATTTGACTAACGGAATTTACCTCGGTTGGAATTGCTTCACGCGCTTTACCCTCAAGTTAAGATTTTAAAAATGCTATAAAAGCTGTAGTTAAATTTTCATCGATTAATTCTTCGATTAATGTAATTTTATCCAGAAATGATTCAAGTGCTAGATTATCACCGGTATAGTTTTCTCGAATAATAGTGGCACAAGTAATGATAAAATATACTGTTTAAATCGTTTAAATCGTTGAGTTTTGGCTTTAAATTAGAAGAAGTTGAAGCTTGATTTGCGAGAGTTGAATCTCCAAATCCTGTTAAGTCAGCAGAAAGTGATAATTTAGCTTTCTGTTTTTTCACTGTTTTAACCGAAGATAAACTTCCAGAGTCTGACTCAGAATCGGAAACTAATATTTCGGTATCTGCTGAGCTTTCAGAATCGGATTCTGACATATACGTATATTGAAAAGAGCAAAAAAATATGAGAATTTATGAGGAAAATATTTCGAAGCTTACTTGGCGCAATGTAGTAAAACTGATAAGGCAACAATAATAGAAGTTGATTGAAAATTTATGAAATTCATTGCAGAACTAATATTTATATTATGTCAATGCATATTAGGTTTGTACGTATTAATCCGCTAAAAATTATGCAAAAGAAAATTGGGATATGGCATGCAGTTGGAAATAGGGGATCATGCAATTACAAACAAGCAGTATTTTGTGAATTTTTGTATTCAAGTGAATTTTTCCAAAATATACAATGAAAGTGAAGTTTTAAACTGAATTAACACGGTATTCGAGTTACAAATGTCTTATTACAATTGTGTTATTAAAATTTAGTTAGTAAAAAAATGGCAGAAAATCTATTTCAATTACAGCTATTGTATTGTTTAAAGTTATTGAAATGGCTAATTTAAGTTTAGTGGGCTATGGAAACGGACGCACCGTTTTTATTCAAAACGTGTATTGTGGTTGTTGTACGTGACCACCGTTGTTATTTACAAACGGACGCACCGCTGTAGGAAAAAATGTATACAATATGGTTGTTCACGGAACCACCGTTTGTTCAAAAAAATGTCCAAATGTACGTATATGTGTATAAAAAAACCATAAAGGGGGAAAAAATTACATATACCGCTACTGCTGCTACCACCGCTTCCGCTGCTAGTACGACTGCCGCTTTTTCCGATTTCTGCTGCTGTCTCGCTCGTTGCCGATGGTTGCTGTGCAGTGTGAGTGGCGTGAGTTTTTGTTCCCGTTAGCTAAATGGCGTGGTTTCGTGTGCCGTTATAATGGTACAGCACGAAAAATGTTCAATTATATTTTCTCTGCTTTTGTTAGTTTTGACGGTTAGTTTTTATTATTATTGCCGAATTTTAAGTTTATCTCCGTTTTTGTTTAATTTTATGTATTATTTCTAATTTCAGTAGTAGATTTTAAGTTTATTTTGGCCTTTCGTCGGATTTTCCGTTTATCTCTGTTTAAATTAGCTTTTCTTTATTATATTTGATGTATTTTATCTCCGATTAAATTAAACGTGTCTTTGTTAAAATTTTCATCTTAGTTAATTTTTATAATTTCCGTACAGTATTAAAAGGACTTGTTTAAATTTGCATTTTTGTTAGCTGTATTACTTCTGTATAAATTAATTTTCGTTTTATTACGGCTGTATTATTTCTGTATAAATTAATTTTCGATTTATTACATGTTTAAGTTTCTTTGGATTATCTCCGAATCTATTAATTTCTAGTTATTATATTTTAACATTTAGTCTTATTACTTCCGTAGAAATTAGTTTTTCCTTTGTTATATTTTTACTCTTTATTATCTCCGTTTAGATTAATTTCCAAATTTTAGTTTTAATTTTATTATAATTTCACGCCGCTTAGCTCTACTCACCACCACTACTGCCGATGTCATCTATTTTGAGGCGCCTGCCTCACGGTCGCCATGTTGTGTTACTTACCGCATAACTTTGCCAATTACCGCGTGAGGGTTCGCAGTACGCTCAATAAATGTGGTCCGCTGTAAGTTGGGGGCTGCTGTTGTTAATTTCAGAACTAGTGGGACTTACTCCGAATTATATTAAACGAAACTCCGAATAAAAATTTGGTTGTAGATCGGTAAAATTATTACCACTTTATTTTACAATTTATACGCACTAGCTTTTTAAACGCGACTGGCTGCAACTCGGGTTGAATAATTAATGATGGCTGGCAGAAATGCGATATTGTACGAACCCGATGTTTCGTGACCATGCCATTCCTGTCAGTCTAGGCATTCTACAGGTGCATGCCATCTTTCGTGTGATACCCTCTGGCAAAGTCTACAATCTTTTTGCCAGTACAGGGTGCACTACGTGATCACACAACAGGTGGCATACCCCTGTAGGAACCCAGATACCAATGATCAGTCATTACACCGGATTTGATGAAGATATGATTGATTGCAATAAATCGACGGCCTCTGCATCAGCTGCAGTGATAAACTCAACACTAGATGGACCATTAACTTCTGCGACAGCATCGCGACAGAACTCAATTTCAGAGAAATACCTATCTATAGGTAATAAGTTGGCATTTGCTTTTTACTCATCATACAAATTATACATAATCCCATGCTTTTTACTTTACTTTTACAGATACCCGAAATTGTAAATGGCTCAGAAAAGATCCAAGGTATAGTTTCGAGTACAATGACAGTGTTTATGTTGAAACTTTTGAGACAACAAAGGAAAGTTTTGATGAGTACACACCAAATATGATTTATAAGAGTTTTTAAAGGACGAAATAGTTCAATACATGTGTAACCAAACCATCTTAAATGCACACTCCGATAAAAACAATCCAAAATTTACAATTGACGTAGAGGAGATGAGAATATTTATAGGTATCTTGTTTTTAACCGGTTACCATGAGATACCAACCGAGCGTTCGTACTGGTCACTTCACAAGGACCTTGGACTCAATATTGTCTCAGAAGCAAGGTCAAGGGATCGCTTTCTCCAAATAAAAAAAATATCTGCATCTTGCAGACAACAAAGAAATAAATAACTCTACAGACAAAATGTTTAAAGTTAGACCACTAATGACTATGTTGATTGCACGTTTTCAGCAATTCGGTTATTTTCACTCGAATTTATCAATTGATAAATCAATGATACAGTACTTCGGCAAGCATTATGAAGACAGTTACCAAATATGAAGTTCAAAGCAACAGGTACCGTTCGTGAAAACAAAATTTCAATTTGCAAGCTTGATATCAACAAGATTTTAACAAGCGGTCCCGTGGAACTTACGATTTTAGGCCCTTATTATGAGCATTTTTCGGTGTTCGATCTTCGCTGGCTATCGAAGATAGAAAATCGAATTTCAAATTCTTATTATGAGTAGCTCATCGCTGTCGAAATTTTCGTTGTGTATCTATTATTTGATCGAATATAATTTTGCTGTCGATCCTGTATCGAATTTTTATACAATTGCTAAGAAATGTAAGTTTTTGTATTTATCTTTTACTTTTTTGATTTATAATGCAAATATTTATCTATTTTCATTTATTGTATAAAGGTCAAAGGTCGTTAGTACAAAGAAACAGCTGGAAACATTGCTTTAAATAATGGAACAAAATGCTAACCTGGCGAAAATTGTAATCTAAAATTATTTGTAAATCCATAAAAAATTTTATTATTTTTACAAACTGATTAACTTTTTTAAAGATATACGTATGCAGCTGTATTCATTTCCAAAGGATTGGAGGCATCCCTCAAACGTTTTCTAATTCTGGCTAGTTCCAGTAAGCTCTCCTCTTCCTCTGATGAACTATCGAACCACATATTTTTTTGGTTTGTCTTCACAAAAATAGATAAATAATACCGCACTTGATTTGTTTTGATCTGTTAATTTTTTGGCAGTACTTTCCATCCAACGTCAGTGTTAATAGACGCCCAAAAATGTCGAGAGGGGTATCAAAAGACGCCTCTTGACCTCCGTAACAATAATCCGAAGGGGGAAAAGCAATATTTTGTTTCTGTGAAAAGTTATTAGTGAAAATTGACCTGGGTCAGATCCCCATTTCGGGGACGTTTTCTTATGTGCAGAACACCTTTCCGCGTAGGCGGCTTTTGGCCGCGCTTCAAAAAATAACCCTGGGCTACGCCATTCCAACTCCGGGTGGTTGCCATAGCCGTGGCTACCGCCGCGGTGATGTCCTTCCGCGTGCCACCCTTTTCTCACAGGGTAATGTGATTACAACAACCACATGAAAATGACAAAAAAATTGTGAACTTTAACTGGAAATATCTCGCAAAATTCTAAAAAATATCGGGTTTCCCCCTCCAGATTATTGTTACGGAGGTGAAGACGCGTCTATTGATACCTCTACCTAGATTTTTGGACGTGTATTTACACTTGACGTTGGATGGAAAGTTTAAACATTTCCCTACCAGAACACTGACTGTCATTTGACACAACATCTGATCTTCAGTACTGTCAGTCTAATTGTCAGCGCTCCATACAAACTTTACATCACGGATACAAGGGGGCTTGCGCAAAGCTGATGTAAACAACTGTGTACGTGTAAGCTTTTATTTCACTCTAACACAGTGAAATCGTCTTTTAATTAAGCATAGAGCTGTGCTGTTCACTCCCACGTGTTTTATTGAATCACCGCTGTCTATAAGACTGTCATTTACTGTCATAAATGATCCAACACTGTTTACACCAATGCTGACCATAATAATGTCACTACTGACCAATGTGAAAAAGTACTGATGCTTTTTTGCATAGAGAAAAATTTATTTCTTTACATCTTGAAATTTCTTGAACATTTGTTTTCTTCTATGAATTAACTAAAATAAGGACGTTCATTAAACATTACACAAATTCAGAAGTAAAGTACATAATGTGCGCCATATTTGTTGTATGTTGGGATGGTGGCTTTTGGAAATGGTTGCCGGCATATCCTCCTCGAAGTTCAGGGAACCTTGCTCCAACACTCCTAGAAAATAATTTTTTGTTAGAAGGGATATTACTAGCCATTAACATTTTACTTACCTCGTAACACTTATAAGTACTAAATGTTCGCTATACATATTTGTTGTACGTTGGGGTGGTGGCTTTTGGAAATAGTTGCCGGAGTATCCTCCTCGAAGTTCAGGGAACCTTGCTCCAACACTCCTGGAAAATAATTTTTTGTTAGAAATGATATAACTAGCCATTAACATTTTATTTACCTCGTAACACTGCATTTTTAAAAGTTTTCGCTTAGAATGCGGGCCGGTTGAAAATTTTCTAGGAATTTTGAAAATGCACCACTACTGATAATCATTTGATAGTCAAATGACAGTCACTAATGACCATATGATTCAATTGGACGAACTATTCTAGCCTACATACAATTACATTTGCCATAACATATCCGTCTCACACTGATAACAGCGACCCCTAATTGTCACTATTTTGGTCAGTACATGTTCAGCACTGAAATTTTGAGTGTGAGTGTGTTAGTTAAAAAAATCAGCGTTTCTGGTAGGGTTTTTTTACTTAATAACAGCTGACAGAAATGTGTTATTGTGAACAGATAAAAACATCGAAATTCACAATGACGCCAGTTCTTGTCGAATGGCTGTGGTAATACCAAATGAAAATTCGTTCGATCAACTTTTTCGATCACAGTCGAAGATCGAATTTTTATCATAATAGGGGCCTTAGTTACGATACTTCCAAAGATATCCTCGCAGTTAAGTGGGTAGACAATAGGCCCGTCCACAATGAACACGACGGCGGCGAACGACAACGACGAAAAACTGAAGCTTGACGATATTTGCCGTCAAGCATTGGCGACATGATTATAATGAGAGCAGGGGCGACAGGTGCGAATCATCTTGAAAAGTAGCAAAATATGTTGTAAAAAGTGTGAAAGAGACATATTCTGTAATAATTGGAACTTATTTTACAAGTTATTTACTCTTCCTTTCGTTTTTATTGTCAAAAAAATCAAACACCACCATCTGCCGCTTGTCAAAATAGGTTAGATTTAATCTGGCGACAGCGCCATCTGTGATTGGTAGCCGCTTTGTCGCGTCGTGTTCAAAAAATTCCTCCCCATAAGAACACGTGTAAAAATAATTTGACAGATGCCGCTTGTCGTTTGCCGTTTTCATTCTGGTTACCACTAATAGCGTTTGCTCGATGCTCACCAACTTTGATACTATAACACCTGTGAATTATGTTAAGCGCTGGTCTCGCGAGAGTCAAAGTAAGATCAACGTTCCACAACTAAATGTATATGCCCCTTACAATAGGCATACGGGTGGAGTCGATAATATAGACCAAAATGTAAATGCCTATGGTATAGCACTGAAGGGAAAGAAGTGGTGGAGGGTAATTTTCACTTATTTTCTTGATTTGACCATGACAAATGCTTGGAAGTTTTATATATCACTCAATAACAAAAACGATAAATTTAATACACAACTGCAATTCAGGCGTGCAATTGATCGGAAATATTTGATAGAAGGCAAAGGCACGGGCCTCTAGGAAAAGGCGTGCACTTTCTTTATCTGTTGAAAGAAACACCCATGGCCATATTCCACAAAAAAATGACTCGCAATCGCGTTGCGTCGTATGCCATCAACGTTCAATTTGGTCATGCGCCATGTGCAGAAAAACCCTTTGCATAAAAAGAGATTGTTTCGCTCAATACCACACATAATAAATAAACCCATTTCTTTTTTACTTTATTTATGAGATTTTTAATGTTAATAAATAGATATGGACTGGTAAGTGTAAGCACATTCTGTAAATCTATGTTTTAATGAAAATAACACCGTTTGTTTGATAAATCTCATTTTTAGTTTTTGAAATGAAAAAAATGTATATACTTACGCCGGCTGTACTTTAAAAAGTACAGGCTGGGAAATGGGCGTGGCATGAAAAAAAAAATTTTAATTATTTTTTGCATCTAAAGGTCAAAAGTAACTGGTGTATAAAAATCATGACAATCGGTCCGGGTTCTGTGCCCTGGCGTTAATGGGTTAAGGGGGCTTTCAACAAAACAAGTTAGTTTAGTTTTCGTTATTAAATCTGTTCGTGGTAAGTAAACGTGATAAATCATCGCGTTTCTTAAGAAATACTTAAGAAAAGTCATAAAATAATTCATAAAATGGAGAATAAACAATCTATGTTGCAGTGAACGTGCATAACATAGTTTGTTTATTCCTTTATAGCTCCGCAGTTGCTACTCGATGTAACTGCAACTAATCCGAAAGCATTGTTGTTGCCAAGTAAAAAAAACATGTCGGGCTTTGTGTGATATAAATTTCAAAGGTTTAAAGCGGTTATACGCCCAAAACTCGTTTAAAAAACAGTGCGGGACGGTGTGGAACCTGGTTTTTGTGCAATGTAATATAGTTTTGTGAGTATAGTGTTATCAAAGTGTTTTATAATGTACACATTTTGATCGGGAAAAATTTAATTTTTAAATTCGATTTTCTCTTAATATGTGAGTCGCATCCAAGGTCGGAATTTGGTTTTGTGCTTTCTGGGACCCCCTCTGCCCCTCTAAAAAAAAAACACATTCATAGACACGGCACAGTCTCTAAAACTCAATCCATGTGTGCATGACGTAGCCCGTAAACGTTCATGCAAATGTATGTCATGCGCCATTTGAATTGAGTGTTCGTAGCGTGCGCACGTAATATGCCGTCGTCGGAAGATGATTTTTTCTGAGGGGGGTTAGGTATTTCAACTATTTTTATTCGATTTTAAACCAGCTTATAACTAATTTTATTCCATTTTTTATTTAAGTTAAATATATATTTAATATTTATAGTAAAAGTTGATTTTTAGTGTAAAATCAATTTATTAAATCTTAGTACAAATTCATTTTCTTCCGCACACTTGTTCATCTCGAATGTCAGCACTCAACTGAGGCACTATTGCATGTCAATCAGACTGCTAAACGTTCAAGCAAAGCGCAAAAATCAAAAATTTTTGATTTTCATCATGCAAGAACCGATAACAAGTACGTGTGACACGAAGAAAGTACGTGTGTCACACGAAACGCACACATCTACATTGCATGACCTGCATGCTGGATCCTTTAACGAGTGCTTATGAACAGACCCAAGAAAATATAATCGATGAATAATCGAATTGTTCAATTTATGAAATTCGTGTCCACATGAGTGTTTGACCTCTTTGTTTCTTTGTACAACTATAGATTTTGGTTTAATCGCCTAATTATCGTAATATTAATATGTTATGTATGGAACCAAACTTTGGACGCATCGTTTATTTATTGTTCTTTTTAAATATTAAGTACGTTAGTTCGTTTTATTTACCCGGGCTAGCACCAGTGAATTACTGCCGGACTTCTGAAAGCACGGATGGGTGCAAGGTAGGTTATTGAATGATTTACTTTAAGCGATGCAAGGTAATGCAATACGACCGCACAACCCTCGTAACACACTCGAAAATATCTGGGTAATCGTTCAAGTGGGCTACGGAGTGCTAATATTTATCCAAAAGTGTCTGGAGGTGTATCAAAAGACGCGTTTCGTTCCCAGAAGCATGAATATAACTCCGCTGGGTAATCGTTTACGTGCCAGTTATCAGTACACGCGTTTTGGTTCCAGAAAGATAAACATAATTCCGCTGAACCAATATTTTTAGTAGATTGTGGGATATTTGCAATCAAAGTTCATAGTTTTCTGTAATTTTCATATGGTTGTAATAGATAACAGTGGGAGAAAAACTGTAATGTTACGTGGACTACAGAGTGCTAATACTCGTCCAAAAATGAGGGGAGGGGTATCAGGAGACGGGTTTTGATCCCAGGAGCATAAATAGGTATTTCGACAGCCACACTGCAAAACCCTGTATGTTCAAAACCAAAAAGTTTTCAGGAGAGGGAAAAAACTGTAATAATTATAACGTATTTATATGAGCGACGGTTATTTCATTTCACCACTGGAAAGAAACGGGAAGTTGTAACCCGATTTTGACTGAATTTTAATGTGCGAAATATCACGATCTATGGGAAAGGCTCAGAACCTTATTTTTGGAAAAATAGTGACTTACGGGGTTTTGCAGTGTGGCTGTCGATTTGTTTCCTTTGGCACTCAACTACTAATAAATTAGCTAATAATATGGGAGCAAATGCAGAATACCGCAACCTCTGGAATAAAAAAAAACAATTATTGGGATCGATAGGTATTTTTGCACTGAACATAATAACGGTATACATGCAACATGCCACCGTTCCCACTCTATGGGCGGGATTCATGGTATTTTTTGTACAGAACACCTTTCTGAATTGGCAATAAACATAACATAAAGGGAATAAAAATACCTATCAAACGCTGAAACAATTTTCAAAATCAACGCGGTGGTTCTTGAGTATTTTCAATTTAAAAGAATGCTTCAAATGAAATGTAACCCTTACTTTAAATTTTGCACCCAAAACAGAAATACATCATATTAAAGGTTATTCAATTACCTACCCAACTGAAAAAAAAAATTTGAAAATCAGTTCATGGATTTTTGACAAATTTTGATTTAAAAAAATGCTTCAAATCAACTTTGACCCTAAATAACTTTCGTTGTTGTTGTTTGCACCGAAAAAAATTTACATATTTATACTCACGTTACCTATAACTTTCGATCCCACTACTTCAATTTTTAATGCTAAAGGTTGCGGTATTCTGCATTTATGCCAAAATATGATAAGACGCGGAAAGGTGTTCTTCATTTCATTTCATTTCATTTATTAACAAAAAATATTAGTACAATAAGATCCTTAATGGCCTTTTATAGTACAACAAAAAATTTACATAAAAGTGCACATAATCTTCAAAACTTAAAATTACAGAAATTTGTTAATCTCAGGTACAATAATAATACAACAACAATAACGGAATAAAGTGAAAACATAGGGTTAGCAAGAATAAAAAATTATTTACAAATATAACAGAACAAAAAAAGACTAGACTATAGGTAGTTAAACTCAGTTACTGATTGGTGTATACGCTACTGAAGAACGAATGTATAACATTCTTAAAGTTGCTTTTACCTAGACTATTGCGAACCGAATTTGGGATAGGAGTTCCATAGGCGGATAGCATTGACGAAAAAAAGCCTTGTAGAGTTTATATAATTGTAGTTGGGCACAATCAAGTCACTTATTCGAGCTGATCTGGAAAATGTTAGTTTGGTATACAGGTAATTCTATCAGAAATCACACGACACAGAAAAAACAATTTCTTGCTTTAAGATAGTCAGATATTTCGCAACCCCAAAGACGCGTTCTCCATGCAGAAATATGATCAAACTTTGCTAACCCGAAGACATACCGCGTGACGTGATTGAAGACGACATCAATCTTATGTGCAGAGTTGGAATCTAATTTGCTATATACACATTCCGAATAGCAAATAATTGGTAATATTAGTTGTATAACAAGTCGTCTTTTAATAACAAGCGGTGTGAAGGCCGCAGACATTCTTAAATTACGTAGGGTGTAGTAAACTTTACTAACAACGGTGTTAATATGATCAGCACATGAGAGATTAGAGTTAATAACGAACCCCAGATTCGTTACTTTTGATACATATTTAAGACTTTTATTGTTGACATTTAAAGCTGGGAGATCTAAAAAGTTAATCTGCCTTTTTGATATTGGTAACACATATGACTTATCACAATTTAGAGAGAGACAATTACTTAGTGCCCAAGATGAGATAGATGACAAGTCACTATTAAACTTGGCACAAAGTTCGGAAGTTTGTCTGTGTGTTCCCGACATATACAGTTGTATATCATCCGCATAAGCATGCATTTTAGCATACATACAGGTACTAAATATGTCATTAATAAATAGGCTGAATAATAGCGGTCCAAGTATTGAGCCTTGAGGTACACCAGTTGATAGCCGCCTAAGAGGGCAAAGCAATCCGGACAGGCGACGTCGACCTGCGAGTGTTAAATATATACATTCCCCCTGTTACGTGCTGTCCCCGTGATTATCGCCCTGATATTAGTGCGTTGCTAAGGGGCGATAACTGCCTCATCCTAGGTGATTTCAACGCACATCACGATCTCTGGCACTCCAACTTGCCAGCAGATAGCAGAGGGCACGCACTCGCAGAGCAAATAGATAATTCGGCATTCTGTACATTGAATGGAGATGCCCCCACTAGGGTGGCAGGTAACTGCCACAGTTCGCCAGACATCTCCATTTCAAGTGCGGGCCTTATCAACCACGTTAACTGGCAACCTATGCTTACACTGGCATCTGACCACCTACCCATCCTACTAGACATCGAACGACCGTCCGACTTCATAACGACAGAAAAACGAACGTACATTAACTTTAGTAAAGCGGACTGGGACCGCTTCACGGACTTTACAGAGCACTCCTTCGCTGACCTACCCACACCGACGGACGTATGCAAAGGTGAGAAAGAGTTTCGCAAAGTCATCGATTCAGCCTCTGGCCGCTTCATCCCTGCTGGCAGAATCCCGGAAATTCGGCCGAATTTCCCTGCGGAAGCAGCGGCAATGGCAAGAGAACGTGACCAAGTGAGACTCTTAAACCCCGCAGATCCAAGAATAAAGGATCTCAACGCAGAAATCCGTCGGACTGTCAATGATCATAAATTGAAAAAGTGGAAAGAACACCTAGAGTCATGCAACCTCTCCGGCGGGGTCGGCAAATTATGGTCGACAGTCAAGGCCCTATCCAACCCGACCAAATACAATGACAAGGTCGCCATTGCTTTCGGCGATAACGTCAAGTCGGACCCCAGGAAGTGCGCGAGCGCATTCTGCCGGCAATTTATACTGCATTCTCCTGCGGATAGGGCTAAGAGAAAAGCCATCCGACGCGCGCACAAACACAAACACACAGCCGCGCCCATTGTCGTCTCCGCTGCAGAGGTCAAGGAAGCTATAAGGAAGGCTAAACCTTCAAGATCACTCGGACCCGACGGAATTGCCATGAAGATGATGAAACACCTAGGCCACGAGGGGCACAAGTACTTGGCGGCTCTATTCAACCTCTCACTGTCCACCTTCGTTATACCAGACATCTGGAAACATGCGACTGTGGTCCCCCTCCTAAAACCTGGGAAGCCGGCGAATCAAGGAGACTCTTATCGTCCGATATCTCTCCTTTCGCCGGTAGTGAAGTTGTTAGAGGCTATTCTGCTCCCATACTATACTGCAAACCTGCAGCTGGCCAATCATCAACATGGCTTCCGTAAAAACCATAGCACAACATCAGCACTGAACGCCATCACGACGCAGATTAACTTCGGTTTGAACCAACACCAACCCCTGCGGGTTGGGGCTTAGAATATGCCCGCGGTAGGCATACCGGTCGTAAGAGGCGACCAATATGCACAAAGGTAATGATGTGCAACTCGATGGTTGATCTACGGATATGATGCCTCCCACCTCTCATTACCCATCTCCTCTTTCCTTTCGGAAGGAGGGATGCCATGACCTAGAAGGTTGCACTGGTCATACCAAATCGCTCCCACGACAGTCGGGCAGTACCGCAAGGGAGTACCGGAGCGTACCGGATTCATATCCGGCCAAGGACTGTTATTTCGGCAACACACCCCAAAACCTTCGTGGAGTGATTTTGTTGTTAAAACAACAACAACAACAACGGTTCTCGTGGCACTTGACCTGTCGAAAACCTTCGACACAGTCAACCACGCCACACTCCTTAAAGACCTGGAGGAGACGGTCGGCTGGCGTCAGTGCAGTTTCGAAACGAGATATGTAGACCTAGAAGAATTAGACAAGGGGCTCCGCAGGGTGGTGTCCTTTCACCCCTTCTGTTTAACTTCTACATCTCGAGCCTCCCTCCCCCACCAGAGGGGGTCTCCATCGTTTCGTACGCTGACGACTGCACTGTGATGGCCACGGGCAAAGGCCTTCCACGGACGAACTTTGTACCAGACTAAACGACTACCTGCGCGATCTTTCCCGCTTCTTCACAGAGCGGAACCTGACTCTGTCCCCGACTAAATCTACGGCGACGCTGTTCACCACGTGGAATGCACAGATGGGGCAGGAGTTGAATGTCCACATAGATGGTGTTCCACTACCTACTGTCAACTACCCCAAAATTCTAGGGGTTACATTCGACAATAGCCTCACCTTCGCTAATCATGCCACCGCAATAGCTTCAAAGGTACAAAGCCGCAACAAGATCCTCAAGTCACTGGCCGGCAGTACTTGGGTCAAAGATAAAGAAACGTTGCTGGTCACCTATAAGGCTATTGGCCGACCGGTTACTGATTATGCTGCGCCCATATGGTCGCCAGAACTGCGACGGGTTGTTTGCTTATGTCTCCTGAGTCTCATCTTCACCAGGAGGCTCAAATGCTCAACGTTCGCGAGCATGCGGAACTTTTAAGTAGGCAGTTCCTTCTGAACTGTCACCGACCCAGTCATCCAAATCGACAGCTATTGGATGAAACTGCGCCCCCTAGAGACATAAGGAAACATCTCCGGAAGCATTATGATGAGATCCGGCATCACATCTCGTTGCCGTTTGGTCTGCGGGACCATAGGCGGGCCCTAAAGGACCTCCACGCTGAGTCGGTGGACAGATCCCTCAGATCCCGGCCTGTGAACCCCGTTATTGGTGCCCAACCACCCGTTCTTGCTGAGGAAGAACGTGTCCTTCCGAGGGAGACTAGAGTCATGCTGGCTCAACTTCGGTCTGGATATTGCAATAGGCTGAACTCCTATTTGTCCAGACTGAACCCTACCATACCGAACACATGCCCTGCATGCGGTATGGCCCCCCACAACACGCAACATCTCTTTTCGTGTTCTTCGGAACATACTCTTCTAACTCCCTTATCACTTTGGTCCAACGCTGTTGAAACAGCGCGTTTCCTTGGACTTCCGTTAGAAGAGTCCGATGACAACTAGGAGTGTTCTGGCAACTTGGGCAGGGCGAAGCACTGCTAACAACAACAACAACAGTCCTTGCCCGGATATGAATTCGCTCCGGTACTCCCTTGCGGTACTGCCCGACTGTCGTGGGAGCGATTTGGTATGACCAGTGCAACCTTCTAGGTCATGTCATCCCTCCTTCCGAAAGGAAAGAGAAGATGGGTAATGAGAGGTGGGAGGCATCATATCCGTAGATCAACCATCGAGTTGCACATCATTACCTTTGTGCATATTGGTCGCCTCTTACGACCGGTATGCCTACCGCGGGCATATTCTAAGCCCCAACCCGCAGGGGTGGTATGCTGCAGTTAAACTGCAACGGCTTAACCGCGATCTCTTAACGAGATGGCACATCACTTCAGTATCAACCTTATATGGGTACCTGTACACAGGGATATTGAGGGCAGATTGCAGAACGGACGAGCTGGCCAGGAGAGGCACCACCGACCACATCCCTTCTGAAAATGACGTCGCGTCAGCGATAAGAAAAATCAAAACGCAGGAAGCATGTATTTGTAGGGTTTTAATCTTATAAATAAAAATGAATGTGTGTCTGTGTGTCCTTTATAGGCGTCCAAAGTACTCAACCGATTTTTATGAAATTTTCACAGTATATTCTTGGGATCATGGGTTAAAGCATAGGCTATATTTATTTTTGGAAAAGTGGGCGGTGCCACGCCCCCAGGCTATATAAAACTACAATTCTTCATAACTCTGAACATATTTGGTCCAAATTAATGATTTTTGGATATGTGTGTCCTTTGGTCAAGATTTATGTAATTTTGGAAAAGTGGGCGGTCCCACGCCCATATTTTTTGTGTTTGGTTTGTACTACAATAATGTCCAAAGTTTTTGGTGGATCTCTTTTAAACTTTCCAGATTGGTTCAGAAAATTGTTGTGTACGATTCAGGCTATATAAATTTTTGGAAAAGTAGGCGGTGCCACACCCCCAGGCTATATAAAATTTAAATTCTTCATAACTCTGAACATATTTGGTCTAAATTAATGGTTTTTGGATATGTGTGTCCGTTGGTCAAGATTTATGTAATTTTGGAAAAGTGGGCGCTGCCACGCCCATATTTTTTTGTTCAGTACGTTGTTTGTACTTCAATAATGTCCAAAGTTTATGGTTGATCTGTTTTAAACTTTTCCAATACGTTAAAATCTTCGTTGGGTACGACATACAAAGGCTGCATTTGTAAATTTTTTGGAAAAGTGGGCAGTTCAAAGACCACAAGCTAAGTAGTATTTCAGTTCGTTATATCCCTGAATGTATTTGCTTTAATGACATTTTAACGTTCTTAAATCTTAATCAAAGCACTTAATTTTTATTGTTTGTTATTGCCGTGTATACATATCCAGAGTATTATAGGATTTGCATAAAATCATAATAGTGGCGTTAAGTGGTAGGTATAGGATATAATTTAAAAAATAAATACTAACTATACATCTGCTCAGCAGCGCATAATGGTTTTTTTCATACCCATTGGGTTCAAAAGATCCGTTTTTTTGAGTTGGACATCCAAAAAATTTATTTGTTTATACCAAAGACGTTAAAACCGGAAACATTGTATATCCTAAAGCACTGCAATAAATGGAATGTTAAAAATTAATAGAGAAATATTTGAAAATGTATTTCTAGGGAAGTCACTGGTCAGGCAGAACAACGTCTGCCGGGTCTGCTAGTACCTGATGAAAGAGGATTAAGTTACAATGTGTATAAAGAAAATTCATATAATATTTTGAACCTTATTCGTGCTCTCTGTACCAACGTTTCCGAAAGAAAAGGCCAGAAAACGAACAAACGTCATTTTGAAACTAAAACAGAGTTGCATAGAAGGTAGTAACTACGTTTCGAAACAAATATATAGATATTTAAGTGTTGTGCTTAAGAAAATAATAACTAAAAATGAATATATTAGGTTTTATCGGCAATAGACTCGGTAGGTATACCTATGGCCACGTGCAAGCTCAGATTTGCTAATGAAAAATAGTCAGCCATCTCAACATGCGAGACTTCTAGGCTAACTTGGCTGTCATATAATAGAAGGCACACTAAGGCGCTTTTAACCCTAAACAATTCTGCAGTAGAACCCTTGATAAGGGATATAACACGACACTGTCTAATAGGCACTGATGGAGCCAGATGCGACGCCCTCGATTACTGTCGCAGTTGTAGATATATCAAGGAGGAGGATAGTGTCCAGCTGTGCCAGTGTCCAGCACTTGGCAGACGGTGGCTGTCCTGTCCAGTAGTGGAATTCACTAACTTATAGCGATTCAATTCGGTTCGATTTTTCGAGATTTTCAATAGCGATGCCTTATCGAATATGCGATTCACTATCTTATCTATAACGATGCGGGCAAAGGATTTCTCATCTCGCTATATAACGTACTCTATGTTCTTAAATTCCATTTTTTATTGATAATAATATGGATATAGTATTATTATTCCAATTTTTAATAAAGAACTGAAGATGACTTGTTGCAATTTCGCTAGTATATTATTAAGTTTCAGAAGTTTATGTACCGCTTTTTGTATTTCCAGTTTAGCTAAACTCGGTGTCTGCATCCATTCTTCACTCCATTTACAATCGTATTATTTTAATGTTGCTTTTAACTTATGCTATCTTTATGATCGCGGAAAACTATATGAATAGCATTGACGAAAATAGTCTTGCACTACTAAATATTCTGTGCAGTCGACAGGTTTTAATGTTGTCCATTTTAATGCACGGAGCCTTAACAATGAGAAAGTTGATGTGATTAGAAGTACTTTTGAGAAGTCGTCAGTGGACGTTATTTGTATATCAGAGACCTGGTTTAGGCATGATATTGAGGATGCACATTATGATATAGATGGGTATAATTTGTATCGGAATGATAGAACAGATAGAAAGGGTGGCGGGGTAGCTTTGTACTTTAAAAAGTATTTAAAGACTCGTGTAGTTTCCCGTTCATTCGAAGGTACAACGGAATACATGCTGGTTGAGGTGTATAGTCCCACATCTAAGGTTCTCTTGTCTTGTGTGTTATTTCATTGTGTCTGATCTGTCAACTGTCTTAAAATTTGACCAAATGTCGTTTATATCTGATCATGACTTAATCTTTTGTGCATTTGACATTACTTTTGACCTTGATAGTTCACGGCTACTTTTAGTTTTCCTGACTATAGCGCTATTGATTATGATAACTTGGCCTCTGATATTTCCTGTGTTAACTGGAATGATTGCTGGAGCTTGTCGTCTGTGAATGAAAAACTAAACTTTCTTAACAACATAATAATAACCCTTTTTAATACCCATGTTCCTATACGATCTGTTCGTAGAAAATCCACATCATGTCCATGGTTTAACAAAGCTGTTCGTGATGTGATCAAAAAACGCAATAAAGCCTATGCGGTTTGGAAAAGGAATCGGACAGATCAAAATTGGCGTGCATATAAAGGTATACGGAATGAAACTACTGCCATGATAAAACGTGTGAAGCGAGCATATTTTGGAAAAATGTTAAGTAGTGATCTTCCCAACAATGTATTGTGGCGTAATTTGAAGAATTTACGTGTGCATGTTAAGAATAACCCAGATTGCTCGCTTGATCCTGAAGAGCTTAATGATGTATTTGCTAGTCATACTACCGCTTTAGAAGCTCCTGTTTCTCACCCTGTACTTCCTTCTCCAACTGTTGGCTGTCAGCAATTTGAATTTTGTGCTGTATCGGAGCTTGATGTGGAAAGGTGTATTTATAAGGTACGTTCAAATGCGGTTGGTGCTGATGACATCCCGATAAAGTTTGTTAAAATAATTTTGCCACAAATATTGCCAACCCTAACTCACATCATCAATCACTGCATTACAACCTCGTGCTTCCCTGATGTGTGGAAAATTGCAACTGTTCTTCCTGTCGCCAAAAATAAGATTGCCAGTAGTCCAGGAGATTTTCGTCCTATAAGCATTCTTCCCGCTCTATCTAAAACTTTCGAAACCTTATTATCTGAACAGATTCATTCCTATGTTGAAAACTTCAAGCTACTGTCCCCTTTCCAGTCGGGCTTCAGAGCAAAACATAGCTGTTCCACCGCCATAATAAAAATTCTGGATGACATACGGACTCCCTATGACAGTAATAAAATCACATTATTGTGTCTGCTTGATTTCTCTAAAGCGTTTGACTCTGTTAACCATACATTACTATGTATGAAGTTAAAATCTTATTTTGGTTTCGGGGACTCTGCTTTAAAGCTTATGATGAGCTACTTGGGAGATAGAGTACAACGGGTGAAGGTGGGAACTAAGTTCTCTGGTTTTAAGTCAGTTTTAACTGGTGTACCCCAAGGTTCTATACTTGGACCGTTATTATTTAGCCTATTTATTATGGCGGCCACCGTGGTGTGGAGGTAGTGTTGTCGGCCTACCACACCGAAGGTCCGGGTTCAAGCCCTGGTACAGGTTACATCAAAAAGTGGTTTGAAAAAGTTTTTCAAAACGGGGTCGCCCCTCGGCAGTGGTTTGGCAAACTCTCCGAGTGTATTTCTGCCATGAAAGGCTTCTCAGCAAAAATTCATCTGCTTTGTAGATGCCGTTCGGAGTCGGCGAAAAACCGTAGGTCCCGCCAATTTGTAGGAAAAACATTTCCAAAGCGGCACACCACAAATTGGAAGAGAAGCTTGGCGCAAAAATCTCCTAGGAGGTTGATGATATAACTGTTGTATATCGCGCCATATATATATATATATATTAATGATATATTTAGTACCTGTCGGTATACGCAAATGCATGCTTATGCGGATGATATACAAATGTATATGTCAGGGTCACCTGAACAAACTTCTGATCTCTGCGCCAAATTTAATAGTCATCCTGGGCACTGAACAATTGCATTCTACTTAATAGCGAAAAATCATTTGTGTTGCCCATATCGAAGAGACAGACTAACCTTCGGGACCTTCCGAACCTATATATCAGTAATAAAAGCCTAAAATATGTGACTAAAGTTACAAATCTTGGGTTTGTCATTAATTCTAGTCTTTCATGTGAGGATCATACGAACGCGGTCGTGAGTAAAGTTTACTATATTTTACGAAATCTAAGAATGTCTGCGGCCTTCACTCCGCTTGGAATCAGAAGACGGCTGCAATGCAATTAATATTACCCATAATTTGTTATCCGGAATGTATATACAGCAAACTAGATTCCAAATCTGCACATAAGATTGATGTTGTATTCAATCATGTCACGCGGTATGTTTTCGGTTTGGCAAAATTTGACCACATATCGGCGTGGAGAACGCGTCTTCTGGGTTGCGAAATATCAGAATATCTAAAAGCGCGGAATTGTATATTTCTGTATCGAATTATTGTTGATAAGATGCCCAATTATCTCTATAGCAAGTTAACATTCTCCAGATCTGCTCGTGTAAGTGATATAATTGTGCCCAGCCACAATTATCTAAATTCGGCAAGGCTTTTCTTCGTCAATGCTATCCGTATATGGAACTCTATACCTAACCACATCCGTAAAAGCCTAAGTAAAAGCAACTTTAAAAATGTTTTATATTCGTTTTTTAAGTAATTCGTTCTTGAAGTAATTAATATAAGTAACTAATATAAACACAAAACTGAGTTTGGCTACTTTGGTTATGTACTCCCTATGAGCTAGTCAGCCATGTTATTCTAATTCTACAGCCATGTTATGTTATTTTATTTTTTTTGTTTGTTATTTTAATTTTACACATTATTTATTTATTGTGAAATTTTTAATTAAACCAATCATTTTACACTATTTGTTACAATTCCTGTTGTACTATAAAAGATCATACTGGATCTTACTGTACTAATATGTTGTCAATAAATACAATACACTATTATGGGCATTTTATTTAACGACATAGAAAACAACTGCAATTTGTGTGTCGTTTAGTTTGCGAAACAGCTGATTGCGAAAAAGCGAAAATCGAGAAAATATAGTTAGTGAATACCAAATATCGTGATAAATATCGGTATGACAAAATGTCGATTGCGAATGTCGTAATCGAAGTTAGTGAATTCCACTACAGGGGAACCGTTTCTATCATACCTCTCTGAAATCTCTAGATGTGAAGTCGTTAATTCCACGAAGTAGTTCGATCCGCCGTTTTAGACATACTAGAAGGTATTATCTTGTTTGAATCATCGACGAACTCTCTCGGAAGTTGCCTGAGAACAGCTGATTGGATGCCCAGTTGCGAACGTTGAACATACCCTGGGCGTGGATTGTCTTCACTTGCCTAGCGAGTTTCAATGCTTCTTCTTCGGTGTCAAGGCTGTCAATAAAGTCGTCGACATAATGATACCTTTGTATTGCTTCTACTGCTCGCGGAATCGTTTGCTTGTATTGCTCTGCATTAATGTCTCGAACAAATTGTGCGATGCCGCGGGGTGCAATAGCGCCTTGTGAAATAAGCCCTTTAAGGCCTTATTACACTATTGAAAGTGAAATAAGGCCTTTATTTCAAAAAAGGCTTTATTACACTTCGAAAGAGAAATAAAGTCTTAAAGGCCTTATTGCTCTTTCATTTTTTTAATGAAAAAATAATATTCTAATTCTTTTTGTATTTTATTGAATAGTTACACACAAATTTCACGTTAATCAAAGTGGGAAACGTGCACGTGGAAGGACATCACCGTGGCGGTAGCCACGGCTATGGCACACACCCGGAGTTGGAATGGCGTAGCCCAGGTTTATTTTTTGAAGCGCGGCCGAAGGCCGCCTACGCGGAAAGGTATTCTGCACTTAAAAATCGTGGATCGGGCCTCCGTAACAATAATCCGAAGGGGAAAAAGCAATATTTTGTTTCTGTGAAAAGTTATTAGTGAAAACCCGAAAATTGACCCGGGTCAGATCCCCAATTCGGGGCCGCATCCACGTTTTTTATGTGCAGAACACCTTTCCGCGTAGGCGGCCTTCGGCCGCGCTTTAAAAAATAACCCTGGGCTATAGCCGTGGCTACCACCACGGTGATGTCCTTCCGCGTGCCACGTTTCCCACTCTTTTCTCACAGGGTAATTTGTGATTACAACAACCACATGAAAAAGACAGAAAAATTGTGAACTTTAACTGCAAATATCTTGCAAAATTCTAAAAATATCGGATTTCCCCCTCCATATTATTGTTACGGATGTGAAGACGCGTCTATTGATACCTCTACCTAGTTTTTTGGACGTGAATTAACAATTGACGTTGGATGGACGCAGATGGGAGCGGGGAAGGACGCACAGCCGGAAATCAAATCTTCGTGATAACCCCAATCATATCAGTAGTTGGTTGTCACTTATGTTTAATAAAAAAAAAAATAAGGCTTTATTGCACAATTGGTAAATTTTTATAAAGGCTTTATTTCTCTATCGAAGTGTAATAAAGCCTTTTTTGAAATAAAGGCCTTATTTCACTTTCAATAGTGTAATAAGGCCTTAAAGGGCTTATTTCACAAGGCGTTATTGCACCCCGCCGTGCGATGCACGGCGCGCAACTAATGCCAAAAGTATTATTATTATTATTATTATATAAAGCTATAGCTTAGAATTAAAATTGCAAGCTAAGCGTACAATGAGCTATGGCAACTTTGGCCTTCAGCTAATAAAGTTATTACATTTTGTTTGATTAAACTGCGTTGCTTTTAAGTATCTTTTATGGTTTATTGCTATTGTTTATATGTATTGTTTTTTTTAAATTTTTTTTTTTTTTACAGTAATTATTTGGGGAGGTGCTGTTGAGTAGGTGTTGGTGTGTAATTCGTGTTTGCCCGAGGCGTAATCTTAAGTATTTGGTGATATCTAGTCTAGTTAAGGTTTGGTGTGTATTGATGTTTGGAAGTTGTGATATGTTGGTTTTACTAGTGTTGTTTGTTTTGTACCATTCTGATATACGGTTCCAGGTTTGTTGTATGGTCGTTTGGCTTAATTAATTAATGCCAAAAGGAATCGCTTGCATAACGTAGATATTTGGGTTCTGTAACTCCTCGCAGTTCTCGTGCCATAGAAACCGCTGAGCGTGCATGCCCGTTTCTCTTACGCGGGTCTTGTGGAACATTTCGGCGATGTCTCCACAAATAGCGAACTGCCCTGTTCTAAGAGCCAGTAATACGAAGACTAACGAATTAAGTAGGTCTGCTCCGGACAAGAGGAAGTCGTTAAGAGCGGCTCCATTAGCTTTAGCTGCGGCGTCCCACACAAGGCGCACCTTTCCGTGCTTGTTGGGGTTGAGTGCGATAAATATCAGTAGGTACCACTCGTGATCGTATGAGCTATTTACTTCGGCTGCCGTTAACTTTCTCGCATAACCTAACAATAATCTGGAGGGGGAAATCCGATATTTTTAGAAGTTTGCTAGATATTTGCAATTAAAGTGCACAATTTTTTTGTCATTTTCCTGTGGTTGTTTTAATATGCCAACATTAGGCTGAGCCAAAAAAGTGAAAAAGTGTGCTTACCGTGGCACGTTGCCACGGTTAAGGCAACCACCCGGAGTTGGCATGGCGTAGCCAAGGGTTTTTTTACTAAGCGCGGCCGAAGGCCGCCAATGCAGAAAAGTGTTCTGCACATAAATACCATGGATCACGCCTCTAATTGGGGATCTGACGTGGGTTAATTTTCGGTTTTTCAATAATAACTTTTCACTGAAACAAAATATTGCTTTTCCCCCTTCGCATTATTGTTACGGAGGCCAAGATACTGTTATGGAAAACGCGTCAAAATGGAGCAGTAAGGAAGGCGGTCGGCATGATATTGAGGTCGCACTGTGGCTAGTCATTGTCGGCTGGGGTGGGCTCTAGCCAACCTTACCGTCCTTCGCCATAAGCAGAGAAAATTCGAATCATGCCTTTGAACGCGGGGAAAACGCAAAAACCGCGTCAAAACAACTTTTAAAACAACATCCGGTTGAACCCGGATGCCACGGACAGACCCAAATTCAAACAAAACTATTAAAACGAAAAAATTCAAAAAGAAAATGGGCAGCTAAACTCAACTCAAAATTCAAAAAAAAAATAACCGAAAACTAATTAGCAAAATTAACTGAAATAAAAACGGACAGATTTAGATCACCAAAAAAAAAAGCTGAAAATTTAAACCGAACCGGACATGACCGGTTACCACAGCTGAAAATAGAAATAAATAAACAATAAATCAAAAATAAGGCCGAACATAAAAGGGGGCGCCGCGGGTGTAGTCGCGACGCCCGGTGCTTGGCCCTCCCTCATCCATGGCCATCGACGCACCTCGGTTTCGATGGCCCCTTACCTAAAAATCCTATGCCCTCTAAATAATGGTACAAATCAGCATTCCCATTTCAATTAACAATTTTTATTTCGTTGTTTATAAGAGTAATTTGTTTATTTATTTAGTTATGCATTTGAATTATTTGATTACAACGTTTGTTTAAAACGTTTGTAATTATTTATTTTTATTTTATGTATTTAATGCAATTCATCTTATTTTATGCAATTTATTTTATTTTTGTTATTTATATATAGTTGATATATTTTGATTTTTTTTTGTATAGTTATAAGTTAAATTTTCCCTTTTCTCCTTGGCTAACCAAACTCTAATTTTAGTTAATTTTATTTTCTTACAGCTGATATTTTCTTTATATAATTACATAGTTAGGATTATTATAATTTTTTTTTTCCTTTTTTTTCTCTTTTTTAATTCTATTCTATTCCAATTGTTTTGTCTTCTTATGTCCTACCTATCAATCTTAATTTACTTTATTTATTTGGGGTTTTCCCAGTTAGAAAATCTCTAGTTCCTTCTTTTCTTATTTTAATATCATTTTAAATTATGTTCTTATTTTTATTTATTTTTTTATTTTTTCCTATTTTAAAAGGTATACGCGCAAAAAAAAAACTATACTATATTGGCTAGGTCTCACCCGGTTGTTGCAGTAGGCCGTTGGTGGGGCGTTCACTTGGGCGCTACTGTTGTTGTTGTTGGTGCCGGTTGGACGGCGGGCCTATATGAGGTTGGCCCCCGTTATCGTCACTTCTGGTGGTTGTTGTTGTTGCCGGTTGGACGGCGGGCCTATAAGTGGGCGGCCCCCGTTGTTGTTGTTACAGGTTGTTGTTGTTGCCGGTGTTGTTGTTTTCGTTACAGGTGTTTGTTTTGTTGCCGGTGTTACGACCGGTTGCTGTTAGTTGGTATTTGTGTTATCAATGCTGGTTGTTGCCGGTGTTGTTACCGGTTGATGGTTTTGTGGTTGTTGTCGTTGCCGGTGTATATATGCAGCGGGCCTATATTAGGGCGGCCCCGTTGTTAATGCTGGTGGTTACGGCTGGTTGTTGTTGCCGGTGGCGCGCGCGATGGTGGCTCGTTGCGATGGTAGCGCGCGCGATGATGGTATTGTAATGGTGGCGCGCGATAGTGGCGAACTGTTGTAGTGGCGCGCGATGGTGGTAGCGCGCACAATGATGGTTTCGCAATGGTGGCGCGTTGCGATGGTAGCGCGCGCTATGGTGGTGTTGATGGTGCGCTGTTGTGAGCGTTGCGCGGTCTGGTGGCACGCTACGTTTAGACACTGGTTTAGTATTTTTTTGTTGCTTGTTGCTTCGCCAAATATGCAAGTATGCGTGGGTGTGCGTAGAGTGAATTTAAGAGTGAAACTAATGCTTCCCAATCAGCATTCCACACTTATTTTATTTTGATGGATACTTCTCTTCACTCCCTTCTTTCGCGTAAAGTTTTAAAGTTTGATTTTATAGTTGTAGGGCTTATGTTGTTTCGTAATTACATAATTCTTTTCTTAATGAGTTTTGTACTTTGAAACTTTATTTTCAGTTGTTTTTGTTTGCTGGTTGTGTCGCTCTTGTTTTTCTAGCGCTTTTGATTTAGAAATATATAATTTAATCGTGCGCGATTTTGTTGCCATTTGTAGTTTGAACGGGGTTTTAGTTACAAAAGCTTTGGTGATAATTGCAATTAACGAAACACCATCTAATGCGAATTCAATTTGCAATGCCTTTTAGTTAAGTTTTTTTGGCTACTTTAAAACTTCCACTTATATTGCGACCAGGGAATGGTACGCCCCCCCTACGCCCAACTGCAGATTTTAAATTACATACAGTATTGGACGATACTATAGCACCCCCTATATAACATCGAGCTATAACAACAACGTCTTTCATATGCGATTTCGATTTATTTTATTTTCAAACATCGTTTATGTTGTAATGAATACCACTAAAGCCATTCTTGATCATTTTGTACAAAATTCAGAATAACTCTGCAAATTTTGACCTAATTTTTCAACTTTTTTCCTCGGCACTTTAGAAAAATTCTGAGTACGCAGTTTTGTAGCCCATTCAATTTGACTCTGACAAAGTGCAAGTATTAAGTAGCTCCGAAAGCGCCTTGATTTTTAATAATTTTTTATGTGTATTTTTTCTCCATACAACGAAATCACAACATTATTTTTTATATGGAGAAAATACATAACTTAGTTCGGAAAAAAATTTATTAAAAATCAAGGCGCTGTCGGAGCTACTTAATACTTGCACTTTGTCAGAGTCAAATTGAATGGGCTACAAAACTGCGTACTCAGAATTTTTCTAAAGTGCCGAGGAAAAAAGTTGAAAAATTAGGTCAAAATTTGCTAAATTATTTTGAATTTGGTGCAAAGCTTTTAGTAAAACCTTGAACGAAGTTTGCTACAACATAAGTCAAACTTTTATACGAAATTATCTGAAACTTTATTTGTAGGACGTCTTTGTTTTAGTTCGATGACAAAAAGGGGGTGCGATTGTATTGTCCAATACTGTATGTTCATATGTAGTCGTCTACGCGCATTACTTTGCAATCACAAACTTTTTATGCATGTATAATTGAATAGTAAGTCCAGTCGAAGCCGGTATTTAAATTGTTATATAAATATTTTCCATTTACATTCTACATGTATTATATTACTAGTAATTTTATTGAAACTATGTTCGCTTAAAAATGGATTATCACACGAATATATGTACGAACAAGTTTTTTTCTTTTCAAGACGGGTCGTCTGCTTGACGCTGCCCGTACACACCAATTCGAAAAGCCTTTAAACAACTTTAAAATTAATTTGCGTGTTCTTAAATTAAGTTGCACTCATACCACATTATGTTTACAATTGCTTACAGAACAATTGGCAATTATTTGATATATTTTGTATTTTTTAAAAATTTTCACCACTAATTACGTACCCGCGACACAGCACCACGACCGTTTGCACCGAGAAACTTCCACCTTTTGAATGGTCGAATGCCAACGCCGTCGCGGTAAAAAAATTTGTCGGTCAACTGCGACTGCGCGATGGAATTATTCCGTTACCGGGTCTGACATGGCGTGATCGTTGCCAGGTGGGACACTACGATTGGTGGTTGCCATCAGGGTTCGGAATTTTGTTTGTATTTTACGGACCCTATTGTACTACTAAATTTGGTAAGAGTACAGTACTCATTCCGAAACAAAAAAACCAGGCCTTATGCTATTGAAATTAAAGTAGAAGATATGATTTTACAACTGTTTAGTAGATTTTATGATAGTTAATCTGTAGACATTACTTGAAACTGGAAGAACTTTAATTTCGCTTTTATTTTAATGATTAAAGAAAAAGGAATTTAGTACTTTTAGTCTCCCTACTATTTTACTCTTTAGTTAGTTTTAGTAAAGGTGAATTTTCACGATGGAAAAAAAGGAGAAATTAGAGAATATTAACAATGGTTAATTATTTTACGGGAAAGTTTGAAGTCAGACAAAAATTTACTTAATCAAAGGAAAAATCGAACTATGGTGCTATTAAATGGGAGCATAAAGCGTAGTAGATTTGTGTAAAGTGCATTTAGTATTGAAATTACTACAATTAAAATAACTAAGTCTGAACCCTAAAGGCACGCTTTCGTTGGCGCGCGAAAAAAAGGAAGGTTCTAGAACTTGTGTTTGGCTTGTTTGTTTGTTTTAACACTACGTTGCCCTGCCTAGGTAGTCGGTATCAACCTTACCCAATATTGTCATCGAACTCTTCTAACGGAAGTCCTAGAAACCTAGCGGCTTCAACAGGGGAGGACCAGAGGGATATGGGTGTTAGAAGAGTAGGCTCGGATGAGCAGACAAAAAGATGGTTAGTAGTATGGGGGGACAAGCCGCATGCCGGACAAACATTAGGCAAGTCGGGGTTCAGTCTGGATAGGTAAGAGTTTAACCTATTACAATATCCAGACCGGAGCTGGGCCAGCATCACCCTAGTCTCCCTAGGCAGCTCGCGCTCCTCTTCGCCAACGGGTGGTGTTGTTGCCTGAAGAACGGCGTTCACCGGGAGAGAGCCAACATAGGAATTTACCGATTTCGTGTGGATGAGGGCCTGCCGGTGCACCTTAGGATCAAACGGCGTGGAAATCAGGTGCCGGATCTCATCGTAGTGTTTGCGTAGATGGCTCCTTATGCTTCTGGGGGGCGGATCCTCGTTGATCAGGCGTCCGTTCGGATGCTGCGGTTTGCAACAGTTGAACAGGAATTGCCTGGTCAACATCTCTCTATGCTCTTTAACGGCGAGCATTTTCACTTCATTATGTAAGTGATGCTCAGGAGACATAAGAAGACACCCAGTGGCGGTACGAAGGGCGGTGTTTTGGCAGACCTGTAGCCTCGTCCAGTGTGTGTCAGCTAGCCCCGGCGACCATATAGGCGTCGCGTAGCTCAGTACCGGCTGGCCAATTGCTTTATATGTAGCTAGTAACGTTTCTTTGTCTTTACCCCAAGTGCTGCCAGCTAGGGACTTGAGGATTTTGTTACGGCTTTGGACTTTATTGGCAATTGCGGTTACATGAGCGCCGTATTTGAACATGTTATCAAACGTCACCCCTAAGATTTTGGGGTGTGATACAGTTGGTAGCTTGACACTATCAGCGTAGACGTCTAATTCCATGTTCACTTGCGTTGTCCACGTCGTAAATAGGGTGGCAGAGGACTTATTCGGTGACAATGCCAGGTTTCTCCCGGCGAAGAATTCGGACACGGCTGGGAGGTAAGAGTTAATTCGAGAGCAGAGTTCTTCAACGGAGGAGCCTGTTGCCAGAATCGTACAATCGTCGGCGTAAGAGACGATCGAGACACCCTCTGGTGGGGGGGGAAGTTTCGATATATAATAGTTAAACAGAAACGGGGATAGGACACCACCCTGTGGCACCCCTTGTTTAACTATTCTGGGTTTTTATCTTGCGCCTCTGAACTCAACCGACGATTGACGACCACTCAGGTAGTTGGCAGTCCAACGTTTAAGACAGGGAGGAAGGGACGAGTCTTCAAGGTCTTTCATTAGTTGCGCATGGTTGACCGTGTCAAAAGCTTTGGCCAGGTCAAGCGCAACTAGCACTGTCCTGTGGTTTGGACGCTTTTGGTTTAATCCGTCCCCTATCTGAGTGGTTATGGCGTTCAGCGCGGTGGTGGTGCTGTGATTTTTGCGAAATCCATGCTGATGTTCGGCGAGCCGCAGGTTTGAGGTGAAGTACGGCAACAAGATAGATTCCAACACCTTCACTACTGGCGAGAGGAGAGATATCGGGCGATATGACTTCCCTACGGCAGCTGGCTTGCCAGGCTTTAGTAGTGGGACCACCTTTGCTTGTCTCCATCTTTCAGGAATAACAAAGGTGGAAAGGGAAAGGTTGAAAATGTGTGTAAGGTATCTTATGCCTTCGACGCCGAGGTGTTTCAGCATCAGCATGGAAATGCCATCGGGGCCAATATATTTGGTGTTCTTAGATCTCCGAATAGCCTCATGAACTTCTGTTGTGGAGATGGCAATGGGCGTTCAACGGAGGATGCATTACAAATTGTCGGCAGAAAGCGCTCGCGCATCTTTTTGGCTTCGACTGAACCTTATCACCGAAGGCGATGGATATTTTGTCGTTAGGTTTAGTCGGCTTGGACCAATTTGCCAACTCCAGCCGAGAGGTTGCAAGACCTTAGGTGCTCCTCCCACTTAGCGCGTTTGTGTTGATCTACTAAGCGTCTGATTTCCGCATTAAGATCCCTTATTTGAGGATCCGTAGGGTCAAGGCGTCTAATATGGTCACGTTCATTTGCCAGGGCCGCTGCCTCTGCGGGGAAGAATGGACGCACTTCCTTTATTCTACCTGACGGAATGTGTTGATGGGAGGCTGAAATTAGTGCCATACGAAACGCCTTTTCCCCTTCTCGTACGTCAGACGGGGTAGGAAGAGCAGCGAAGGCGCTCTCTGTGGTGTTGAGAAAACCCTCCCAGTCGGCTTTATTGAAGTTAGTGTAAGTGCGTTTCTCAGCGGTGACAAAGTCGGTGGGGTGATCGATAGAGAGCACTATAGGTAGGTGGTCTGAAGCAAGCGTCAGCATCGGTCGCCATTCAACGCAGTTTATTAGGCCAGCGCTGACTATGGTGATGTCTGGCGAGCTAGAGCAGTTTACCGCCACTCTAGTGGGGGCATCCCCATTTACCGTGCAGAACGTCGAATCATCTATTTGGTCACCAGCTCCTGTGCCCTACCATCGGCCTGCAGGCTGGAGTGCCACAGGTCGTGGTGTGCGTTGAAGTCACCAAGGATGACGCGGTTCTCGCCCCTGAGTAACGCACGAATGTCAGGGTGGTAATCCCTGGGACAACAGGTGACAGGAGGTACGTAAATGTTTATGATTTCAAGGTCGACATCGCCTGACCGGACAACCATACCTTGACGTTCTAAGGTGGTGTCCCTCGGGTCGATGTCAGGCTCAAATAGACGATACTGCACAGATTGATGCGTGATGAATGCCAGACCACCCCCAAGCCCTCTCGCACGGTCACAACGGTGTACATTGTACCCGTTGCAGGTCTGAAGAGACGACCTTCCACCTAACTTTGTCTCCTGAATCGCCGCGATCTTGATGTTCAGTCGCTTCATTAAATTTGTCACTTCAACAATTTTGCCGGTTAGGCCGTTGCAATTGAATTGCAGGATACCGAAATGTGCAGGGGGAGCAGAGTTGATGCTGCGTTGAAGGTTGCGTAGCTCGACAGCATGGCACAACGTACGTATCAGTCCATAGGTTCCTGTTCGCGAGTCCAGAGCATATGAGCAGGTGACACAGGCCAAGGCAGTTATTGCACTTGACTGATGCCAACGGCGTATATAATCTTAACCGACAAACAGTGCACGTAGTATAAGGGACCAGGAGCTGATGGTTGTGGTTTATACTCGTGCTAATGCTGGAAGAATTGGGGCTGACCGAGGGGGTGGGAGAGAGCGGACGCTCAGCATTGCTCAAATCCACTTGGGAAGTGCTACGTAGGGAGTAGCTGTGAGCTGCTGTGTGAGATGTTGACGCCTGTGGGCGTGAGCGGCCGCTCGGAAGGTCTACTTGCTGATGTGCATTGTTAGTGCTAGTCGTGGAGACTGATGTGACAGAGTCAGACATGTGTGGCGGAGCGATACTTGATCGACGACGGCCACTGGACGTCATAGGACGTGAACAGCAAGGGGCCACAAAAGTTTTATAAAAACTAGCGGGTCTATGAGTGGAGGGATTTAGTCCGGAGCAACTAGTTAGATGCAACCATCTGCTACAATTAGAGCATTGTACAGAATGTGAACGTTTCACATAAATTTTCTTGCAGCATATACAGCAGATCCATTCTCTAGGTCCGGGGTTGGATTCAATACCAGCCCGGAGCAGGAGAGTCTTGAGCAGTCCCGCTGCAAGGAGCTGCTCGGAGGATGACATTGTTGGGGGGGGGGGGGGATAACTGACGGTTTAGGCAGGGGGGTAGTGAAATAACAGCCCTTGGTCGGGGAAACTCCGAGTCATTCCGGTACGTAGAACCGGCTTGTGTTTGGTGTGTGCCCGTGGTGGTCCGCGGAACCCATTGTTACTGGGTTTTAGGATAGGAGACACATGAAACTCCTTATCCGACCCTGCCATGGATAATACTATAATACACGAATATTGCCGCCGTTAAAATGGTTAAACTCCCACCTTACAAATGCTTTTTACCAATTACTAATACTTATTGCCCCTTTGGTTGCACCTTGTTTTGGCGATATGATGAGTTATTCATCGGGTCAAGATCAGGAATCAGGACGGGATTCCATGTGTCTCCCACCCTACTAATTGATGAATTAATATAAGTTACCCAATGATATACGTTAATTTCCCCTACAAAAATCAAATGCTATTTACTTAATGTCAAATGCCCATTTAATTCACTGCCATTTTTCGGGCAATCTGGTTTACCCTACTATTTATTTCTGGCCACACCGAGAACACACCAAGCACTTGTTTGTCTGGAAATTAAAAGTTCCGTTATTAGTGCTTTTTCCATTTTATGGAACCATTTGGTGCTGCCACCTCGGCAAAAATCACGCCACTTCCCAGAATCTATCGATTTATGTCAGACCGCAGGGTGAACCTAAACTGTCACCTATCCTGAGCACCACCTTCACAATGAAGCGAAAATGCTCGCCGTTAAAGAGCATAGCGAAATGCTGACCAGGCAATTCCTATTGCAATTCCTGTTGCAAACCGCAGCACCCGAACGGACGCCTGGTCAACGAAAATCCGCCCCCCAGGAGGATAAGAAGCCACCTACGCAAACACTTCGATGAGATCCGGCACCTGATTTCCACGCCGTTTGATCCTAAGGTCCACCGGCAGGCCCTCATCCACACGAATTCGGTAAATTCCTATGTTGGCTCTCTCCCGGTGAACGCCGTTCTTCAGGCAACAACACCACCCGTTGGCGAAGAGGAGCGCGAGCTGCCTAGGGAGACTAGGGTGATGCTGGCCGAACTCCGGTCTGGATATTGTAATAGGTTTAACTCTTACCTATCCAGACTGAACCCCGACTTGCCTAATGTTTGTCCGGCATGCGGCTTGTCCCCCCATACTACTAACCATCTTTTTGTCTGCTCATCCGAGCCTACTCTTCTAACCCATATCCCTCTGGTCCTCCCCTGTTGAAGCCGCTAGGTTTCTAGGACTTCCGTTAGAAGAGTTCGATGACAATATTGGGTGTATACTGACTACCTAGGCAGGGCTACGTGGCGTTACAACAACAACAACCGCAGTGAGTCATACCAATCAAACTCAATAAAAGAAAATGACTATAAGTTGGAAGTAGACCATAACAGACCTGCTTCGCTTCGAAGACCGGTCAATGAAGCGAACAGGAAAAAGGGATACTTGCAAGAAAGCCATTTCGGAATAATAAGAAACGTGGGGCACGACTCACCCCTGCATAAGAGTCTCTAGTTCTACCACAAGCTAGCCGGGCACAGAAGATCCGCCAGTAGGAAAAAAAAAATTGAAGTATTTTGTTTCATAGTTCAAAACGCAGTGCGGTTATCAGGATTGCCAGGTTGTCCTCTGCTCCCTGTGAAAGCACATGTGGACTCCCTTCTGGGTCAATGCTCGGGGAGAATACTGGGCGAGTTGTCCCCGACTGCCAAAACGCCCAGATGGAAATGCAAGGTAGAAAAAATGTCAAAATTTTGGTTATTGTGGACGAATATCCGAAGCATGGAAACGCCCTATCAATTTTCCCGTCAGATCTTCCAAGTCATACAACGCATTGCCTATTTTTCGACGGACTCGACACTTAAGGTATTTCGGCAGGAGTTTTGCGTTTATGCCTTGTTACTCAAAGCAAAATTTTTCCTAAAAACCCCTTACCTTCCCTATAGTTCACCAGTCTAGAGCGTTTGTTATACTATACTCTTACTGCCCTATCTTTTGCCGTGTCTAAATTTCTACGAATTTGCCATATATGTATATAATACTTCTATATTGCTAGTAAAGAACTGTTAAGCGTGTCAAACATTACAGTACAGACATACAATGAGAGAAGAAGACAAAATCTCGTTGGCGTCGTCAATTTTTTTTGAATAAAAGGGGTCGATGATATATGTGGGTATTTCAAATATTGAATTTATTTGATTTTTCTTATTATTACTTGCACTAATGTCATGTACAAAAGTCAGCTTCACTCTTACAATTTTTCAAAATTTAAATAATGCATTTTCTAACAACATTATGGACGATCACGTAGCCATAGAAACCCTATAAGCTCAAATAATAAAAACATTACTCTTTATATTCAATATATTGGCCTTTTCATATTTAATTTACTCAACTATGGTTTTATACGCTACTATAAAGTACAATTTGTGTAAAGAAGTCAGTGACCCTTGTCTACCCCTTCCATAAGTTTTTTTCGCCGCGCTGCTTCAATGCAGTAACACTAATAACACTCGCGCCTGCGTATAACTTGCATTATAAGTGTCTCGTGTAATAATGATTGCCACGCTTTCAGCATATTGGGAAGATACGATACTAGCAATATAGAAGTATTATATATATGGAATTTGCTCGCGAATATTTGACAATTTATCAGCCCTAGCTACTATTGGGATTTCATCTTGCGCCAGAGCGCCGAGTTTATCTAATATGTTGTATGCCGATGCATGCTGAATCATGTTCTGACCGTATAATGCAAAGTATGGAGAGCACTGAATTGAGGTATGAAAGTCACTTCCTTAAACCAGGGCTGAAAAATAACGTTATATTTATTAATAAACGAAAAAAACTTTTGATTTCGTTTTGTTTTTCAATAATAATAACGTTAAAAGCTCAACAAAAAATATATCGTTGCGTTGAAAATCAAAAAATAATTATCAAAATAAATTTCGTTTCGGTTTTTATCAAAACAATTCACAAAAAATATTTGAATATTTCAAAATAATATTGCTTAAGATGGGTCGCAAAAGAAAGGGGAAATCAGTGCGGTCGTGCTTTAATTTTGTAATTGCAAAAGACCACTTAGGAAGCAAAAAAAACCATTGTTTGCTAAAGCACGAAAACCAATTTCTTGCGCTCTCAGAACAGAATCCACCAAAAGCCGAAGAGGTGGTTGAAAAAAAAAAAAAATTTAAGACATGACTTTTCGATCGAGCCTAATGTAGATGCGCCCATTTGGTACTTAGTAACTATGTTTTTTTGTTGTGTTCCTTGAATTATTAATTTTTGTCCTTTACAAATAAATTCAAATAACGTGGATTTTCGACCCAGCCTAATTTGCAAAATGAATAAACGTTAACGAAAAAATTTTTTATGTTATTTTTTGATTTGATATTCAACGAAATATATTTTTGATACTTTTTTTTTGATATTTAACAAAACGAAATTTTTCTGTTTATATCGTTGTGCAGCCCTGGTTCTCACAGAGGATGAAAGGCCTCTGGGGCGGATAAAAATAGAAAACAGTTATATAGTAGGCTTGTTGGACTCGGGTGCTAATGTCTCTATCCTCGGGAAGGACTGTGAAGAGTTTTTGGATTCGATTGGGTTTAAGTACCACCCACTTCAGGCTTTCGTATACACGGCGGTGGCGCCAAGCAGAAAATACTAGGTTCTGTTTCCTTACCTGTGACTTTCAAAAATATTACCAAAACCATACGCTTTCACCTTGTTCCTTCGCTTCTTCAAGAGGCGTATTTCGGAGTTGATTTTTGGAGAGCTTTCGCGTTAGCGCCTGATATATTTCCTAGTGTAGCATGTCTAGAGATTAGCGAAGAGAAGGAACAGGAACATAATTCATGATTTAACAACAAAGCAGAAGGTCGAGCTGCAGAACGTAGTAGAGACGTTTCCGTCATTTGAGAAGTTAGGTCTGGGTCAAACAAAGCTAGTCGAACATCATATTGACACGGGCGACGCGGTTCCAATAAAGAGCAAGCATTTCCCTCTTTCGCCACCGAGGCAAGCCGAAGCTTTTAGTGAGATAGATAGGCTGCTCGAAAGGGGAGCTATCGAGGAATCGAACTCGCCGTGGTGGAGTCCTGTGGTGTTGGTCCGGAAACCAGGGAAGGTCCGGCTTTGTGTTGATTCCAGAAAAGTCTGATGGACAATGCCATTCCTTCGCGTTTACGGGAGAATGTCTTTGTCTACTTGGATGACCTGATGGTATGCAGCACAAACTTTGAGGATCACCTGAGTTTGTTGGCAGAAGTAGCAAAGTGTTTGAGGGACGCGGGCCTCACCTTTAACGTGAAGAAGAGCAAATTTTGTCAGAAGGAAATTCGATATTTAGGGTACTTGATAGGTAGGGGATGCTTAAAGGTAGACCCAGGGAAGATAGAAGCAGTTAAAAGTTTTCCAATCCCGAAGTATCCGCGGCAGGTGCGTAGGTTTGTAGATATGGCGAATTGGTATAGGGCGTTTATTACAAATTTCGCTGATTTAAATAGCAGGCCCTTTGACCGATTGCCTTCGGAAAAAGCTAGGTCCATTCAAACTTACCCCTGAGGCAATAGAGGCTTTCGAAAAGCTGAAGGTAGCCTTGAGCACCGCTCCTGTCCTGGCCCAACCCGATTTCTCGAATTTGTTATTCAGTGCGAAGCGTCCAAAATAGGTGTGGGTGGTGAGCTGTTCCAGATCGACGACGAGGGCGCTGAGCATCCAATAGCGTTCGTTTCAAAAAAGCTTAACAATGCTCAGCGCAATTATACCGTGACCGAGCTGGAATGCCTAGCAGCCATAGTCAGTGTCAGACGCTTTCGTCCATACATTGAGGGTCTGCCATTTCGTATTATTACAGACCATTCGAGCCTCAAGTGGTTGATGACTCAAAATGATTTGAGTGGTAGAATGGCTAGGTGGTCGCTTCTGCTTCAAAGATATGGCTTTAAAATGGAACATCGCAAGGGAACCCTGAATATTGTAACGTATGCTCTATCGCGCTTCGATGTAGACGCGCTGACCTATCCGAACACACCTCACGAAATAGATTTAGAGTCGCCAGAATTTGCAAGTGCCGAATATTCGGATCTAGTCCGAACCATTTTAGATAACAAGGAGGCACTACCGGACTTACGTGTAAACGAGGGCGTAGTTTTCAAGAGGGTTAAATTTCGTAAAGGTGTGGCGGATGAGGAGGATTCGCTATGGCGGTTATGGTTACCGACTGGGTTGATGGAAGAGGCAATACGACTTGCGTATGATGCGAAGAGGAGCTGCCACGGAGGAATGCAGAAAACTTTGGAGCGCGTTCGGCAGAAATACTTCTGGCCAAGACAAGCTAAGGACGTCCGGGAGTATGTACGCAAGTGCGACATTTGCAAAGCGGTAAAAGCAACAAATCAACAACCCATAGCGAATACTTTTACTTCGGAAAGACCATTTCAGGTGTTCTACTGCGATTTCCTGGGGCCATATCCGAGCGCCGAAATCAATTTCTTTTCATTTTATTAGACCATTTTTATACCTAGTAGTGCTTCGCACACAAGGTATATTAACTTCATTCGCCTAACGGTAGTATGTAACGGCATAAACGAATCGAGATAGATATTGACTTATATATATCAAAATGTTCAGGAGGAAAAGAGAAATTGATTGAGCCATGTCCGTCCGTCCGTCCGTCCGTCCGTCCGTCCGTCCGTCCGTCCGTCTGTAAACACGATAACTTGAGTAAATCTTGAGATATCTCAATGAAACTTGGTATGCAGGTTCCTTTTTACTTATCTCTGAACGCTATTGAAAATAGGCAAAATCGGTTAAAAGCCACGCCCACTTTCTATATATATAATATTTTCGAAAATACAAAAAGAGTGATTATTCAGTACATAATACACCTATAAGGATAAAATTTGGTGTGTACCTTAGCGTTAAGGCAAAAAATAAATTTCTGAAGAAATTTTTAAAAAAGGGCGTGGCACCGCCCACTTTTGATTAAGTCAAATTTGGAAATATTATTAATCATAAATCAAAAACCGCTCAAGATAGGCAAATAAAATTCAGCACACATATTTCTATTAGTACAGGCAATAATTCGAAAAAAAATTAGCGAAATCTGATTAGGTCCAGGCACAATTTTATACGAAAGATTTTGAAAAGGATCATGGATATATTGAATATGCTATAACTTTGCTTAAACTAGCTGTATATCATTTCTATTTCACCCCTAAAGTGTTCGTGGGCAAAGAAAGTCGAAAGCACCAAATTTTTGGAAAATGGGCGTGGCCCCGCCCCTTTATGGGGGATTATTCCACAAAACTTTCCATGCCATAACTCCGGTAAAAATTGACTTATTGAAACGATATTTAGGGAAAGTGTTCAACATATAAAGCTAACTCTTTGCTGAAAAAATTAACAAAATCGGTGAATGGACACGCCCACTTTTTGAACACAGTTCCAAAAAATTTCTTCGTAAAATTAAAATCGCGATATTTCCTTAATTGTATAAGTTATATAAATAAGATTTTACACACATAACAAGCTTTTTCAGCAAAACAGAACTGTATAAAAATTTTGTGTATTTTGGTGAAGTAGGCGTGGCGCCGCCCACTTTTTAGCATAAAAGGTCAGCTATTTTCAAAAGCAATTGCTTGAAATTTCAAGAAGGTATTTCAATGAAAGTTAGTGAGATGCTTCCCAATAGTATATAGTATACTCCTGCCAAAAATTACGCAAATCGGATAGCAACCACGCAAAATATACGGACAAGTAGTTAACACCCTACTGCCTTTTTATACCTAGTAGTGCATCGCACACAAGGTATATTAACTTCATTCGCCTAACGGTAGTATGTAACGGCATAAACGAATCGAGATAGATATTGACTTATATATATCAAAATGTTCAGGAGGAAAAGAGAAATTGATTGAGCCATGTCCGTCCGTCCGTCCGTCCGTCCGTCCGTCCGTCTGTAAACACGATAACTTGAGTAAATCTTGAGATATCTCAATGAAACTTGGTATGCAGGTTCCTTTTTACTTATCTCTGAACGCTATTGAAAATAGGCAAAATCGGTTAAAAGCCACGCCCACTTTCTATATATATAATATTTTCGAAAATACAAAAAGAGTGATTATTCAGTACATAATACACCTATAAGGATAAAATTTGGTGTGTACCTTAGCGTTAAGGCAAAAAATAAATTTCTGAAGAAATTTTTAAAAAATAGCGTGGCACCGCCCACTTTTGATTAAGTCAAACTTGGAAATATTATTAATCATAAATCAAAAACCGCTCAAGATAGGCAAATAAAGTTCAGCACACATATTTCTATTAGTACAGGCAATATTTCGAAAAAAAATTAGCGAAATCGGATTAGGTCCAGGCACAATTTTATACGAAAGATTTTGAAAAGGATCATGGATATATTGAATATGCTATAACTTTGCTTAAACTAGCTGTATATCATTTCTATTTCACCCCTAAAGTGTTCGTGGGCAAAGAAAGTCGAAAGCACCAAATTTTTGGAAAATGGGCGTGGCCCCGCCCCTTTATGGGGGATTATTCCACAAAACTTTCCATGCCATAACTCCGGTAAAAATTGACTTATTGAAACGATATTTAGAGAAAGTGTTCAACATATAAAGCTAACTCTTTGCTGAAAAAATTAACAAAATCGGTGAATGGACACGCCCACTTTTTGAACACAGTTCCAAAAAATTTCTTCGTAAAATTAAAATCGCGATATTTCCTTAATTGTATAAGTTATATAAATAAGATTTTACACACATAACAAGCTTTTTCAGCAAAACATAACTGTATAAAAATTTTGTGGATTTTGGTGAAGTAGGCGTGGCGCCGCCCACTTTTTAGCATAAAAGGTCAGCTATTTTCAAAAGCAATTGCTTGAAATTTCAAGAAGGTATTTCAATGAAAGTTAGTGAGATGCTTCCCAATAGTATATAGTATACTCCTGCCAAAAATTACGCAAATCGGATAGCAAACACGCAAAATATACGGACAAGTAGTTAACACCCTACTGCCTTTTTTATACCTAGTAGTGCTTCGCACACAAGGTATATTAACTTCATTCGCCTAACGGTAGTATGTAACGGCATAAACGAATCGAGATAGATATTGACTTATATATATCAAAATGTTCAGGAGGAAAAGAGAAATTGATTGAGCCATGTCCGTCCGTCCGTCCGTCCGTCCGTCCGTCCGTCCGTCCGTCCGTCCGTCTGTAAACACGATAACTTGAGTAAATCTTGAGATATCTCAATGAAACTTGGTATGCAGGTTCCTTTTTACTTATCTCTGAACGCTATTGAAAATAGGCAAAATCGGTTAAAAGCCACGCCCACTTTCTATATATATAATATTTTCGAAAATACAAAAAGAGTGATTATTCAGTACATAATACACCTATAAGGATAAAATTTGGTGTGTACCTTAGCGTTAAGGCAAAAAATAAATTTCTGAAGAAATTTTTAAAAAAGGGCGTGGCACCGCCCACTTTTGATTAAGTCAAATTTGGAAATATTATTAATCATAAATCAAAAACCGCTCAAGATAGGCAAATAAAATTCAGCACACATATTTCTATTAGTACAGGCAATAATTCGAAAAAAAATTAGCGAAATCGGATTAGGTCCAGGCACAATTTTATACGAAAGATTTTGAAAAGGATCATGGATATATTGAATATGCTATAACTTTGCTTAAACTAGCTGTATATCATTTCTATTTCACCCCTAAAGTGTTCGTGGGCAAAGAAAGTCGAAAGCACCAAATTTTTGGAAAATGGGCGTGGCCCCGCCCCTTTATGGGGGATTATTCCACAAAACTTTCCATGCCATAACTCCGGTAAAAATTGACTTATTGAAACGATATTTAGGGAAAGTGTTCAACATATAAAGCTAACTCTTTGCTGAAAAAATTAACAAAATCGGTGAATGGACACGCCCACTTTTTGAACACAGTTCCAAAAAATTTCTTCGTAAAATTAAAATCGCGATATTTCCTTAATTGTATAAGTTATATAAATAAGATTTTACACACATAACAAGCTTTTTCAGCAAAACAGAACTGTATAAAAATTTTGTGTATTTTGGTGAAGTAGGCGTGGCGCCGCCCACTTTTTAGCATAAAAGGTCAGCTATTTTCAAAAGCAATTGCTTGAAATTTCAAGAAGGTATTTCAATGAAAGTTAGTGAGATGCTTCCCAATAGTATATAGTATACTCCTGCCAAAAATTACGCAAATCGGATAGCAACCACGCAAAATATACGGACAAGTAGTTAACACCCTACTGCCTTTTTATACCTAGTAGTGCATCGCACACAAGGTATATTAACTTCATTCGCCTAACGGTAGTATGTAACGGCATAAACGAATCGAGATAGATATTGACTTATATATATCAAAATGTTCAGGAGGAAAAGAGAAATTGATTGAGCCATGTCCGTCCGTCCGTCCGTCCGTCCGTCCGTCCGTCTGTAAACACGATAACTTGAGTAAATCTTGAGATATCTCAATGAAACTTGGTATGCAGGTTCCTTTTTACTTATCTCTGAACGCTATTGAAAATAGGCAAAATCGGTTAAAAGCCACGCCCACTTTCTATATATATAATATTTTCGAAAATACAAAAAGAGTGATTATTCAGTACATAATACACCTATAAGGATAAAATTTGGTGTGTACCTTAGCGTTAAGGCAAAAAATAAATTTCTGAAGAAATTTTTAAAAAATAGCGTGGCACCGCCCACTTTTGATTAAGTCAAACTTGGAAATATTATTAATCATAAATCAAAAACCGCTCAAGATAGGCAAATAAAGTTCAGCACACATATTTCTATTAGTACAGGCAATATTTCGAAAAAAAATTAGCGAAATCGGATTAGGTCCAGGCACAATTTTATACGAAAGATTTTGAAAAGGATCATGGATATATTGAATATGCTATAACTTTGCTTAAACTAGCTGTATATCATTTCTATTTCACCCCTAAAGTGTTCGTGGGCAAAGAAAGTCGAAAGCACCAAATTTTTGGAAAATGGGCGTGGCCCCGCCCCTTTATGGGGGATTATTCCACAAAACTTTCCATGCCATAACTCCGGTAAAAATTGACTTATTGAAACGATATTTAGAGAAAGTGTTCAACATATAAAGCTAACTCTTTGCTGAAAAAATTAACAAAATCGGTGAATGGACACGCCCACTTTTTGAACACAGTTCCAAAAAATTTCTTCGTAAAATTAAAATCGCGATATTTCCTTAATTGTATAAGTTATATAAATAAGATTTTACACACATAACAAGCTTTTTCAGCAAAACAGAACTGTATAAAAATTTTGTGGATTTTGGTGAAGTAGGCGTGGCGCCGCCCACTTTTTAGCATAAAAGGTCAGCTATTTTCAAAAGCAATTGCTTGAAATTTCAAGAAGGTATTTCAATGAAAGTTAGTGAGATGCTTCCCAATAGTATATAGTATACTCCTGCCAAAAATTACGCAAATCGGATAGCAAACACGCAAAATATACGGACAAGTAGTTAACACCCTACTGCCTTTTTTATACCTAGTAGTGCTTCGCACACAAGGTATATTAACTTCATTCGCCTAACGGTAGTATGTAACGGCATAAACGAATCGAGATAGATATTGACTTATATATATCAAAATGTTCAGGAGGAAAAGAGAAATTGATTGAGCCATGTCCGTCCGTCCGTCCGTCCGTCCGTCCGTCCGTCCGTCTGTAAACACGATAACTTGAGTAAATCTTGAGATATCTCAATGAAACTTGGTATGCAGGTTCCTTTTTACTTATCTCTGAACGCTATTGAAAATAGGCAAAATCGGTTAAAAGCCACGCCCACTTTCTATATATATAATATTTTCGAAAATACAAAAAGAGTGATTATTCAGTACATAATACACCTATAAGGATAAAATTTGGTGTGTACCTTAGCGTTAAGGCAAAAAATAAATTTCTGAAGAAATTTTTAAAAAAGGGCGTGGCACCGCCCACTTTTGATTAAGTCAAATTTGGAAATATTATTAATCATAAATCAAAAACCGCTCAAGATAGGCAAATAAAATTCAGCACACATATTTCTATTAGTACAGGCAATAATTCGAAAAAAAATTAGCGAAATCGGATTAGGTCCAGGCACAATTTTATACGAAAGATTTTGAAAAGGATCATGGATATATTGAATATGCTATAACTTTGCTTAAACTAGCTGTATATCATTTCTATTTCACCCCTAAAGTGTTCGTGGGCAAAGAAAGTCGAAAGCACCAAATTTTTGGAAAATGGGCGTGGCCCCGCCCCTTTATGGGGGATTATTCCACAAAACTTTCCATGCCATAACTCCGGTAAAAATTGACTTATTGAAACGATATTTAGGGAAAGTGTTCAACATATAAAGCTAACTCTTTGCTGAAAAAATTAACAAAATCGGTGAATGGACACGCCCACTTTTTGAACACAGTTCCAAAAAATTTCTTCGTAAAATTAAAATCGCGATATTTCCTTAATTGTATAAGTTATATAAATAAGATTTTACACACATAACAAGCTTTTTCAGCAAAACAGAACTGTATAAAAATTTTGTGTATTTTGGTGAAGTAGGCGTGGCGCCGCCCACTTTTTAGCATAAAAGGTCAGCTATTTTCAAAAGCAATTGCTTGAAATTTCAAGAAGGTATTTCAATGAAAGTTAGTGAGATGCTTCCCAATAGTATATAGTATACTCCTGCCAAAAATTACGCAAATCGGATAGCAACCACGCAAAATATACGGACAAGTAGTTAACACCCTACTGCCTTTTTATACCTAGTAGTGCATCGCACACAAGGTATATTAACTTCATTCGCCTAACGGTAGTATGTAACGGCATAAACGAATCGAGATAGATATTGACTTATATATATCAAAATGTTCAGGAGGAAAAGAGAAATTGATTGAGCCATGTCCGTCCGTCCGTCCGTCCGTCCGTCCGTCCGTCTGTAAACACGATAACTTGAGTAAATCTTGAGATATCTCAATGAAACTTGGTATGCAGGTTCCTTTTTACTTATCTCTGAACGCTATTGAAAATAGGCAAAATCGGTTAAAAGCCACGCCCACTTTCTATATATATAATATTTTCGAAAATACAAAAAGAGTGATTATTCAGTACATAATACACCTATAAGGATAAAATTTGGTGTGTACCTTAGCGTTAAGGCAAAAAATAAATTTCTGAAGAAATTTTTAAAAAATAGCGTGGCACCGCCCACTTTTGATTAAGTCAAACTTGGAAATATTATTAATCATAAATCAAAAACCGCTCAAGATAGGCAAATAAAGTTCAGCACACATATTTCTATTAGTACAGGCAATATTTCGAAAAAAAATTAGCGAAATCGGATTAGGTCCAGGCACAATTTTATACGAAAGATTTTGAAAAGGATCATGGATATATTGAATATGCTATAACTTTGCTTAAACTAGCTGTATATCATTTCTATTTCACCCCTAAAGTGTTCGTGGGCAAAGAAAGTCGAAAGCACCAAATTTTTGGAAAATGGGCGTGGCCCCGCCCCTTTATGGGGGATTATTCCACAAAACTTTCCATGCCATAACTCCGGTAAAAATTGACTTATTGAAACGATATTTAGAGAAAGTGTTCAACATATAAAGCTAACTCTTTGCTGAAAAAATTAACAAAATCGGTGAATGGACACGCCCACTTTTTGAACACAGTTCCAAAAAATTTCTTCGTAAAATTAAAATCGCGATATTTCCTTAATTGTATAAGTTATATAAATAAGATTTTACACACATAACAAGCTTTTTCAGCAAAACATAACTGTATAAAAATTTTGTGGATTTTGGTGAAGTAGGCGTGGCGCCGCCCACTTTTTAGCATAAAAGGTCAGCTATTTTCAAAAGCAATTGCTTGAAATTTCAAGAAGGTATTTCAATGAAAGTTAGTGAGATGCTTCCCAATAGTATATAGTATACTCCTGCCAAAAATTACGCAAATCGGATAGCAAACACGCAAAATATACGGACAAGTAGTTAACACCCTACTGCCTTTTTTATACCTAGTAGTGCTTCGCACACAAGGTATATTAACTTCATTCGCCTAACGGTAGTATGTAACGGCATAAACGAATCGAGATAGATATTGACTTATATATATCAAAATGTTCAGGAGGAAAAGAGAAATTGATTGAGCCATGTCCGTCCGTCCGTCCGTCCGTCCGTCCGTCCGTCCGTCCGTCCGTCCGTCTGTAAACACGATAACTTGAGTAAATCTTGAGATATCTCAATGAAACTTGGTATGCAGGTTCCTTTTTACTTATCTCTGAACGCTATTGAAAATAGGCAAAATCGGTTAAAAGCCACGCCCACTTTCTATATATATAATATTTTCGAAAATACAAAAAGAGTGATTATTCAGTACATAATACACCTATAAGGATAAAATTTGGTGTGTACCTTAGCGTTAAGGCAAAAAATAAATTTCTGAAGAAATTTTTAAAAAAGGGCGTGGCACCGCCCACTTTTGATTAAGTCAAATTTGGAAATATTATTAATCATAAATCAAAAACCGCTCAAGATAGGCAAATAAAATTCAGCACACATATTTCTATTAGTACAGGCAATAATTCGAAAAAAAATTAGCGAAATCGGATTAGGTCCAGGCACAATTTTATACGAAAGATTTTGAAAAGGATCATGGATATATTGAATATGCTATAACTTTGCTTAAACTAGCTGTATATCATTTCTATTTCACCCCTAAAGTGTTCGTGGGCAAAGAAAGTCGAAAGCACCAAATTTTTGGAAAATGGGAAAATGGGCGTGGCCCCGCCCCTTTATGGGGGATTATTCCACAAAACTTTCCATGCCATAACTCCGGTAAAAATTGACTTATTGAAACGATATTTAGGGAAAGTGTTCAACATATAAAGCTAACTCTTTGCTGAAAAAATTAACAAAATCGGTGAATGGACACGCCCACTTTTTGAACACAGTTCCAAAAAATTTCTTCGTAAAATTAAAATCGCGATATTTCCTTAATTGTATAAGTTATATAAATAAGATTTTACACACATAACAAGCTTTTTCAGCAAAACAGAACTGTATAAAAATTTTGTGTATTTTGGTGAAGTAGGCGTGGCGCCGCCCACTTTTTAGCATAAAAGGTCAGCTATTTTCAAAAGCAATTGCTTGAAATTTCAAGAAGGTATTTCAATGAAAGTTAGTGAGATGCTTCCCAATAGTATATAGTATACTCCTGCCAAAAATTACGCAAATCGGATAGCAACCACGCAAAATATACGGACAAGTAGTTAACACCCTACTGCCTTTTTATACCTAGTAGTGCATCGCACACAAGGTATATTAACTTCATTCGCCTAACGGTAGTATGTAACGGCATAAACGAATCGAGATAGATATTGACTTATATATATCAAAATGTTCAGGAGGAAAAGAGAAATTGATTGAGCCATGTCCGTCCGTCCGTCCGTCCGTCCGTCCGTCCGTCTGTAAACACGATAACTTGAGTAAATCTTGAGATATCTCAATGAAACTTGGTATGCAGGTTCCTTTTTACTTATCTCTGAACGCTATTGAAAATAGGCAAAATCGGTTAAAAGCCACGCCCACTTTCTATATATATAATATTTTCGAAAATACAAAAAGAGTGATTATTCAGTACATAATACACCTATAAGGATAAAATTTGGTGTGTACCTTAGCGTTAAGGCAAAAAATAAATTTCTGAAGAAATTTTTAAAAAATAGCGTGGCACCGCCCACTTTTGATTAAGTCAAACTTGGAAATATTATTAATCATAAATCAAAAACCGCTCAAGATAGGCAAATAAAGTTCAGCACACATATTTCTATTAGTACAGGCAATATTTCGAAAAAAAATTAGCGAAATCGGATTAGGTCCAGGCACAATTTTATACGAAAGATTTTGAAAAGGATCATGGATATATTGAATATGCTATAACTTTGCTTAAACTAGCTGTATATCATTTCTATTTCACCCCTAAAGTGTTCGTGGGCAAAGAAAGTCGAAAGCACCAAATTTTTGGAAAATGGGCGTGGCCCCGCCCCTTTATGGGGGATTATTCCACAAAACTTTCCATGCCATAACTCCGGTAAAAATTGACTTATTGAAACGATATTTAGAGAAAGTGTTCAACATATAAAGCTAACTCTTTGCTGAAAAAATTAACAAAATCGGTGAATGGACACGCCCACTTTTTGAACACAGTTCCAAAAAATTTCTTCGTAAAATTAAAATCGCGATATTTCCTTAATTGTATAAGTTATATAAATAAGATTTTACACACATAACAAGCTTTTTCAGCAAAACAGAACTGTATAAAAATTTTGTGGATTTTGGTGAAGTAGGCGTGGCGCCGCCCACTTTTTAGCATAAAAGGTCAGCTATTTTCAAAAGCAATTGCTTGAAATTTCAAGAAGGTATTTCAATGAAAGTTAGTGAGATGCTTCCCAATAGTATATAGTATACTCCTGCCAAAAATTACGCAAATCGGATAGCAAACACGCAAAATATACGGACAAGTAGTTAACACCCTACTGCCTTTTTTATACCTAGTAGTGCTTCGCACACAAGGTATATTAACTTCATTCGCCTAACGGTAGTATGTAACGGCATAAACGAATCGAGATAGATATTGACTTATATATATCAAAATGTTCAGGAGGAAAAGAGAAATTGATTGAGCCATGTCCGTCCGTCCGTCCGTCCGTCCGTCCGTCCGTCCGTCCGTCCGTCCGTCCGTCTGTAAACACGATAACTTGAGTAAATCTTGAGATATCTCAATGAAACTTGGTATGCAGGTTCCTTTTTACTTATCTCTGAACGCTATTGAAAATAGGCAAAATCGGTTAAAAGCCACGCCCACTTTCTATATATATAATATTTTCGAAAATACAAAAAGAGTGATTATTCAGTACATAATACACCTATAAGGATAAAATTTGGTGTGTACCTTAGCGTTAAGGCAAAAAATAAATTTCTGAAGAAATTTTTAAAAAAGGGCGTGGCACCGCCCACTTTTGATTAAGTCAAATTTGGAAATATTATTAATCATAAATCAAAAACCGCTCAAGATAGGCAAATAAAATTCAGCACACATATTTCTATTAGTACAGGCAATAATTCGAAAAAAAATTAGCGAAATCGGATTAGGTCCAGGCACAATTTTATACGAAAGATTTTGAAAAGGATCATGGATATATTGAATATGCTATAACTTTGCTTAAACTAGCTGTATATCATTTCTATTTCACCCCTAAAGTGTTCGTGGGCAAAGAAAGTCGAAAGCACCAAATTTTTGGAAAATGGGCGTGGCCCCGCCCCTTTATGGGGGATTATTCCACAAAACTTTCCATGCCATAACTCCGGTAAAAATTGACTTATTGAAACGATATTTAGGGAAAGTGTTCAACATATAAAGCTAACTCTTTGCTGAAAAAATTAACAAAATCGGTGAATGGACACGCCCACTTTTTGAACACAGTTCCAAAAAATTTCTTCGTAAAATTAAAATCGCGATATTTCCTTAATTGTATAAGTTATATAAATAAGATTTTACACACATAACAAGCTTTTTCAGCAAAACAGAACTGTATAAAAATTTTGTGTATTTTGGTGAAGTAGGCGTGGCGCCGCCCACTTTTTAGCATAAAAGGTCAGCTATTTTCAAAAGCAATTGCTTGAAATTTCAAGAAGGTATTTCAATGAAAGTTAGTGAGATGCTTCCCAATAGTATATAGTATACTCCTGCCAAAAATTACGCAAATCGGATAGCAACCACGCAAAATATACGGACAAGTAGTTAACACCCTACTGCCTTTTTATACCTAGTAGTGCATCGCACACAAGGTATATTAACTTCATTCGCCTAACGGTAGTATGTAACGGCATAAACGAATCGAGATAGATATTGACTTATATATATCAAAATGTTCAGGAGGAAAAGAGAAATTGATTGAGCCATGTCCGTCCGTCCGTCCGTCCGTCCGTCCGTCCGTCTGTAAACACGATAACTTGAGTAAATCTTGAGATATCTCAATGAAACTTGGTATGCAGGTTCCTTTTTACTTATCTCTGAACGCTATTGAAAATAGGCAAAATCGGTTAAAAGCCACGCCCACTTTCTATATATATAATATTTTCGAAAATACAAAAAGAGTGATTATTCAGTACATAATACACCTATAAGGATAAAATTTGGTGTGTACCTTAGCGTTAAGGCAAAAAATAAATTTCTGAAGAAATTTTTAAAAAATAGCGTGGCACCGCCCACTTTTGATTAAGTCAAACTTGGAAATATTATTAATCATAAATCAAAAACCGCTCAAGATAGGCAAATAAAGTTCAGCACACATATTTCTATTAGTACAGGCAATATTTCGAAAAAAAATTAGCGAAATCGGATTAGGTCCAGGCACAATTTTATACGAAAGATTTTGAAAAGGATCATGGATATATTGAATATGCTATAACTTTGCTTAAACTAGCTGTATATCATTTCTATTTCACCCCTAAAGTGTTCGTGGGCAAAGAAAGTCGAAAGCACCAAATTTTTGGAAAATGGGCGTGGCCCCGCCCCTTTATGGGGGATTATTCCACAAAACTTTCCATGCCATAACTCCGGTAAAAATTGACTTATTGAAACGATATTTAGAGAAAGTGTTCAACATATAAAGCTAACTCTTTGCTGAAAAAATTAACAAAATCGGTGAATGGACACGCCCACTTTTTGAACACAGTTCCAAAAAATTTCTTCGTAAAATTAAAATCGCGATATTTCCTTAATTGTATAAGTTATATAAATAAGATTTTACACACATAACAAGCTTTTTCAGCAAAACAGAACTGTATAAAAATTTTGTGTATTTTGGTGAAGTAGGCGTGGCGCCGCCCACTTTTTAGCATAAAAGGTCAGCTATTTTCAAAAGCAATTGCTTGAAATTTCAAGAAGGTATTTCAATGAAAGTTAGTGAGATGCTTCCCAATAGTATATAGTATACTCCTGCCAAAAATTACGCAAATCGGATAGCAACCACGCAAAATATACGGACAAGTAGTTAACACCCTACTGCCTTTTTATACCTAGTAGTGCATCGCACACAAGGTATATTAACTTCATTCGCCTAACGGTAGTATGTAACGGCATAAACGAATCGAGATAGATATTGACTTATATATATCAAAATGTTCAGGAGGAAAAGAGAAATTGATTGAGCCATGTCCGTCCGTCCGTCCGTCCGTCCGTCCGTCTGTAAACACGATAACTTGAGTAAATCTTGAGATATCTCAATGAAACTTGGTATGCAGGTTCCTTTTTACTTATCTCTGAACGCTATTGAAAATAGGCAAAATCGGTTAAAAGCCACGCCCACTTTCTATATATATAATATTTTCGAAAATACAAAAAGAGTGATTATTCAGTACATAATACACCTATAAGGATAAAATTTGGTGTGTACCTTAGCGTTAAGGCAAAAAATAAATTTCTGAAGAAATTTTTAAAAAATAGCGTGGCACCGCCCACTTTTGATTAAGTCAAACTTGGAAATATTATTAATCATAAATCAAAAACCGCTCAAGATAGGCAAATAAAGTTCAGCACACATATTTCTATTAGTACAGGCAATATTTCGAAAAAAAATTAGCGAAATCGGATTAGGTCCAGGCACAATTTTATACGAAAGATTTTGAAAAGGATCATGGATATATTGAATATGCTATAACTTTGCTTAAACTAGCTGTATATCATTTCTATTTCACCCCTAAAGTGTTCGTGGGCAAAGAAAGTCGAAAGCACCAAATTTTTGGAAAATGGGCGTGGCCCCGCCCCTTTATGGGGGATTATTCCACAAAACTTTCCATGCCATAACTCCGGTAAAAATTGACTTATTGAAACGATATTTAGAGAAAGTGTTCAACATATAAAGCTAACTCTTTGCTGAAAAAATTAACAAAATCGGTGAATGGACACGCCCACTTTTTGAACACAGTTCCAAAAAATTTCTTCGTAAAATTAAAATCGCGATATTTCCTTAATTGTATAAGTTATATAAATAAGATTTTACACACATAACAAGCTTTTTCAGCAAAACAGAACTGTATAAAAATTTTGTGGATTTTGGTGAAGTAGGCGTGGCGCCGCCCACTTTTTAGCATAAAAGGTCAGCTATTTTCAAAAGCAATTGCTTGAAATTTCAAGAAGGTATTTCAATGAAAGTTAGTGAGATGCTTCCCAATAGTATATAGTATACTCCTGCCAAAAATTACGCAAATCGGATAGCAAACACGCAAAATATACGGACAAGTAGTTAACACCCTACTGCCTTTTTTATACCTAGTAGTGCTTCGCACACAAGGTATATTAACTTCATTCGCCTAACGGTAGTATGTAACGGCATAAACGAATCGAGATAGATATTGACTTATATATATCAAAATGTTCAGGAGGAAAAGAGAAATTGATTGAGCCATGTCCGTCCGTCCGTCCGTCCGTCCGTCCGTCCGTCCGTCCGTCCGTCCGTCCGTCTGTAAACACGATAACTTGAGTAAATCTTGAGATATCTCAATGAAACTTGGTATGCAGGTTCCTTTTTACTTATCTCTGAACGCTATTGAAAATAGGCAAAATCGGTTAAAAGCCACGCCCACTTTCTATATATATAATATTTTCGAAAATACAAAAAGAGTGATTATTCAGTACATAATACACCTATAAGGATAAAATTTGGTGTGTACCTTAGCGTTAAGGCAAAAAATAAATTTCTGAAGAAATTTTTAAAAAAGGGCGTGGCACCGCCCACTTTTGATTAAGTCAAATTTGGAAATATTATTAATCATAAATCAAAAACCGCTCAAGATAGGCAAATAAAATTCAGCACACATATTTCTATTAGTACAGGCAATAATTCGAAAAAAAATTAGCGAAATCGGATTAGGTCCAGGCACAATTTTATACGAAAGATTTTGAAAAGGATCATGGATATATTGAATATGCTATAACTTTGCTTAAACTAGCTGTATATCATTTCTATTTCACCCCTAAAGTGTTCGTGGGCAAAGAAAGTCGAAAGCACCAAATTTTTGGAAAATGGGCGTGGCCCCGCCCCTTTATGGGGGATTATTCCACAAAACTTTCCATGCCATAACTCCGGTAAAAATTGACTTATTGAAACGATATTTAGGGAAAGTGTTCAACATATAAAGCTAACTCTTTGCTGAAAAAATTAACAAAATCGGTGAATGGACACGCCCACTTTTTGAACACAGTTCCAAAAAATTTCTTCGTAAAATTAAAATCGCGATATTTCCTTAATTGTATAAGTTATATAAATAAGATTTTACACACATAACAAGCTTTTTCAGCAAAACAGAACTGTATAAAAATTTTGTGTATTTTGGTGAAGTAGGCGTGGCGCCGCCCACTTTTTAGCATAAAAGGTCAGCTATTTTCAAAAGCAATTGCTTGAAATTTCAAGAAGGTATTTCAATGAAAGTTAGTGAGATGCTTCCCAATAGTATATAGTATACTCCTGCCAAAAATTACGCAAATCGGATAGCAACCACGCAAAATATACGGACAAGTAGTTAACACCCTACTGCCTTTTTATACCTAGTAGTGCATCGCACACAAGGTATATTAACTTCATTCGCCTAACGGTAGTATGTAACGGCATAAACGAATCGAGATAGATATTGACTTATATATATCAAAATGTTCAGGAGGAAAAGAGAAATTGATTGAGCCATGTCCGTCCGTCCGTCCGTCCGTCCGTCCGTCCGTCTGTAAACACGATAACTTGAGTAAATCTTGAGATATCTCAATGAAACTTGGTATGCAGGTTCCTTTTTACTTATCTCTGAACGCTATTGAAAATAGGCAAAATCGGTTAAAAGCCACGCCCACTTTCTATATATATAATATTTTCGAAAATACAAAAAGAGTGATTATTCAGTACATAATACACCTATAAGGATAAAATTTGGTGTGTACCTTAGCGTTAAGGCAAAAAATAAATTTCTGAAGAAATTTTTAAAAAATAGCGTGGCACCGCCCACTTTTGATTAAGTCAAACTTGGAAATATTATTAATCATAAATCAAAAACCGCTCAAGATAGGCAAATAAAGTTCAGCACACATATTTCTATTAGTACAGGCAATATTTCGAAAAAAAATTAGCGAAATCGGATTAGGTCCAGGCACAATTTTATACGAAAGATTTTGAAAAGGATCATGGATATATTGAATATGCTATAACTTTGCTTAAACTAGCTGTATATCATTTCTATTTCACCCCTAAAGTGTTCGTGGGCAAAGAAAGTCGAAAGCACCAAATTTTTGGAAAATGGGCGTGGCCCCGCCCCTTTATGGGGGATTATTCCACAAAACTTTCCATGCCATAACTCCGGTAAAAATTGACTTATTGAAACGATATTTAGAGAAAGTGTTCAACATATAAAGCTAACTCTTTGCTGAAAAAATTAACAAAATCGGTGAATGGACACGCCCACTTTTTGAACACAGTTCCAAAAAATTTCTTCGTAAAATTAAAATCGCGATATTTCCTTAATTGTATAAGTTATATAAATAAGATTTTACACACATAACAAGCTTTTTCAGCAAAACATAACTGTATAAAAATTTTGTGGATTTTGGTGAAGTAGGCGTGGCGCCGCCCACTTTTTAGCATAAAAGGTCAGCTATTTTCAAAAGCAATTGCTTGAAATTTCAAGAAGGTATTTCAATGAAAGTTAGTGAGATGCTTCCCAATAGTATATAGTATACTCCTGCCAAAAATTACGCAAATCGGATAGCAAACACGCAAAATATACGGACAAGTAGTTAACACCCTACTGCCTTTTTTATACCTAGTAGTGCTTCGCACACAAGGTATATTAACTTCATTCGCCTAACGGTAGTATGTAACGGCATAAACGAATCGAGATAGATATTGGCTTATATATATCAAAATGTTCAGGAGGAAAAGAGAAATTGATTGAGCCATGTCCGTCCGTCCGTCCGTCCGTCCGTCCGTCCGTCCGTCCGTCCGTCCGTCTGTAAACACGATAACTTGAGTAAATCTTGAGATATCTCAATGAAACTTGGTATGCAGGTTCCTTTTTACTTATCTCTGAACGCTATTGAAAATAGGCAAAATCGGTTAAAAGCCACGCCCACTTTCTATATATATAATATTTTCGAAAATACAAAAAGAGTGATTATTCAGTACATAATACACCTATAAGGATAAAATTTGGTGTGTACCTTAGCGTTAAGGCAAAAAATAAATTTCTGAAGAAATTTTTAAAAAAGGGCGTGGCACCGCCCACTTTTGATTAAGTCAAATTTGGAAATATTATTAATCATAAATCAAAAACCGCTCAAGATAGGCAAATAAAATTCAGCACACATATTTCTATTAGTACAGGCAATAATTCGAAAAAAAATTAGCGAAATCGGATTAGGTCCAGGCACAATTTTATACGAAAGATTTTGAAAAGGATCATGGATATATTGAATATGCTATAACTTTGCTTAAACTAGCTGTATATCATTTCTATTTCACCCCTAAAGTGTTCGTGGGCAAAGAAAGTCGAAAGCACCAAATTTTTGGAAAATGGGCGTGGCCCCGCCCCTTTATGGGGGATTATTCCACAAAACTTTCCATGCCATAACTCCGGTAAAAATTGACTTATTGAAACGATATTTAGGGAAAGTGTTCAACATATAAAGCTAACTCTTTGCTGAAAAAATTAACAAAATCGGTGAATGGACACGCCCACTTTTTGAACACAGTTCCAAAAAATTTCTTCGTAAAATTAAAATCGCGATATTTCCTTAATTGTATAAGTTATATAAATAAGATTTTACACACATAACAAGCTTTTTCAGCAAAACAGAACTGTATAAAAATTTTGTGTATTTTGGTGAAGTAGGCGTGGCGCCGCCCACTTTTTAGCATAAAAGGTCAGCTATTTTCAAAAGCAATTGCTTGAAATTTCAAGAAGGTATTTCAATGAAAGTTAGTGAGATGCTTCCCAATAGTATATAGTATACTCCTGCCAAAAATTACGCAAATCGGATAGCAACCACGCAAAATATACGGACAAGTAGTTAACACCCTACTGCCTTTTTATACCTAGTAGTGCATCGCACACAAGGTATATTAACTTCATTCGCCTAACGGTAGTATGTAACGGCATAAACGAATCGAGATAGATATTGACTTATATATATCAAAATGTTCAGGAGGAAAAGAGAAATTGATTGAGCCATGTCCGTCCGTCCGTCCGTCCGTCCGTCCGTCCGTCTGTAAACACGATAACTTGAGTAAATCTTGAGATATCTCAATGAAACTTGGTATGCAGGTTCCTTTTTACTTATCTCTGAACGCTATTGAAAATAGGCAAAATCGGTTAAAAGCCACGCCCACTTTCTATATATATAATATTTTCGAAAATACAAAAAGAGTGATTATTCAGTACATAATACACCTATAAGGATAAAATTTGGTGTGTACCTTAGCGTTAAGGCAAAAAATAAATTTCTGAAGAAATTTTTAAAAAATAGCGTGGCACCGCCCACTTTTGATTAAGTCAAACTTGGAAATATTATTAATCATAAATCAAAAACCGCTCAAGATAGGCAAATAAAGTTCAGCACACATATTTCTATTAGTACAGGCAATATTTCGAAAAAAAATTAGCGAAATCGGATTAGGTCCAGGCACAATTTTATACGAAAGATTTTGAAAAGGATCATGGATATATTGAATATGCTATAACTTTGCTTAAACTAGCTGTATATCATTTCTATTTCACCCCTAAAGTGTTCGTGGGCAAAGAAAGTCGAAAGCACCAAATTTTTGGAAAATGGGCGTGGCCCCGCCCCTTTATGGGGGATTATTCCACAAAACTTTCCATGCCATAACTCCGGTAAAAATTGACTTATTGAAACGATATTTAGAGAAAGTGTTCAACATATAAAGCTAACTCTTTGCTGAAAAAATTAACAAAATCGGTGAATGGACACGCCCACTTTTTGAACACAGTTCCAAAAAATTTCTTCGTAAAATTAAAATCGCGATATTTCCTTAATTGTATAAGTTATATAAATAAGATTTTACACACATAACAAGCTTTTTCAGCAAAACAGAACTGTATAAAAATTTTGTGGATTTTGGTGAAGTAGGCGTGGCGCCGCCCACTTTTTAGCATAAAAGGTCAGCTATTTTCAAAAGCAATTGCTTGAAATTTCAAGAAGGTATTTCAATGAAAGTTAGTGAGATGCTTCCCAATAGTATATAGTATACTCCTGCCAAAAATTACGCAAATCGGATAGCAAACACGCAAAATATACGGACAAGTAGTTAACACCCTACTGCCTTTTTTTTTAATTAATTTTTTTTATTTTCATACCTTTCATGAACATGGGGAAAGCTATTTATATTTTGTTATTTAGTGATAGTTTAATTTACCACTTACAATAGAAATGTTTTTATCGAAAACAATCAGTTGCCTTTATAACAAATTTTCAGGTATGTATTATAATAGACCTGAGTAAATTAGGATACCAAAACAGATCACTACTAGGTATTTAATGTTCGGTTACACCCGAACTTAGACTTCCTTACTAGTTTTTAATTAATTTTTTTTATTTTCATACCTTTCATGAACATGGGGAAAGCTATTTATATTTTGTTATTTAGTGATAGTTTAATTTACCACTTACAATAGAAATGTTTTTATCGAAAACAATCAGTTGCCTTTATAACAAATTTTCAGGTATGTATTATAATAGACCTGAGTAAATTAGGATACCAAAACAGATCACTACTAGGTATTTAATGTTCGGTTACACCCGAACTTAGACTTCCTTACTAGTTATGAATAAAATTGAATAAGACAAAATTTCATTGTAGTTTTTCAATGCAAATTGACTTAAATTTTAAGGTTTTATTGAAATAAAAAAACGTCCAGGAATTAGAATTTTTCAGAAATTAGAATCACCCTAAAAACAAAGTGATTCTAATTTGTGAGCGTCTACTGTACTTTCCTTTGCTTAAGTTAACAGGTACGGGATCAAAGAACTTAATTGTTTTCTTGTGTATTATTTTTTTGAGTGCAGCTTTGTCGCTGATCAAACTTTTTTTCGAATATGTAAATATGTATGTTAATATTTTTTCTTCGATTTCTTCTTTTCTTTAAATTTAGTTACTGCTTATTTTGTTTTACACAATCCTGCCTTTGCTTGACATATTTGTTGGGATGCAAGCAGAGGGGGTATTGCCGGGTAAATTTGCAAGTGGAAACTTGAAATAATATTTTTGTTGTTGGAAATTAGTTGTGTTTAAGAACACACAAAAAGTAAGCAGTAATTTTAACTCATATTTTTCTAGAGCGCGAATATTTTGTAATGTGTGGGTATGTGTATTGAATAATTTTGTAAATATATATTCAATTTTTCGGCTATTTTTAAATTGGCAAGTGTTACTTGGAATTTTAGCGGAATTTTTTTGTTTTTGCTAGCACAAGGAATGAACATAGACTTTTTTGGTGAAATTATTTTCAGTTATCGAAAATCCTGTTGCTATGCAAATGATCAATTTTAAATAAATGGTCAAGATTTGACTTACGTGATCACTCCTGTTAGGGGCAGGGGTACTTATCTATCAGTTTTTTTTTGTTGTGTGTTGTAGTTGCCCTTATAATCGTTATTAAAATTGTTGTATTTGTTTTTATTTATATTATTCGCTCCCGAAATGTTGAATTAGTGGACTGTATTACTTTTTGTTTTTGTTAATCGTTTTAATATTTATATACCTCTGTGCCCATATATGTATGTATGTATGTATATAAAATTTTGTCACTTGGGCTTTTGGGCTTTTGTATTTTACGATTTAAATTTGTTTTGTTAAATTTGCCTCTTTTATTCGTTTTTTTTTTTTCAATATAATCTTTTATTAATTGTTGGACTGTAATTTTTTTTGTCCATAAGTGCCTTTCTCCTTGGCGAAGGAGGACCATAAACAATTTAGCACTAATGTTGCACTTTGCACTGCACTGCACTCACCTCGCGATTTCCAAATAAAGCAAACGAAAATTTAATATTTAATATAAACTTTATGTAAATTCAAAACAAGTAGGTATGGCGCATAAACAGGCGGCTAGTTCGCATAAGAATTCTATTTGAATTGTGTTTTGTTTGTTTATAAGTGTATTCGTGTGTTCGACAATTGGTGTGTGTATGTGTTGGTGCAGGGTTGCTACCGCCAGTGATGTGGCTGGTCAGGTTCTCGTAGCCAGGCTTTCTGCTATTTGTAATCTTAAATTCAAAGTTGCAATGTATGTTTTCTCATAGAGGATACCCGGAGTCACCTGTAAAAGCGTACAAAAAAATTAAATAGTAATCTTATAAGTAAAAATGAATATGTGCCATAACTAATGGCTGGCGGGTTTTCTAGTATATAATAATTACCTAGTAGCTAAAAGGTGGGTTTTCCATTTTGGTATAACGTTCTAAGATGCCGCTCAGCTCACCCCGCGGGTAGGGGTTCAGAATATGCCCGCGGTAGGCATACCGGTCGTAAGAGGCGACTAACATGCATAAAGGTGTGATGTGCAACTCGATGGTTGATCTACGGATATGATGCCTCTCACCTCTCATTACCCATGTCTTCTTTCCTTTCGGGATGGGATGACATGACCTAGAAGGTTCCACTGGTCATACCAAATCTCTACCACGACAGTGGGGCAGTACCGCAAGGGAGTAGCGGAGCGTACCGGATTCATATCCAGCCAAGGACTTTTATTTGGACAACACTCCCCAAAATCTTCGTGGAGTGATTTTGTTAATAAAACAGCAACAACAACATGCCGCTCAGCTTCGCTATGCTTCCATATGAAGGAATCGTGGTTAGCCCCTGAATGCCTTGAGTCTAGAAAAGTTATCACCATATTGTGATCGCATATCTATAAGAGAAAGGATAAGTTTTTTTTATACTTGCTCTACTTCATTTTACTGTAGGAGGCGACTTGATCCTCACGTGAGTACCATCTAAGCAGCCAATAATACCTGGAATGCCAAACTTGGAGTAAAAGTGCTCCTTTGCTTTTTTTTTGCTCTTCCTCACTCCTCTGAAAGTTAACTCAATTTCGGCAGAATTGGCTTTCAAATATTGATAACACTCGTCGATTACCTTCGCTACAGTTGTTTGGGACGTATAGGAAATACTTTCATTTCCGACCGATTTTGGATAACTGCCCGTTGCCAAAAGACGAAGGAACGTAGACAGTTTTAACTGAGGCGGTAAATGCGTCCTATAAAAGGTTTCTTTGAAATATATTTTGATCTCTAAAAGCGTTTGAATCTTAAGTGTTTCCTAGAACTATGATTACAACAACTACAAGAAAATGCTCAACTTGATTCGCAAATAGCTCTCCAAAATTTGAATTTCGCTTCCAAAATATTGATACCGAAGTCAGGACGCGTCTTTTGATACCTCTTCCGATATTATTGGACGTGTTTAGCAGTTGCTTCCTGTTATATACGTTCATCTGGCATCCTTGCTAATTATTCTTTATCCCTCATTCCTCATTACTTATTACTTGTTACCTCATAGTTATTCAGCAATAAGCGCACATACACACATGTAACATTCTGCTAATATGAATTGCTAAATAAAGAGAATGTACATTCCGTTGCTACGCTTGATATTAACAAGACGTGTTAATACACTACATTGGCGACGACTCGGTTTAAATAAAAATAAAATATCAGTAAATATTGATATCAATAGATTTTTTTTCGCTACAAGTTTTTGATCAAATTAAATTTAAACAAAGAATCCGCGTGAAAAATGAATAATGACCAAGCAACTGGGAGCAATAATGGTAGCGGCAGCGGTATAATTATTCAATCAGCAAGTGCACCAGAATTCACACCGGCAACGGAATCATGGCATGTTTGGAAAGAAAAACTGGACATACATTTGTGTGAAATTAATTGTACACAAGAAAACATAAAAAAGGCGATTTTATTAAAATCAATTGGCTCCGAACCATATAAATTGCTGCATAGTTTATGCAGTCCAGCATCACCAGTTTCCAAAACGTTTAAGGAGTTGTGCGAAATTTTGCAAACTCATTATACACCACCTACAATTATATTTTACGAAAGAAAAAAATTCCACATGGCAGTAAAAAGCAACGAAGAAACCGTTTCCCAATGGTATGCACGCGTAAAACAATTGGCATTAGATTGCAAGTTTGGCTCACATTTAGAGGCCTTTGTTCTAAATCAATTTGTTGTTGGACTGCCTGACAAAATTTTTGAACGGTTATGCGAGGAAGATGAGACACTCACATTGGCGAATGCATTAAAACGAGCACTTATTTTAGAAACAAAGCAGGCAGCAAAAGCAAACAAAGCAGAGCTTGAGGTAAATTGGGTCAAATACAAATCCCGTACGCAGCGCAACAACAACAACAGCAAGCAAAATAACAAGCAAGACGGCAAAAACGATGGTAATGGAAAACACAACAATAACAAAAACAAAGTCAACAGCAGAATTTGTTCGCACTGTGGTTGGCGTAACCATACGTCAAATGCATGTAAATATGCACAATCTCGTTGTCATTCCTGTGGAAAGGTTGGGCACTTGGCTTCAGTTTGTCGTAGTAAAAACAATAAAACTATTAATTATGTATCTGACTCAGACGAGTCTAATGAATTCGATCATTTTAACAATTACATTTTCAATGTTTCTCCTACAGGCCCAACTAAGGTATATTCGCTTACTATCAAAATCGATGGAGTAGATGTGAGAATGACTTGCGATACTGGCGCCCCGTGTATAATGATACCTATCAGTCTTTACAACAAACTTAAAGGCAACTAGTAAGGAAGTCTAAGTTCGGGTGTAACCGAACATTAAATACCTAGTAGTGATCTGTTTTGGTATCCTAATTTACTCAGGTCTATTATAATACATACCTGAAAATTTGTTATAAAGGCAACTGATTGTTTTCGATAAAAACATTTCTATTGTAAGTGGTAAATTAAACTATCACTAAATAACAAAATATAAATAGCTTTCCCCATGTTCATGAAAGGTATGAAAATAAAAAAAATTAATTAAAAACTAGTAAGGAAGTCTAAGTTCGGGTGTAACCGAACATTAAATACCTAGTAGTGATCTGTTTTGGTATCCTAATTTACTCAGGTCTATTATAATACATACCTGAAAATTTGTTATAAAGGCAACTGATTGTTTTCGATAAAAACATTTCTATTGTAAGTGGTAAATTAAACTATCACTAAATAACAAAATATAAATAGCTTTCCCCATGTTCATGAAAGGTATGAAAATAAAAAAAATTAATTAAAAACTAGTAAGGAAGTCTAAGTTCGGGTGTAACCGAACATTAAATACCTAGTAGTGATCTGTTTTGGTATCCTAATTTACTCAGGTCTATTATAATACATACCTGAAAATTTGTTATAAAGGCAACTGATTGTTTTCGATAAAAACATTTCTATTGTAAGTGGTAAATTAAACTATCACTAAATAACAAAATATAAATAGCTTTCCCCATGTTCATGAAAGGTATGAAAATAAAAAAAATTAATTAAAACTAGTAAGGAAGTCTAAGTTCGGGTGTAACCGAACATTAAATACCTAGTAGTGATCTGTTTTGGTATCCTAATTTACTCAGGTCTATTATAATACATACCTGAAAATTTGTTATAAAGGCAACTGATTGTTTTCGATAAAAACATTTCTATTGTAAGTGGTAAATTAAACTATCACTAAATAACAAAATATAAATAGCTTTCCCCATGTTCATGAAAGGTATGAAAATAAAAAAAATTAATTAAAACTAGTAAGGAAGTCTAAGTTCGGGTGTAACCGAACATTAAATACCTAGTAGTGATCTGTTTTGGTATCCTAATTTACTCAGGTCTATTATAATACATACCTGAAAATTTGTTATAAAGGCAACTGATTGTTTTCGATAAAAACATTTCTATTGTAAGTGGTAAATTAAACTATCACTAAATAACAAAATATAAATAGCTTTCCCCATGTTCATGAAAGGTATGAAAATAAAAAAAATTAATTAAAAAAAAAGGCAGTAGGGTGTTAACTACTTGTCCGTATATTTTGCGTGTTTGCTATCCGATTTGCGTAATTTTTGGCAGGAGTATACTATATACTATTGGGAAGCATCTCACTAACTTTCATTGAAATACCTTCTTGAAATTTCAAGCAATTGCTTTTGAAAATAGCTGACCTTTTATGCTAAAAAGTGGGCGGCGCCACGCCTACTTCACCAAAATCCACAAAATTTTTATACAGTTCTGTTTTGCTGAAAAAGCTTGTTATGTGTGTAAAATCTTATTTATATAACTTATACAATTAAGGAAATATCGCGATTTTAATTTTACGAAGAAATTTTTTGGAACTGTGTTCAAAAAGTGGGCGTGTCCATTCACCGATTTTGTTAATTTTTTCAGCAAAGAGTTAGCTTTATATGTTGAACACTTTCTCTAAATATCGTTTCAATAAGTCAATTTTTACCGGAGTTATGGCATGGAAAGTTTTGTGGAATAATCCCCCATAAAGGGGCGGGGCCACGCCCATTTTCCAAAAATTTGGTGCTTTCGACTTTCTTTGCCCACGAACACTTTAGGGGTGAAATAGAAATGATATACAGCTAGTTTAAGCAAAGTTATAGCATATTCAATATATCCATGATCCTTTTCAAAATCTTTCGTATAAAATTGTGCCTGGACCTAATCCGATTTCGCTAATTTTTTTTCGAAATATTGCCTGTACTAATAGAAATATGTGTGCTGAACTTTATTTGCCTATCTTGAGCGGTTTTTGATTTATGATTAATAATATTTCCAAGTTTGACTTAATCAAAAGTGGGCGGTGCCACGCTATTTTTTAAAAATTTCTTCAGAAATTTATTTTTTGCCTTAACGCTAAGGTACACACCAAATTTTATCCTTATAGGTGTATTATGTACTGAATAATCACTCTTTTTGTATTTTCGAAAATATTATATATATAGAAAGTGGGCGTGGCTTTTAACCGATTTTGCCTATTTTCAATAGCGTTCAGAGATAAGTAAAAAGGAACCTGCATACCAAGTTTCATTGAGATATCTCAAGATTTACTCAAGTTATCGTGTTTACAGACGGACGGACGGACGGACGGACGGACGGACGGACATGGCTCAATCAATTTCTCTTTTCCTCCTGAACATTTTGATATATATAAGTCAATATCTATCTCGATTCGTTTATGCCGTTACATACTACCGTTAGGCGAATGAAGTTAATATACCTTGTGTGCGATGCACTACTAGGTATAAAAAGGCAGTAGGGTGTTAACTACTTGTCCGTATATTTTGCGTGGTTGCTATCCGATTTGCGTAATTTTTGGCAGGAGTATACTATATACTATTGGGAAGCATCTCACTAACTTTCATTGAAATACCTTCTTGAAATTTCAAGCAATTGCTTTTGAAAATAGCTGACCTTTTATGCTAAAAAGTGGGCGGCGCCACGCCTACTTCACCAAAATACACAAAATTTTTATACAGTTCTGTTTTGCTGAAAAAGCTTGTTATGTGTGTAAAATCTTATTTATATAACTTATACAATTAAGGAAATATCGCGATTTTAATTTTACGAAGAAATTTTTTGGAACTGTGTTCAAAAAGTGGGCGTGTCCATTCACCGATTTTGTTAATTTTTTCAGCAAAGAGTTAGCTTTATATGTTGAACACTTTCCCTAAATATCGTTTCAATAAGTCAATTTTTACCGGAGTTATGGCATGGAAAGTTTTGTGGAATAATCCCCCATAAAGGGGCGGGGCCACGCCCATTTTCCAAAAATTTGGTGCTTTCGACTTTCTTTGCCCACGAACACTTTAGGGGTGAAATAGAAATGATATACAGCTAGTTTAAGCAAAGTTATAGCATATTCAATATATCCATGATCCTTTTCAAAATCTTTCGTATAAAATTGTGCCTGGACCTAATCCGATTTCGCTAATTTTTTTTCGAATTATTGCCTGTACTAATAGAAATATGTGTGCTGAATTTTATTTGCCTATCTTGAGCGGTTTTTGATTTATGATTAATAATATTTCCAAATTTGACTTAATCAAAAGTGGGCGGTGCCACGCCCTTTTTTAAAAATTTCTTCAGAAATTTATTTTTTGCCTTAACGCTAAGGTACACACCAAATTTTATCCTTATAGGTGTATTATGTACTGAATAATCACTCTTTTTGTATTTTCGAAAATATTATATATATAGAAAGTGGGCGTGGCTTTTAACCGATTTTGCCTATTTTCAATAGCGTTCAGAGATAAGTAAAAAGGAACCTGCATACCAAGTTTCATTGAGATATCTCAAGATTTACTCAAGTTATCGTGTTTACAGACGGACGGACGGACGGACGGACGGACGGACGGACGGACGGACATGGCTCAATCAATTTCTCTTTTCCTCCTGAACATTTTGATATATATAAGTCAATATCTATCTCGATTCGTTTATGCCGTTACATACTACCGTTAGGCGAATGAAGTTAATATACCTTGTGTGCGAAGCACTACTAGGTATAAAAAAGGCAGTAGGGTGTTAACTACTTGTCCGTATATTTTGCGTGTTTGCTATCCGATTTGCGTAATTTTTGGCAGGAGTATACTATATACTATTGGGAAGCATCTCACTAACTTTCATTGAAATACCTTCTTGAAATTTCAAGCAATTGCTTTTGAAAATAGCTGACCTTTTATGCTAAAAAGTGGGCGGCGCCACGCCTACTTCACCAAAATCCACAAAATTTTTATACAGTTATGTTTTGCTGAAAAAGCTTGTTATGTGTGTAAAATCTTATTTATATAACTTATACAATTAAGGAAATATCGCGATTTTAATTTTACGAAGAAATTTTTTGGAACTGTGTTCAAAAAGTGGGCGTGTCCATTCACCGATTTTGTTAATTTTTTCAGCAAAGAGTTAGCTTTATATGTTGAACACTTTCCCTAAATATCGTTTCAATAAGTCAATTTTTACCGGAGTTATGGCATGGAAAGTTTTGTGGAATAATCCCCCATAAAGGGGCGGGGCCACGCCCATTTTCCAAAAATTTGGTGCTTTCGACTTTCTTTGCCCACGAACACTTTAGGGGTGAAATAGAAATGATATACAGCTAGTTTAAGCAAAGTTATAGCATATTCAATATATCCATGATCCTTTTCAAAATCTTTCGTATAAAATTGTGCCTGGACCTAATCCGATTTCGCTAATTTTTTTTCGAATTATTGCCTGTACTAATAGAAATATGTGTGCTGAATTTTATTTGCCTATCTTGAGCGGTTTTTGATTTATGATTAATAATATTTCCAAATTTGACTTAATCAAAAGTGGGCGGTGCCACGCCCTTTTTTAAAAATTTCTTCAGAAATTTATTTTTTGCCTTAACGCTAAGGTACACACCAAATTTTATCCTTATAGGTGTATTATGTACTGAATAATCACTCTTTTTGTATTTTCGAAAATATTATATATATAGAAAGTGGGCGTGGCTTTTAACCGATTTTGCCTATTTTCAATAGCGTTCAGAGATAAGTAAAAAGGAACCTGCATACCAAGTTTCATTGAGATATCTCAAGATTTACTCAAGTTATCGTGTTTACAGACGGACGGACGGACGGACGGACGGACGGACGGACGGACGGACGGACGGACGGACGGACGGACGGACGGACATGGCTCAATCAATTTCTCTTTTCCTCCTGAACATTTTGATATATATAAGTCAATATCTATCTCGATTCGTTTATGCCGTTACATACTACCGTTAGGCGAATGAAGTTAATATACCTTGTGTGCGAAGCACTACTAGGTATAAAAAAAGGCAGTAGGGTGTTAACTACTTGTCCGTATATTTTGCGTGTTTGCTATCCGATTTGCGTAATTTTTGGCAGGAGTATACTATATACTATTGGGAAGCATCTCACTAACTTTCATTGAAATACCTTCTTGAAATTTCAAGCAATTGCTTTTGAAAATAGCTGACCTTTTATGCTAAAAAGTGGGCGGCGCCACGCCTACTTCACCAAAATCCACAAAATTTTTATACAGTTCTGTTTTGCTGAAAAAGCTTGTTATGTGTGTAAAATCTTATTTATATAACTTATACAATTAAGGAAATATCGCGATTTTAATTTTACGAAGAAATTTTTTGGAACTGTGTTCAAAAAGTGGGCGTGTCCATTCACCGATTTTGTTAATTTTTTCAGCAAAGAGTTAGCTTTATATGTTGAACACTTTCTCTAAATATCGTTTCAATAAGTCAATTTTTACCGGAGTTATGGCATGGAAAGTTTTGTGGAATAATCCCCCATAAAGGGGCGGGGCCACGCCCATTTTCCAAAAATTTGGTGCTTTCGACTTTCTTTGCCCACGAACACTTTAGGGGTGAAATAGAAATGATATACAGCTAGTTTAAGCAAAGTTATAGCATATTCAATATATCCATGATCCTTTTCAAAATCTTTCGTATAAAATTGTGCCTGGACCTAATCCGATTTCGCTAATTTTTTTTCGAAATATTGCCTGTACTAATAGAAATATGTGTGCTGAACTTTATTTGCCTATCTTGAGCGGTTTTTGATTTATGATTAATAATATTTCCAAGTTTGACTTAATCAAAAGTGGGCGGTGCCACGCTATTTTTTAAAAATTTCTTCAGAAATTTATTTTTTGCCTTAACGCTAAGGTACACACCAAATTTTATCCTTATAGGTGTATTATGTACTGAATAATCACTCTTTTTGTATTTTCGAAAATATTATATATATAGAAAGTGGGCGTGGCTTTTAACCGATTTTGCCTATTTTCAATAGCGTTCAGAGATAAGTAAAAAGGAACCTGCATACCAAGTTTCATTGAGATATCTCAAGATTTACTCAAGTTATCGTGTTTACAGACGGACGGACGGACGGACGGACGGACGGACGGACATGGCTCAATCAATTTCTCTTTTCCTCCTGAACATTTTGATATATATAAGTCAATATCTATCTCGATTCGTTTATGCCGTTACATACTACCGTTAGGCGAATGAAGTTAATATACCTTGTGTGCGATGCACTACTAGGTATAAAAAGGCAGTAGGGTGTTAACTACTTGTCCGTATATTTTGCGTGGTTGCTATCCGATTTGCGTAATTTTTGGCAGGAGTATACTATATACTATTGGGAAGCATCTCACTAACTTTCATTGAAATACCTTCTTGAAATTTCAAGCAATTGCTTTTGAAAATAGCTGACCTTTTATGCTAAAAAGTGGGCGGCGCCACGCCTACTTCACCAAAATACACAAAATTTTTATACAGTTCTGTTTTGCTGAAAAAGCTTGTTATGTGTGTAAAATCTTATTTATATAACTTATACAATTAAGGAAATATCGCGATTTTAATTTTACGAAGAAATTTTTTGGAACTGTGTTCAAAAAGTGGGCGTGTCCATTCACCGATTTTGTTAATTTTTTCAGCAAAGAGTTAGCTTTATATGTTGAACACTTTCCCTAAATATCGTTTCAATAAGTCAATTTTTACCGGAGTTATGGCATGGAAAGTTTTGTGGAATAATCCCCCATAAAGGGGCGGGGCCACGCCCATTTTCCAAAAATTTGGTGCTTTCGACTTTCTTTGCCCACGAACACTTTAGGGGTGAAATAGAAATGATATACAGCTAGTTTAAGCAAAGTTATAGCATATTCAATATATCCATGATCCTTTTCAAAATCTTTCGTATAAAATTGTGCCTGGACCTAATCCGATTTCGCTAATTTTTTTTCGAATTATTGCTTGTACTAATAGAAATATGTGTGCTGAATTTTATTTGCCTATCTTGAGCGGTTTTTGATTTATGATTAATAATATTTCCAAATTTGACTTAATCAAAAGTGGGCGGTGCCACGCCCTTTTTTAAAAATTTCTTCAGAAATTTATTTTTTGCCTTAACGCTAAGGTACACACCAAATTTTATCCTTATAGGTGTATTATGTACTGAATAATCACTCTTTTTGTATTTTCGAAAATATTATATATATAGAAAGTGGGCGTGGCTTTTAACCGATTTTGCCTATTTTCAATAGCGTTCAGAGATAAGTAAAAAGGAACCTGCATACCAAGTTTCATTGAGATATCTCAAGATTTACTCAAGTTATCGTGTTTGCAGACGGACGGACGGACGGACGGACGGACGGACGGACGGACGGACGGACGGACGGACGGACATGGCTCAATCAATTTCTCTTTTCCTCCTGAACATTTTGATATATATAAGTCAATATCTATCTCGATTCGTTTATGCCGTTACATACTACCGTTAGGCGAATGAAGTTAATATACCTTGTGTGCGAAGCACTACTAGGTATAAAAAGGCAGTAGGGTGTTAACTACTTGCCCGTAAATCTTCCTTGTTTGTTATTCGATTTGCGTAATTTTTGGCAGGAGTATACTACATACTATTGGGAAGTGTCTCACTAAATTTCATTGAAATACATTCTTGAAATTCCAAGCAATCGCTTTTGAAAATAGCAGAGCTTTTATGCTAAAAAGTGGGCGGCGCCACGCCTACTTCACCAAAATCCACAAAATTTTTTTACAGTATAGTTTTGTTTAAAAAGGCTATTATGTGTGTAAAATCTTATTTATATAACTTATACAGTTATGGAAATATCGCGATTTTAATTTTAAGAAGAAATTTTTTAGAACTATGTTCAAAAAGTGGGCGTGTCCGTTCTCCGATTTTGTTTATTTTTTCAGCAAAGAGTTAGCTTTATATGTTGAACACTTTCTCTAAATATCGTTTCAATAAGTCAATTTTTACCGGAGTTATGGCATGGAAAGTTTTGTGGAATAATCCCCCATAAAGGGGCGGGGCCACGCCCATTTTCCAAAAATTTTGTGCTTTCGACTTTCTTTGCCCACGAACACTTTAGAGGTGAAATAGAAATGATATACAGCTAGTTTAAGCAAAGTTATAGCATATTCAATATATCTATGATCCTTTTCGAAATCTTTCGTATAAAATTGGGCGTGGACCTAATCCGATTTCGCTAATTTTTTTTCGAAATATTGCCTGTATTAATAGAAATATGTGTGCTGAATTTTATTTTGCTATCTTGAGCGGTGTTTGATTTATGATTAATAATATTTCCAAATTTGACTTAATCAAAAGTGGGCGGTGCCACGCCCTTTTTTAAAAATTTCTTCAGAAATTTATTTTTTGCCTTAACGCTAAGGTACGCACCAAATTTTATCCTTATAGGTGTATTATGTACTGAATAATCACTCTTTTTGTATTTTCGAAAATATTATATATATAGAAAGTGGGCGTGGCTTTTAACCGATTTTGCCTATTTTCAATAGCGTTCAGAGATAAGTAAAAAGGAACCTGCATACCAAGTTTCATTGAGATATCTCAAGATTTACTCAAGTTATCGTGTTTACAGACGGACGGACGGACGGACGGACGGACGGACGGACGGACGGACGGACATGGCTCAATCAATTTCTCTTTTCCTCCTGAACATTTTGATATACATAAGTCAATATCTATCTCGATTCGTTTATGCCGTTACATACTACCGTTAGGCGAATGAAGTTAATATACCTTGTGTGCGAAGCACTACTAGGTATAAAAAAGGCAGTAGGGTGTTAACTACTTGTCCGTATATTTTGCGTGTTTGCTATCCGATTTGCGTAATTTTTGGCAGGAGTATACTATATACTATTGGGAAGCATCTCACTAACTTTCATTGAAATACCTTCTTGAAATTTCAAGCAATTGCTTTTGAAAATAGCTGACCTTTTATGCTAAAAAGTGGGCGGCGCCACGCCTACTTCACCAAAATCCACAAAATTTTTATACAGTTCTGTTTTGCTGAAAAAGCTTGTTATGTGTGTAAAATCTTATTTATATAACTTATACAATTAAGGAAATATCGCGATTTTAATTTTACGAAGAAATTTTTTGGAACTGTGTTCAAAAAGTGGGCGTGTCCATTCACCGATTTTGTTAATTTTTTCAGCAAAGAGTTAGCTTTATATGTTGAACACTTTCTCTAAATATCGTTTCAATAAGTCAATTTTTACCGGAGTTATGGCATGGAAAGTTTTGTGGAATAATCCCCCATAAAGGGGCGGGGCCACGCCCATTTTCCAAAAATTTGGTGCTTTCGACTTTCTTTGCCCACGAACACTTTAGGGGTGAAATAGAAATGATATACAGCTAGTTTAAGCAAAGTTATAGCATATTCAATATATCCATGATCCTTTTCAAAATCTTTCGTATAAAATTGTGCCTGGACCTAATCCGATTTCGCTAATTTTTTTTCGAAATATTGCCTGTACTAATAGAAATATGTGTGCTGAACTTTATTTGCCTATCTTGAGCGGTTTTTGATTTATGATTAATAATATTTCCAAGTTTGACTTAATCAAAAGTGGGCGGTGCCACGCTATTTTTTAAAAATTTCTTCAGAAATTTATTTTTTGCCTTAACGCTAAGGTACACACCAAATTTTATCCTTATAGGTGTATTATGTACTGAATAATCACTCTTTTTGTATTTTCGAAAATATTATATATATAGAAAGTGGGCGTGGCTTTTAACCGATTTTGCCTATTTTCAATAGCGTTCAGAGATAAGTAAAAAGGAACCTGCATACCAAGTTTCATTGAGATATCTCAAGATTTACTCAAGTTATCGTGTTTACAGACGGACGGACGGACGGACGGACGGACGGACGGACATGGCTCAATCAATTTCTCTTTTCCTCCTGAACATTTTGATATATATAAGTCAATATCTATCTCGATTCGTTTATGCCGTTACATACTACCGTTAGGCGAATGAAGTTAATATACCTTGTGTGCGATGCACTACTAGGTATAAAAAGGCAGTAGGGTGTTAACTACTTGTCCGTATATTTTGCGTGGTTGCTATCCGATTTGCGTAATTTTTGGCAGGAGTATACTATATACTATTGGGAAGCATCTCACTAACTTTCATTGAAATACCTTCTTGAAATTTCAAGCAATTGCTTTTGAAAATAGCTGACCTTTTATGCTAAAAAGTGGGCGGCGCCACGCCTACTTCACCAAAATACACAAAATTTTTATACAGTTCTGTTTTGCTGAAAAAGCTTGTTATGTGTGTAAAATCTTATTTATATAACTTATACAATTAAGGAAATATCGCGATTTTAATTTTACGAAGAAATTTTTTGGAACTGTGTTCAAAAAGTGGGCGTGTCCATTCACCGATTTTGTTAATTTTTTCAGCAAAGAGTTAGCTTTATATGTTGAACACTTTCCCTAAATATCGTTTCAATAAGTCAATTTTTACCGGAGTTATGGCATGGAAAGTTTTGTGGAATAATCCCCCATAAAGGGGCGGGGCCACGCCCATTTTCCAAAAATTTGGTGCTTTCGACTTTCTTTGCCCACGAACACTTTAGGGGTGAAATAGAAATGATATACAGCTAGTTTAAGCAAAGTTATAGCATATTCAATATATCCATGATCCTTTTCAAAATCTTTCGTATAAAATTGTGCCTGGACCTAATCCGATTTCGCTAATTTTTTTTCGAATTATTGCCTGTACTAATAGAAATATGTGTGCTGAATTTTATTTGCCTATCTTGAGCGGTTTTTGATTTATGATTAATAATATTTCCAAATTTGACTTAATCAAAAGTGGGCGGTGCCACGCCCTTTTTTAAAAATTTCTTCAGAAATTTATTTTTTGCCTTAACGCTAAGGTACACACCAAATTTTATCCTTATAGGTGTATTATGTACTGAATAATCACTCTTTTTGTATTTTCGAAAATATTATATATATAGAAAGTGGGCGTGGCTTTTAACCGATTTTGCCTATTTTCAATAGCGTTCAGAGATAAGTAAAAAGGAACCTGCATACCAAGTTTCATTGAGATATCTCAAGATTTACTCAAGTTATCGTGTTTACAGACGGACGGACGGACGGACGGACGGACATGGCTCAATCAATTTCTCTTTTCCTCCTGAACATTTTGATATATATAAGTCAATATCTATCTCGATTCGTTTATGCCGTTACATACTACCGTTAGGCGAATGAAGTTAATATACCTTGTGTGCGAAGCACTACTAGGTATAAAAAAGGCAGTAGGGTGTTAACTACTTGTCCGTATATTTTGCGTGTTTGCTATCCGATTTGCGTAATTTTTGGCAGGAGTATACTATATACTATTGGGAAGCATCTCACTAACTTTCATTGAAATACCTTCTTGAAATTTCAAGCAATTGCTTTTGAAAATAGCTGACCTTTTATGCTAAAAAGTGGGCGGCGCCACGCCTACTTCACCAAAATCCACAAAATTTTTATACAGTTATGTTTTGCTGAAAAAGCTTGTTATGTGTGTAAAATCTTATTTATATAACTTATACAATTAAGGAAATATCGCGATTTTAATTTTACGAAGAAATTTTTTGGAACTGTGTTCAAAAAGTGGGCGTGTCCATTCACCGATTTTGTTAATTTTTTCAGCAAAGAGTTAGCTTTATATGTTGAACACTTTCTCTAAATATCGTTTCAATAAGTCAATTTTTACCGGAGTTATGGCATGGAAAGTTTTGTGGAATAATCCCCCATAAAGGGGCGGGGCCACGCCCATTTTCCAAAAATTTGGTGCTTTCGACTTTCTTTGCCCACGAACACTTTAGGGGTGAAATAGAAATGATATACAGCTAGTTTAAGCAAAGTTATAGCATATTCAATATATCCATGATCCTTTTCAAAATCTTTCGTATAAAATTGTGCCTGGACCTAATCCGATTTCGCTAATTTTTTTTCGAAATATTGCCTGTACTAATAGAAATATGTGTGCTGAACTTTATTTGCCTATCTTGAGCGGTTTTTGATTTATGATTAATAATATTTCCAAGTTTGACTTAATCAAAAGTGGGCGGTGCCACGCTATTTTTTAAAAATTTCTTCAGAAATTTATTTTTTGCCTTAACGCTAAGGTACACACCAAATTTTATCCTTATAGGTGTATTATGTACTGAATAATCACTCTTTTTGTATTTTCGAAAATATTATATATATAGAAAGTGGGCGTGGCTTTTAACCGATTTTGCCTATTTTCAATAGCGTTCAGAGATAAGTAAAAAGGAACCTGCATACCAAGTTTCATTGAGATATCTCAAGATTTACTCAAGTTATCGTGTTTACAGACGGACGGACGGACGGACGGACGGACGGACGGACATGGCTCAATCAATTTCTCTTTTCCTCCTGAACATTTTGATATATATAAGTCAATATCTATCTCGATTCGTTTATGCCGTTACATACTACCGTTAGGCGAATGAAGTTAATATACCTTGTGTGCGATGCACTACTAGGTATAAAAAGGCAGTAGGGTGTTAACTACTTGTCCGTATATTTTGCGTGGTTGCTATTCGATTTGCGTAATTTTTGGCAGGAGTATACTATATACTATTGGGAAGCATCTCACTAACTTTCATTGAAATACCTTCTTGAAATTTCAAGCAATTGCTTTTGAAAATAGCTGACCTTTTATGCTAAAAAGTGGGCGGCGCCACGCCTACTTCACCAAAATACACAAAATTTTTATACAGTTCTGTTTTGCTGAAAAAGCTTGTTATGTGTGTAAAATCTTATTTATATAACTTATACAATTAAGGAAATATCGCGATTTTAATTTTACGAAGAAATTTTTTGGAACTGTGTTCAAAAAGTGGGCGTGTCCATTCACCGATTTTGTTAATTTTTTCAGCAAAGAGTTAGCTTTATATGTTGAACACTTTCCCTAAATATCGTTTCAATAAGTCAATTTTTACCGGAGTTATGGCATGGAAAGTTTTGTGGAATAATCCCCCATAAAGGGGCGGGGCCACGCCCATTTTCCAAAAATTTGGTGCTTTCGACTTTCTTTGCCCACGAACACTTTAGGGGTGAAATAGAAATGATATACAGCTAGTTTAAGCAAAGTTATAGCATATTCAATATATCCATGATCCTTTTCAAAATCTTTCGTATAAAATTGTGCCTGGACCTAATCCGATTTCGCTAATTTTTTTTCGAATTATTGCCTGTACTAATAGAAATATGTGTGCTGAATTTTATTTGCCTATCTTGAGCGGTTTTTGATTTATGATTAATAATATTTCCAAATTTGACTTAATCAAAAGTGGGCGGTGCCACGCCCTTTTTTAAAAATTTCTTCAGAAATTTATTTTTTGCCTTAACGCTAAGGTACACACCAAATTTTATCCTTATAGGTGTATTATGTACTGAATAATCACTCTTTTTGTATTTTCGAAAATATTATATATATAGAAAGTGGGCGTGGCTTTTAACCGATTTTGCCTATTTTCAATAGCGTTCAGAGATAAGTAAAAAGGAACCTGCATACCAAGTTTCATTGAGATATCTCAAGATTTACTCAAGTTATCGTGTTTACAGACGGACGGACGGACGGACGGACGGACGGACGGACGGACGGACGGACGGACGGACATGGCTCAATCAATTTCTCTTTTCCTCCTGAACATTTTGATATATATAAGTCAATATCTATCTCGATTCGTTTATGCCGTTACATACTACCGTTAGGCGAATGAAGTTAATATACCTTGTGTGCGAAGCACTACTAGGTATAAAAAAAGGCAGTAGGGTGTTAACTACTTGTCCGTATATTTTGCGTGTTTGCTATCCGATTTGCGTAATTTTTGGCAGGAGTATACTATATACTATTGGGAAGCATCTCACTAACTTTCATTGAAATACCTTCTTGAAATTTCAAGCAATTGCTTTTGAAAATAGCTGACCTTTTATGCTAAAAAGTGGGCGGCGCCACGCCTACTTCACCAAAATCCACAAAATTTTTATACAGTTCTGTTTTGCTGAAAAAGCTTGTTATGTGTGTAAAATCTTATTTATATAACTTATACAATTAAGGAAATATCGCGATTTTAATTTTACGAAGAAATTTTTTGGAACTGTGTTCAAAAAGTGGGCGTGTCCATTCACCGATTTTGTTAATTTTTTCAGCAAAGAGTTAGCTTTATATGTTGAACACTTTCTCTAAATATCGTTTCAATAAGTCAATTTTTACCGGAGTTATGGCATGGAAAGTTTTGTGGAATAATCCCCCATAAAGGGGCGGGGCCACGCCCATTTTCCAAAAATTTGGTGCTTTCGACTTTCTTTGCCCACGAACACTTTAGGGGTGAAATAGAAATGATATACAGCTAGTTTAAGCAAAGTTATAGCATATTCAATATATCCATGATCCTTTTCAAAATCTTTCGTATAAAATTGTGCCTGGACCTAATCCGATTTCGCTAATTTTTTTTCGAAATATTGCCTGTACTAATAGAAATATGTGTGCTGAACTTTATTTGCCTATCTTGAGCGGTTTTTGATTTATGATTAATAATATTTCCAAGTTTGACTTAATCAAAAGTGGGCGGTGCCACGCTATTTTTTAAAAATTTCTTCAGAAATTTATTTTTTGCCTTAACGCTAAGGTACACACCAAATTTTATCCTTATAGGTGTATTATGTACTGAATAATCACTCTTTTTGTATTTTCGAAAATATTATATATATAGAAAGTGGGCGTGGCTTTTAACCGATTTTGCCTATTTTCAATAGCGTTCAGAGATAAGTAAAAAGGAACCTGCATACCAAGTTTCATTGAGATATCTCAAGATTTACTCAAGTTATCGTGTTTACAGACGGACGGACGGACGGACGGACGGACGGACGGACATGGCTCAATCAATTTCTCTTTTCCTCCTGAACATTTTGATATATATAAGTCAATATCTATCTCGATTCGTTTATGCCGTTACATACTACCGTTAGGCGAATGAAGATAATATACCTTGTGTGCGATGCACTACTAGGTATAAAAAGGCAGTAGGGTGTTAACTACTTGTCCGTATATTTTGCGTGGTTGCTATCCGATTTGCGTAATTTTTGGCAGGAGTATACAATATACTATTGGGAAGCATCTCACTAACTTTCATTGAAATACCTTCTTGAAATTTCAAGCAATTGCTTTTGAAAATAGCTGACCTTTTATGCTAAAAAGTGGGCGGCGCCACGCCTACTTCACCAAAATACACAAAATTTTTATACAGTTCTGTTTTGCTGAAAAAGCTTGTTATGTGTGTAAAATCTTATTTATATAACTTATACAATTAAGGAAATATCGCGATTTTAATTTTACGAAGAAATTTTTTGGAACTGTGTTCAAAAAGTGGGCGTGTCCATTCACCGATTTTGTTAATTTTTTCAGCAAAGAGTTAGCTTTATATGTTGAACACTTTCCCTAAATATCGTTTCAATAAGTCAATTTTTACCGGAGTTATGGCATGGAAAGTTTTGTGGAATAATCCCCCATAAAGGGGCGGGGCCACGCCCATTTTCCAAAAATTTGGTGCTTTCGACTTTCTTTGCCCACGAACACTTTAGGGGTGAAATAGAAATGATATACAGCTAGTTTAAGCAAAGTTATAGCATATTCAATATATCCATGATCCTTTTCAAAATCTTTCGTATAAAATTGTGCCTGGACCTAATCCGATTTCGCTAATTTTTTTTCGAATTATTGCCTGTACTAATAGAAATATGTGTGCTGAATTTTATTTGCCTATCTTGAGCGGTTTTTGATTTATGATTAATAATATTTCCAAATTTGACTTAATCAAAAGTGGGCGGTGCCACGCCCTTTTTTAAAAATTTCTTCAGAAATTTATTTTTTGCCTTAACGCTAAGGTACACACCAAATTTTATCCTTATAGGTGTATTATGTACTGAATAATCACTCTTTTTGTATTTTCGAAAATATTATATATATAGAAAGTGGGCGTGGCTTTTAACCGATTTTGCCTATTTTCAATAGCGTTCAGAGATAAGTAAAAAGGAACCTGCATACCAAGTTTCATTGAGATATCTCAAGATTTACTCAAGTTATCGTGTTTACAGACGGACGGACGGACGGACGGACGGACGGACGGACGGACGGACGGACGGACATGGCTCAATCAATTTCTCTTTTCCTCCTGAACATTTTGATATATATAAGTCAATATCTATCTCGATTCGTTTATGCCGTTACATACTACCGTTAGGCGAATGAAGTTAATATACCTTGTGTGCGAAGCACTACTAGGTATAACTAGTAAGGAAGTCTAAGTTCGGGTGTAACCGAACATTAAATACCTAGTAGTGATCTGTTTTGGTATCCTAATTTACTCAGGTCTATTATAATACATACCTGAAAATTTGTTATAAAGGCAACTGATTGTTTTCGATAAAAACATTTCTATTGTAAGTGGTAAATTAAACTATCACTAAATAACAAAATATAAATAGCTTTCCCCATGTTCATGAAAGGTATGAAAATAAAAAAAATTAATTAAAACTAGTAAGGAAGTCTAAGTTCGGGTGTAACCGAACATTAAATACCTAGTAGTGATCTGTTTTGGTATCCTAATTTACTCAGGTCTATTATAATACATACCTGAAAATTTGTTATAAAGGCAACTGATTGTTTTCGATAAAAACATTTCTATTGTAAGTGGTAAATTAAACTATCACTAAATAACAAAATATAAATAGCTTTCCCCATGTTCATGAAAGGTATGAAAATAAAAAAAATTAATTAAAAACTAGTAAGGAAGTCTAAGTTCGGGTGTAACCGAACATTAAATACCTAGTAGTGATCTGTTTTGGTATCCTAATTTACTCAGGTCTATTATAATACATACCTGAAAATTTGTTATAAAGGCAACTGATTGTTTTCGATAAAAACATTTCTATTGTAAGTGGTAAATTAAACTATCACTAAATAACAAAATATAAATAGCTTTCCCCATGTTCATGAAAGGTATGAAAATAAAAAAAATTAATTAAAAAAAAAGGCAGTAGGGTGTTAACTACTTGTCCGTATATTTTGCGTGTTTGCTATCCGATTTGCGTAATTTTTGGCAGGAGTATACTATATACTATTGGGAAGCATCTCACTAACTTTCATTGAAATACCTTCTTGAAATTTCAAGCAATTGCTTTTGAAAATAGCTGACTTTTTATGCTAAAAAGTGGGCGGCGCCACGCCTACTTCACCAAAATCCACAAAATTTTTATACAGTTCTGTTTTGCTGAAAAAGCTTGTTATGTGTGTAAAATCTTATTTATATAACTTATACAATTAAGGAAATATCGCGATTTTAATTTTACGAAGAAATTTTTTGGAACTGTGTTCAAAAAGTGGGCGTGTCCATTCACCGATTTTGTTAATTTTTTCAGCAAAGAGTTAGCTTTATATGTTGAACACTTTCTCTAAATATCGTTTCAATAAGTCAATTTTTACCGGAGTTATGGCATGGAAAGTTTTGTGGAATAATCCCCCATAAAGGGGCGGGGCCACGCCCATTTTCCAAAAATTTGGTGCTTTCGACTTTCTTTGCCCACGAACACTTTAGGGGTGAAATAGAAATGATATACAGCTAGTTTAAGCAAAGTTATAGCATATTCAATATATCCATGATCCTTTTCAAAATCTTTCGTATAAAATTGTGCCTGGACCTAATCCGATTTCGCTAATTTTTTTTCGAAATATTGCCTGTACTAATAGAAATATGTGTGCTGAACTTTATTTGCCTATCTTGAGCGGTTTTTGATTTATGATTAATAATATTTCCAAGTTTGACTTAATCAAAAGTGGGCGGTGCCACGCTATTTTTTAAAAATTTCTTCAGAAATTTATTTTTTGCCTTAACGCTAAGGTACACACCAAATTTTATCCTTATAGGTGTATTATGTACTGAATAATCACTCTTTTTGTATTTTCGAAAATATTATATATATAGAAAGTGGGCGTGGCTTTTAACCGATTTTGCCTATTTTCAATAGCGTTCAGAGATAAGTAAAAAGGAACCTGCATACCAAGTTTCATTGAGATATCTCAAGATTTACTCAAGTTATCGTGTTTACAGACGGACGGACGGACGGACGGACGGACGGACGGACATGGCTCAATCAATTTCTCTTTTCCTCCTGAACATTTTGATATATATAAGTCAATATCTATCTCGATTCGTTTATGCCGTTACATACTACCGTTAGGCGAATGAAGTTAATATACCTTGTGTGCGATGCACTACTAGGTATAAAAAGGCAGTAGGGTGTTAACTACTTGTCCGTATATTTTGCGTGGTTGCTATCCGATTTGCGTAATTTTTGGCAGGAGTATACTATATACTATTGGGAAGCATCTCACTAACTTTCATTGAAATACCTTCTTGAAATTTCAAGCAATTGCTTTTGAAAATAGCTGACCTTTTATGCTAAAAAGTGGGCGGCGCCACGCCTACTTCACCAAAATACACAAAATTTTTATACAGTTCTGTTTTGCTGAAAAAGCTTGTTATGTGTGTAAAATCTTATTTATATAACTTATACAATTAAGGAAATATCGCGATTTTAATTTTACGAAGAAATTTTTTGGAACTGTGTTCAAAAAGTGGGCGTGTCCATTCACCGATTTTGTTAATTTTTTCAGCAAAGAGTTAGCTTTATATGTTGAACACTTTCCCTAAATATCGTTTCAATAAGTCAATTTTTACCGGAGTTATGGCATGGAAAGTTTTGTGGAATAATCCCCCATAAAGGGGCGGGGCCACGCCCATTTTCCAAAAATTTGGTGCTTTCGACTTTCTTTGCCCACGAACACTTTAGGGGTGAAATAGAAATGATATACAGCTAGTTTAAGCAAAGTTATAGCATATTCAATATATCCATGATCCTTTTCAAAATCTTTCGTATAAAATTGTGCCTGGACCTAATCCGATTTCGCTAATTTTTTTTCGAATTATTGCCTGTACTAATAGAAATATGTGTGCTGAATTTTATTTGCCTATCTTGAGCGGTTTTTGATTTATGATTAATAATATTTCCAAATTTGACTTAATCAAAAGTGGGCGGTGCCACGCCCTTTTTTAAAAATTTCTTCAGAAATTTATTTTTTGCCTTAACGCTAAGGTACACACCAAATTTTATCCTTATAGGTGTATTATGTACTGAATAATCACTCTTTTTGTATTTTCGAAAATATTATATATATAGAAAGTGGGCGTGGCTTTTAACCGATTTTGCCTATTTTCAATAGCGTTCAGAGATAAGTAAAAAGGAACCTGCATACCAAGTTTCATTGAGATATCTCAAGATTTACTCAAGTTATCGTGTTTACAGACAGACGGACGGACGGACGGACGGACATGGCTCAATCAATTTCTCTTTTCCTCCTGAACATTTTGATATATATAAGTCAATATCTATCTCGATTCGTTTATGCCGTTACATACTACCGTTAGGCGAATGAAGTTAATATACCTTGTGTGCGAAGCACTACTAGGTATAAAAAAGGCAGTAGGGTGTTAACTACTTGTCCGTATATTTTGCGTGTTTGCTATCCGATTTGCGTAATTTTTGGCAGGAGTATACTATATACTATTGGGAAGCATCTCACTAACTTTCATTGAAATACCTTCTTGAAATTTCAAGCAATTGCTTTTGAAAATAGCTGACCTTTTATGCTAAAAAGTGGGCGGCGCCACGCCTACTTCACCAAAATCCACAAAATTTTTATACAGTTATGTTTTGCTGAAAAAGCTTGTTATGTGTGTAAAATCTTATTTATATAACTTATACAATTAAGGAAATATCGCGATTTTAATTTTACGAAGAAATTTTTTGGAACTGTGTTCAAAAAGTGGGCGTGTCCATTCACCGATTTTGTTAATTTTTTCAGCAAAGAGTTAGCTTTATATGTTGAACACTTTCTCTAAATATCGTTTCAATAAGTCAATTTTTACCGGAGTTATGGCATGGAAAGTTTTGTGGAATAATCCCCCATAAAGGGGCGGGGCCACGCCCATTTTCCAAAAATTTGGTGCTTTCGACTTTCTTTGCCCACGAACACTTTAGGGGTGAAATAGAAATGATATACAGCTAGTTTAAGCAAAGTTATAGCATATTCAATATATCCATGATCCTTTTCAAAATCTTTCGTATAAAATTGTGCCTGGACCTAATCCGATTTCGCTAATTTTTTTTCGAAATATTGCCTGTACTAATAGAAATATGTGTGCTGAACTTTATTTGCCTATCTTGAGCGGTTTTTGATTTATGATTAATAATATTTCCAAGTTTGACTTAATCAAAAGTGGGCGGTGCCACGCTATTTTTTAAAAATTTCTTCAGAAATTTATTTTTTGCCTTAACGCTAAGGTACACACCAAATTTTATCCTTATAGGTGTATTATGTACTGAATAATCACTCTTTTTGTATTTTCGAAAATATTATATATATAGAAAGTGGGCGTGGCTTTTAACCGATTTTGCCTATTTTCAATAGCGTTCAGAGATAAGTAAAAAGGAACCTGCATACCAAGTTTCATTGAGATATCTCAAGATTTACTCAAGTTATCGTGTTTACAGACGGACGGACGGACGGACGGACGGACGGACGGACATGGCTCAATCAATTTCTCTTTTCCTCCTGAACATTTTGATATATATAAGTCAATATCTATCTCGATTCGTTTATGCCGTTACATACTACCGTTAGGCGAATGAAGTTAATATACCTTGTGTGCGATGCACTACTAGGTATAAAAAGGCAGTAGGGTGTTAACTACTTGTCCGTATATTTTGCGTGGTTGCTATCCGATTTGCGTAATTTTTGGCAGGAGTATACTATATACTATTGGGAAGCATCTCACTAACTTTCATTGAAATACCTTCTTGAAATTTCAAGCAATTGCTTTTGAAAATAGCTGACCTTTTATGCTAAAAAGTGGGCGGCGCCACGCCTACTTCACCAAAATACACAAAATTTTTATACAGTTCTGTTTTGCTGAAAAAGCTTGTTATGTGTGTAAAATCTTATTTATATAACTTATACAATTAAGGAAATATCGCGATTTTAATTTTACGAAGAAATTTTTTGGAACTGTGTTCAAAAAGTGGGCGTGTCCATTCACCGATTTTGTTAATTTTTTCAGCAAAGAGTTAGCTTTATATGTTGAACACTTTCCCTAAATATCGTTTCAATAAGTCAATTTTTACCGGAGTTATGGCATGGAAAGTTTTGTGGAATAATCCCCCATAAAGGGGCGGGGCCACGCCCATTTTCCAAAAATTTGGTGCTTTCGACTTTCTTTGCCCACGAACACTTTAGGGGTGAAATAGAAATGATATACAGCTAGTTTAAGCAAAGTTATAGCATATTCAATATATCCATGATCCTTTTCAAAATCTTTCGTATAAAATTGTGCCTGGACCTAATCCGATTTCGCTAATTTTTTTTCGAATTATTGCCTGTACTAATAGAAATATGTGTGCTGAATTTTATTTGCCTATCTTGAGCGGTTTTTGATTTATGATTAATAATATTTCCAAATTTGACTTAATCAAAAGTGGGCGGTGCCACGCCCTTTTTTAAAAATTTCTTCAGAAATTTATTTTTTGCCTTAACGCTAAGGTACACACCAAATTTTATCCTTATAGGTGTATTATGTACTGAATAATCACTCTTTTTGTATTTTCGAAAATATTATATATATAGAAAGTGGGCGTGGCTTTTAACCGATTTTGCCTATTTTCAATAGCGTTCAGAGATAAGTAAAAAGGAACCTGCATACCAAGTTTCATTGAGATATCTCAAGATTTACTCAAGTTATCGTGTTTACAGACGGACGGACGGACGGACGGACGGACGGACGGACGGACGGACGGACGGACGGACATGGCTCAATCAATTTCTCTTTTCCTCCTGAACATTTTGATATATATAAGTCAATATCTATCTCGATTCGTTTATGCCGTTACATACTACCGTTAGGCGAATGAAGTTAATATACCTTGTGTGCGAAGCACTACTAGGTATAAAAAAGGCAGTAGGGTGTTAACTACTTGTCCGTATATTTTGCGTGTTTGCTATCCGATTTGCGTAATTTTTGGCAGGAGTATACTATATACTATTGGGAAGCATCTCACTAACTTTCATTGAAATACCTTCTTGAAATTTCAAGCAATTGCTTTTGAAAATAGCTGACCTTTTATGCTAAAAAGTGGGCGGCGCCACGCCTACTTCACCAAAATCCACAAAATTTTTATACAGTTCTGTTTTGCTGAAAAAGCTTGTTATGTGTGTAAAATCTTATTTATATAACTTATACAATTAAGGAAATATCGCGATTTTAATTTTACGAAGAAATTTTTTGGAACTGTGTTCAAAAAGTGGGCGTGTCCATTCACCGATTTTGTTAATTTTTTCAGCAAAGAGTTAGCTTTATATGTTGAACACTTTCTCTAAATATCGTTTCAATAAGTCAATTTTTACCGGAGTTATGGCATGGAAAGTTTTGTGGAATAATCCCCCATAAAGGGGCGGGGCCACGCCCATTTTCCAAAAATTTGGTGCTTTCGACTTTCTTTGCCCACGAACACTTTAGGGGTGAAATAGAAATGATATACAGCTAGTTTAAGCAAAGTTATAGCATATTCAATATATCCATGATCCTTTTCAAAATCTTTCGTATAAAATTGTGCCTGGACCTAATCCGATTTCGCTAATTTTTTTTCGAAATATTGCCTGTACTAATAGAAATATGTGTGCTGAACTTTATTTGCCTATCTTGAGCGGTTTTTGATTTATGATTAATAATATTTCCAAGTTTGACTTAATCAAAAGTGGGCGGTGCCACGCTATTTTTTAAAAATTTCTTCAGAAATTTATTTTTTGCCTTAACGCTAAGGTACACACCAAATTTTATCCTTATAGGTGTATTATGTACTGAATAATCACTCTTTTTGTATTTTCGAAAATATTATATATATAGAAAGTGGGCGTGGCTTTTAACCGATTTTGCCTATTTTCAATAGCGTTCAGAGATAAGTAAAAAGGAACCTGCATACCAAGTTTCATTGAGATATCTCAAGATTTACTCAAGTTATCGTGTTTACAGACGGACGGACGGACGGACGGACGGACGGACGGACATGGCTCAATCAATTTCTCTTTTCCTCCTGAACATTTTGATATATATAAGTCAATATCTATCTCGATTCGTTTATGCCGTTACATACTACCGTTAGGCGAATGAAGTTAATATACCTTGTGTGCGATGCACTACTAGGTATAAAAAGGCAGTAGGGTGTTAACTACTTGTCCGTATATTTTGCGTGGTTGCTATCCGATTTGCGTAATTTTTGGCAGGAGTATACTATATACTATTGGGAAGCATCTCACTAACTTTCATTGAAATACCTTCTTGAAATTTCAAGCAATTGCTTTTGAAAATAGCTGACCTTTTATGCTAAAAAGTGGGCGGCGCCACGCCTACTTCACCAAAATACACAAAATTTTTATACAGTTCTGTTTTGCTGAAAAAGCTTGTTATGTGTGTAAAATCTTATTTATATAACTTATACAATTAAGGAAATATCGCGATTTTAATTTTACGAAGAAATTTTTTGGAACTGTGTTCAAAAAGTGGGCGTGTCCATTCACCGATTTTGTTAATTTTTTCAGCAAAGAGTTAGCTTTATATGTTGAACACTTTCCCTAAATATCGTTTCAATAAGTCAATTTTTACCGGAGTTATGGCATGGAAAGTTTTGTGGAATAATCCCCCATAAAGGGGCGGGGCCACGCCCATTTTCCAAAAATTTGGTGCTTTCGACTTTCTTTGCCCACGAACACTTTAGGGGTGAAATAGAAATGATATACAGCTAGTTTAAGCAAAGTTATAGCATATTCAATATATCCATGATCCTTTTCAAAATCTTTCGTATAAAATTGTGCCTGGACCTAATCCGATTTCGCTAATTTTTTTTCGAATTATTGCCTGTACTAATAGAAATATGTGTGCTGAATTTTATTTGCCTATCTTGAGCGGTTTTTGATTTATGATTAATAATATTTCCAAATTTGACTTAATCAAAAGTGGGCGGTGCCACGCCCTTTTTTAAAAATTTCTTCAGAAATTTATTTTTTGCCTTAACGCTAAGGTACACACCAAATTTTATCCTTATAGGTGTATTATGTACTGAATAATCACTCTTTTTGTATTTTCGAAAATATTATATATATAGAAAGTGGGCGTGGCTTTTAACCGATTTTGCCTATTTTCAATAGCGTTCAGAGATAAGTAAAAAGGAACCTGCATACCAAGTTTCATTGAGATATCTCAAGATTTACTCAAGTTATCGTGTTTACAGACGGACGGACGGACGGACGGACGGACGGACGGACGGACGGACGGACGGACATGGCTCAATCAATTTCTCTTTTCCTCCTGAACATTTTGATATATATAAGTCAATATCTATCTCGATTCGTTTATGCCGTTACATACTACCGTTAGGCGAATGAAGTTAATATACCTTGTGTGCGAAGCACTACTAGGTATAAAAAAGGCAGTAGGGTGTTAACTACTTGTCCGTATATTTTGCGTGTTTGCTATCCGATTTGCGTAATTTTTGGCAGGAGTATACTATATACTATTGGGAAGCATCTCACTAACTTTCATTGAAATACCTTCTTGAAATTTCAAGCAATTGCTTTTGAAAATAGCTGACCTTTTATGCTAAAAAGTGGGCGGCGCCACGCCTACTTCACCAAAATCCACAAAATTTTTATACAGTTATGTTTTGCTGAAAAAGCTTGTTATGTGTGTAAAATCTTATTTATATAACTTATACAATTAAGGAAATATCGCGATTTTAATTTTACGAAGAAATTTTTTGGAACTGTGTTCAAAAAGTGGGCGTGTCCATTCACCGATTTTGTTAATTTTTTCAGCAAAGAGTTAGCTTTATATGTTGAACACTTTCTCTAAATATCGTTTCAATAAGTCAATTTTTACCGGAGTTATGGCATGGAAAGTTTTGTGGAATAATCCCCCATAAAGGGGCGGGGCCACGCCCATTTTCCAAAAATTTGGTGCTTTCGACTTTCTTTGCCCACGAACACTTTAGGGGTGAAATAGAAATGATATACAGCTAGTTTAAGCAAAGTTATAGCATATTCAATATATCCATGATCCTTTTCAAAATCTTTCGTATAAAATTGTGCCTGGACCTAATCCGATTTCGCTAATTTTTTTTCGAAATATTGCCTGTACTAATAGAAATATGTGTGCTGAACTTTATTTGCCTATCTTGAGCGGTTTTTGATTTATGATTAATAATATTTCCAAGTTTGACTTAATCAAAAGTGGGCGGTGCCACGCTATTTTTTAAAAATTTCTTCAGAAATTTATTTTTTGCCTTAACGCTAAGGTACACACCAAATTTTATCCTTATAGGTGTATTATGTACTGAATAATCACTCTTTTTGTATTTTCGAAAATATTATATATATAGAAAGTGGGCGTGGCTTTTAACCGATTTTGCCTATTTTCAATAGCGTTCAGAGATAAGTAAAAAGGAACCTGCATACCAAGTTTCATTGAGATATCTCAAGATTTACTCAAGTTATCGTGTTTACAGACGGACGGACGGACGGACGGACGGACGGACGGACATGGCTCAATCAATTTCTCTTTTCCTCCTGAACATTTTGATATATATAAGTCAATATCTATCTCGATTCGTTTATGCCGTTACATACTACCGTTAGGCGAATGAAGTTAATATACCTTGTGTGCGATGCACTACTAGGTATAAAAAGGCAGTAGGGTGTTAACTACTTGTCCGTATATTTTGCGTGGTTGCTATCCGATTTGCGTAATTTTTGGCAGAGTATACTATATACTATTGGGAAGCATCTCACTAACTTTCATTGAAATACCTTCTTGAAATTTCAAGCAATTGCTTTTGAAAATAGCTGACCTTTTATGCTAAAAAGTGGGCGGCGCCACGCCTACTTCACCAAAATACACAAAATTTTTATACAGTTCTGTTTTGCTGAAAAAGCTTGTTATGTGTGTAAAATCTTATTTATATAACTTATACAATTAAGGAAATATCGCGATTTTAATTTTACGAAGAAATTTTTTGGAACTGTGTTCAAAAAGTGGGCGTGTCCATTCACCGATTTTGTTAATTTTTTCAGCAAAGAGTTAGCTTTATATGTTGAACACTTTCTCTAAATATCGTTTCAATAAGTCAATTTTTACCGGAGTTATGGCATGGAAAGTTTTGTGGAATAATCCCCCATAAAGGGGCGGGGCCACGCCCATTTTCCAAAAATTTGGTGCTTTCGACTTTCTTTGCCCACGGAACACTTTAGGGGTGCAATAGAAATGATATACAGCTAGTTTAAGCAAAGTTATAGCATATTCAATATATCCATGATCCTTTTCAAAATCTTTCGTATAAAATTGTGCCTGGACCTAATCCGATTTCGCTAATTTTTTTTCGAAATATTGCCTGTACTAATAGAAATATGTGTGCTGAACTTTATTTGCCTATCTTGAGCGGTTTTTGATTTATGATTAATAATATTTCCAAGTTTGACTTAATCAAAAGTGGGCGGTGCCACGCTATTTTTTAAAAATTTCTTCAGAAATTTATTTTTTGCCTTAACGCTAAGGTACACACCAAATTTTATCCTTATAGGTGTATTATGTACTGAATAATCACTCTTTTTGTATTTTCGAAAATATTATATATATAGAAAGTGGGCGTGGCTTTTAACCGATTTTGCCTATTTTCAATAGCGTTCAGAGATAAGTAAAAAGGAACCTGCATACCAAGTTTCATTGAGATATCTCAAGATTTACTCAAGTTATCGTGTTTACAGACGGACGGACGGACGGACGGACGGACGGACGGACATGGCTCAATCAATTTCTCTTTTCCTCCTGAACATTTTGATATATATAAGTCAATATCTATCTCGATTCGTTTATGCCGTTACATACTACCGTTAGGCGAATGAAGTTAATATACCTTGTGTGCGATGCACTACTAGGTATAAAAAGGCAGTAGGGTGTTAACTACTTGTCCGTATATTTTGCGTGGTTGCTATCCGATTTGCGTAATTTTTGGCAGGAGTATACTATATACTATTGGGAAGCATCTCACTAACTTTCATTGAAATACCTTCTTGAAATTTCAAGCAATTGCTTTTGAAAATAGCTGACCTTTTATGCTAAAAAGTGGGCGGCGCCACGCCTACTTCACCAAAATACACAAAATTTTTATACAGTTCTGTTTTGCTGAAAAAGCTTGTTATGTGTGTAAAATCTTATTTATATAACTTATACAATTAAGGAAATATCGCGATTTTAATTTTACGAAGAAATTTTTTGGAACTGTGTTCAAAAAGTGGGCGTGTCCATTCACCGATTTTGTTAATTTTTTCAGCAAAGAGTTAGCTTTATATGTTGAACACTTTCCCTAAATATCGTTTCAATAAGTCAATTTTTACCGGAGTTATGGCATGGAAAGTTTTGTGGAATAATCCCCCATAAAGGGGCGGGGCCACGCCCATTTTCCAAAAATTTGGTGCTTTCGACTTTCTTTGCCCACGAACACTTTAGGGGTGAAATAGAAATGATATACAGCTAGTTTAAGCAAAGTTATAGCATATTCAATATATCCATGATCCTTTTCAAAATCTTTCGTATAAAATTGTGCCTGGACCTAATCCGATTTCGCTAATTTTTTTTCGAATTATTGCCTGTACTAATAGAAATATGTGTGCTGAATTTTATTTGCCTATCTTGAGCGGTTTTTGATTTATGATTAATAATATTTCCAAATTTGACTTAATCAAAAGTGGGCGGTGCCACGCCCTTTTTTAAAAATTTCTTCAGAAATTTATTTTTTGCCTTAACGCTAAGGTACACACCAAATTTTATCCTTATAGGTGTATTATGTACTGAATAATCACTCTTTTTGTATTTTCGAAAATATTATATATATAGAAAGTGGGCGTGGCTTTTAACCGATTTTGCCTATTTTCAATAGCGTTCAGAGATAAGTAAAAAGGAACCTGCATACCAAGTTTCATTGAGATATCTCAAGATTTACTCAAGTTATCGTGTTTACAGACGGACGGACGGACGGACGGACGGACGGACGGACGGACGGACGGACGGACATGGCTCAATCAATTTCTCTTTTCCTCCTGAACATTTTGATATATATAAGTCAATATCTATCTCGATTCGTTTATGCCGTTACATACTACCGTTAGGCGAATGAAGTTAATATACCTTGTGTGCGAAGCACTACTAGGTATAAAAAAGGCAGTAGGGTGTTAACTACTTGTCCGTATATTTTGCGTGTTTGCTATCCGATTTGCGTAATTTTTGGCAGGAGTATACTATATACTATTGGGAAGCATCTCACTAACTTTCATTGAAATACCTTCTTGAAATTTCAAGCAATTGCTTTTGAAAATAGCTGACCTTTTATGCTAAAAAGTGGGCGGCGCCACGCCTACTTCACCAAAATCCACAAAATTTTTATACAGTTCTGTTTTGCTGAAAAAGCTTGTTATGTGTGTAAAATCTTATTTATATAACTTATACAATTAAGGAAATATCGCGATTTTAATTTTACGAAGAAATTTTTTGGAACTGTGTTCAAAAAGTGGGCGTGTCCATTCACCGATTTTGTTAATTTTTTCAGCAAAGAGTTAGCTTTATATGTTGAACACTTTCTCTAAATATCGTTTCAATAAGTCAATTTTTACCGGAGTTATGGCATGGAAAGTTTTGTGGAATAATCCCCCATAAAGGGGCGGGGCCACGCCCATTTTCCAAAAATTTGGTGCTTTCGACTTTCTTTGCCCACGAACACTTTAGGGGTGAAATAGAAATGATATACAGCTAGTTTAAGCAAAGTTATAGCATATTCAATATATCCATGATCCTTTTCAAAATCTTTCGTATAAAATTGTGCCTGGACCTAATCCGATTTCGCTAATTTTTTTTCGAAATATTGCCTGTACTAATAGAAATATGTGTGCTGAACTTTATTTGCCTATCTTGAGCGGTTTTTGATTTATGATTAATAATATTTCCAAGTTTGACTTAATCAAAAGTGGGCGGTGCCACGCTATTTTTTAAAAATTTCTTCAGAAATTTATTTTTTGCCTTAACGCTAAGGTACACACCAAATTTTATCCTTATAGGTGTATTATGTACTGAATAATCACTCTTTTTGTATTTTCGAAAATATTATATATATAGAAAGTGGGCGTGGCTTTTAACCGATTTTGCCTATTTTCAATAGCGTTCAGAGATAAGTAAAAAGGAACCTGCATACCAAGTTTCATTGAGATATCTCAAGATTTACTCAAGTTATCGTGTTTACAGACGGACGGACGGACGGACGGACGGACGGACGGACATGGCTCAATCAATTTCTCTTTTCCTCCTGAACATTTTGATATATATAAGTCAATATCTATCTCGATTCGTTTATGCCGTTACATACTACCGTTAGGCGAATGAAGTTAATATACCTTGTGTGCGATGCACTACTAGGTATAAAAAGGCAGTAGGGTGTTAACTACTTGTCCGTATATTTTGCGTGGTTGCTATCCGATTTGCGTAATTTTTGGCAGGAGTATACTATATACTATTGGGAAGCATCTCACTAACTTTCATTGAAATACCTTCTTGAAATTTCAAGCAATTGCTTTTGAAAATAGCTGACCTTTTATGCTAAAAAGTGGGCGGCGCCACGCCTACTTCACCAAAATACACAAAATTTTTATACAGTTCTGTTTTGCTGAAAAAGCTTGTTATGTGTGTAAAATCTTATTTATATAACTTATACAATTAAGGAAATATCGCGATTTTAATTTTACGAAGAAATTTTTTGGAACTGTGTTCAAAAAGTGGGCGTGTCCATTCACCGATTTTGTTAATTTTTTCAGCAAAGAGTTAGCTTTATATGTTGAACACTTTCCCTAAATATCGTTTCAATAAGTCAATTTTTACCGGAGTTATGGCATGGAAAGTTTTGTGGAATAATCCCCCATAAAGGGGCGGGGCCACGCCCATTTTCCAAAAATTTGGTGCTTTCGACTTTCTTTGCCCACGAACACTTTAGGGGTGAAATAGAAATGATATACAGCTAGTTTAAGCAAAGTTATAGCATATTCAATATATCCATGATCCTTTTCAAAATCTTTCGTATAAAATTGTGCCTGGACCTAATCCGATTTCGCTAATTTTTTTTCGAATTATTGCCTGTACTAATAGAAATATGTGTGCTGAATTTTATTTGCCTATCTTGAGCGGTTTTTGATTTATGATTAATAATATTTCCAAATTTGACTTAATCAAAAGTGGGCGGTGCCACGCCCTTTTTTAAAAATTTCTTCAGAAATTTATTTTTTGCCTTAACGCTAAGGTACACACCAAATTTTATCCTTATAGGTGTATTATGTACTGAATAATCACTCTTTTTGTATTTTCGAAAATATTATATATATAGAAAGTGGGCGTGGCTTTTAACCGATTTTGCCTATTTTCAATAGCGTTCAGAGATAAGTAAAAAGGAACCTGCATACCAAGTTTCATTGAGATATCTCAAGATTTACTCAAGTTATCGTGTTTACAGACGGACGGACGGACGGACGGACGGACGGACGGACGGACGGACGGACGGACATGGCTCAATCAATTTCTCTTTTCCTCCTGAACATTTTGATATATATAAGTCAATATCTATCTCGATTCGTTTATGCCGTTACATACTACCGTTAGGCGAATGAAGTTAATATACCTTGTGTGCGAAGCACTACTAGGTATAAAAAAGGCAGTAGGGTGTTAACTACTTGTCCGTATATTTTGCGTGTTTGCTATCCGATTTGCGTAATTTTTGGCAGGAGTATACTATATACTATTGGGAAGCATCTCACTAACTTTCATTGAAATACCTTCTTGAAATTTCAAGCAATTGCTTTTGAAAATAGCTGACCTTTTATGCTAAAAAGTGGGCGGCGCCACGCCTACTTCACCAAAATCCACAAAATTTTTATACAGTTATGTTTTGCTGAAAAAGCTTGTTATGTGTGTAAAATCTTATTTATATAACTTATACAATTAAGGAAATATCGCGATTTTAATTTTACGAAGAAATTTTTTGGAACTGTGTTCAAAAAGTGGGCGTGTCCATTCACCGATTTTGTTAATTTTTTCAGCAAAGAGTTAGCTTTATATGTTGAACACTTTCTCTAAATATCGTTTCAATAAGTCAATTTTTACCGGAGTTATGGCATGGAAAGTTTTGTGGAATAATCCCCCATAAAGGGGCGGGGCCACGCCCATTTTCCAAAAATTTGGTGCTTTCGACTTTCTTTGCCCACGAACACTTTAGGGGTGAAATAGAAATGATATACAGCTAGTTTAAGCAAAGTTATAGCATATTCAATATATCCATGATCCTTTTCAAAATCTTTCGTATAAAATTGTGCCTGGACCTAATCCGATTTCGCTAATTTTTTTTCGAAATATTGCCTGTACTAATAGAAATATGTGTGCTGAACTTTATTTGCCTATCTTGAGCGGTTTTTGATTTATGATTAATAATATTTCCAAGTTTGACTTAATCAAAAGTGGGCGGTGCCACGCTATTTTTTAAAAATTTCTTCAGAAATTTATTTTTTGCCTTAACGCTAAGGTACACACCAAATTTTATCCTTATAGGTGTATTATGTACTGAATAATCACTCTTTTTGTATTTTCGAAAATATTATATATATAGAAAGTGGGCGTGGCTTTTAACCGATTTTGCCTATTTTCAATAGCGTTCAGAGATAAGTAAAAAGGAACCTGCATACCAAGTTTCATTGAGATATCTCAAGATTTACTCAAGTTATCGTGTTTACAGACGGACGGACGGACGGACGGACGGACGGACGGACATGGCTCAATCAATTTCTCTTTTCCTCCTGAACATTTTGATATATATAAGTCAATATCTATCTCGATTCGTTTATGCCGTTACATACTACCGTTAGGCGAATGAAGTTAATATACCTTGTGTGCGATGCACTACTAGGTATAAAAAGGCAGTAGGGTGTTAACTACTTGTCCGTATATTTTGCGTGGTTGCTATCCGATTTGCGTAATTTTTGGCAGGAGTATACTATATACTATTGGGAAGCATCTCACTAACTTTCATTGAAATACCTTCTTGAAATTTCAAGCAATTGCTTTTGAAAATAGCTGACCTTTTATGCTAAAAAGTGGGCGGCGCCACGCCTACTTCACCAAAATACACAAAATTTTTATACAGTTCTGTTTTGCTGAAAAAGCTTGTTATGTGTGTAAAATCTTATTTATATAACTTATACAATTAAGGAAATATCGCGATTTTAATTTTACGAAGAAATTTTTTGGAACTGTGTTCAAAAAGTGGGCGTGTCCATTCACCGATTTTGTTAATTTTTTCAGCAAAGAGTAAGCTTTATATGTTGAACACTTTCCCTAAATATCGTTTCAATAAGTCAATTTTTACCGGAGTTATGGCATGGAAAGTTTTGTGGAATAATCCCCCATAAAGGGGCGGGGCCACGCCCATTTTCCAAAAATTTGGTGCTTTCGACTTTCTTTGCCCACGAACACTTTAGGGGTGAAATAGAAATGATATACAGCTAGTTTAAGCAAAGTTATAGCATATTCAATATATCCATGATCCTTTTCAAAATCTTTCGTATAAAATTGTGCCTGGACCTAATCCGATTTCGCTAATTTTTTTTCGAATTATTGCCTGTACTAATAGAAATATGTGTGCTGAATTTTATTTGCCTATCTTGAGCGGTTTTTGATTTATGATTAATAATATTTCCAAATTTGACTTAATCAAAAGTGGGCGGTGCCACGCCCTTTTTTAAAAATTTCTTCAGAAATTTATTTTTTGCCTTAACGCTAAGGTACACACCAAATTTTATCCTTATAGGTGTATTATGTACTGAATAATCACTCTTTTTGTATTTTCGAAAATATTATATATATAGAAAGTGGGCGTGGCTTTTAACCGATTTTGCCTATTTTCAATAGCGTTCAGAGATAAGTAAAAAGGAACCTGCATACCAAGTTTCATTGAGATATCTCAAGATTTACTCAAGTTATCGTGTTTACAGACGGACGGACGGACGGACGGACGGACGGACGGACATGGCTCAATCAATTTCTCTTTTCCTCCTGAACATTTTGATATATATAAGTCAATATCTATCTCGATTCGTTTATGCCGTTACATACTACCGTTAGGCGAATGAAGTTAATATACCTTGTGTGCGATGCACTACTAGGTATAAAAAGGCAGTAGGGTGTTAACTACTTGTCCGTATATTTTGCGTGGTTGCTATCCGATTTGCGTAATTTTTGGCAGGAGTATACTATATACTATTGGGAAGCATCTCACTAACTTTCATTGAAATACCTTCTTGAAATTTCAAGCAATTGCTTTTGAAAATAGCTGACCTTTTATGCTAAAAAGTGGGCGGCGCCACGCCTACTTCACCAAAATACACAAAATTTTTATACAGTTCTGTTTTGCTGAAAAAGCTTGTTATGTGTGTAAAATCTTATTTATATAACTTATACAATTAAGGAAATATCGCGATTTTAATTTTACGAAGAAATTTTTTGGAACTGTGTTCAAAAAGTGGGCGTGTCCATTCACCGATTTTGTTAATTTTTTCAGCAAAGAGTTAGCTTTATATGTTGAACACTTTCTCTAAATATCGTTTCAATAAGTCAATTTTTACCGGAGTTATGGCATGGAAAGTTTTGTGGAATAATCCCCCATAAAGGGGCGGGGCCACGCCCATTTTCCAAAAATTTGGTGCTTTCGACTTTCTTTGCCCACGAACACTTTAGGGGTGAAATAGAAATGATATACAGCTAGTTTAAGCAAAGTTATAGCATATTCAATATATCCATGATCCTTTTCAAAATCTTTCGTATAAAATTGTGCCTGGACCTAATCCGATTTCGCTAATTTTTTTTCGAAATATTGCCTGTACTAATAGAAATATGTGTGCTGAACTTTATTTGCCTATCTTGAGCGGTTTTTGATTTATGATTAATAATATTTCCAAGTTTGACTTAATCAAAAGTGGGCGGTGCCACGCTATTTTTTAAAAATTTCTTCAGAAATTTATTTTTTGCCTTAACGCTAAGGTACACACCAAATTTTATCCTTATAGGTGTATTATGTACTGAATAATCACTCTTTTTGTATTTTCGAAAATATTATATATATAGAAAGTGGGCGTGGCTTTTAACCGATTTTGCCTATTTTCAATAGCGTTCAGAGATAAGTAAAAAGGAACCTGCATACCAAGTTTCATTGAGATATCTCAAGATTTACTCAAGTTATCGTGTTTACAGACGGACGGACGGACGGACGGACGGACGGACGGACATGGCTCAATCAATTTCTCTTTTCCTCCTGAACATTTTGATATATATAAGTCAATATCTATCTCGATTCGTTTATGCCGTTACATACTACCGTTAGGCGAATGAAGTTAATATACCTTGTGTGCGATGCACTACTAGGTATAAAAAGGCAGTAGGGTGTTAACTACTTGTCCGTATATTTTGCGTGGTTGCTATCCGATTTGCGTAATTTTTGGCAGGAGTATACTATATACTATTGGGAAGCATCTCACTAACTTTCATTGAAATACCTTCTTGAAATTTCAAGCAATTGCTTTTGAAAATAGCTGACCTTTTATGCTAAAAAGTGGGCGGCGCCACGCCTACTTCACCAAAATACACAAAATTTTTATACAGTTCTGTTTTGCTGAAAAAGCTTGTTATGTGTGTAAAATCTTATTTATATAACTTATACAATTAAGGAAATATCGCGATTTTAATTTTACGAAGAAATTTTTTGGAACTGTGTTCAAAAAGTGGGCGTGTCCATTCACCGATTTTGTTAATTTTTTCAGCAAAGAGTTAGCTTTATATGTTGAACACTTTCCCTAAATATCGTTTCAATAAGTCAATTTTTACCGGAGTTATGGCATGGAAAGTTTTGTGGAATAATCCCCCATAAAGGGGCGGGGCCACGCCCATTTTCCAAAAATTTGGTGCTTTCGACTTTCTTTGCCCACGAACACTTTAGGGGTGAAATAGAAATGATATACAGCTAGTTTAAGCAAAGTTATAGCATATTCAATATATCCATGATCCTTTTCAAAATCTTTCGTATAAAATTGTGCCTGGACCTAATCCGATTTCGCTAATTTTTTTTCGAATTATTGCCTGTACTAATAGAAATATGTGTGCTGAATTTTATTTGCCTATCTTGAGCGGTTTTTGATTTATGATTAATAATATTTCCAAATTTGACTTAATCAAAAGTGGGCGGTGCCACGCCCTTTTTTAAAAATTTCTTCAGAAATTTATTTTTTGCCTTAACGCTAAGGTACACACCAAATTTTATCCTTATAGGTGTATTATGTACTGAATAATCACTCTTTTTGTATTTTCGAAAATATTATATATATAGAAAGTGGGCGTGGCTTTTAACCGATTTTGCCTATTTTCAATAGCGTTCAGAGATAAGTAAAAAGGAACCTGCATACCAAGTTTCATTGAGATATCTCAAGATTTACTCAAGTTATCGTGTTTACAGACGGACGGACGGACGGACGGACGGACGGACGGACGGACGGACGGACGGACATGGCTCAATCAATTTCTCTTTTCCTCCTGAACATTTTGATATATATAAGTCAATATCTATCTCGATTCGTTTATGCCGTTACATACTACCGTTAGGCGAATGAAGTTAATATACCTTGTGTGCGAAGCACTACTAGGTATAAAAAAGGCAGTAGGGTGTTAACTACTTGTCCGTATATTTTGCGTGTTTGCTATCCGATTTGCGTAATTTTTGGCAGGAGTATACTATATACTATTGGGAAGCATCTCACTAACTTTCATTGAAATACCTTCTTGAAATTTCAAGCAATTGCTTTTGAAAATAGCTGACCTTTTATGCTAAAAAGTGGGCGGCGCCACGCCTACTTCACCAAAATCCACAAAATTTTTATACAGTTATGTTTTGCTGAAAAAGCTTGTTATGTGTGTAAAATCTTATTTATATAACTTATACAATTAAGGAAATATCGCGATTTTAATTTTACGAAGAAATTTTTTGGAACTGTGTTCAAAAAGTGGGCGTGTCCATTCACCGATTTTGTTAATTTTTTCAGCAAAGAGTTAGCTTTATATGTTGAACACTTTCTCTAAATATCGTTTCAATAAGTCAATTTTTACCGGAGTTATGGCATGGAAAGTTTTGTGGAATAATCCCCCATAAAGGGGCGGGGCCACGCCCATTTTCCAAAAATTTGGTGCTTTCGACTTTCTTTGCCCACGAACACTTTAGGGGTGAAATAGAAATGATATACAGCTAGTTTAAGCAAAGTTATAGCATATTCAATATATCCATGATCCTTTTCAAAATCTTTCGTATAAAATTGTGCCTGGACCTAATCCGATTTCGCTAATTTTTTTTCGAAATATTGCCTGTACTAATAGAAATATGTGTGCTGAACTTTATTTGCCTATCTTGAGCGGTTTTTGATTTATGATTAATAATATTTCCAAGTTTGACTTAATCAAAAGTGGGCGGTGCCACGCTATTTTTTAAAAATTTCTTCAGAAATTTATTTTTTGCCTTAACGCTAAGGTACACACCAAATTTTATCCTTATAGGTGTATTATGTACTGAATAATCACTCTTTTTGTATTTTCGAAAATATTATATATATAGAAAGTGGGCGTGGCTTTTAACCGATTTTGCCTATTTTCAATAGCGTTCAGAGATAAGTAAAAAGGAACCTGCATACCAAGTTTCATTGAGATATCTCAAGATTTACTCAAGTTATCGTGTTTACAGACGGACGGACGGACGGACGGACGGACGGACGGACATGGCTCAATCAATTTCTCTTTTCCTCCTGAACATTTTGATATATATAAGTCAATATCTATCTCGATTCGTTTATGCCGTTACATACTACCGTTAGGCGAATGAAGTTAATATACCTTGTGTGCGATGCACTACTAGGTATAAAAAGGCAGTAGGGTGTTAACTACTTGTCCGTATATTTTGCGTGGTTGCTATCCGATTTGCGTAATTTTTGGCAGGAGTATACTATATACTATTGGGAAGCATCTCACTAACTTTCATTGAAATACCTTCTTGAAATTTCAAGCAATTGCTTTTGAAAATAGCTGACCTTTTATGCTAAAAAGTGGGCGGCGCCACGCCTACTTCACCAAAATACACAAAATTTTTATACAGTTCTGTTTTGCTGAAAAAGCTTGTTATGTGTGTAAAATCTTATTTATATAACTTATACAATTAAGGAAATATCGCGATTTTAATTTTACGAAGAAATTTTTTGGAACTGTGTTCAAAAAGTGGGCGTGTCCATTCACCGATTTTGTTAATTTTTTCAGCAAAGAGTAAGCTTTATATGTTGAACACTTTCCCTAAATATCGTTTCAATAAGTCAATTTTTACCGGAGTTATGGCATGGAAAGTTTTGTGGAATAATCCCCCATAAAGGGGCGGGGCCACGCCCATTTTCCAAAAATTTGGTGCTTTCGACTTTCTTTGCCCACGAACACTTTAGGGGTGAAATAGAAATGATATACAGCTAGTTTAAGCAAAGTTATAGCATATTCAATATATCCATGATCCTTTTCAAAATCTTTCGTATAAAATTGTGCCTGGACCTAATCCGATTTCGCTAATTTTTTTTCGAATTATTGCCTGTACTAATAGAAATATGTGTGCTGAATTTTATTTGCCTATCTTGAGCGGTTTTTGATTTATGATTAATAATATTTCCAAATTTGACTTAATCAAAAGTGGGCGGTGCCACGCCCTTTTTTAAAAATTTCTTCAGAAATTTATTTTTTGCCTTAACGCTAAGGTACACACCAAATTTTATCCTTATAGGTGTATTATGTACTGAATAATCACTCTTTTTGTATTTTCGAAAATATTATATATATAGAAAGTGGGCGTGGCTTTTAACCGATTTTGCCTATTTTCAATAGCGTTCAGAGATAAGTAAAAAGGAACCTGCATACCAAGTTTCATTGAGATATCTCAAGATTTACTCAAGTTATCGTGTTTACAGACGGACGGACGGACGGACGGACGGACGGACGGACGGACGGACGGACGGACGGACGGACGGACATGGCTCAATCAATTTCTCTTTTCCTCCTGAACATTTTGATATATATAAGTCAATATCTATCTCGATTCGTTTATGCCGTTACATACTACCGTTAGGCGAATGAAGTTAATATACCTTGTGTGCGAAGCACTACTAGGTATAAAAATTAAAACAGGTTTACGTATGTACATATGTAAATATGTACAAACAACAAGACCAACACACATAATAACATATAGACAGCTTGGCTTAAGAAATTTGTGTATACTTTTGGCAAGAACAAA